>OZ010587.1:39338720-39871220 GCA_963932145.1 Acanthosepion lycidas
CAGAGACTTTCCCACAAAGTACAAGCCAACAAAAGGATGACTGCAGCAAATGATATAAAGATTTTTAACCAAGGGAAGGGAAAAATGCATCACAATATAGTATATCAACCTTTATTGTGTATGGCACTACATAGCCACAGGCCAGTCCAAGTATCCATGCTAACCAATGCCATTTGCCAAAACCATATTCAGTGGGTACACAAGCAGTAGAACTGAAGCTTATATTAATAGAAGAAGTTAATATACAACTTGATTTCTCCTATAAATACAAAATGCTATATGTTCACTATATGTTCAGTGACAATTGGCTTCATGTTTGGATTACTAATACACATATCATTCAATTTATAAATTAACTTATTCCTTGGTAAAGGACTGGGACTATTTGTGGACCTCTTGCAACACATGAACTCTCAACCTAACAAGGTTTATATTTTTGGCTTCTGAGATTTTATGGTATTATTGTTTGGGGTAGTTTTGCTAGGTATCTTTTTTTTCAACAGGATCATGTCACATAGATGACCCATTGACATTCACAACATTCCCAGTCATGTGTGAAAAAAAGTTTGGTGAATGACCATTACCCAAACAACAGAAGCATGGTGAGTGTAACTGGTGAGATACTGACTGAAAAATCTTGTGAATAGATGACACCCATGCTTGGGGTAAAGCTTGTATTATTGTATTGTATTATTTGATTCAGCACTGGTCTTCAAATCTATCATAATTCTTGCTGCAACTTGCATTACTAGTACTATTTCCAGGACTTAGTTAAACATTAGTATTTTCTCAGTAGTTGATGTTGAATTTGTTTGGAATTGACTTCACAAACCAATCTGCTTTACATTCTTGATAACTAACACAATTCTACCATATAACTAGCAATCAGGTGGATAGAAATGAGGCACAATCATGTAAGGTTTAGTGTTTTGGTATCTCGCCATTTAATCACACAGAACTGGGAAAGGTTTTGGGATAATTTCTGTAACAGGCATAACCTGAAACACTGATACTACTTAAGAACATAGCAAGTTCTATTTCTCTATTAACAGTGTCATTTGCAATGAGATATTGTATGAAATAGTCTCGGTAGTATTCAATTTTCAATATGAAGCTCATCAATCCTTCTAAATCACAAACAGGTAGCTATATCTAGTTATGGTTGGAGCAGTGAAAAAGTAAACAAAATCATTGAATGAAAGACTGATGAAGGATACAAAATATCAATGAGCACATTAACATGTAGAATAATAAAATAATTTATTCAAGTATATGGTGCATTGTGTCAATCAAAGGCTTGTTTCTTAATACATGACTATTTTAGACATTAGGCATGGAAATGATTTCACTAACCAATGTATTATAACAAATGTTAAAATCTTCCAAGTAGGTTTATAAAAAACAAGCATTACTAATTTTGTACTTGTAAATTTTCAGTCCTCAACTGTAAAAACTAGGCATAAACCAACTTTGGTAAAAAGAATCATGAAAAAGAGAGTAGAAAAAGAAAGAAATAAAAGGTGAAAAACTTTGAAATAAGTAAATAAGAAATAAGTAGCAGCAAAGAGCTAAGTAAAAGAGAGCAAAGAAAGAAAAAGAGCTGGAAAAAGGAACAAAGAAAAAAAAGAAATAGAAAATAGAAAGAAAAGAAAGAAAAAAAGAACAGAAGTTTTTATTTGATTCACAGAGGTATGGTGTTCTCATTGCTATATTTGTCATGTTTTTCATAAGGAATTTCAGAACATCAATTCTTGCTTCTGAGCTGCCTTTCTAATGTACTGGCACTATCTGCCCCAGGAATTGAACTAATAAAGCAACATTCCCAGAAGCTTACTTGTATACAACAGATATATGAAAATGGCTGGAGTGTAGAGCAGCTAAAACAAATAAAGACGACAAAGATTAGAAATTGGTCTGGATGAAATCAGCGAACAATAGTAACAGTACCACTTCTCAGAGTTACTGACAAAAAATAAATATTTTGTAAAAGTGTTAGAAATGCTACATACAAGGTCGGTAAGTAAAAACAAGCATAATACAGGGAACCATCATTTTTTTTTAAATGTCTGCTGAGTAAAGTTTTTGAAAAGAAAAACATTTTTTAGCTTTAGATTTTGTTATCAATTCACTATATCTGTGGCTGTCAAAATGAAATGATGAGTGTCAAATCTATTGAATTATACCAGGTTGCAGTCAGTGCATATTCGCCATACATGAAAAGGAATGGTAAAAAAAAAGAGAGGACAGAAAAGACATATCCATTTATGAAGCTGCAAGGAAATAAAGAAAAACATTTTGAGATTCTAATATAAATGTGAATAAAAATAAAAAGTGCTATGGCTAAGTGAGTCTGGAGATTACTTCATATGTCAGCAAAAAAGAACACAAAGAAAAACAAAACTGTAATTTTGCTAAAAAAAAATAAAGTATGAGGTAAGCTCAAGAAAGTAATAAATAAAGAAAGAAAGAAAGAATTATAAGATGAAATACAGAAAAAAGAATAATGAAAGATTTAAGAAATAGAAGAAAAGAAAAAAGAAAGAAAACAAAATGGAAAGCCAAAAGATTTATGAAAAGAAAATCTTCAAAAAAAAATGAAATTTTACAAACAAAAAACATATAAAAATAGTTGGAAACAAAGAAAACTGAAGAAAAATGAAATATAAGAAATAGAAATTGAAAAAAGTGTAATATTGGTAAAAAAAAATCAAAAAACGATAAAAGGTTTTTACTGTAGTTTGGAGTAAAGGAGGTTGTGATGTTGCAGTGACACCATGGCACAAAAGACTCTTTAGGTTGTGTAATGTGAGTTGTTTATAGGAGTATGACTTAATTGGGGCATTTCTGTAAGTGCACTCCATTCCAAATGGTTGGTTTGGAGCAAAGGATGGTCATGAGGAAGGTATAGGTAGAGTAAATGCTGTTGAATATAGAAGACCTTCAGTACTACTATAGAATTAAGAGCTATTATGGGTCACATGGATAACATAGTAAGAAAGAGAATTTGTGATATACTGAAAGAGGCTGGAAGATAGAAAAGAACAGAAATTAAAATACTCAGAACTTTTATTTTTATTTATTTTTCAATAACTCATTTTTTATTTTATTTTATTTATTTTCAGATTTTATAAATGATATGAATGGGACTGGTAGATAGACATATAGACATGAACAGACTGAGGTAGACAGACAGATAAGAATAGAATGAGATAGACAGACAGATAGATAAGAACATACTGAGATAGATGTATATAAGAACATACTGAGATAGACGTATATAAGAACAGACTGAGAAAGACGGATAGATAAGAACAGACTGAGATAGATGTATATAAGAACATACTGAGATAGACGTATATAAGAACAGACTGAGAAAGACGGATAGATAAGAACAGACTGAGATAGATAAGAACAGGCTGAGATAAATAGATAAGAACAGGTTGAGACAGATAGATAAGAATAGAATGAGATAGACAGACAGATAGATAAGAACAGATTGAAATAGATAGTTAGTTCTCCCTGAATTAAATAAGGCATGAACCTGAAAAGTTAATGAGGGAAAATGACTCATATATACAAACATTTTCTGCATGTGTATTTGTGCATGCTTGTATTTATGTATGTTTGTATATCTGAATTACTGATGAAATGTATGGGTAGGAAAGTGTATATATACATATATGAATGTATGAGGTGTACCTCAAGGTGATGTAATGATTAGCAAGCTTATCTCACTAGAACAATTACAACTGAGTAGTGAGTTCGATCCTCACTGGGTGTCCCCTACTTTCGGCCTTGTGCCACATCTAACCTATGCTTGGAAAATCACTATATGAATGTATGAGTGCTTATATACATGAAAATATGTGCATGTTTTTATATGAATGTACACACATTTGAATATTTGTTGTACAAGTAGCATGCATATGGATTGAAAAGTATGCCCTTATGCTCTATATGTATTTGCATATATGTCAGTAAGTGTATCAAGGTGAGGGTGTACATAAATATTAATTCTGAGTATTTTTTGATTAACCAATTGAAACAATAATTTTATCACCCAAATGATTAATTACTTAATGAATGTTATATACCGTACCTATGAACACTAATGGTTATGTCCTAAACCTCATAAATACGTTGGACACTATTGTAAGTGGGGTTAATATGCTGTCAAGTAGTTCATCACTGTAGTGGTTTACCAATTTCACACCACTGGCAAGTGTTGTATTTTGTTGATGTCATAAATATTACCATTTCATTTCCAACCTCTGTTTTGTTTCTTCCTCATTCAGTAACCTTTTCTAGGTTACAACAATGACTGATCTGTTAATTTTATTTCTTTTCCTTCTTTTTTTTTTGTCTTCTATTTCTTATGTGTATTGGAACAAAATGTTGTAAAGTTTTTCAATAAGTTACACGTGTTTGAAATTTATAACAAATACTTATTCTGAAAGATGACATTTCAATGTGTCTTTCTTTAAGATTCAGAATTTTAAATGTTTTTATGTTAAAAGTGAAAGTGGAAGAAATTGAGATGCATTTTTATCGCTTGATATTCTCTTCTGGAAAAGAAAAAATGCCACACAAATAGCAAAAAGATATGTGCTTACTCTTTGTTAGTGGTTCACTAAATTCAGAAGTGGACATTTTTCTCTGGAAGACAGAGAATTCCAGCAGGATTGCAGTTGGTTATGATAACTGAATCAAAAGTTACATGACATGGGACATCACAGAGATACTCTACATATCTTAATGCTTTATAACATTAGAAAACACTTGGATACATGAATCACTGAAATGTTTGGGAGCCTTACGATTTAACAGAAAAAAACATTGAATGGGCCACATTTCCATCTGGCATTCTATGCTAAAACACAACATAAATGACCCATTTGTTAAAAGGAAAATCACAGGTAATGAAAAATTAATTATTTACAACAATGTTTAATGAAAAAGGTCCTTGGGAAAACAAATTGAGCTACTTTTAACAAAAGCCATCCTAAATCCAAAGAAGGTGATACTGTGTATCTGGTGGGATTGGAAGGGCATTACATATTACAAGCTCCTTCTGCAAAATCAGACATTGAATTCAGACATGTATTGTTCTAATTGGACTAGTTAAAGGGCACAATCTTTATTCTGATATTATATATAAAGAATATTCTGGCATGTAAGTTAGTTATTTATATTTGCTTTCAGATTATCAAACATAAAAGTTGAAAAACAGGCAAGTAAGATTGAGTTTATGCTTTTAAAATATGCCCCCCCCCCGCCTAAGAATAGCATGCCTGCTCCTATTTTTCGAGATAGTGGGTTGGGTGATCATTCCCCTCCAAGTCCACCCTCTTTAGGCTTGTACCTAAACAATATGAAACTAGATTTTCTCTGCATCTTTCTCTTCCTTATCTACCATTAGTGGGCACCAGTGACAAGAAACCAGGGAAAAGTTATAACTATATATATATATATATATATATATATATATATATTATAAATTTACTAATTTAAAAATATGGTTCTATCACTACACAGGAATAACCAGGTTTCAAAAACAGAAACTAAAAACTTCAAATTTAATTATAGAATTAAATTAAAATCCCTAGTACTGTTTCATTTTCAAGCAAATTTTCCAAAATTATAAAAAAAATAAATGAAAATGAAACAGTACTAGGGATTTTAATTTAATTCTATAATTATATTTGAAGTTTTTAGTTTCTGTTTTTGAAACATGGTAATTCCTGTGTAACAATGGAACCATATTTTTAAATTAGTAAATTTATAATATTTATGCTCTGCAGAACTGTATTGAGCACTTTTTTTAAAAATAAAAATAATTAATAAGAACACAGGATTATAAATCTTTTCTTTCTCTTTATTTTAATATATATATATATATATATAAAATAATGGACTCTCCCATTGGTTTTGATGTATGACAACTTAATTGATTCAGTTATGAAATTTTAATGAAATTCTACCTGCTCCAAGGCTAAGCGCTTGAGGGTGTTGTGAGGTAAACTGACAGTTGCTCTTCAGTTTGTCTTTGTATCTTAGCCATGGGTGTCCTATATTCCTGTAGCCCTGATCTAACTGGCTGTACATTAGGATCTTGAGTATGTTGTCATCAGACCTTCTCAAGACATGACCAGTCCACTGTAACTGAGACTGTATGAGAAAAGTCACGATTCCTCCAATATTACATCTGTTAAACAGGTCTACGTTAGATGTCCTATCTTAAAGGTTAACTCAACAGATTTCATGCAGACAGCTTTTATGGAAACATCCAGCTGGCATATATGGTATCTGTATGGAGTCCATGACTCTGAGCTGTACAAAAGGATGGCAAGGACAACAGGTCTGTAAACCCGAATTTTCATATCCAGTCAAATATCCCATTCATTCCACAAGAGATGGCAAAATTTGCCAAAATCACTGGTAGCCTTAGCAATCCGATGCATGATTTCATCATCTGAAGTTTACTTAGTTGACTTTGCTACCAAGATAGGTGAAAGACTCAAATTGATAAATATAAATAAATGTATGTGTAAGTGTTCAAATACAAATACATATATATAGATATATAGATATATATGTATATATCCTTTGGTGTAAACAGTGCTCAGTGCTAAATAACAGAGCTATTAAGTATATATTAATAAATATGCATAATATCCCACAGTGACCGTACAACTCAAAGTTTCATGTTCAATGCACTCATGCTCAATTATACTTTTCTACCAGCATAACATAGCTTCCCTGTGCCTTTTCTATAAATATTTTTATGGTAATTGTTCTGATGAACTTTCTTCTTTGGTACCTAGTCTTTACGAATTTAGTACAAGATTTGTGGTACTGTCTCATCATTTTATAGTTGAAATCTTTAGATGTAACTGTAACAATAACTCATAGAGCTCTATGATAATAGTTACTTCTCTTGTACTTCTATAGTAGAACTCTCTTCCAGCATCTTGTTTCCCAGTTAGCTGATCTTTAAAAATTTAAATGCAATGTCAATATTATTTTCTGTCTTCTTAATTCCTGTTCTTTTATTGTTCAGTCCTTAAAAATGATTTCTTTTTTATATATTCTTTCACACTCAGTAACTCTTTCCATCTTAGTTGCTTTATTGCCTTGCTGGGAGTGAAATGCTTAATGTGTGTATGTGTGTGTGTGTGTGTGTATGTATGTGTGTGTACACATGAGCCAGAAAAGGACAAATTAGTATTACATTTGGCAATATATATAATGCATTAATATATACATACTGTTCATATATATATATATTTAGTCTATTTACGTGTCTCTGTTTTATAACTGTCTCGTGTTTTTATTCCACTTTGGCTTATTTTTATGCTTCTCATGTCACGTGGTCATGAAGTTATAAAGTTATAATGTTCGTATTCTGACCATGAGACACGGGTTTGAATCTCACCATGGTTGATTTGTCAGGAAGGTGACTTCTTGATGTTATTAGTCTGGAGGAGGCAATCCCAGTGTGTGGAACCTTTGGAAAGTGCCTGAAAACCACACCATCGGTTGACCCAAGCCTTCTGAGTGAAATTGGTTATACAGAACCCTTGGGGCTGCTGATAGCTGTGCTAGCACAAAGTCACAAGTCATCGTGCCCGATGGCTTGAGCATGCTGACCATGTTCAAATTGTTGATCACACTAGATAACATGCTCTTTCCCAGAAACTGTGACTAAGGTTTGCTCAACATAGTTGCAGTATAAACCACAGGTGGGTTCTGTGGGGCGTTGAATAAACACAATTTTTATTTTGGGCATTTTTGTTCTGACCTCTTTCTTTCTGATTAATGAACACTGCAACCATGCAGCAACATTTCTGCCAGTACTTTACATGTGCCTGGTCCTTTCTATATTAGCTCTATCTCTATCAGCCTTAACACGTCTCTTTTTTTCTGTTTCTCTACACATTGCTGTCTTTCATTTCTTCTCTTTATTATCATACCCTATTTCTCTTGCTTCTAATTGTTGTAATTTCATAGCATAATTATAAACTTGAGATTAACAATTTTATCAATATATTGACTAAGAATCTAAAGCTCTCAATCAATAATAAATTTCCTGAGAGGCATTTATTCCAATATTTGGGAATTAATTACAGGAAGTTATAGCATAGAAATAGATTTATACACAACTGAAACCTGCACCTAAAGGATATTACTTTGGCATGTAAGCATTGTCATTAAAAATGAAGTGTCAGAAAAAATTATTAATGAAAATATTTCATGTCAAAACCTAAGACAACTATTATGACTTGGTAGTCAACAAAATGTAATAAAGTACATTAAAACAAAAGTGCTAAAGAAGGTAGGATTAGGGATAAGAATTATGTCAAGTTGTTACTGGTAAAATTGTATTGAGTTTAATAAAAAAACATATGTTGTATTTATAAGAGAAAGAATTATTGTTATTATAAACAGATATATTACATAATTATTGTTATTATATGATTTATTCAGATCAGCATATTCATCTTGATTGTTATATTCACAATGTTTTGGTCCTTTTTCAGGTTTCTGCTGTTGTACTTGGTAACCTTCTTAGAAATTTTGAATCAAACCTTTTAATTTATCCATGGTGGGGGGAGATTGTATGAATTCTTCTTCACTAGAAATGACCTTTGTTTTGCTTATCTGTTTCTTGCACTAAATCAAAATCAAAATCTTACCAGACACAGGGATTGAACTCACAACTGCTATGAAGCCAAGTATGTTTTAACCAACACATTAATCTGCTAGGCCATGTGTCTGCAGACAAACCAATGATATAATTTTAAATAATCTTAAATGTAATGTTAGTAGTCAGGTGGTGGATTTGATTTCCTTGCTTAATACTGAAGTTGGATTTATTTTTGCACCAGATTGTTCAGTTGATATTAGTTAAGTTCTGACTCTACACTATTTTGTTATTCAAGACAATGTTGTCACAAATTGGTATTGTGATGGACGCAGATAGCCCAGACATGCATACACGCATATATTAAGGTTAATTTCTGCCTGGCAACAAAAGAGGTCACGTGGAAGTCATGAGACATTTTGGGAAAGCAAGTCAAGAGGTTGATTGACCCAATTACCCATAGCAACAGATGTCTAGACAGAAGCTAGACAGGGGACTGATGTAAGCTGGAATTTGCGCCAAAACACAGGACACGTGAGAGTTAGAAAATTACTTGAGTCAGTTGCTGTCTTGTCTTTGAAGGAGCAAGACTTGAAATCGAAGCGCTGATAACTTATGAACGGAAAGATGAGACTCATTTGATAATGATGCAACATCCCAGGCAACTCCAGACAAGAAATATAAGAACAAGTATTTCTGTTCGATAACCCCAAATTGAGGGCGATAACTCACGTTATTTATCACAGAAGACGCAAAGGAATTTGTATGCTGAGAATACAGTCTGCGTTTGAAGAAAAGAGAAAACCAGAGAGGAAGAAAGTATATATCTCTGTTACAAGCTGAATTGTGTAAAGAAGAAGAAAGAAAGAAAGAAGAAAACCAGAGAGAGGAATAAAGTGTATATCTCTGTTACAGCCGGACAGTGTGTGAAATCGTATTTGTGTCAAGAAAAGGAAGGAAAGAAAAGAGGAAAATGAGAAAGAAAAGAAAGGACATTGATAAAAAAAGAGAACTGAATATAAAGATAAATGATTATATATTTTGGACCCATGTTAGAAAGATACACATGCATCCATAAATATTATGTTCTTACAAACACCTTTCCACATGTCAAAATAATAATATGGAACCCCTACCCCATCTCTTTTGGTTATGCGTTGATTTCTGCATTTGTAGTTATTCATATTTATATTTTTTATCCATTCAGGTTCAGTCGAATCCATTTGGAGTTAGGCGAATTTTGATATCCCGACATAAGTCTTGAGATCTAGTCGTCGGATGTTTTACTCATGCTTATATTTTCTTTTATTTTAATATTTTGTATATCTGTACATATTAAAGTTCTTATATCAAAATTCACTACGCCTTATCGTTCATCCTTGAATTGTGGATCAGTATTCGTGTTGAAACCGAAGCGAACCTGGGAAAAGATTACTGTTCGATTATCCTAATTGAACAGTGGTCTTTAAAATATTTTTTTGTTTACTAATTGTCCATTGTCATGATCTGAGAGAGATAGCCTGTATCTCTCCACAAGTGTGATAATGTATATATCTTCTGGTCGGCGAATGATCACCTTATAAACCCATTCGTCGACTAGGGCATATGACAGTATTAACTTATAAAATTAAACGTGTAACAAATTTTTATTTAGAAATAATTGAGTCATAGCTGTTAACGTATATGCAGGGTGCAACAAGAGGCCTGTCAAACAGGTGTGTGAGGTGATGGTTGAGCACAGCAGAGGAAGAGGATGGCTCAAGATGACTTGGGAGAATGTTTTTCAGAAGGACAAAGAAAAATTGCTCCTATAACTAGCTGATACTAGTGACAAGATTATGTGGAGAGGTAAACTGAGATCCTCTGTCAGGCAGGACCCACCTTGCTAAGTGTGAGTTTAATTCTGGTCTTGCCTCAACAAAAAACATGGTTAAGAAGAAATAAATACAAAAGAATTTGGCCATGCAAACATATTTTATCCAGTTTGTTGATTCAGTTTTGCTAAAAATTCTACATCTTATTGCCCATCTTTATTGAGATAAATAAATCACAAGCACAACACACAGAATGGCTTATTGATCAAAGGTTCCAGATTTTAATAAAGAATGTACCCTGTTGTTTGATTGTTATACAGATTGGAGAGTCACAGTTAATGTAAAATGTTATCTTGCTTTTTTACACTTTTTTTATCATGCTAACTACACAGTATCATCTGGTCTGTTAATTTTAAAAGGTTCACATTATTGAAAGAATATTTTCTTTTGAGGAAAATGTCAACTGGGTTCAAGCATATAAACTAGAAAATTATGAAAATCTAAGAGAATAATGCAGGAGACATGATTAAATAACAAATCTGTTTCTTAGATATATGAAGGATCTATCACCAACTTGACATTGACATACTTGGTTAAATTTGAAAGCCTGCAACAAAAAAGAGAAATATATAAGATTGAGAAGATGTTGCATCTTCATGGCCTGACTGACTTATCAAAATTTGATCAAATGAACAAACATCAGAATTTATTTTAGAATACATTCTTGATTGAGCAGAGAATCTTTCAGAATTCTCTTATGATTGCTTCTGTGTGCATGTGTGTACTGAGTGCAGTATAAATATTTGCCCATTATTTAAGTATAAATTGAAACATACTTACTTGTAAAAAAAATCTCAAATCTGGCATGAGGCTTTCTAACATTCTTTTGTAAACAATAAAGGTTTACAGTTTAATTAAATATGATAGCTCAAATAAAATGTGATCAAATTGTTTCATTGATAATGTCTGGTAAAAAGATTTGTGAGGTGAAACTGTTTTTAACATGTGGAAAAAGTAACAAAAGGTGCAAATCCACTACCAGGAAGAAACCATTCAGTTCATAAGAAGAGAGTCATTGAAGCTTTCAAGAAGAGGGTGAAGAGAAGAAGCATGAGGAAGATGGCAAAAAACTTGCATATTTTGGACAGGTTACTAAGGAGGCGTGTGAAAGAGGATTTAGGTCTCAAGCCATGACATATTCAATGATGACAGCTGCTCTCAAGTGCCACTAAGCAAAAATGGCATAGCAGAGGGAGAAAATTTTGGAGGAGATGCAGTGTGTTACAGACAAAGTTTTAATTTGGTCAGAGGAAAAGTTTTTCATTGTCAACAACCAAAACATGTTAAAAATTATTTTTTTTCTCCCTGAGTAAACTTCAGCTCTTGGGGGAAAGGATGAAGTAATAAAATAATTTACTGAAACTTGAACCTTGTTACCTTGCATGCAAAGCTCTTTGACCAAGCAATGGAGGTGTGTCAGTTGAATTTGAAGGAAAGGGAAAGAAAAACTGCAGTGTTTTTCTACTAGAATAAATTGTTTTAATAAATGCATTTTTTTTAACCAATGGTTACTCAAGACAGTTGAAATCTGAAATGTTTGTGTTGACTGCCAAAATCTTTCAGATAAATCAGAGCCAACCTTTGGCTATAAACACATCTCCCTGCAAAATATGACTATCAATTGGAGACTAGGTAGTGGAAGATGCAATGACTTCCAAAACATCTGAAAACCTGACTCTGAGCATAGACTCAAAGAAAGCCACTCTTCAGCAAAATCTTGACAACCAAAATGTTATTTTTGTAACAGAATTATATCTCATTTTCACCATGACTATAGTAACGAAATAGTTATTTCCACAACAGAGAACAAGTACTGTAGTCAAAATAATGTTCTACATTAAAGACTGAACTCTGAAGTCACAAATGAAATCTGTTACTTTGACAATTCACATTAAATCACAACTATTAAGAACATTCATATTTTATAACATTCAAGGTAAATATTCCCTTTTAATTGGGTTCAACCTCACTGAAAACATTTTATCACACATTCTTCCTGCATTGTTTTGTATATGTTGACATTTTTCTTGTGTTATTTTATGTTATTTGATTGATTTTGATTGTAGACTCGATCCTTTTACCATAACTATCACTGAGCCTTATTTTTAGAAAATGAGTTCAGAAATTTATTACCTCCTTTACCAGGCACATAAACTATCAAATTTGTGCATCCCTAATATTTAGTAAAATTTTCTTCTTTTTTTTTAATAAAATTGCTTTGGCTTTATATCTCACTGTGTATCTCTTATCATTTATTTTTTTTACAGTGCACCTTGTTTCACTTGATCTCTATTCTTCCCAATCTCTTATAACCAAACCCACAAAACTATACATTAATAGTTTTCTCTTTGTCCCCTTTATTCATAAACAATAGAGTTTACACCACTTCACTAGGAAATATTCCCAAAAGTGTCAGAATACATTTAAAGTGACAGGAACCAACTGGTATCATGGTTTAGACTGCTGTGGCTTTTGATGATTTGAAATTGCCCTTGGTGTTAATTGAAGAAAGAGTGAAAGTAAACAGCAGAGTTTACCACTTGTTATGGTATTCTCCAGTGCTTGTTAATGGTCCCTTTACCTTCTATGTTTCGACATTTTCTACACATAACAGTCATTGCTGTCACAAACCAATCTTCTCCTGAGTTCATCAACATTTTATATGCAAAGCAATCATCCTTGATGTAGACCATTCTTCTTCAAAGCATAGTGGCATTTTCTACACTCGGCAATTGTCATTGATATGCACCATTCTTTCCTCCAAACATCAGCTTTTTTTTGCACGCAGCATATCATCCAGCAATCTTCCATGTGCATCTGTTACCTTCTTCCAACATTGACTGATCCAGTTACCTTCTGCACATATCAATGGATTCAGCATATTCTTTTGCCCATCGACAATTCCGGATATTTACTGTGTGTGTATCAATTCCAGTCAGTATACTACACATATTATCCTATCTGTTTATCTCCTGTGTATACAATACTGATTTTGTGTAATATACCAATCATTAAGGTTTTCTCATCAGCAGTGCTACATAAACTTTTTCTCCAATCTATTTTAGCACATGACCAATGAACATTTCTTATTACTAGATTTTGAATTCTCAACCCCACAGCTTTTCATCTGTTTTCTCCATAACTCTTTTCAACATCTACATTTCACATTTTCTTTTTTGGAATTGTATTTTATTTTGCAAAGAATAAATTTTGGCATATTTATTTGAATTCCACATTTTTGTTATCCTTGACCTGTCAGATCATTGTGTTTATTTTTAAATATTAGTGGGCACTGTCTGATTAAACCAATCCAGGCTCATGTGACCCTGTTACATTAGCTTCTAAAGTTTGTAATCTATTTTTACAATTTGTTTTGCTGAGTATCATTTAGAAGGATATTTTCATTTTATGTCATAAAAAGAAATATTTGAACATAATTCTGTTCTAAGATCTACATATGGACTAAATAATTTTTTAAATTTATGAGTTGATAAGAGCTTGTAAAAAGGAAATTCTCTATATTCTCTAAAATGCTAGTTTTAACTCTTGCCTTCTTAATCACAAAATGAATCCCTTATTCATATAAAATAGTTGTTATAAGCAAATTTAATTAATAGAACTAATTTAATCTTTTAAACAATTTTCTATAAAATTAATTAACATTAAACAAACACTTGTCAATAGTGGTGTTAGGTTACCAAATATATCTTGGTAATATTTGACCATAGAAAATAGATAATTACCAAAATATTTATAATAAAAAAACAAAAAAAATTATTAAAATACTTTGACAAACCAGTCTGCTATTGCCAAGAAAACTTTTAAAATGAATGTTTATTGCTAATACAAACAGTATTGTAAAGGATTATTCAGGTCATCAAGAAAAATCTTCAAGAACTTAGAAGTATTCTTTTTAAGGAAACAATATGGAATGAACTAAAAATATTTATGTATCAATAAAAGTATGATTATAATGACATGCATGTGTGAATAAAATCAAATAGAAAAGTTGATTGAAACTGGGTATAACATTTTGCTGTATGCTTAAAAATGTCTAAGAGAAGAAATAGGATTGTTTTATGTTATTTGCTTGTGAGTTGTGTGTATATGTACGCATATCAATGTATATATATATATATATGTATGTCTTTTAGTTTTTTTTTTAAATGCATCATGTTTATTATGGAATTTTATGTTTCTAACTAGTTCAGTTAAGTCTTTCTCAAAGTCATGGAAAAACACAAAAGTATCTATTGACTGGTTACACAGCATAAATAACAGACAAAATTGCCAATTCCTACAATTAGACATAAAAATTTTTTACCTATCCATAACAGAACCCATGCTAGATAAGGCCATCAACTTATCTCAGGAGCAAATAATAATAAAACCAAACAAAAGCGACATCATTAAACACTCCCGTAAATCATTACTATTTCACAATGAAGAAGCATGGATAAAGAAAGATGGGATCTTTGACACTACAGTGGGAAGCTTTGATAGTGCAGGAGACCTATGAAATCATAGGTATATAGTTACTATACGAACTAAGCAAAATAATAGATAGAAATGACACATGAGTCTACAGGGATAACGGTCTCGTAATCTTAAGAAACTGTAACAGACAAAACACAGACAAAACTAGAAAAGCAATAATAAAGATTTTCAAAAATAACGGATTCAACATATATATATATATATAAAAACTAACCTATATGAAGTAGATTCTCTAGATGTTACCCATAACCTAAGAAAAGGCACATATAAACCATACAGAAAACACAATGATAAACCACCCTATATACACAAATCTTCCAATCACCCACCTTCTATAATCAAACAGATACCAAAATTGATTAACCTTAAGCTTTCCGACAATTCCTCCAATGAATCCATATTTAACAAAGCTAAGAAAGACTACAAAACAGCTCTAAGAGATAGTGGATTCCCAGCAACACTCACATACTCACCACAGAACACAAAAAAGGCCAACAGGAAAAGAAATATCATATGGTTCAACCCACTATACAGCAAAAAATGTAAAAACAAACATAGGAAAAATATTCTTCAAACTCTTCCACAAACACTTCCCGGAATCAAGCACTCTACACAAAATATTCAACAAAAGCACAATTAAAAATCAGCTACAGTTGCACCAAGAACATGGAACAAATAATAAAAAAGCACAGCATGAAAACTATCAACAAACCACACAAACAAATTAAACCCACATGTAACTGCAGAATAAAGAATGAATCTGCCTTAAATGGTAATTGCTTACAAAATAATGTAATATACCAGGCCATGATAAAATCACCAGATAATGAAGAAAAAGTATACATAGGAGTAACTGAAGGGCCCTGGAAACAAAGAAATTATGCACATAAAACATCTTTCACAAATAGTAAATATGCAAACAGCACAATGCTTTCTAAGTATATCTGGGAAATTAAAAACAAAATGCACATCATACCAAAAATATCTTGGAAAATAAGGTAAAGATCATCAGCCTACAACAACCAATCCAAAACTTGCAAACTTTGCTTAGAGGAAAAAATAGCTATCATTACCTTCCCAGACCAAAATAAATTATTAAATAAACGATCTGAGCTCATCTCAAAATGCAGACTTGAAAACAAATATTTACTATGTTATTTGAAAATTGAAAACTAATAAAATAAAATAAATAAACAAAATGACAATAAAATAAGTAAAATAAATTAACCCAAACAAATTACCAAATCACACTTGTTAGAATAGACGAAATAGAATAAATAAATAAAAAATAAAAACAAAATCAATAAATCCAAAGTAAATAATAAACAAATTAACAAACTATTATGACCAAACTATTAGTTAGACTATAAAAATCAAACCAAAAATCAGTCAAAAAACATAGCTATAACTGTTATATAACAATAAAAAATAAAAAATACTACATTACTTAAAAATTGAAAACCAAAAAGAGTAAATAAAAATATACAGTATAATAAATAAATAATAAAAAACAAGTAAAATAAACTAATCTAAATTAATCCAGATAAATAAACAAACACATTGATCCTGACAAATTAACCGTTAGAAAAAACAAGTAAAGATAATCAATCCAAATAAATAAATGAAGTAATAAACAAATTAAGAACTGCTCCTACCAAAATAATAGTTAGAATAAACTACAGCAATCAACCCCAGAAATGAATAAATAGCTTTAATTATCTTCCCAAACCAAAACAAAACTATTAAATAAGCAATATAAACAAATATTTACTACGTTAATAAAACACCAATTAAAATTAAAATAAATAAATAAATATATAAGATAAGATATAAAAATAAAAACAAGCAAAATAATTTAACACAAATATATAAATAAATAAATAAACAAATACATGACTTCTGGCAAAATAACTGTCAAAATAGACTAGCCACAATACTCCACTGACTTGTATATATAAATAACTGAGAAAAAAAACAACAACACTCGTGGCCTGACAATTGCATCTAGCATGAAACAGCCTGTCGCCTATAACTGTTGACTTCAATGTTCACTTTTATATTTACACACACTCTACCTCTGATATTGAGCACTTTATCCCATAATATAGCACACCTTAAGAGTATATTCTTTTATATATATATATATATATATATATATATATTTGGAAAATTTCTTGTAACACATTTGAAATGCATCACAAGAAATTTCCAAGTTTGTCATAATTTTTTTAGATACTGTTTGTTGGTATATAAAATTATACAAAATTATATATGATCATATCATATCATATATATATATATATATATATATATATATATATATATATATATAGCATGTTGAGAGCAATGGCTTCTTGCATGAACATGTGGCTTTTCCATTTATCTGACTTTCATAACTGTTCTTGTGAGTTGATTGTGGAGTGTTGGGAAAAGATTCACCAACAACTAACTTTACTTGACTGGAAACAGTTACTTTGTGTACCAGAATGAGTCAGTACACAGGCTGATTAAAAAAGAATATTCAGAAATTCCCAACTACATCTGCATGATTCTTATTTTATCTGTGAACTAATTTTGGTTGGTCTGTTTCATTGGGGATTAAGTTTTCATTTTAGTTTGAATTTACCATTTTATTTTTTATAGCCTTTATATAATGACTGCTATAATATTATATATAATCAGTGAATAATATATACAATATGCACATTATCAATATTGAAAATACATAAAAGATCTGACAAATAAATGAACAGAACAAGAAACAAAAAATATAAAAATGAAGAATGTTTTCTTTGTTGTTGGACAATGAGATAAATATGTCACCTGTTCTGTTATATTCTCTATATGATATACCCACATATGTTTTTTATTCAAATGATATCAAATTGGTGAAATTAACAGTTGGCTTAATACCCTCATTTTATACTGAATAAATTAGATACTGAGATTACTCTCCTTGTCTGCCACGGGATTTAGCTTAATAGCCACTAGATAATGTGGTAATAAGTGGTATAAAAGAAAAGAAAAAACTCTTTCTCTTTTTTGAGGAAACAATAGCACAACAAAACATCTTGTTTCCCTCATAGGGAGACTTAGTCACATGGAAAACCAATTCCTTAATTTCAATCAAACCCCAAGATATATGTTTCATGGGTACATACATTCACATGTACAAACTACAGCTAAACACATAAATGTATATTTTTTTCCTTTTACTGAGCTATGTCTATCTGCATTCACACAAGTATATTTTTCTCTATTCTTTAGAATCATGTTGTTCTGTATATAAAAAATCCTTCACGTGTTGTTTTTTCATTTATTTTGAAAGTTTTCAAAACACTTTTTAACTAACAACTCTTGTTCGATACAACACTACCATCTTGCTTTGTTATTTAATATTCCTGTAAAGCTGTTTTGCTAAACAAATCAATGAAAATGATTTCTTCTCAAGATTTTCAGTCATAAAATGACATACTGATGGACAAGATATATTTAATTACCTTGTAGAGGTATACCAGATGTCCATGCCTCCTCAATAGACTGAAACATAATGAACCAAATATACAAACAGAACTTCCTGAAACAGAACTTCCTGAAACAGTTATTAAAAAATAATGAAAGAACATTTTTTTCAGCTATTCTGGATCACTCCTGCACAAATTAAAAGATGAGGCATTCTTTGAAATTAAGTTTGAATTAAATTTATCCCCCACAGGACACTTGCAATTCCAGATTCACATAATGCTACATTACTAGAAAAGAAAATGCATATCCCAATTCAGATTATACTAATTCTGTAAAAAAAAGTTACATACATATCCCTAACATGTTCTCTTTCATTACCTGCCCTTTTCTTATGTACTGACTTGCACTTGCAAACTACTGCCTTGTTGTTCATTTTGTTCAGTCTTACATACTTTTTAACTTATGGAATCATGAAAATGAATATCTCATTAACAATATTCTTTGACTGATAAGTATTAGGTCCTGAGGTTTAACAAAGAATATATATCTATCTCCTTAATCCTGTTGTAGATGACTAGAAAATGACTGGGGCAAGAAAAGAAAGAGGGTAACAGAAAATATATGCTTTCTTCTACCACTTTAACAGGCATGCTCAAATAGACATACAATAAGAAAAAGGTGATGTATAATTTTAACCATACAAATTTTCCAATTGTTTTCCATGAGTTGTTAATGAACACATATATATGTAAGTGTGTGAATAAATTTTCTAATCTTATTAAAGAAAAGTCTGAATGTCTGTTTGAAGAGTGCTTTGTTAATTGGTATGAGACAGCATGAATAGACTTAGTTGAAAGAGAGTGACCAAACATGTGGAATATCTCTGTCTAATGTGGGCTGATTAGAACCTTTTATGTTATCAGTCATAAGTGGATAAAATTCTGGTGTTTTTCAAATGCAAATGAATGGTCATGATTGTCCCTAAAATTACAATTATTTGAATATTTTTTTGTTAACACCAGTATGGAGCCAAAGACACCTTTACACACTTCTCTCCTCATGATGTAACCATAAGCTTCTTGTTCGGATCTCCAGTGACATGCTACAACTTTGACACATAAAACCTTTAATATTATTTTTGAATCTGAAATTAAACGTTTATTAGGTATTGTCATGAAAAAGAATAAAAAACATTTTAAATAATGTAAATGTCTTCCTTAAAGTTAAATTACAATTTCATTTGAAAGATAATCACCTACATGAAACGGAAAATAAATTTCTGTTTGTAAATAATGTTTTTAAACATTTTTAAAACCTACTCAGACTCATTGAGCTGCTAACATCGATGAAAAATATAAATAACAAATTTAAAAATCTGGTATTTGTCCTAGAAATGCATTTCAAAGTAAATTAGTAAATTTAAGGATTAATTAACTGGATTTCATAAAAGTAATGCTTACTTTAATATAAACCATAATGAAAATGTTTATTTATGCATGATAGCCTGTGAGCTGTTATCAACAACAATAATTTTACACTATCATTCCTGATCCTTAAAAAGGGCAAGGAAATTTGAAAAATTAAAGAAATTTTGACCACCAACAGTGTAATAATCAAGAAATTGGTATTTATGTTTAAAAATAAATTATCTTTAACTTCATATAGCCAATAAGAATATAATTTATTATTCACTTTTATGAAACTTGGTAGAATTAATATTTTTAGTTTTCATACTCCATTAGAAGTATAAAAGAGAAATTAATTAAAAACTAGTGAAATGATACCTTTGAGTTTAATTAATTGCTTTTGTTTTTTGATTATTTTTTTACCTTTTTGATGTCATAAAATATTTAACTGCATCCAATGACTTTTAATTATTCTGAATTTAAGAAATTTTATTAAAATAAAATTTCTAACAAAAAAATAGGAAAATTGACAGCATTAATTGATTGCTTTCATTTTGATTTATTTCAGGTTCAATTGTCATAAAAAATTATAGACCTCCAAATATCATGCAAACTTTTTTTAAAAGCATTGAAAATGCTACTGCCAAATTAAAAAAAAAAAAAATAATCAATATTTTACTAAATAAGCAGGAAAACACTTGAAAACATACATCTGTATGATGAATTGGAAAGTACAAAACTGACTGACTCATTAAAAATGATAGATATTAATTTGATATTAGATTAATATTATATTACTCTGCCAATAGTGAAGAGTAGGCTGTCAAAGGAGGTCATTCAGAATAATTTCTTTTTTTAACTTTTGTACGGAAATAATATGATTTATGAAATAATAAAAAAATTCTTTTAAAAAAATTATTGAAAATAACATCAAACTCTACATTTTTATATTCTTCAAATACATCTATATTTAATAAAAACGATCTCTTTTGTTATTAGCTATTGGAAGATTATAAGTAAAAATTCATAGATTTTTTTCCATAACAAATCAAAAAGAAAATCTGCTTTATTACATTATACACCAAATCTCCACAAAAAAAAAAAACTATTTTTGAGTATTATTGAATTATTATTGTAAGGTTTCAAGACAATTTGTTTTATTGAACACCTTCCAATTTTAAGTGTTCACAATGTATCTAAAGTATGTGTGACTGACCAAAAAAAGTATTTCTACAAAGTTTTCTAACTATTTGGTATATAAGTTAATACATTAATGAATAAATGCTGAAAATTTATTTTAAATCAGATAATTTCCTGAGTTTTGGTAAATTTTTAAATACAGGATGCATTTTGCTGGTACCTAACCATTATTGTATTCCAAATCAAATTACTTTAAAGTCAGATCACGAAAAGTAACCATCTGATTAAGAAAAAAATTAAATCAGAAATATATAAAGCATTAATAATTAGTTATAGCTATAGATACTGACATACCAATGTTGTTACCCTAAAAATAAGCATAAGGTAACTTTTAACAGTCGTTCATGCCGACAAAGAATATTAATCTCAGTGAAACATTGATGTTCTGATGTAGAATTAGACAAGCAAGATAAAAATAATTCCATCACTTCATATTAGAAACATTCAAAATTGTGTTAAGCCTATAAAAACCAGGATTTCTTTGGAAATAAGATGTCACTATTGTTGTAAATAAGATTTATGAACAAGAAGCACAAAGAAATTCCGTCAACTAAATATTGAATTTGAAGATATTATTCAAGGATGATGAAAAATGAGGGTTCAAAAGATTGTGTTAAAAGTATTGGATTAAAAGGGAATTTCAAGCAAGCATTAGATTCAAGGGGGATTGCAGTGTGAAGCTATTGAAAGATTGGCATAGATCTCAAAATAAGAAAGAATGTGATATCAGGTTATTGTAGCATGCATCACCACAATTATTTATCTTTGACTGGAAATGATGCAACCTTGAACAAACTAAGAATTTGCGAGAACAATATTCAATGGACAATAATAGCAAATTCTCTCAAACATGAATTCGACACTCGGTAGAAATTCTACATCAACTCAACTTTGCCACAACACTGCTTCTATTAAATCTTGTGTGCCAATTATATCCATGTGTACCAAACAGACAAGCTCATTTTCAACGTGGAGCATTGCAAAAAGACAAATTTTAATAGCAAATGCAGATCACTACTGACGTTTCTTCCAGGATGTGCCCGACTCTGACCCTCTACAGAAAAATACACAGCACCCTGACGACAACAGAAGTACATTTTGTCGAATCATGCACCTCAACCACATTTAGACATGTTCTTTTCACCCACAATGACAATATTTTTTACATATTAAAAGTTTTTCGTTCCTGCAACTTTTAATCTTGGCGGGGTATTTGTAGTAATTATCATCACCATCATACATACAAATCATGTGACAAGCATTCATTGGTTAATCTCCTGAAAACTACCTCATTGATTGGTCAATTCTGACCAATCAGATATCCTGTACGTGAGGAATGAAATTTCCTGCTCACTAAGATTTGAGCCAGTCACATGATACACCACCTTATATAAACAAAACACATGTAAGCTCTCTCTCTCTCAGTTTTCTCTTCATTCATCTTATTCCTTGCTGCCAAGATGTAATCTTCAAGAACTCCCGTCTTGACCGTGTGGTCAGACGTTAAAGAACATTACCACTTCACGCAAGTACAAACTCTTTACTCTTCTGAACTCTTACCAACTTTACCAATTCACATTTCCTAACATGCAACAGGAACTTTATTCTTCTAAAACTTCAGTTTAATAATTCTGAAGACAACACCAACAGCAGTCCACATCCCAGTCAGAGAAAAGTTAAATAGTATATCAACCGGGCATCATCAAACTAGTGCCAGTGGGTACACCCACAACTTGGCACTCTAGAATGGTGGTTACACCAAAAAGTGATGACTCACCTAGGGGCACAGTAGCCTTGCAGATGCTCAACACTGCTATCATGAGGAAGACACACCATACCCCATGTCTGTTTAATCAGGCTTTGATGGTGCCAACACACAAAGTAAAACTGTCCTGGATGCATAGAATGGGTACCATGACCTTCCCTTCTTCTCAGCTCCACATGATGCAACTATGTTCATCACTGGATGGGATAGATATTGATGCCTTCGGGCCTCACAGGGATTTCACGTGTTAGGAGATGTATATACTTGTTGATTCAATGATATAACCATCGATATAGTGTGAAAAACACGATGTATTGATGATAGCATACTCTGGGATGACTCCATAGAAGCATCATTTTGGCACACAATGGAATATATTACCTACTGCAGCAACAACAGCATTGTTTTCAACCCAGAAAAATTTTACTTTGCAGAGAAGGAGGTGAATTTTTCTGGGTTCTGTGTAATGGAGGATGAGATAAAACCCTCTAAAAGGATGGTGGAAGCAATCCTGCAGTTCCCTACACCCAAAAACATCGCCAACTTCAGAACCTGGTTCGGACTTATGAAGCAAGTCTAATATACATTCTCCCAAGCCGAGATAATGGCCCCTTTCCAGGAATTGCTACAAACAAAGGACCGGAAGTTCTATTGGGATAATGCATTCAACCAAATATTCAATGAATCAAAACAAAGGACTGCACAAGAAATTGAGGATGGTGTGAAGACATTCAAAGTCAATAGGCTAACATGTCTCTCAACAAAATTTAGCAGAACAGGGGTAGGTTACTTTCTGTTCCAGAAGCACTGTAACTGCGGCACCAAAATGGGACCAATTTGTGGTGAAAACTACTGGAACCTAATTCTAGTTGGATCCTGATTCACCAGTAACACTGAATCATGGTATGCACTGGTGGAAGGGGGAACTGGTGCTAGTATACAGAGTAGAGTTATGTTGAATGTTCATGTTGGGATGTTCAGAGCTACGAGTAATCGTGGACCACAAGCCCCTAATAAAAAATTTCCCTGACAAGGCTCTGAAGGACATAAAAAAACCACAACTATTCAGCCCCAAGGAATGTTTATTAATGTACAAGTTCTGTATAAAGCACCTCCCCAACAAATTCAATGCTGCACTGGACTGTACATCAAGGTACCCTACAGCACCAAGACAATATGGTACAATTAGTAAAGATTCAGTGCAGCTGATCAACAGTGCCATAAAGGCATCATTTAAATTCCCCCTACGAATGAGACCCAAAGTTAAGGGCAATCACATGGGACAGGATTGTGACTGTGGCAGCTATGGATGAGGAATGTTAGTCCCTTGTTTAACACATAAGGAATGGATTCCCCAAGTCTGGGTATGAACGGCCAGAGATAATCCATCAATTTTGGCTGATGAAAGAAGCATTATACTGCCTGGAAGGAGTGATGATAATGGGCAACAAGATGCTGATACCCAAAAAAAACTACAAGGAGAAGTACTTGAGTCACTCCATTCTGCACATCAGGGCATTAATGGCATGCTGGAAAATGCCTGACAACAATTATTTTAGCCAGGGCTAAATGTGAGTATTCCATAGACTAGAGCTCAATGCAATACATGCAATGTAATGAACCTGTAACAGCTTAGGGAACCCTTGATCCCACTGTCGAACCCCAAATTCTCATTCAAAAAGAAAGTGACAAATTTCTTCAACCTGTGGGAGTAAAATTGCATGGTATATGCAGATTGGTACACAGGGTGGGTAGAAGTTGCACATGTCATCTGGGAAGGCAACATGTGACACCCTATGGAATTGGTTCTGCACATATGGTACCCCAGAAGAAATATCTTCTGACAGAGGACCACTGTTCAATTTCCAGGAATATAATGTGTCCTCGATAATTGGGGAATAGAAAAGCACACATCAGTGTACTATCAGCAGAGTAATGGATGGGCAGAACTGGCCATCAAAATGGCCAAACAAATATTGGTGGACAGCACCAACAGCTATGGCCGCCTATGTCATGACCACATAGCCAATCCCTATTAAAACACCGTAATACCCCCATCAAAGTCCTGGACATGTCTCCAGGGATGATGTTGTATGGCTGTGTGATAAAGGAACATCTCTCAGCTCTCCAAAACAAATACTGAATTCATAAACTGTGGGCGCGAGATCAGCTGGTATAAGGAGACAGTGATGGCCAAAAGCTATATGAGGAATGAAAAGTGTTATGTTGTACACAGTCACCCACTACAGGAGTTAGAGATTGGGGGATCAGTTCAGATACAGAACCAAGTCAGTCCATACCCATGCTGATGGGCAAAAACTGGGAGAGAGTTGTGGATGTGCCAGGCAATAGGGAATACCACATACACATCTTCTTTCTTTTATCCTTGACTTTCTCTCTACATTTTATCTCATTTTTGCCCCTTTCTTGTTTTTATCTTGTCCAATTTTTCCTTCTCTTTTTTTTTATTTGTCCTCATTTTAATTTTTCCTCTCTGTTTCAGATAAACTTGCTCTCATATAACACAAAAACTGATATGGCAGAACATGATATATAAATTCTTAATATCAAACTAAAAAAAGTGTAAAAGTATGTAAGTAAATGGCAAAAATGGAAAAAAATCCTTTGTAGTATTTCATCCTTCAAAAATACTTCTTTAGACTAAATGTTTTTACTGATGGAATCAATATATACATAGGAGGAGAGAGCAATATATATATAAAAAAAGATTGGTTATAGTTAAACACTGATAGAAATGCTGAGGATACATATATGCTGTAACTTAAAGTTAAAATTTCTGACATCTGATGTGTCAAGATACCCAACCCAGCTGACCTCATTCAGTTGTTTTATCACAGTTATCTTTAAATATCCCAAATTATAATAGTGGTTTTGTTAAGAATGGTGACATGGTGTATGAACCTGGACATTTTACTGTAGAAGATACAGAAATGAAAGCACTTGATATACATATAATCAAAATAAATCATTGTCTTAATTAAAATTGCATTCTTTAAGTCAAAATTTGGTCAAACTCAATATGATGAGTACTGTTTTGTAAAACATTTGAATACAAAATATTCATATAATCTTTTATTTAAATTCCTAGAAGTCTCACTTATTTATATCTTTCATTACTGTTTCAGGTTTTAGGTTGTTATTTTGTTTTGTATTAAATCTTTTATTTTAGAACTAGTTGTAACAAATTTTATATTAAGTTTTGATAAATTCTTTTCAATTGTAGTTATTTTTCGAGTTTTATAAATTTAATGAGCTTTCCTCTTATATGAAAAATTTGGATATTGGAAGAGTTTAAAAGTATTTGCAATGGATTTTCCTTCATGTAAGTATTGTGAGCTGTTTTCTTAGAATTTCTAGAAACTGGTCCTTTCCAATTTAATTTTCCTAAACAATCAATATATTTCAAATATTTTTATGATGTTTTATTAATATATCCCCATGAAATAATATTAACTGATCTTATAAATAAACTAAACATCAAATATACAATAGCATAAACAGAAATGCAACATTTCTAAATATCATGTCAAATAATACTAATAATAACCTAAAATTAAGTTGTATATGTCTGGTGAATAATCCAATACCAAAACATTTCAAACCTCACCAAGAGTATGACAAGTAGGAAAAGAGAGCATCAGTCTATTTAATATCTTCCTAGACTATGCTTTGTGCATATACAAGCATAGATGTGAAGTGATGAGCACTGATCATTTAAGCATTCTATACCACATCTAATACATCTCTACTAATAGAAAACAGCATTCTTGTTTTCCCTTCCAAGGCCACTGTACTGATAATAAAGAAGGTTATGCCAATGACAAAGGTATTCATAGGTGGGATATAAAAATGAACAAAAAATAATTAACATCCTCTACCAAGTATTCTAAGAAGTAAACTTTTCCAAAATAAAAACTATGATCTGGAATTGGAATGAAAACAGTAATGGTTTCTACCCTGAATCCATCACAAAATTCCTTGGTGAATGGATCAGTTATAACAAATTTAATGTAGAGATAAAGAAACTGAACATGGAATAGGTTGTGCTAGAGGCAATTTTGCTAAACACAAATTTTTCCTCATGGGACATATTCACCAGACTTAGAACCATTGTATTATCATTTGTTTTAATCAATGTAGCATTCCTTATCAGGTTAACATATGTTTTCAGTATTCAGAATGTCATCAACAGCTTTGCTGTGTTGAAGCTAGAGTCATTTTTTTCAAGATGGAATTCAAAATCCATAATGGAGTGAGGATGAGACATTCTTCCTCATGGAGCATATTCACCAGACAGTTGGAATTATTATTTGTTTCAATTAATAGATCATTCCTTATCTGATTAAAAATTTAAAGATATTTTCACTGTTGAACATTTCATTGACATCTTTATTTCATGAAAGTCAGTGTTAAACTGAATTTGAAAACTTTTATAACAATGACATAAGGTCATAGAAAGTCAAGGAAAATATGTGTACAGTTATTAACTAATTTAAAATTAAAAAACACTAGCAACTTTTGTACAAGTATAATTAGGAATATTTCTATCTTACATGCTATGGCGTGCAACTTTGATAGAGCTTTTCAAAATAATACCTTAGCACTTTGGTTAATCTACAGATATCAAAGAAATTTGAGACCTTGTATTACAGCTGGAGAATGAATGAAGATTTTGTTACCATATCAGTTTGAATGATTAGAAAATATTAAACAAGAAATGGAAAAGCTAAATATCAACATTCAAAGGATATATAAAACTAGATGAATAAATAACAGGGACTTCATAAGTGACAAATGCAGAACCATATATGTAGGCATAAAGAAAAATGAAAGAGTAGTAAGACTAATATTAGATAAAGGCAAGGGTATATTTGTTCTGGGATACTCGCAACTGTCAGAAGTTCTTCTAGTAAAATTGAAAGGCAATTCATTCAATAGAGTCATCACAATAGTTTATGTCATAAAACACAAAAGAATAGATAAATTTTACAAAATAATGCATACATTACAAGAATCAAGGAAAGCAAAAAGAAAAAACTATAAGAAGACAGAATGCATGGTTATCAGCAAAAAACATTGTTAAGTATTGTCAATGTCAAAAACAATCTGGTACAGAAATTGAACTGAGTAGTAGAGAAACAAATAATGAAAAAATGCAACTCAAAAATTCCAAGGTGCATAGAAATAGCAAAAGATGCTTTGCAAAAACTATGTAAAATACTAACAGAAAGGAAAATGTTCCTAGACACAAAGAAAAAGTCCTAATCTCCTATATGACAGTAAATCCTGGATAATTTCCTTACAGCTTAAGAGATTTGAAGCAATGGGGATATGGTTCTCCTGGCAAATGTGGAGAATACCATGGACCAAACATTCGAACAAAAGAAATTTTAAGAAAAATGGGGACTACAAGAAAACTTATACTTACAATCAAATTAAGACAGTATAAATTTCTGGGACACATAATGAGAAAAGAATATCTGGAGAAATTAATATGAAGAGGAGATTTAAGGCAAGATATGTACATGGAAATAGCAAGTTTGAGTCAATGGATGTCAAAACAAGGAGAAAATAAGTTTCTAAAGAGAGAAGTTCTAAGAAAAAAATAGAAATCTATGAACTGAACATAATTGCAATGATTGAAATGAAAATTAACATCTTCATAATATTGTTATTGTTTTTTGTTTACTATGAATTCCTACATTTGAAATCCCATTTCAATTCTAATGATGGCTTGCCTTTAAAACAGAAATTTAATACTAGTTTTCTACAAAAGTTATTAGATTTATTTTTACACATAGAATTGAAGTTGAAAAATAAAAATAAAGTTTTCTACAATTGGGTGAAAATGAGAATTAAATATAAGTGACAAATTAATTTTTTGCTTCAGTTAATTTGTGAGAAATTTAACTTGACTTGGCAAGTCAATAGCTGTAATGTAATCAGATATTGAAAATAAAACCACCTGCTTAGGCACATTTTCTCCAGTTTTGTGCTGGTAAGTATAACCTTGATAAAGCTGGTTCTTGTAATGCACAACTCAAAGATTTGGCTTAGTGGTTAGAACAAGGTACTGGTAGTAAAGAGAACAAAAATCTCATCTTAATGCTAGGTTATAAAAATTTATATAATAAAGTAATGTAAAATTATATAAAAATAATTAAAGAGTAAATAAACATACAATAGACTAGATTTATTTATTACACTTTGAGAGAAGGGTTTAAAAAACATTAAAATAAGCTACTAACACATTCTTTAAATAAAAACTGTTATAATGTAACCAGACAGTAAAAAATGGCTTGAATAAAATTTGATGTTTAAAATTTTGTATATGTGAGACTCAAAGTGATGTTACAGAAATAATGCCAAATTTGGTTTTTAAATTTGTAAAAAATAATATGCTCAAGTAAAAAAAAAGATGCTCAAGGTCTAAACAGATATATTTTGTGATTTTTAACCAATAATTTTGGGTTGTATTTATATTACTTTGGTGGATTGAGAAGGCATTCTCACTCTTGGCTTGTGGTACCTTCTGATTGGCCGAAAAAGCTTACTTGTTTGTCATATGGCTGCCTGCCACTACATCCACCAGTAAGTGATCTTAGGAAGACCTGTAGGCCTTTCTAGTTTTTTGACCATAAAGAAGGGCCCATGAATCACAACAAGATTTGGCTTGGAGTATAGCAACTCCCTTAGATATCATCATGATTCCTGTATGAAAGAGTTCAAGATACTGGGTGGTTGGTACATGATAAATTTGTTGTATTTTAATGGGAGTTGCCCGTGTGTTCTTCTAGTTGGGTAGTATCTCAATGTGAGTATATTTCATTGTGAAGTTGTTGTACCTATTTGATTTGGTATGTTTTAGTTTTGTGCTGACCTTGATATTTGGAGTGATGGTCTGTTGAGCTGGCTAAATCTGAAGTTTCTAGTTTTTGAATGCACCCCAGATGGAAGTGAGGATAGGGAATTCGGTAGCTGCAGTGTCGTTTGTAGTGATGGAGATAGCACAAATCAATGTACTAACTGAATTGGGTGTGGTACAAGGTCACAAATGTGGGTGTGGTGTATCCAGTCTACTATCCAGTTGCCTAGACAGGAAGATGTGGGCTATGGTTGATTGTGGCTATGGTTGATTGTGGCCAATGGAGTAAAACCTTGTCACTTACTTGTATTGGGTCCTTGTAGGTAAGACAGTTTAAGCTGGCTTTTAGTTTGTGGTCACCTTCATTGTTGGCTAAGGTGATATAGTGTTGGTCTTACCTTAGCAGAGCATTTATTTGCATACTCTAAGATCCTGAGTTATCATTTGCAACCTTGTCGGTGTAGTTTGGGAAAACCAATATTGGGGTGATGACTAGTGAGTAGATGAGGTGATGGATTCAAGGATGTCTGTCCATTCACAGTTTCTGTCTTCGCACAACATGTAGAGAGCATTATTGCTTATTTAATTTATACCATTTCAGATAGTGGGGTGGAGAACTTGTATTTTGTATAAAAACAGTGTGAATTGTCAAAAAATCTGTATACTATTTACAATTTATATGCACTACTTTTTGATAATATTTATCATTGTATATATGTCCCACCACCCAGAAAATGAAACTATCTATACATTGTTTTTATCTCCAACTGGCTCCCCTTTGCAGAATCTATTTAGTAATTAGTCCAACCCACGTGTAACCAGCTAAAGGTGATTGGAACCATCCTGGCAAAGAAAAGAAGAAATAACATTTCTTTATTTTACTTGTATAAAATCAGTTGTGTGAAGTTTTCAACCTTTCAATATTTGGATGATAAAAGCTTTCCTACTAGAGCTCCGCTTAGAAATAATAAGTTTAATTCCTGTCCATATTTCTGAGAGGAGGCATTGTAATTATTTACATTATTTACATTGTTCAGACTGTTGTTTTTGTTGATATATTCACAACATTTTGGCCTTTGTATGCTCCAGCCTTCTTAAGGTGATTGGAATTTCAAATTGAACCCTTTATTTTGTCCACAATCTTTACTCTACAGTTCACAAATTTTAGTCTATGGTTCAATTTTATGAAAACGTCAATATTGTTTTTGCAATGCTCTGAATTTTAACCTTCATTTCACCACATTTACTCCCTCAATTGATCTGATGAAAATGAATTCTTTGGTTACATGGTCCAGTTGTATTGGTACTTTATGAACTCATTCTGATCTGTAAAGAGAAATTTATTCAACTGCTGGAGGTATTACTGGATGATCAACAATTTCTGTCTGCTGTTTCTGGGGTATGAGGTGGATTCATTTTATCCATAAAGATTTTTGAAGTTTGTTGCTGAGTAATAAGATTTTCTGAAGGATTATTATCAGCAAGTGCAAGTTGTTTTGTTGATACCATTGTTCTTCTGTAACCTTGAATATGGGCATTAACCTCAATTAGATCTACCTACTCAATGATATATTTACTTTGACACATTTTTTTTTCATTAGAACAAGACCAGGAATACTTAGCCGGGATGGTATTGACTGTCTTGATGTTGATTTACACTGAAAGTTAAAGAGTCGTTCATGTAGAGTACAGTTAGTAGAGGTGCATAGTATAGATCAATTGGTGTGTAGTACATCTCTAGCACATCTGGAAGAAGAACACTTCCCCCTGTTTCTGTAGCTAAATGCCATGACTTCAAGGTAACAATACTGACCTTCAAATGATACCATTGTATCTTTTGACCTGACCATTGTTTGTGGTATTGTATAGTATTTTACCATTGCCTATACCTCTTGAGAAGAACCAGTTTCTCATCTCCCTTGAGATAAATGATGTGCCCTGTCTGAATGCACATATAATGATATCCCAAAAATAGAAAACAAATTACTGAGACATTTTTTGACAGTTGCAGATATTATTTTTCACTGAGAAAGTAAATGGAAATCTTGAGTATTCATTGATGACAGTCAACAGAGTAATGGATTCAAGATGTCAGTGGGCATCAAAAGTGAAAAAGGGAAACATGGCTCAGTGGATAAAAACATCGGTTGAAGCAATCCAGTAACTTGACCCAGAGAGTTGTGAGTTCAATACTAAAGCACAGCAGAGGTGAACAAAAACTTGGAGAGTTAAGTTACTAAAGGGAAATAACTGAAACTGAGATCTGCAGAAAACGCATGACATGTGGAACCTATACCAGTCAATGAAATAAAGGATTTGGTTTGAAATTTCAACATATATCACCCAAAGAAGGCCAGAGTGTACAATGGCTGAAATGTTGTGAATATGACAATAAAGATAATGACAACAGTGTGAACAATATAATTAGTGTTAATTGAATCATTTCTAGTAAAGTATTGTATATTGTCAAAAGAAAAGAATTACCTGTACCTGGGACTGCAACCAATGTTGAAGACAAAATGACCTTTTTTCTTGCATTTATGACATTCAGCATCTCTTGTTGGGCACTGACTTCTCAGATGGTGATTATTTCAATAAAACCATCAGGTTTGTTTCATTTTTTTCAATAGCAGATGTAGCTGCTTCAACAGAGTTTGATAATGTCTGAAGAATGCCTTGAGAGTATATTTGCTGCAGCACTAGTAGTCAGTAATTCCAGAATACTGATTAGAAAGATTACAACTTTCTGGGGCACTAGCTTAATTAAATGCATCAACCAGACTTAATGATTTCTTTTCAAGATCTATCTGTCTGATAGTGTTTGAAGTGATTCCATTAATAAAGGCATCCTTATTAGACTCTTATACTGTTCACCCATAACTGCTTTGTAATTGCAAATAAAAATTTAGACAGTATTCTGAATTTTAACCTTCATTTCATAAGTATTCTGTAGATGACCTTTGAAATGATTCTCATTCAAAAGGGCCATCTTTTTTGCTATAGTTTTGTAACTTGGTTTTATCAATTTTGGCAATTTCTTTCAGGCAATTAGTGTTTAGCAATATTATTTAGCAATATCCTGTTAAAACTATACAATTTCTTACTTTAAAAACTAAGGTAAATTACTGGTTTGGTTCTATTCGCAAAAAAATTATTTTTGCTAGGTGTGTGGATACTTTGCAACCCATAGTAACATTTGAAATTAAATAATCCTCTAAAAATTGAATGAAAGAAAAGGCAAGATAAATTTACCAGGTGCAAAATACACCAGATGACAAAGAAACTTGTTGAAATATCCTTATAAAAAACAACACAAATAGAAAATGTGTGGAATAATTAAAATACTTTATCCCAGAACTTCACAGCAAGATAAGGTGAGCCCCACTGAATAGGAGCTGTGTTTTTTCACTTCAAATCATTTCTGGTGTTTATGTTAATACTATTTACATAGTAGAATTCCCAACACTATCAGCCCATAGCCTATTTATTTAAGAGTAAATCCCAATCCTAGGAAAATGTGACGATGACAAGATTCTTTCACATGATCAAACATTCAAGAAGAAAGTTAACACCCATAATTTTCAACTGCACTTTCTTACTTAACCCCATTTGAGTCCCACCCTTGAAAATATAAAATAATTTGAATCCAGAATAATTTCAGCAGGGCTTTGCCAAATTCCAATGAGAATCCAAGTGGGAAGATTCATATCTCCTGAATGGTACCAAGATAACTGTTCATAAACAGAAAAGTAAGCAATGCTTAAAGATTATAGAGCTAGCTTGTCACCAAATAAAAACGAGTAAACTTTTATATACCACACACTGTCAGTCATTACAATATGTGCCTTCAACTGTATGCACTCTCAGTCATTTCTGTATTTTTCCATTTACTTTTCTTTTAACTACTCAGTTATTGCAACATATTATTTTCTGTCCTTTCAAATAAAAACAGGCTTACTTTCTATCATACAAACATGTTTTCTATATATTCTCCTTTTATTCTCACTACCTCTATAGTTATGTTTCTCATTTTTATTCACTCTTTCAATCTTTTTCCATATTTTTCACTCCTTCAATCTTTTCTCATCTTTCAATCTTTTCTCATCTTTCAATCTTTTCTCATCTTTTTCAGTCTTTCCAACTTTTCTTATCTTTTTTATTCTTTTCAATCTTTGCTCACTCCTTCAATCTTTTCTCATCTTTCAATCTTTTCTCATCTTTCAATCTTTTCTCATCTTTTTCAGTCTTTCCAACTTTTCTTATCTTTTTTATTCTTTTCAATCTTTGCTCACTCATTCAATCTTTTCTCATCTTTCAATCTTTTCTCATCTTTTTCAGTCTTTCCAACTTTTCTTATCTTTTTTATTCTTTTCAATCTTTGCTCACTCATTCAATCTTTTCTCATCTTTCAATCATTTCACATCATTCAATCTTTTCTCATTTTGTCCATTCTTTCAATCTTTTCTCATCCTCAATCTTTCAATATTATCTCAATTTTTCTCATCATTCAATCTTTTCACATCTTTCTCACTCTTTCAATCTTTTCACATCTTTCTCACTATTTCAAACTTTTCTCATTTTTAAATTTTTTTTGGTCTTTCAAACCTTTCTCATTTTTCTCACTTTTTCAATCTTTTCTCACTCTTTCTATCTTTTCTCATCTTTCTATCTTTTCTCATCTTTTTCACTCTTTAAAACATTTCGCATCTTTCAAACTGTTTAAATGTGTTCTCATCTTCTCCAATATTTCAATATTATTTCACACTTTCAGTTTTTCTCATCTTTCAATATTTTCTCACTTTTCTCACTCTTTCAACATTCTTTCCTCATCTTTAAACTTTTCTCATTTTTTCAATCTTTCCATCATTTCTCACTCTTTCAGTCTTTTTTTCATATTTACAACTCTTTCAATCTTTTCTATAATTTCCCACTCTTTCAATCTGTCATGGGTCCTTACCTATAACTACAGAATGAACTCTTCCTAACACTATGTATACTATGCCTCTCAAGAGAGAGGGCCAAATCGAGTTGAGCCAATAGTAGTTCACTCCAAACCAGACTGACAGTCATACTAACACCTTCCACATCTTGTATTATTATTTCGTGTAATATACCTTCGTTATTTCTATTCTTGTGTTCGTGTTGTTCTTCCTTGGTCCTAACCTGGACCATAACACAATCTTTGCTCTTTTTCAATATTTTCTCATCTTTCTCAATCTTTCAAACTTTTATCATCTTTTTCACTCTTTCAAACTTTTCTCATGTTTCCACTGTATAAATGTTTTCTCATCTTTCTCAATCTTTCAATATTATCTTTCCTCTTTCAATCTTTTCTCATCTTTTCAAACTTTTCTCATCTTTTCAAACTTTTCTCATCTTTCTCAATCTTTTCCCATATTTTTCACTCCTTCAATCTTTTCTCATCTTCAAATTATTCTTGGTCTTTCAAACTTTTCTCCTCTTTCTCACTTTTTCAATCTTTTCTCACATTTTAATTCTTTTCTCATCTTTCTCACTCCTTTAGGTACCACACACAAATTTTCAGAGGAATTTGTGCAGTAATAAGAAAATTATTAACAATTTCTTAGGTGTCTTATACTTATTTCCATCACTGTGTGTGTGTATATATATATATATATATATATATATATATATATATATATATATATCAGCTGGGCGAACAGGTACATGAGACTGGATTTTCAGCAGGAAGTGCTATTGCTGGATGATTGTAGGGTGACAATGGCACGACAGTTGACCAACCTAAGGAACCGAAGTCTATTTGATTGAAATGGAGGGGGTATACTTTGGCCGGGAGTAATGAGTTGGTTATCCCCTAGAACTTAGACAAAGGCGTTAAAATGATCTCTCCTACTTCTATTGAAATCCTACAAACCAAAATTCCAACATAGTTTAAGAAGAAGATAGCGGCATTCAAACAATAAGTTAACAACAACATTCCATCACACAATATTTGTTCAGCTAATGAATACTCAAGTAAATCAGAGTTTAAAATGACAGGCTTATAGTGTGGCCAGCATGCTTTCTGGATCAAAACCCTATTGAGAAGCTTCCTAACATAGTCAAGAAATGTTACAAGGAAGGAAGGAAAAATAAATATCATGAGCAGTTTTGTCTGACATTTCTTTGAATAAATTGTTGCGTTAGTCATTGATTTACATTTCTTTAAACTTACAAAAGCTCACATTCTTTTCTAATTTCATGATATTTCACACATATTAAACACGTATATCTGACTAAAATTTCTTAATTTTCAAACAATGAGAATTATGAGTAACTTTTCTAATTTGCATAAAATCTGGGCACGCAGTGTACACATTTTCGTCCTGGGTATGACATCTGGCAGCAAGACCTCTGATTGAGAGGTTTTGCAGTGCATGGAACCACCTCTTATCAACAGTTGTTCACAGGCCCACTCTTACCCAGGTGGTAACATCTGTTAGGGTCCCAACTATGGGCAAATAGCTAACCCTCAAATCTAAGGTCAAAACACTATGAAAGTATAAAAATACCAGCCACACATTTTCATAGTCCAAATATTACCAGTAATACATTTTTGTAAAAGAAATTAATAACGTTCCCAAGACAATTAAAATGTGGCATTAAATGACCTATAAGAAGCTGATATACCATTAAACAAATAAATTTATATGAGATAAGTTTAGAAATACACCTATAAGATGACTGCAGCCACATCATCAGTGATATCGCCCTGGGATCCTTAGGAGTTTCGGGTTCATCCAGCATCAGACTCCTTCACTTAGGTTAACCTACTGGTGGGGATCAAATACCAACATATAACTGTGCAATAAGCTGTGTGAAAATATTACTCGAATGCTGAAAATTTTTTCTAAATGGCTTTAAATATTTTGTAACCCTGAAAAACTTCAAATCAGCTTTCCTTCAATGTAATTTATCTATATATAGATATAAATTTCATATGTTGGTATATATTATTGTGCTTGGAAAACATTATATATGGTAATGATTAAAATTACTGGCGCTATTATCATCATTGTTGTTTGGAATTTATAAAAAAATTCTCTTAAAGCAGTTTTTCAAGAAATTAGATTTCTTTAATCGCACTTTCTAATTCTAAAGGGAGTGTGAAAAGGTGACATTTTAATTATATCATTATTTTCTGGAATTGTTCAATTGATGTGGTTTTTGTCATTTGGCAGAGTTCTTTGTGATTCTGTAGCACCAGTCTATACAGTCTGATGAAGGATTGTCTTAAGACCTAAACGATTAATGAGAGTTTAGATCTGACAAGACCATTTAAGAATATGACTCAAATTGTCAAAGTTTTGTAGTATCTTATGTTGTTGAACAATTATACCCCGAGAGCAAATTATCCTATGCTAAATTCCCTTATCTCATATACTAAATGTGTTATATCAGGTTTTAGTTTAGGGAACTTGGCCATTTCAGCCACTGTCAAGAACTGGGTTGTCAGTGTGGTAAACAAGATGTTGTTAGCTATATCCAGGTATTTGCAGGTGAGAGTACTGGGATTCCAATTATTCCAAAGTAATGTCATGCATAAAAATTAGATGGACATTGACAACACTGGAAAAGTAGGTATCAAATGTTTACACGTATTATGATTATTTTACAAGCATATTAAATATTTTATACCCAATTCAAGATAGCATCTCCTGAGATAAAATATATTTTACTTAATGTTGGTTGTTTCTTTTTGCATAATAATGGCTTCCTAAATTTTATGTCTATCCTTATAGTAAGTGATCTATGTTATTTTGTGATTGTTTACTTTGCCTTATATCAATAAATAGATCATTCATTAAAGAATTAAAAAGACATGGTTGGTTGAATTTAATAGAAAATAGTTTAGAATTCTTGCTGTTTAAAAATAACTATACCTTATACATGTACATATATATGTGTGTGCATATACATATATATGTGTGTGTGTGCATGTGCACGTGAGATATTTTTCATTTATTTTGTTTAAATGCTATTTTTGATGGATACTCATATTCAAGTAGAAGCTGTTTTTTTAATTGAGCAATATTTTTAACCAACTACATCTAGTGGTCTAAATGCTCGAGAAAAATATCCTACCAAAGTTTGCATATTTTTTTGGCAAGATTTCTCAAATATTCAGGCCAGTAGATGCAGTTGGATAAAAAAAATACTGTTTAATTAAAAAACAGATTATCCACTCAAATATCAAAAATAACTTTTAAATAAAATAAATTAAAAATAATAATATATCAGATTTAATCCATTTCATATATATATATATATTTAGAGAGAGAGAGAGAGAGAGAGGATCTTTGACAAAAATGTATACAGACTTCAAGAGAGAAAAACTTGTCTTTTCTAGTTTTATCAAATTGTGATAATATTCTTTACTGTAGTATTTTCTTGACAGATAGCATTATTTTCATGACAACAAGTCCTAAAAGATGATGTGTATTGCACAAAACCGACTCCATTCATGTCTCATATACAAGAAATTGAAAATGCATGTGCAGCAATCCCACTGATCACTTTGGCCAATGCTGCCCATAGCAACAGTTTGCCATACTAATATATATCTGGAAGCTAAAGGCCACCATTTTGAGCATCTCTTGTGATTGTCGAGTCCAAAGGTAACTTGTATTAATCACATGATGTCTGAATAAATTTAGTATTGCAATATATATCCAAATTTTTCCTTCCCTGCAGTGTGTACTCATTTCTTAGCAGACTCTATATATATGTAAGTATATATGTGTATAGCTCTTTGCATACATGTCTGCTATTTTACAAGTTGCAGGAATAACACTAGACTTTGAATATGGGTGATCAGCTCTCCATTTTCATAATCATAATTTTTAAATCCTGACTTTTAACTGAGTTCGATCTCAGACCGTTAAAACCCAAGCAAAATGCACACCTCCCTGGGCCACGAAACAGACAAAATTATTACAATGAACATTAAAGTTAATTCTAACTGCTGCTACTGTGATTGTTGTTTCTTTTTATAAAATTTGAAAGAATAATAATTAATTAGTCTTTTTATTGGAATTAATATGTTTTTAACACTGAAAAATCTCTAATCTTTGGCAATCCAATGGAAGGTGTAAATTACTTATGTTAAAAACAAATTTGCCTTTTTGTTTTGTTTCATTGTTTCTCACATAAGGTCCTTTCTCGCTCCCAATCCAACTCAGTAAACCAATAACAACATCATTTCAAAGGTAACTGGCACTTATTATTGAATTAATGTTGCCAAAAACGTTGTGGGCCCTATTGGCAAGTGTGAAGAAGTACATCAATGACTTTGCACCAGGCCATTATGGGCCAGACTTTGTGGGGCCTTGGCTTTTGGCACAGCAGGTAATGATGCTGATCATTCTCAGTCTTTTTACAGATTCCCTCTATTTTCTCATCTTTCTTACTCTTTCAATCTTTTTTCATCTTTCAAACTTTTCTCATATTTTTTAGTCTTTGCATCTTTTCTCACTCTGAAACTTTTTCAAATTTTACACTATTTTAGTCTTTTCTTCATTATTCTTCCTTTTCAGACTCTTTCAAACTTTTTTCACCCTCCCACCCTTTCAATATTTTATCATTTTTCCCACTCTTTCAATGTTTACTCATCTTTCTCACCCATTCAAACTGTTCTCAACTTTCCCACTCTTTCAATCTATTCTCATTTTCTCACTCTTTCAAACTTTTTTCATCTTTTTCAATCTTTTCTATAATTTCCTACTTTCAATCTTTGCTCTTTTTCAATATTTTCTCATCTTTCTCAATCTTTCAAACATTTAAGACTCTTTCAAACTTTTGTCATCTTTTCTTACACTTACTATCTTTTCTCACTCTTTCAATCTTTTCTCATCTCTCCCACTCTTTCAATATTTTCTCCTCTTTCCTTCTCTTTCAATTTTATTAGTATTCATTTTTATTAAGGTTAGTTTAATGTTTTCATTTATGTGGTTAGGGAAATTAATGTTAATATTTGTTTTGCTTTTAAGTTCATTAAAATATTGTACATGTAAAAGCACTTGTTAAATTATCTATAACAGCTAGTTTACATCTTGTGGACCTTTACTGTTGGAGTTAATTGAATGAGTTTAATTTGTTTATTTTACATAGGCAAATTTTAAAATTTCCATTTCATTCAAATGAAATCAGTTTTCAAAAAAGTAATTGTTTAATTCATGTATAAAATTAAGGATTGAGTTATTTTTGTAGGTTTTAAATCTTTATCATTATTAATACAATTATATTGTTATTACATATGTAAATTTATAACTGAATAAGTAAACATTAACAAAAATCTAGAAAAAATAATTTATTATTTGTTAACTGGAAAAATATTGGGGTATATTTTTTATATTTACTTCCTTTAACTGCAGAAAAGTCAATTAAATATCAATAAAGTTTAAAATTTAGTTTTTGAATCTGATATTTTTACTGTACCATATCAAAGGAGGTATAATCTGGGAAAGTTTGAGAGGGTAAAAATTTGTACATAATATTCAACTCCTCCACAAAGTAAAATAAGGCAGATAAAGTGTAAACAAATTTTTATATTCCAGAAATAGTTGGTGATTTACATTTTTTTTTAAGCTAGTTTCCTCTTATGAAGACAGTTTTGTACAAGAAATAGTGAGACACAGGAAGATTTCTTACTGACTTCTCTTTATACATTGATTCAGGCTATTACATCTGACTTCTGCTCAGACTAGCATATGAACTGGTTACTTGATACTGTCCATTTATACCTGGCACATGAACATAGTAATAGACACAAAATGCATACAAATATTTAACAGAAAAATGTTCACCTCTATTTGAAAGCATGATATTTAAAGAGTATAACATTTCTAATAAGTTTATATACTTAAAAATTGATAATTTGCAGATTAATAATTTGATAAGTTTTAAATGTGTAAATTTTATCTTTCTCCATAAAGTATTAGTTAAATTCTAAGTTGGTAACTATAGAGTAGGGATATCTTAATATTTTTTATTGAAAATTATTTTTTATTTTGTTTGAAACTGATTAACACAATATGTTCTAATAATGTATGCTATAATCAATCTAATTAGTTTCACAAAATCTTAATTTATATAAATTTTTGAAGTCAAACTTTTTTCTTCATAAATAGTACAAATCCAGCATTTTGGAATTTTAATCAGGAAAGTAATTTCTTTTTCTCAAATTATAGAAAACCTTGAATCATTATTTTCTAGAACATTTTGAATATATTATGAATTGAAAGAATTCTCTGGGGAGGAGAAGGGCTGAGTCTGCAAATTTTTCCTCATTGACATCTTATATGAGAATTCTATTTCCTTTGGATTTCCATAGAATGCAATTTGGGCAAAAGTATTAGATTTCTTGGAACTCAGGTTCTATATGTTTAGTTCTGTCAACATTACTTATACACATACATACACACAAGTACATTCACATTCATGCACACTCAATCATGTTCCTTGGTGTAAGAATATGTCATTTACAAAGGCACTGGCAGTTTGGCGTATGAGACCATATCTTACTTTGAAAACAACTGATAAAGACAAACATTTTAAGCCTGAAAATTTTAGAAATTTTTGTATGAAAATTTTTTTGTGTATTTCATTTTACAAATAGAAAAAATTGATTTTTTTAGCCATTTAAATTATTTCATTTAGTTGAAAAATATTTTAACCCAAAATTGATATCTGTTAACTTCAAGTTGCTTTGAAGAACAGCACTACTAAACCTATTATTATATTTTTCTGTCCACATTACTATTCATATCCTAGGCAAGAAATTTTTTCGCAACTGAACTCGCATTTATCGCAATTGTCATACCCACGCTATTTAATTTTCTCTTAACTTTCTCTTTTACTTTTGAGCTCTTCTTTACTATCTGCACCAATGCCAATGTCGCCCTGATATACAATTATATTTTTAATCCCCTTTAAACCTTTTTCAATGGCTTTTTGGAAAATGTGACGTGACATTTTAACTCCAAACATCAGACAAGTCCATCTTATTAATTTAATAATGGTCTTCATTGTGGTGACTTCTGGAAACTTACTATCAATTTTTATCTGATTATAGGCTGACTTAAGGTCAACTTTAGCAAAGTATTTCATACCAGCAAACTCATGGCACACTGTTTCAATGTTTGGCAATGGGAATGAATCCAAAGAGACTGGTGATTCATTGCCACAAATTCTTAAATCGCCATTGGAATTGCACATTGCCACAATTGGTAAAGCCCAATTGCTACCACCCTGGTTGACTTGTTCCAACATTTTGTTCAGCTTAGCAACTACCGAAGATAATGTGTGAACAGGAACTTGTCAGGCTTGGAAATACATAGGTTGACTGTTTTCTCTAAGCCAAATACTTGCCTAATCCAACATCCGGTTCTACAGATTTCATGGAATTTATTAGCTTTCATGTATCCATCTTAACATGTCAATTCCTAAAAGTCCTTGTCTTTTGATGCTTTCCACCACTATGATGGGTATTATCTTAAATCTATTTTTGTTTCAAACATGCCTTCAAGGCATCCTACAATTTTAATGATTGACCCATCAAACTGTTTCAACTAGAGATTACTTTGGCTTACCCATTCTTTCCTCAAAATTCCTTATTTGATACATCACTTTCAGCATCAACCTGCATGAGTAAAGTTACTTCATTCAACTTCACCATTTCCCTACTTTTATCCTGTGCTTTTATCTCAAATACTTCCGTACTTTCAATTGGAAGGCATTAAATTTTTGAATTAATTCCAATTGTTGTAAGAACTCCACACATGCTTCCAGATTCATATTATGAGTTTGAAGCCATTCTAGAATTTTATGCTTGTACAAGATGTCGAATATTCCTTCAATCAGTCTCAGCAAAATTAGCTTGTCATCGATAGACATTTGTTCCGAATACATTCTTTCAAACTCACAATATATCGACACTTCTTTCAACTGTTGTACATATTGTATAATAGTTTAATCTGGTCTCTGTCTACTTTCAAAAAATTTCGTTCTTACAACTATGACCAATCTTTTTTGGACGTATATTTGCTTTTCCAACATTTTAGGATAGAGCATTTTTTTATCTCACATCCCACTGAGGCCAAAAACAAATCCATAATTTCATTTTCTCCTCCACTAGCTTTGGTGTCCTTTAACATTTTTACTCTCACCTATGCAGCAAAACACCTAAGCCATATTCTGTATCCTGGTTAAATAACCGATCGGCAACACAATATAACAATATGGCATTGCCAATCAGTAGGTGGGTATTCTCTCTGATAGATATAGTCTCGTCAAGAGAAGATAACTCTCCCGTAGGTATAGCAATAATGCCTTTTATACAGTACTTCATTTACTACACATTTATTTTTTAATATCTTAGCATTTTCTTGCTTTATATTACTTTCTTTTTTTTGCCTATCAAATTAAAATGCATTAATTTGAACCAAAGAAGTAGTTTGGGAAAATAAATTATTCTATGTAAAAAGTCAGTATGAAATCAAAAAAGAAAACTTGAAATAATGAACTCATCCCAAAACATCTAAACTATACCCTACTACTCTGAGCCAATAATCAGATCCACATCCTGGAATGTTGTAATTAAAATGCAGTGGCAATAAAATTTTGGATAGATTAAACTGTAACAGTTTTTAGTGGCCTAGTATAGTAGACATTGTTATACAAGAGTTCTTATGATCTTTATAAATTCAAATTTTGTTCTAAGTTTTTTATTTGCCTTGAACTATTGCAGTTTAAATAAATAAGGAAAATATTTTATATAATAACTTAATACATGGATATTTTAACTGTTTATCATGACCACTGAGTGCATCACAGAAAGTCATGAATATCAAAATAATAGCAAATGAAAAAAATGGTGCTAATAACTTTTGAACTGAGATGTGGAGGTAATTTTAAGAATGGGTCACCAAGGAAGCAAATTGTTGAGTTGAGAAAGGAGTTTATTTCTCAGTTGGATACTCATTACCTAGTTATAGTTTTGAGATAAGAAACTAAAACCATCTGGGAGTTTGGTTAAGATGGTTGGATTAGGCTTGAAAGTTCCTTTGATGAAAAATTTCCAAATTATTTTTAGAAAATAAACTAAAGCAAATGAACATAACATATAAGACAGAACTAATAAATAAATGAATAAATACCAAATAAAAAAGGAATAAAAATAAAAAAACAAAACAAAGAATGAATTGTCAGATGACAGAAAGAGATTCTGAATGGAATCATAATTGCTTCTTCTATTGGATTGAGATGTTTATTGCTAAGAGAGAATTTTGATGGAAGCTATTTTATGTATTTGGTTGCAGCTGCCTGTGGGAGCAATGGAGTAGAAGAGACAGTCTGCTTGTCATCAGAATGAATGCAGTGAATAAATAGCAAAAGTAAATAAATTGCAAAAACCAAACAAAAAGAAAAATAAATTCGAATGTTAGTTATCTCCCCTAATGAGATAGTTTTTGACTGAATTTGAAAAATACTTTATTTCAGTGTATTGTAAAGATGCACTTTCTTTATCTAATAAATGTAGAAAGTTTTTCCATTCATCTTTGAGAGTGAATATTAATTTACTTATCAGCCTGAACCTAATTGTATAGAAATATTTTCATATTTGACAATAATTTCAGTTCTTGTATATGACAACAGTATGAAAATCTGTATATTTAATGCAATGAAGAAATAAAATAAGTAATTAAAATATTATCTATAATTTTGTAATACATCATTATCAGTCTATGAGTTCTTCAAAGAACTGAACTTATTCTTTGTGTTTCTTTGTTTTTGTTCCCCCACACTAGTTTTGCTTAATTCATTCAATGGCCTTCTTTGTATCAAAAGAAAGTCTGACTTTTTCTAGCAATGTAAACCAGAAAATGGTAGTGATCTGGAAATTCAAAACACTTGCAGCAATGCATTTAATATAGATGATTCCACTTTTAGTAAGTACAGGTTGTTCTATATCTTATATGCATAAATGTTCTCAAATTGTTTTTGGTAAGCAAAAAAAGAGATGTAACATTTACTTCCAGCAATGTTTAACTCGGCTCATTTGGAATCAATAAAATTTTATTTTTTATACATATAACCACAACAAAGTTTGTATTTACTTCAACCATTTTGTTTTTCTTAATTTGTTTTCTAAATATATAATTTATTATTGTTATAATCTGCTTTAAATTAGATATTTTTCTGATACACTCTACATGTTGGTACAATGTGAACACTAACAAAACAAAAGCAAAAAGTTGTCATATGCACAGAGGCTCTGAGCCCCACATCCAGCTCACAAAACAAATCCTCTAAAAAAACTCACCAAAAGATCAATAGATAGACTGTCTGTTCTATTTAACATAACATGTTTCAATGAACAATTGCTGCCTATTTTTTTTTATCATTTTACCCCAAGCAAGGCAGGAATGCCACTAGTACGCAGGTGGGTACAGAGAGTGAAGGTGAGAGAAAAGACTTGGTATAGGTAGGACCGAGGGAAGGATAAAAGCTGAACAGGGTTCAGGAAGATAAAATAATGGCGATTGATGTTGCATTTAGATTTTTGAAGATTGTATTTATCAGGGAAGAAAGGAAACAGAAGGGAGTTTGACAGGTGGAATGGGCGAGAAAAGAAACTGTTGGAGTGTAAGTGGCAGTTACATTTTAACTAATTCAACAGTAAAAAGGTGGAACCTAGATGTCATTCTAGTAGAACACATAAACACACATAGTCTGGACATTAGGGAAAAAGCTTGTCAGAGCAGTAGCCATGAAAATATTTGTCTATATCTTTGAGATGAGGTATTATGATTACATGTATTATTTACATTTATCCTTATCTTCATTGCCATATCTACAATGTTTTCAGCCATTGTATGCTTTGGCCTTCTTCAGGTGATTAGAATTTCAAACCAGACCCTTTATTTCATCCACTGGGATAGATTGTTCTAGTTCCACATGCCATGCCTTTTCCTGATGTCTCAGTTATTTCCCTCTAACTCAACTCTCTAAGTGGCATAGTACTGAACTCACAACTCTTTGGGTCTAGTCACTGGATCTAACTAACATCTTTATACACTGGGCATGTGTCCTTGAGGACACAAAAGCTCAACTCTCCAAAACTTGGAGAGTTGAGTTAGAGGGAAATAACTGAAATATCCGGAAGAGGCATGACACGTGAAACAAGAACAATCTACCCCGGTGGATGAAATAAGGGGTTAGGTTCGAAATTCCAATCACCTGAAGAAGGCCGGAGCTTACAACGGCCGAAACGTTGTGAATATGGCAATGGAGATGAGGATAACAATCCGAGTTATGTAAATAATACAAGTAATGAAAATATTTGTAGAAAAGACAGAGGGAAGCCACGTTCCATTGGTGAGAAAGTGACTGAAGCCGAGATGCCAAGTCAGGATCAATTACATTTGCAGATCCTTCTTTGGATTTTGGGAAGAACCTCGAGATGAGTAGCAGGCGCACCTCACCGGTACATTTAAATGTAACGCTATAGTTAATAATTGGTACATAACTGACTGAATTAACAGAGAAACATGGGAAAGGTATGAGATTATATATTGAAAAATAAATTGTTGTGTAAAACAAATGCTACAGAATTATTGTTGTACCTATGTATATGTCCAATAGTTACATTTTCCAAACAAGCCTTTCAACAGAATGAACAATTTATGAACAAACAATACATTATTATGAATGAACGAACTGACAATAAATTAATGTTTTTGAACGACTTGTTTAACATACAAACTAAATGAGATATAGTAAAACAAAAGCAAAAACAAAAAAAACAAAGGAAACTTTTTTCTGTATCCTTTGTCTCGCATCTGAAGACTCACTATAATTGAATGCCTACAAAGCATTGTGTCCAGTCTGTTAGCTGTTTCCTCTTGGACTATGTTCAAAATCAGTTGTGTTTTATCTCAGAATCCTGTTTTGGAAGGCTAACTATGGGTGGAGATGCAGACAATGGAAATATTTCAGTTGGAATTACTGAAAATATATTTCTACTGGAGACGGGCAAAGCAGTGACAAAATGGAATGGAGGATATTGCATTTGAACATTTACCAATATCTATCAGTCAAGTGAGTTGATCTGGAATTGGAGAGGGTCGATGAGAAAAGTACAAATATTGTTTTCAGTACTGTTTATACATTAGAGTGGGTGGCGGAAGAATGGACATTCACTTATGTGTTAATACCCTTGAATTGATTTGATTTGACATTTACATTATATATACAAGAGGATACTGAAAAGTTATCAGCCTAACACACCACCCTGTCGGCTGGAGCTTCTGAATACACCGACTACACCTTTATAGAGGGGTAAGACGCATCCCTGTTTAGCGTGGGTGACGGTTCGTAATGTCTGTGGTGGCTGGATCTTGGTGGTTGAGGGCTTCAGGAGTTAGACTTAGATACTTCTGATTTTCAACACACCACCTTGTTTCTTACTTGGACCAGACGTGCGGTCCGATCCGATCAATTGGAGCGCCTATAAATATATCAATTTATGGAGTACTTTGTAACTAAATACAATACCCCAAAATATACACCGGGATAAAATACCATCTATATCCAAATTATAAGTGTTAGAAGGTGATGGCTGAGGGTCAGTGGGTTCGAAGAGACCTAGACTTAGACATGGCTGCAAATATGCCAGCTTGTACACTTATTTGGGAAGTGTAACATGTTTTAACAGGTGCTCAGTCTTTTTTGAATACATGTATACTGATTTGTGTAGCTCTGACCTGTCAAATCAAGTGGGTTTCCTCTTTGACACGTCCCAATTTCAGGATCCGAGCTGTTTGGGGAGCACAGATAGTGAATCTTAATACACAAAAATTATGAATAATCAAAATAAAAAGCCCAGAAGATACCTTTCAAACTCTGATTAAAAAAAGAAATTAATGCAGAATTTCCAATATATTTTGTGCTCACGTCCATAGAAGAAAATGGTAAAACTTTCTCTTTTCTTGATTGAAAAGGTACTATCCAGTAGGCTTAATCCTAAACAGTTAGAAAGTTGAAAGATGGCAATTTGCTGTTTGAGATGGTAAATAGGAAACACAAGGAAAATAAAGATGAAGACCTTTCATAATATCAAAATTAAAACCTCCTTTCATGCAAGACTGAATAATTCTAAAGGAGTCATTAGAAGTAAAGAATTGTCTCTGGCCAGACCTGAGGAAATTACATCTGCCTTAGGAAGCCAAGGGTTCAGCGATTACTAAAGAATGTCAATTAAAAGAAAAGGGAAAACAATTATAACTTGCACATATCCTTACTTTTGGAATAGCTGAACCCCACCCCCCAAATAAAAATAGGTATAATATTGAGCCAGAGGAACAATATATCCCTTCTCCACTAAGATGCAAACATTTGGGCATCATGTATATTGCTACAGGAGTCGCCTAACACGAGGAAAATGTGACCAAAGAGATTCAGACCATTCTGAAGAAGAATGCCACAATGAAATAAGATGTGCTAAATGCCAGGAAAGCCATCCAGCATACTCACGAACATACGGTTTCTGGAAAAAGGAAAGAGAGATTGTCAAAGTAAAATATAAAAGAACCATTTCCAGAAGCAAGGCCAGTAGCAGAAGGTTACATGAAAGGCCCTTCCTCTGCAAAAATGAGGGAAAAAAACTACAAATAATGTCAAGCAGCCTGACAAATACAGGACCCACATTGAGAATCTCGTACACTTGGGACTAAATAATTGGCCCAAATTTCAAACTTACCTAAAATTTCAAAATTCCAAGCAAATTTTGCAGGCAAAAGGACAATGAATGTACTGAAATAATAAATAAAGAAAAAAGAGATAGCAAAACGACAGCTCAGAGGTCACTCCTACCAAAAATACCAAATCTCCTATTCGACAAAGGTCACAGCAATCTCCTATCCATCTACCCAAACCCAGGAAAGGCAGACTGAAAAGCTTATCTCCCAAAAGAAAAAAATCAGTCAAACAAAAGCCGGATATCACAAAGACCAAATTCCTACGGAAAACGGAACCGACGAACTAGAAACGATGGAGGCGGAAATCTAGAAGCCCTCAAATGGCTAAAAACCTCCAAAATGAAAGCCCAGGAAAAAAGAAATCAACACCACATAAGGCCGAAAACGTTTAAACATCCATGCATAAGATAATTCAATGGAATAAAGGCAAATATTAATGAAGTGCTTCTGTTAATAACAGGCCTCTTACCGGCAGTTGTTTGTCTTCAGGTGGCAAAACAAGGTGACAAAGATAATAAAAAATACCAGCAATACTATACACGTGACTATAGGTTTTGTACATGTGGCGGGACATTTATTCTAGTTAGGAATGATATACCCCTAAGTAAAATAAATTTGACAACTACTTTACAGGCGTCTGCTGTTAAAGTAACCCTACATAGGCTAATAAAAATTTGATCAGTATATATCCCACCTAATGAACGAGTAAATGAAGCCGATATTCATTAAATTATAAGTCAACTCCCTGCACCCTTTTTGATACCATGGGACTTTAACTGTCACAGCACCACACGGAGCTGTAAAGACACAAACCAAAAGGGAGGGGGATTTAAAAACAATTATAAACAATCATGATTTATGTATTTATAATGATAAAACTCCAACTTACATAAATCCATTTACTGGCAGCTACTCTGCAATAGATTTATGGGATCCATCAATATATATGGGTTTCTCTTGGAAGGTTCTGGCAGGCACATGCAGTACTGACCACTTGCCAATTTTTCTGAAAAATTCAGAATATAATGAAATTTTGTTGGAAATTAGGCGACGCGAATTTAGAAAAAAAACATTTTTCTGATAAACAAGCTGAAGACATATTCATCAAGGACAAAAAAGTTTACGGAAATCCTTATATCTATAGCAAAGGAATGCATTCCAAAAAGTTCAGTACAAAAAAAAGTAACAGACACGTGTAAAGAAGCTATCAGGATCAGAAGAAGAGCTTTGAGAGATTTCAACAAACAATTTTCAACCTCTAATGTATTTCATTTTAAGCAACTATGAGCAAAAGCACAGAAAATAAATAAAGAAAGCAAAAAAGAATGTTGGATAAACTACGTCAGCAGACTTAATTCTGCCATAAAAATAAAATCATAAAACCTCTTTGTTTCCGCAAGATATAGTGATATAGGCAAAATGGACATGCCCTATTTTGCATAGAGTCAAGCGTCTACTAATACGTCAGTTGTCCCTCGGTACAGAGGTAGAACACAGATACAAAGCCACTCATCAAAATGTGTTGATACTTTTTCTACATTGTGTTTATTTCATTTTCCTAAGGAGGCAAAAATAAATCAACGCCCACGGTTCATGCCCTCATCATGATTTTTCCATGAGACATCATCGCAAAAAAGTGATTTCATTCTCTCATCTCTTTTGATGATCCAATGGCACCATGCAATATATACTTACTTTTGTTACATAGTAATTGGAAATGCGTTTATCATTACATTTGGGATGACTTTAATCTTTTTATCAGCTTGCACTGTAAATAGATCACTGATACTAAATAGATGCACTCAACATTAGACTTTTGCACATAAAGATCTAAAAAGTATTTTTGTATTTTGATACAACCTAATAAATTAAACTAGTAACATTAAATTCCCTGAACTTTTTAGCCAGATATTGATAAAATATTAAAGGCATTAAAAAAAGAAAATAATTATGAGTTTTTTTTATTAGATAACGTAGAGGAAAACCCTTTTTTCACAGTCTTCCAATATTTCATTTGATATCTTTTGTCATTTGATATCTTTTGTCATTTGATATCTATACATTATTGCGATACGAAAATAATTATTTGCCCTTACACATAATGTGTCACATGACAATCCTGCACGAGCAGGAAAACAAAGCAAGCACCGAAAGACAAACAAATTAGACTTTCCTTTACTTATCTTTCATGGTTCAAGAGATAAATGTTCCACATGTAAATCCCTTGTGAAACATTGTGACATTCAAGTAAAAGGTTTTTTCTTTCCATTTCCACGTTGCTTATTACTTTTAGTGCATGCAAACATACTGAACAACTTAGTTTTTGATCACTTCTATAAGATATTGCTTCATCTTTGTATATAAATGTTGTATTGCACACATGTGATGGAGTCCTCTCGGCGACTCTTCATACAATTCTATGTCAGTGTTAGTTCAACCAAATAGATCTACTAATGCTAGCTAAGAATTATTGAGTAGAATATTCATTTTCCCTCATCAATTCTTACACTGTCATTTTCAAAATGCACTTGACCTATAATTATTATTATGTTAGTAGTTTGTGTGTCATATAGCATTTAAAGTCAATTGTGCTGTATTGATTTCAGGACCCAAATAGGAAAAGATGAAAAGACAAGCTTTAAAAAAACTTAATGAGAACAAACTTTACTCCAGATAGTACATAGGTAGCATCATTGTAATTGTCAAAGAATCCAAAATTTTGAATTTGTGTGTGTATATATCTATGGCACACAGCTAGTTAAGAAATTCTGACGTAAGTCTGATGAAAGTCTCATGTGAGATTCTTGGTGAAATTGAAAAAAAAAAAAAAAAAAAAAATGAAAACATATAGACCGTCATCATCCTCCCAGTTGTGAAACTTATTTACTTCATTCTTTTCCGATTCAGTAAATAAGCTCATTATGCGTGTAGCAATAGGGGGGGGGGTTTACACATGCAATGCGTGCTTGCAAGATTTCCTTATCTTTTGTCTCTATTTCTTATACCCCTATACAAGATCACATAATCTGAAAGATTTTCTGATAAAAATATATGCTGTAATTTATAATTTATGCTATTGAATTGAAACATAAAAATTGTTGTCTGAACAAAACAAATTTACAAACCCGTTTTAGATATTTTAGTGGTATCGGGTAAAGAATGAGAGGAAATGATCATCATTACTTTATGAATCAATTCCTAAGTGTCCACTGAAAATTTATTCACTTTTCTAAAAGATAAAAATTGATTTGGTGATGTTAACTTTTCTTCAAAAAAGCCATATGAACTCAATGACATGACCATCAAACAGTTTGGATCAGAATAAAAATTGAAAATTCACTGTCAAAATTCAAAATAAATAATCCATGTAATGATATTACATTTCATCGTTATATAAGATTCTTAAGAAAGTTGTGATCAGCTTCATGGAGTTAAGATTACTTTCATTAACGAAATCCATGCCTCAAAGAATTCAGGCCATCATAAAAGTACTGAAACTAATATATACATGCAAGTACATTTGCAAGTCTGCAGCCTCATGATGAAAAAGTATTTATTTTATCCAAGAAATGTTTATTTTTCAAGATAGTCTCCTTCGTTGTAATGCATTATACAGTAAATTATGAAGGAAGCGAAGTAACACAATATTTGGCCTGTTATAGTAAGTTGATGTTGTTATTGATTTCTAATGTAATTATTTATTTTATGGATTTTTGCTATATATATATATATATATATATATATATATATATATATATATATATATATATATATATATAATTACAATAAAGAGAAAGAACAGTAAGATATATAACACGGGGTTCTTATTATTTTTTACAAAACAGTGCTCAATGCAAATCTACAGAGCATAAATATTATAAATTTACTTATTCAAAAATATGGTTCCATCGCTACACAGGAATTACCATATTTCTAAAACAGGAGCTACACGTGTCTATAAACAACACCTAATCAAGGAACAAATAAATAAATAAAGCAATTTCCACACCTAGAGAAGACACCTAATGTACAAGATTAAAAATAAACCCAGCCGCATTCCTCTAGTAACCACTTTCAACCCCACTCTACTTCCACTATCCCAAATAATCAAAAGTCGCTGGGAAATACTACATCTCAAACCAGACCTAAAAAAAATTGTTTGAGGAAACCGGCCTTCTAGCAAAGAAATCATAGGTAGTAATCACATTTCAGGGGACAAGGTAATCCGTAATAAGCCAAAAACAAAAACAACAGGATTTTCTCAACCATGTAACAACAAAAGGAGCTTATGTTGCCACTGCATTGGTCACACGAATTCATTCACTAGTTCAGTCACTAAATCTACTTTCAAACATAATCATGTCATATGCCATAACATAATTTACCTCCTAGAATGCACACTATGCCAGAAACAATATGTAGGAAAATCTGAATGGCCCTTTCACTACAGAATTAATAATTATCGCAATCGAATTAAGTCGACTCCCCATGAAAGAACAACATTTCTGCCTACAAAAACACGATTTCAAAACCCATGCCAAATTTACTATAATTGAGAAAATAGAAAAATATTAGTATAGAACAAAGTGTGTCTGAAGATTTTAATTTTTTTTAATATTTTAATTTTTCGAAACATATATATATATGTTTGTGTGTATGTATATATATATATATATATATATATATATATATATATATATATATATATATATATATATATAATTTTATTGTTTGATTTTACTTACTTTAATTTTTTTAAATATTTTTAATTATTCACAATTCATTTTTCTTAAAGTGCATTTGTTTTATTTTATTTCTTAACAATTTTATCTTATATTTACTTTTCTTGTTGACTGACAGTTATTTTCTTTGCTCATTTTTCTGCATATATTATCCTGGATAAATGTATTCACTCTTCTCAGATTATTTTTACTTATTGTTGTTTCCATATGAAAATTATGACTAAGCTCAAACTAATTCGTTTGTTTGATCTGGGATCAGTAAGAACTGAGCTCAGTTCAAGCAATCTGCTATTAAAACAAACTAAGCTGTTAAAGTCTCAGAAACATGATCTGAGAAGTTAATTGAGGCTTGGGTTGTACCGGCTATCAAGTATTCTTATGGCCCCTATATCAAATAGGCATTCTACAGCCATTACTGTAAAACGTTATCAGCTTGTGAATCAATCAGGGAATTATGATGCATCAGATAGAGAGTATTAGGAGAGTTGGAGTTTGTGCCAAGGAGAGGAAAATAGTGGATGAGAATGCAAGCTAGCCTAACAGATAAGGACACAAGCCAATAAGGCAGATGAAATGGTTTCAGTTCTAATTGCCTGCCGAGAACGTTATTTTACACTGTATATATATATATATATATATATATATATATATTATTTTGAAAACAAATCCATTTTCGGGATTGCAGACTATACAGAAATTATTCGTGTATAACACACATTTTTCCCCAGATTTTAAGTCTAAAATTAGGACGTGCATATCATACACGTGAACTAAATTTTTACGGCCACTTACATCGCCATATTCGGGATGGTATGACAATCCACATTAACTAATGTGTAACAAAGTGTTTGAATCACTAACTAAACACTGCATTCGTTTTAAATGTAATTATTCACATAGATATTAAACAGATTTCAATCCATGCCTTTTATACGCTGCATATGATATAAGTGATTATAGCTGTCCTTTTTATGGCCACATCTTCTTGCAAAAGTTAGTGGAATGGTTTCTCATTGCCTTCTCTACATTTTGGAATTCAGTGTTTTACCTATTTGAGACTGGTTACCACCCCAGGCCAGGAAGTTCATTTAGCTCATAACATAAGGTGGGTTAATAGATAAGATTTATGTCTTTCCTGGGGGAATTTGTATGAAAGTGACGACAAGCAGACTAGACTGGAATTTGAATTGAGCTTGCAGATTACAATTTCAGAGCAGATAATCATTACACTAGTTGCACATGACTAATTATATAAAACTAAATTGCACAAAATCAGTATCATTTAATATTTCCATTGTTCAGACTATGACAAGATTTGAACAGAACACAAGAAAATTAGGGTTTGTGTCTTTTCTAAAAGTATTTCTACTCAATGGCATCCATGATAGACCATTAAAATCTTTTTCTGATATCCACTTTCTTAAAATTATTCCAGATTTTATTTTTATGAATCACCTCTTCAAGGTTACTCGCTTCCGGTTTTTTGCATGGATGCTCCTGTACCCTAAATAACTGTTTCGTCATTCATTGAATTGTACATTACAGAACGAGTTGATTCAAGCTTATAATGTAAATGCTGTTGACTTTTGTTATATGGAGTATTTAGACTCCTTTCTTTTCTCGATACTAAAGCTTAAATATTATCTCATTGTTCATTTTACAAGGCCAGACAATTTTTAGAATCTTTTAATGATTCTAGATGAACTGCACAGAATTTCAGAATCAGAAGCATTAGTTAAAAGATTGTCTAATCATACAGGGTGGGACAAAATACTTCTCACATTTTAAACTGTCATCTGTTTAGTAGTAGTGAACTTAAGCAAGTAACAATTGTGTTTTCATCTATCTAATGTCTTACCATTTTTTCAGATGCCATCAATTATCACCATGGCTTGAACCAGTGTATGCCGTGCAATTGGTGTTGAAACGTTTTTAAAACTGGTGAATCTGTAATTGCAACACAGCTTTACGTCCTCATTTCATGTTATGTTGGAATGATGCTGTTCCGGATAGAACAGCGATAAAGCTATGGGCTGAAGTTCAGCGCTTGAAAGAAAGCCACTTGACTGGAAGACATTGAATTGCTCAAACTCCCGGCTGATGGAAAACTTTCGAAATCATCTACAACAGTGTATGGCGAGCAGAGGCTATCATTTGGAAGATGTCATTTTAAAAATCAAATTAATAAAAACTGTATTCCTTTGTTTAAAAAACAATGAAATAATTTTTAATAGCAGTTACCTTGGTCTTTTTGCCAACCTTTAAAATGTGAATGTATTTCTGTCGCACATTTTCAGTTAAAAATGCACTGTGATCAATTTGAATAGGTGTTGGGATAACTTAAGAGGTTTCTTCGACATTACTGGTCGGTTATGCTGGACATGAAGCCAGGTCTCTTAGTGACAGCTGACAACCGTCTATCTGTTACATAAGAAGTGTTAGTATCAGTTAGTTCCACAAGTGGATCATTTTTATTTCTGAAAAACAGACAAAGATTCAGGAATTGTTCGACAAGTTGGCAGGGATGTACCAGAGGAAGAACGTCATTTAATTTTTTAATGTGGCACAACATTGGTTAATAGTTGAGGTTGACATTAGGAATATAATGAAAAGCAAGGCTCCGGAAGTGCTCATTCCTACTATCACTCATCACGATTATCTTAAGAGCATCATAGCAGCCTCCCAAATAATACCATGGTAATATTAATATTAGCCGTTTTCTTATAAGGAAACATTCAGCATTCACTGACCAAGCAGTCAGTGCTACTTTTAATTAAAATTTATTAAAAAAAAAAAACAACCTGATAATTTCTGATGATATAACGATATGGTATTCCCTTACTTGAAAAAATATCTTACCCTTTTTTAGATAAATAAAAAATACGCTTCTGAGTCGATATAACAAGGAATAGACCAGTATTTCCCAAAGGGAATTATCCAGTTCTGCAAGATAAGGTGTCTTTTGAAAAAATATTTTATAAAATGATAGTATTCACTACTATTCTCAACATAGTATGTTAAGAATTTCTATGTTTCATCCTGGATTTGATTGAAACTAAAATCACTCAAATTTTCAGCTGACACTGGTTGCTACATGATAATTCAACATTTTTTGTTTTCAATCCATAAACTCTTATATAATTCCTTTTTCAAAACTGCGTAATTTTGGAAAATAAATAAGGTTTTATGAATTGAAACATAACTTACCTGTGAAGAATAAATGTTGTTTTCTGTTTTTTATATTATATTATATTAAACTTTTTTTTGTTTTTGTATAGTTGCTTTGATTAAATTAAATAAATTTTTGACTAACTACCTTTATTCATTTTTATAAAATGAAAAGTTCAGATTTTGTGGAATTTCAGGAGGGACACTAAATTACCACCTGACAAGTACCAACTGAGGAATATACTTTTGCTTCAATGAAATTCGGCATGTCTACATTTATACAATCAACATTTATCTTCATTGAAAATTTTCAAATTTCAAACCATGCAATTGATTGAAAGAATGGAGTTACTAATGTTGTGCTTTTCATCATTTTAAACACAAAAGCAGATCAATCTTGCTTGTGGAAGTGAATTCCATTTTCTTGCATTCCATTCAACTTCGATCTTAAAAAATTAAATGTAATGTCAATCGTCATATTCTGTCCTCTTAACTTCTGTTCTTTTATTGTTCTCTCAAACAATCTTCAATTTATCTCTTCAAAGGTTTTATCGATACATTTGTATGTTGCATCGTTGTGTGACTTTTATGAACTTATCATTCAAAGAAAGTTAACTTTGCCAACATAAATTTCGATCTTCAATGGTTTCTTCTTTGCCGATTCAAATTCCTGCCTAAGGCCATTTTTGTCTCTTCTTGTGAAATATATTTTTTGTAAAAAAAACGTACGGAACTGAGAATGACTGATTAAAGGCTTTCATAGCTATTTGATATTGACCAGTTCATTTCAAATTTTCTCATCCATTTCACTCGTAATGTAGAACTTCGTGAAACTAAAGCATCTAGACACAACAGATATTCAAAAACCGTCCAAGCACTACCTTCTAGTTCGATTAATTCGCAAAAAACTCTGCAACTTCTGAAAGAGATATCGTTACAGAATAATTTCCTGAAAGACATAATATAACAAATATCTTCAAACAAGATGACGAACCATATTTTCGCACCATTCCTCGATTGTCATAATCGGAAAGTCAAAATGACCTTTTATAAAGACAATAGTTATTGATTCATAGTGGTTCAGCCGAGATTAAACTGCTGAACATGTTTGGTTTGTATGTGCAGACCCAACTTGTTGGTGAATAAAAAGCGCGAATAATTTTCAATTAAGTATCTTATTCAAGAATGGTGAATGGGAGGGAGAGAGAGAAGTTGAAAGTAAGTAATATCACCAGTTTAGGGATTGTTAAAACAAGCAAACTTTTTTTTATCTATGGTTTCATTGAGTGAACCCAAATTCTAACATTCAGTCTAACAACCGTCGGCCAGATCTTTTCCCTATACCTAATCATTGCACTGACCACCGTCGCATCAGATGCAAACATATCCTCCAACATCGACAACAACCTCACCCACGCCAAGACTTTCAAGGTTTGCACTTGAACTACTCTCCATAAATTTGGATTCAGACTGAATCCGGAAAAGAGCACTTTCTTCGCTGCTGAAGCTTAATATCTCAGTCGCATCGTAAACAACGAGAGGTTCCAAACTGACCTCATTGTCGAAATGAACCCTCCAACATCGAAAAAACAACTGCAATACCTCATCTGACGCCCTGTTAGACCCAATTCCTCAAAATCTGTGTATACGAAAGTATCTGAACCGACACGTTCTCCACAAACCAATCTGGAGTACCTCGTATGCGTGAACAGCTTTCCAGTTACTGGTGAGCATTCAAGATCCACAAATCTTACCTCGATTTCTGCACAACCGGCGTAAAACTATGGCAAGCGCCCAAACAGGCTCATTGGTCATTGTATACGGGGTAGAAGACCATTCGAAGTCACCTATATATACTTCGTCACAATGCCAATCTCCAAACATAAATGATATATCTTAGCAATTCTGAACAGCTTCAGTAGGTATCTCACAGTATCAGTGAAGTTCTGTGCGATGGACGCTGCTTGATATCGTCAACGAGAAAATACTCCGCTCAAATGCTACCGTCTGCCGGCTGTCCGCTACTACTGCGTCTGCCCAACTGCCACTGTCTCTGCCCTGTAACTCCGTTTATATGGACGCCGACCAAAACCGGGTGGGGGCCTGTCGTGGTTTGGGTTCCTCGATAATTTCAAATCCGCAATAAGGATTTTCTTTGTTTTCGGACAGGAAAATTTATCACTTTCCATTTTTGGAAGTACATTACTTTCTGTTTTAGAGGGGTTCTTAAGGGAATTGTCCTCCCAAATTCTTCCTTTCTCATATTGGTATCTCACACCAATCCCATCAGAGGGCGTCAACAGGTTCCCCTTCTTTCTCATATGTTTACCTTCGCCCATCGCTCACGCCACCATTCAGCCAATGAACGCTCGGCAGTGTGGGTGTGGCTAGTCTGGCCTCAGTTTACAATTATCGCTCAAAGAAAAAAAATTATCTTCCTTTTTCTTTTCTTTCTTTTCCCCGACTGGGACCCCCACGACTCGTAGTGTGGTCATTAAGTCTCTATCTTAACTGAATGTCATCTGGAATTCATCAACGAGATTTTCGTCAAGTGATTATCAGAATCTCCTTGTATCCTTAACGCCTTCGTACTTCTGTCGCCAACAATCCGTCCCGGCAACAAACTTTTATTATGCCAAGGTGTGGACATAAAACAGGTGGTCTCTTTCGAAAACCAAATGATATCTCTGAAAGATAGTTAATGGTTTATTCTTTTCCTTTTTCTCTTTTCCCTTCCTTTTTCTTTGGGGTGGTCTCAGGGGATCCTTTTTCTCGGTCGCATCCTCGACCTAATTACGATTATCTTCCAGCATTTCGCACTGCAAGCCACTTGACCAATTTGAAATTTTCATTATTGCCATGGGCAGATTGCTATCTTTTATTCGCCGCGTCATAGCATAAATTAATTCTGACAGATCCGAGATCTTACGAATTTCCTATCTTCTGCGAAAAAAAAAAATACTTTTCTTCGCAAATGAAAATAAAATTTTTTACCACTTTTCTTTGTTAAAAAAATAACATCGCTCAGTATGTCTTTCGTGATAGCTTCTTCTCGCCTTAAGTATTTATCGCTTTTAATTTTCACGCTTAATTAGTTAGCCAAACGCTAAATAGTGTCACACACCTATGCGTCACCCTTGAAAACAACGAAGCTGACCACAGAATGGACGCTATATTAAGCCAGCTCATTTACAAAGACTTGATATAGGTCTGGGACAAGGTTCTACTCGATCGACTTCAGTCATAGTCAGATCATCACACTTAGCTTGGATGTGTAACATATGACGTGGTACTTCAGGTGAAAAACGAAAATGGCGAAACGGACAGGTCCGAATCAATACACGAACTCCTACGTGTTTGCCGAATCCTCAAACAGCAATGATGTTAACACCTCCACTTCCGTCCTGGGAGAGGGGGAGGACATATAAAGACACAAGACACTATCCAAAACTACTGCAAAAGGAATTCTCAAAAAAATGCACATAGACAACTCCTGACATACTTCAAAGATTTCATCATGCACTAATATCAATAATACAAACACACCAAATCAACAAAAAACTATACATCCTTTACGCTTATATCCACTTACTACCCATGAATCAAATCTGGGGTAGCTGTTAAACTCTACTTCAAATTAGAATCCCTTTCTGATTCACTCCACACTAAAACCTGATGTTTGGATGTGGACGCTACGAAAGCAAAATTTAAAAAACCACTCTCTGCACAGGAGCACCACATCTGGATCACAAACACCTCCCAATATAAAATAAAATTTAAAAAGAGCCAATCATGAACGTTGATGCTAATGTAAAAGCATGAGAAAATTATTCAGTCATGTATCAATCATGACTGCTTAAACGGACCCTATCGTGACAATAGGCAAGAGAGCAGGCAGGCAGTCACCAACACCACCAGTGGCCTCCGACAAAAATTTCATCGTTTAGCTCTACCGACTCCCACATCCTCCAGGTCGCTTCCTTCGCATACAAAGGGACATTCAGCCATGACCCTTTTTATCGGCAATACAAATAATTTTATTTTAACTCTCCTTTCCGCCTCACCGGCAGTATTTTGTTGTTTCGTTTGTGCTCGTGCTCCCATACGCGCTATATAACAACAGTCTATAACCTACCCGAGTAATGCGTAAAAGTCCTACCACAGTATCAAAGAATGTAAAATTTCACGTGGTGCCGCAACGCACGAATGGAAATTATATTATGACTGAAACAACTACAATCAAATGAAAAATGTAACAATATGAGAACATTTTAAATTCAACAATAACATTTATTAAAGTTAATGGATGTAGCATTCTATGACTAGTAATGTCTTAAACAAGAGAAAAATAGTAAGCAACATAATCAAGCATTTATTTTAGCTAGTCTTTTTTTTTTCTTAAATTAGAAATTATTTAAGAAATGTAAATATTGAAAGAGTGAACGCAGAATACTCTTGATTAGATAGAATAAAAATATACAAAATTTTAAATTTATTACTTGACTATTGAATTGTGATGTAATTTCATGTAGTCACCAATTCTCATACGCCGCTGATGTCTGTCCGGAATTTACATATTCTTAATATAGTTTTGTTAGTATTACTCAAGAACATGCAACAGTTAGAATTTTCTATCTTTCTATCCCAACAATCATTCCGGTTACAAATAGCCAACCCAACTGTAAATTGATGAGACCTCGTCTCCAGTCTAGCACTGCGCTTAATTTCATAAAGTCCAGGTACCACAGAGAAGAACTCACCCGAAGCCCCAGAGAGGCAAATTTATAATGGTGGGAACGTCACTTAAACCGAGACACTAGATCAGGATCAATAATATTGTTGATTCTTATCAAGAATTTAATCCAGATCATAAGTGGCAGCAATATTCTATGCATGGATGAATGGTATATATATATATATATATATATATATATATATATATATATATATATATATATATATGCGTGTGTGTGTGTGAAAAGTGTGTGTATATAAATATAAATAAATAAATAAATATATATATATATATATATATATATATATATGCGTGTGTGTATATAATATATATATATATATATATATATATATATATATATATATATATATATATATAATTATTTATATATTATATGCGCGGTACTTATTAGAAAGCGCTCAATATCAGAGATAGAGCTAACATATTACATATTTGCAAAAGCGTGAAACCCAGGGTCACAAACTCACATCAATCCAACCAAATATATATATATATATGGAAAATAGATTCTAGACCAGTTCAAAAATTTGGTCTGAGCCACTGTAACTTTTCAACTGGATGCCAAACCCTGTCGAAAGCTTTCGAGATGTCCAAAGCAACAGCCCGAGCTTCACCATTCTTAACTAGAGATTGATAGACTCTTTCCACAGTTATCGTCGGTACATCAGCAGTTGACCTAGATAAACGAAAGACATATTGCTTGTCTGACAAAAGGCCCTGCGATATGAGGTGCTTAACTAATTCATCATTGACCAGGGCCTCATGTAGTTTCCCAAAAGGTTTATAGGCCGATAGTTGGAATGCTCGGAAGGTTCACCCGAGTTCTTAAAAACTGGAACAACAGATGAGGATTTCCAATAGGCAGGAAATCAAGCAAGTGCAGAGCATTTATTATACAGTTTAGAAAGAACAGGAGCCAATTCGGAACACACTTCTAACGGACTATTACAGGCATACCATCAGGTCTACATACTTTGTGGGATCCAGATGATAGAAGGGTTATATGCACCCAACAGAGATTTAGTTCTAAGTGGGATGTTAGGCAAGAGTAGAGTTTAAGGAAAATTTATTGTAAAAAAAGCGTTTTCTTTCATAAGTGCTTTTGGGTATTACACCTGCGCATCGAGAATGGTGATAGATGAACAATTTGCTACGACAGACATAGAGTTTATAAGTAACCTTACCGTAGCCTTTTCGCCACTCCGTTCACGTGATTAAGAGCAGACGTTATATATCTTCATGACCTTGCGTTGCGTTGCCCAACTCCCTTCAATTTAATATAGCAAGTTCATTTAGATTCATAATAAACCTAATGTCTTTTTAGTTGTTTCAGTATTACGAATTTAGTCTGAATAATTTTTGTGAACATTTTTATACTTTGTAGCAACTCTAAATTGATTTTCTTTAAATATTAAGTAGGCATGCAGGCCCAGTTAATGTTTATAGTCCCTTATCATATAACCCGGCGACTTCTTGCCGAACTGGGAGGAAGCCGAGGAGGAGGCGAAATGCAGATATCCTGATCTTTTTGACCTGGGGTCCTGGACAGGTTATGTATTAAGTTACGTGCCCATTTATTTTTGTTCTGCCAACTGGACTGTGGTTGGGCTTTCCTATCTATTCTTATTAAAATTAATTAAATTAAAATTTCAGAACTATTAGCAAGATTGCGGTAGCGCAATTAACAATTGTTGAAGGAATGTATTTTTGTTGACAGGAAAAAAGTAATATTAGCTGATAGTAGACGCATTTAAGTTTCTTCAAATACGTACATTTTGCAGGGACATATTTTATTGCCTGATCAAAATATAAAGAAAGAATACAAAAGGTGTGACTGAATAATACATGCGTGTAAAGATGTCATTTTTGTGCGTACATGTGTACAAATTTCATATGGAAGACTGTGAGACATTTTGAGAAGCAGTGGGAAAGAAGGCACCCGGTCCCGGGAATTCCAACCCTGTGGCAGCACCTAAAGGAGGTTAGGTTGGTGTAAATATCGACGCCACGTTGGTTTCGGGGACGGGTAATTTTTGGCAATTTTGTGTTGGATGCACCTGTGCTCCCAATTTTAAATCAACCTTGTGTCACATCCTACCACCGTGAGAAGACCAGTAAATACTATTACAACTCACCAAATCTGACCCGTAGTGACTACTCGAGTTTATACAGTGTTTCTAGTCCATATGCAAATGATCTTACATTTCCATATCATGAAGTCCCTTTCCTCAGTTGTTTTACAACAATTTATTTCTCTGTTTAAAGAATGGTTCTTTTCTATGTTGTCTGCGTTTGTATCGTTTGCTTTCGCAATTGTAAAAAAAAAAGCCTTTTCGGCATGATGCTGATGTGGATCATGTCGACTAGACAATTAGGTACCACCACGGACTTCCTAAAAAACGATTTGAAATAATTTCACTATTCTTTAAAGTTAAATTTTTGTTTTGATTGTAAGATAATAGTCTAAAGCTAATCCATATGAAAAGACAGAAATTTCCATATGTAAATAAAGTTTTTAGACATTTTTAAAACATCCCCACGTTCTCTTGTCACATTATCTTATCGAACCGTCATGACAGACAAAAAATGTGAACATCATACGCAAAGCAAATTAGTAAATTTAAGGTTTAATTAACTGGATTTTGTAAAAGTAATGCTTACTTTTAACTTAAACCATAATGAAAATAACGTTTATTTAAGCACGATAGCTCGTGAGCTGTCATCAAGGTCATAAGTCAACAACAGTAGTTTTCTATTGTTATCCCCTACTTTTAAAAAACGTGCGAAAATTTTAAAATTAATACGGAACACCAACAATGCAATAATAAAGAAATTGGTATTTATGTTTAAAAATAAATTACCTTATGTAAGCAATAGTTTAAGAATATAATTTTTTATTCTATATGCTTTTATGAAACTTAGTAGAATGAATAATTTTATTTTTATACAACTGTATATGTGTTTCTGATACTTGTGTCTGAATATTGGAGATGATAAGCAAACTACAGGTATTTTTCATCACATACAGTTTTGTCTTCCTTTCATTTTAGAGCTAAAGAGCAAACGCTTTCGGCGAAACGCGTCGTTAATAAATTTTCCACTTTGTCTCATCATTTTCACTAATTTATAAGTTTAAAAAAGAAATTAATTAAAAACTAGTGAAATGATACTTCTAAGTTGCTTTTGTTTTTATTATTTTCTTACCTGTTTGATATAAAATATTTAACTGCATTCAATGACTTAATTATTCTAAATTTAAGATAATTTATTAAACACTACTAACAAAAAAATGGGGAAAATTGATAAATAGTTATTAAATTGATATTGATTACTTTAGTGTTAATTGATTACTTTCACTACGTTTTCTACCAAACTGAATAATTGTCAGAAGAAAAAAAAATAGACACCTCCAAACATCACGGAAATTTATTTATTTTATTTTATTTAATTTTTTTTATTTTTTTTCGACAAATTGAAAATGCTACCAGATTAAGAAGAAATAAAAATATAATCAATATCTATGAAATAAGCAGGAAAACATAGATAAAGGGATTTTTAAAGGATTTTTACAACTTTCTTTTAGAACAATAGTTTTTACAAATTAATTTCTTAATAATAGAGGAAATTTTTCGAAATAATCACAATTGATGACGCTGTTTCAAATCGTGGAAACTGAAATACGAAGAGGGCCGAGAAAAAAAGTTAACCTACCTCGGCGAAGCTGTTTTTATGGGGGACTTTTAACGAATATTCAGATTTTTGAAACAGGGGTCTGTCTTCTTCAAGTTTGAGATAAACTTTCACGGATTATGAAAGTCATTCGTAATACGAGAATTTTTAGAGAATTCTTCTGTTTTCTTCGACAACAGTGACAATGGAAAGAATCTTATCATCCCAGGTCACAACATAGTTTATTTCTTTTCTCAGCTGCAGCAGATTTTACACGCTGAGACTGTTAACGTTAGGTCTTTTTAAACCCTTCGCGGCAGCAGCAACATCCACCCGTGTCGATCAGCACTTTATACATCTTTTTCTGCTTTGTTATCTTAAAACACTTGAATCAAAACTGACTCGGAAACCAATTCTTTGGAATGGTCGATATTTTTTATTCCCATTGGTTAAAAAAAAATTATCAAATCAACCCAATTAGCAGTACCGACAATTTATCAGTGAACTCCCACTAATGCTGAGTGTTTAACTTACTAGTCTCTCTAGTTTGTCATGGTGACAGCTGAAAAAAAGCAATAAACATCTTTATTTTTGCTTTTTAAATATATGGGTTTTAAATAGACTTTTAGTTTTATCAATTGCACATTTAACTCCATACATTTTAATATTTTTGTTATATTCTACACTATTTTCCCAGTTTTCTTCCATTTGAGTATTTTTGCCACTTTCCTCACCATTTTCTTCCAGTCCTACTTTTGTTCCATACTAATTTTTCAATTTCTTCACTATGTTTTTATACACTTTCATTAATTAATGTTTCTTCAATTAATGTTACTGCCTTTTATACTTTTTTCCGTTTTAAATTCTTTGTCATTTTCTTCACCATTTTTCTCTTTGCCTGTTTTGGTTCCATTTACAATTTTTTCCAGGTTTCTTCAATATGTTACTGGCTGTTATACATTTTCCCGTTTTAAATTCTTCTAAATTTTATTCAACATTATTCCTTTGTCTACTTTTGGTTCCATTTACAATTTTTTTCGTGTTACTTGCTGTTATACTTTTTTCGTTTTATTTATTTGTCATTTTCTTCACTATTTTTCTCTTTGAATACTTTTGGTTGCTTTTGCAATTTTTTTCGTGTTTCTTCGATATCTTACTTATTGATATACTTTTTTTCCGTTTACTTTCTTTGTAATTTTTTTCACCATTTTCTTTTCGCCTAATTTTGGTTCCTATTACAAGTCTTTTCGTGTTTCTTGAATATGTTATTTGCAGTTATGTTTTTCCCGTTTTAAATTCTTTGTCGTTTTCTTCACCATTTATTCTTCCTAATTTTCGTTCCTTTTTTTTTTGTGTTTCTTTAATATGTTACTAGCTGTTATACTTTTGCCGTTCTAATTTCTTTGTCGCTTTCTTCACCATTTTTTCTTTGCCTACTTTTGATTTCTTTTACAATTTTTTTCCTGGTTCTTCAATAAGTTACTTGCTGTTATACTTTTCCCGTTTCAAATTCTTTATCATTTTCTTCGCCATTATTCACTTTGCTTAATTTTCGTTCTATTTACAATTTTTCTTTTTTTGTGTTTCTTCAATATGTCAATAGCTGTTATACATTTTCCTATTTTATATTCTGTCTAATTTTCTTCACCATTTTTCTTTTTCCTTATTTTTGGTTCTATTTACAATTTCTTTTGTGTTTCTCTTCAATATGTTCCTTGCTGTTATACATTTTCCGTTTAAATTTTTTATCATTTTCTTGACCATATTGCTCTTTACATATTTATGGTTCCTTTTTCAATTTTTTTCCTGTTTCTTCAATATGTTCCTTGCTGTTATACATTTTCCCGTTTAAATTCTTTCACTTTTTCACCATTATCCTCTTGGCCTATTTTGGTTCCATTTACAATTCGTTTCACGTTTCTTCAGTATGTTACTAGCTGTTATACATTTTTCCGTTTTAAGTTCTTTAATATCGTACTTCCTGTTATAATTTTTTGAGATTTAAATATTTTGTCATTTTCTCACTTTGCCTACATTCGGTTCCTATTACTGTTTTTTCAAGTTTCTTCAATATGTTACTTGCTGTTATACATTTTTCCGTTTTAATTTCTTTGTCATTTACACCATTATTCACTGTCCATACTTTTTGTTCATTTTCCTACATTTTGTCGTGATTCTTCAATTGCTGTTATAATTACCTCTATTTTCATTAGTTTGTCAGATTCTTCACCATTTTTTTTGTCTACATATGGTTACTTTCATAATTTTTTTCGCGTTTCTTCGATATGTTATTTGATGATATAATTTTGACTCTCTTACATTTATTTGACAACTTTTGGTTCCATTTACAATTTTTTCGTTTGAGTTTCTTCAGTATGTATCTTGTTTATACTGATTTCCGTTTTAATTTCTTTCTCATTTTCTTGACCATTTTTCACTTTGCGTACTTTTGGTTCCATTTACAATTTCTTTGTTTCTGATTTTTCAGTATATTTCTTGCAGTTATACTTTTTTTCCGTTTTCATTTTTTTCTCATTTTCTTGACCATTTTTCACTTGGCCTACTTTCGGTTACATTTACAATTTCTTGGTTTCTGTTTCTTCAGTATGTTTCTTGCTGTTATAACGTTTTTCCGTTTTAATTTCGTTGTAATTTTCATCATTTTTCCATTTGCCTACATTTGGTTACATTTACAATTTTTTCTTTTGAGTTTCTTCAGTATATTTCTTGGTGTTATACTTTTTTTCCGTTTTAATTTCTTTCTCATATTCATCATCATTTTCCCTAACTTTTGGTTCCATTTACAATTTTTTTTGTTTCTGATTCTTCAGAATAATTCTTGCTGATATGATTTTTTTACGTTTTAATTTCTTTCTCATTTACTTCATTATTTTTACCTATCCCTATTTTGGTTCCATTTGCAATTTTTTCGTTTGAGTTTCTTCAGTATGTTTCTTGCTGTTATACTTTTTCCGTGTTAATTTCTTTCTCATTTTCTTCACCATTTTCCCCTTTCCTTACTTTTGGTTCCATTTCCAATGTCTTAGTTTCTGTTTCTTCAGTATGTTTCTTGCTGATATACTTTTTTCCCTTTTAATTTCTTTCTCATTTTCTTCACCATTTTTTCCTTTGCGTACTATTCGTTCCATTTACAATTTTTTGTTTTTGTTTCTTCACTGTGTTTCTTCCTGTTGTACTTTTGTCCCTTTTAATTTCTTTCTCATTTTCTTCACCATTTTTTCCTTTGCTTACTTTTGGTTCCATTTACAATTTTTTGTTTTTGTTTCTTCACTGTGTTTCTTCCTGTTATACTTTTGTCCCATTTAATTTCTTTCTCATATTCTTCATCATTTTCCCTAACTTTTGGTTCCATTTACAATTTTTTTTGTTTCTGATTCTTCAGAATAATTCTTGCTGATATGATTTTTTTACGTTTTAATTTCTTTCTCATTTACTTCATTATTTTTACCTATCCCTATTTTGGTTCCATTTGCAATTTTTTCGTTTGAGTTTCTTCAGTATGTTTCTTGCTGTTATACTTTTTCCGTGTTAATTTCTTTCTCATTTTCTTCACCATTTTCCCCTTTCCTTACTTTTGGTTCCATTTCCAATGTCTTAGTTTCTGTTTCTTCAGTATGTTTCTTGCTGATATACTTTTTTCCCTTTTAATTTCTTTCTCATTTTCTTCACCATTTTTTCCTTTGCGTACTATTCGTTCCATTTACAATTTTTTGTTTTTGTTTCTTCACTGTGTTTCTTCCTGTTGTACTTTTGTCCCTTTTAATTTCTTTCTCATTTTCTTCACCATTTTTTCCTTTGCTTACTTTTGGTTCCATTTACAATTTTTTGTTTTTGTTTCTTCACTGTGTTTCTTCCTGTTATACTTTTGTCCCATTTAATTTCTTTCTCATATTCTTCATCATTTTCCCTAACTTTTGGTTCCATTTACAATTTTTTTTGTTTCTGATTCTTCAGAATAATTCTTGCTGATATGATTTTTTTACGTTTTAATTTCTTTCTCATTTACTTCATTATTTTTACCTATCCCTATTTTGGTTCCATTTGCAATTTTTTCGTTTGAGTTTCTTCAGTATGTTTCTTGCTGTTAAACTTTTTCCGTGTTAATTTCTTTCTCATTTTCTTCACCATTTTCCCCTTTCCTTACTTTTGGTTCCATTTCCAATGTCTTAGTTTCTGTTTCTTCAGTATGTTTCTTGCTGATATACTTTTTTCCCTTTTAATTTCTTTCTCATTTTCTTCAACATTTTTTCCTTTGCGTACTATTCGTTCCATTTACAATTTTTTGTTTTTGTTTCTTCACTGTGTTTCTTCCTGTTGTACTTTTGTCCCATTTAATTTCTTTCTCATTTTCTTCACCATTTTTTCCTTTGCTTACTTTTGGTTCCATTTACAATTTTTTGTTTTTGTTTCTTCACTGGGTTTCTTCCTGTTGTACTTTTGTCCCTTTTAATTTCTTTCTCATTTTCTTCACCATTTTTTCCTTTGCTTACTTTTGGTTCCATTTACAATTTTTTGTTTTTGTTTCTTCACTGTGTTTCTTCATGTTATACTTTTGTCCCATTTAATTTCTTTCTCATTTTCTTCACCATTTTTTCCTTTGCTTACTTTTGGTTCCATTTACAATTTTTTGTTTTTGTTTCTTCACTGTGTTTCTTCCTGTTGTACTTTTGTCCCTTTTAATTTCTTTCTCATTTCCTTCACCATTTTTTCCTTTGCTTACTTTTGGTTCCATTTACAATTTTTTGTCTTTGTTTCTTCACTGTGTTTCTTCCTGTTGTACTTATTTGCCTTTTAATTTCTTACTCATTTTCTTCACCATTTTTTCCTTTGCTTACTTTTGGTTCCATTTACAATTTCTTGTTTTTGTTTCTTCACTGTGTTTCTTCCTGTTGTACTTTTGTCCCTTTTAATTTCTATCTCATTTTCTTCACCATTTTTTCCTTTGCTTACTTTTGGTTCCATTTACAATTTTTTGTTTTTGTTTCTTCACTGTGTTTCTTCCTGTTGTACTTTTTTCCCTTTTAATTTCTTTCTCATTTCCTTCACCATTTTATCCTTTGCTTACTGTTGGTTCCATTTACAATTTCTTGTTTTTGTTTCTTCACTGTGTTTCTTCCTGTTGTACTTTTTTCCCTTTTAATTTCTCTTCTCATTTTCTTCACCATTTTTTTCCTTTGCTTACTTTTGGTTCCATTTACAATTTTTTGTTTTTGTTTCTTCACTGTGTTTCTTCCTGTTATACTTATTTCCCTTTTAATTTCTTTCTCATTTTCTTCACCATTTTTTCCTTTGCTTACTTTTGGTTCCATTTACAATTTCTTGTTTTTGTTTCTTCACTGTGTTTCTTCCTGTTGTACTTTTTTCTCTTTTAATTTCTTTCTCATTTCCTTCACCATTTTTTCCTTTGCTTACTTTTGGTTCCATTTACAATTTCTTGTTTTTGTTTCTTCACTGTGTTTCTTCCTGTTGTACTTTTTTCCCTTTTAATTTCTTTCTCATTTTCTTCACCATTTTTTCATTTGCTTACTTTTGGTTCCATTTACAATTTTTTGTTTTTGTTTCTTCACTGTGTTTCTTGCTGTTGTACTTTTTTCTCTTTTAATTTCTTTCTCATTTCCTTCACCATTTTTTCCTTTGCTTACTTTTGGTTCCATTTACAATTTCTTGTTTTTGTTTCTTCACTGTGTTTCTTCCTGTTGTACTTTTGTCCCTTTTAATTTCTTTCTCATTTTCTTCACCATTTTTTCCTTTGCTTACTTTTGGTTCCATTTACAATTTTTTGTCTTTGTTTCTTCACTGTGTTTCTTCTTGTTATACTTTAGTCCCTTTTAATTTCTGTATCATTTTCTTCAGCATTTTTTCCTTTGCTTACTTTTGGTTCCATTTACAATTTCTTGTTTTTGTTTCTTCACTGTGTTTCTTCCTGTTGTACTTTTGTCCCTTTTAATTTCTATCTCATTTTCTTCACCATTTTTTCCTTTGCTTACTTTTGGTTCCATTTACAATTTTTTGTTTTTGTTTCTTCACTGTGTTTCTTCCTGTTGTACTTTTTTCCCTTTTAATTTCTTTCTCATTTCCTTCACCATTTTATCCTTTGCTTACTTTTGGTTCCATTTACAATTTCTTGTTTTTGTTTCTTCACTGTGTTTCTTCCTGTTGTACTTTTTTCCCTTTTAATTTCTCTTCTCATTTTCTTCACCATTTTTTCCTTTGCTTACTTTTGGTTCCATTTACAATTTTTTGTTTTTGTTTCTTCACTGTGTTTCTTCCTGTTATACTTATTTCCCTTTTAATTTCTTTCTCATTTTCTTCACCACTTTTCCTTTGCTTACTTTTGGTTCCATTTACAATTTTTTGTTTTTGTTTCTTCACTGTGTTTCTTCCTGTTGTACTTTTTTCCATTTTAATTTCTTTCTCATTTCCTTCACCATTTTTTCCTTTGCTTACTTTTGGTTCCATTTACAATTTCTTGTTTTTGTTTCTTCACTGTGTTTCTTCCTGTTGTACTTATTTCTTTTTTAATTTCTTTCTCATTTTCTTCACCATTTTTTCCTTTGCTTACTTTTGGTTCCATTTACAACTTCTTGTTTTTGTTTCTTCACTGTGTTTCTTCCTGTTGTACTTTTGTCCCTTTTAATTTCTTTCTCATTTTCTTCACCATTTTTTCCTTTGCTTACTTTTGGTTCCATTTACAATTTTTTGTTTTTGTTTCTTCACTGTGTTTCTTCCTGTTGTACTTTTTTCCCTTTTAATTTCTTTCTCATTTCCTTCACCATTTTTTCCTTTGCTTACTTTTGGTTCCATTTACAATTTCTTGTTTTTGTTTCTTCACTGTGTTTCTTCCTGTTGTACTTTTTTCCCTTTTAATTTCTTTCTCATTTCCTTCACCATTTTTTCCTTTGCTTACTTTTGGTTCCATTTACAATTTCTTGTTTTTGTTTCTTCACTGTGTTTCTTCCTGTTGTACTTTTTTCCCTTTTAATTTCATTCTCATATTCTTCACCATTTTTTCCTTTGCTTACTTTTGGTTCCATTTACAATTTCTTGTTTTTGTATCTTCACTGTGTTTCTTCCTGTTGTACTTATTTCCCTTTTAATTTCTTTCTCATTTCCTTCACCATTTTTTCCTTTGCTTACTTTTGGTTCCATTTACAATTTTTTGTTTTTGTTTCTTCACTGTGTTTCTTCCTGTTGTACTTATTTCCCTTTTAATTTTTTTCTCATTTCCTTCACCATTTTTTCCTTTGCTTACTTTTGGTTCCATTTACAATTTTTTGTTTTTGTTTCTTCACTGTGTTTCTTCCTGTTGTACTTTTTTCTCTTTTAATTTCTTTCTCATTTTCTTCACCATTGTTTCCTTTGCTTACTTTTGGTTCCATTTACAATTTTTTGTTTTTGTTTCTTCACTGTGTTTCTTCCTGTTGTACTTTTTTCTCTTTTAATTTCTTTCTCATTTCCTTCACCATTTTTTCCTTTGCTTACTTTTGGTTCCATTTACAATTTCTTGTTTTTGTTTCTTCACTGTGTTTCTTCCTGTTGTACTTTTGTCCCTTTTAATTTCTTTCTCATTTTCTTCACCATTTTTTTGTTTGCTTACTTTTGGTTCCATTTACAATTTTTTGTTTTTGTTTCTTCACTGTGTTTCTTCCAGTTATACTTATTTCCCTTTTAATTTCTTTCTCATTTTCTTCACCATTTTTTCCTTTGCTTACTTTTGGTTCCATTTACAATTTTTTGTCTTTGTTTCTTCACTGTGTTTCTTCTTGTTATACTTTAGTCCCTTTTAATTTCTGTATCATTTTCTTCAGCATTTTTTCCTTTGCTGACTTTTGGTTCCATTTACAATTTCTTGTTTTTGTTTCTTCACTGTGTTTCTTCCTGTTGTACTTTTGTCCCTTTTAATTTCTTTCTCATTTTCTTTACCATTTTTTCCTTTGCTTACTTTTGGTTCCATTTACAATTTCTTGTTTTTGTTTCTTCACTGCGTTTCTTCCTGTTGTACTTTTTTCTCTTTTAATTTCTTTCTCATTTGCTTCACCATTTTTTCCTTTGCTTACTTTTGGTTCCATTTACAATTTCTTGTTTTTGTTTCTTCACTGTGTTTCTTCCTGTTGTACTTTTTTCCCTTTTAATTTCTTTCTCATTTTCTTCACCATTTTTTCATTTGCTTACTTTTGGTTCCATTTACAATTTTTTGTTTTTGTTTCTTCACTGTGTTTCTTCCTGTTGTACTTTTGTCCCTTTTAATTTCTTTCTCATTTTCTTCACCATTTTTTCCTTTGCTTACTTTTGGTTCCATTTACAATTTCTTGTTTTTGTTTCTTCACTGTGTTACTTCCTGTTGTACTTTTTTCCCTTTTAATTTCTTTCTCATTTTCTTCACCATTTTTTCATTTGCTTACTTTTTGTTCCATTTACAATTTTTTGTTTTTGTTTCTTCACTGTGTTTCTTCCTGTTGTACTTTTTTCTCTTTTAATTTCTTTCTCATTTCCTTCACCATTTTTTCCTTTGCTTACTTTTGGTTCCATTTACAATTTCTTGTTTTTGTTTCTTCACTGTGTTTCTTCCTGTTGTACTTTTGTCCCTTTTAATTTCTTTCTCATTTTCTTCACCATTTTTTCCTTTGCTTACTTTTGGTTCCATTTACAATTTTTTGTTTTTGTTTCTTCACTGTGTTTCTTCCTGTTATACTTTTGTCCCTTTTAATTTCTTTCTCATTTTCTTCACCATTTTTCCTTTGCTTACTTTTGGTTCCATTTACAATTTCTTGTTTTTGTTTCTTCACTGTGTTTCTTCCTGTTATACTTTTGTCCCTTTTAATTTCTGTATCATTTTCTTCACCATTTTTTCATTTGCTTACTTTTGGTTCCATTTACAATTTTTTGTTTTTGTTTCTTCACTGTGTTTCTTCCAGTTATACTTATTTCCCTTTTAATTTCTTTCTCATTTTCTTCACCATTTTTTCCTTTGCTTACTTTTGGTTCCATTTACAATTTCTTGTTTTTGTTTCTTCACTGTGTTTCTTCCTGTTGTACTTTTTTCCCTTTTAATTTCTTTCTCAGTTTCTTCACCATTTTTTCCTTTGCTTACTTTTGGTTCCATTTACAATTTTTTGTTTTTGTTTCTTCACTGTGTTTCTTCCTGTTATACTTTTGTCCCTTTTAATTTCTGTATCATTTTCTTCACCATTTTTTCCTTTGCTTACTTTTGGTTCCATTTACAATTTTTTGTTTTTGTTTATTCACTGTGTTTATTACTGTTGTACTTTTGTCCCTTTTAAGTTCTTTCTCATTTTTTTCACCATTTTTTCCTTTGCTTACTTTTGGTTCCATTTACAATTTTTTGTTTTTGTTTCTTCACTGTGTTTCTTCCTGTTATACTTTTGTCCCTTTTAATTTCTGTATCATTTTCTTCACCATTTTTTCCTTTGCTTACTTTTGGTTCCATTTACAATTTTTTGTTTTTGTTTCTTCACTGTGTTTCTTCCTGTTGTACTTTTGTCCCTTTTAATTTTTTTCTCATTTTCTTCACCATTTTTGACTTTGCTTACTTTTGGTTCCATTTACAATTTTTTGTTTTTGTTTCTTCACTGTGTTTCTTCCTGTTATACTTTTGTCCCTTTTAATTTCTGTATCATTTTCTTCACCATTTTTTCCTTTGCTTACTTTTGGTTCCATTTACAATTTTTTGTTTTTGTTTCTTCACTGTGTTTCTTCCTGTTATACTTTTGTCCCTTTTAATTTCTTTCTCATTTTCTTCACCATTTTTTCCTTTGCTTACTTTTGGTTCCAATTATAATTTTTTGTTTTTGTTTCTTCACTGTGTTTCTTCCTGTTATACTTTTGTCCCTTTTAATTTCTTTCTCATTTTCTTCACCATTTTTTCCTTTGCTTACTTTTGGTTCCATTTACAATTTCTTGTTTTTGTTTCTTCACTGCGTTTCTTCCTGTTGTACTTTTTTCCCTTTTAATTTCTTTCTCATTTTCTTCACCATTTTTTCCTTTGCTTACTTTTGGTTCCATTTACAATTTCTTGTTTTTGTTTCTTCACTGTGTTTCTTCCTGTTATACTTTTGTCCCTTTTAATTTCTGTATCATTTTCTTCACCATTTTTTCATTTGCTTACTTTTGGTTCCATTTACAATTTTTTGTTTTTGTTTCTTCACTGTGTTTCTTCCAGTTATACTTATTTCCCTTTTAATTTCTTTCTCATTTTCTTCACCATTTTTTCCTTTGCTTACTTTTGGTTCCATTTACAATTTCTTGTTTTTGTTTCTTTACTGTGTTTCTTCCTGTTGTACTTTTTTCCCTTTTAATTTCTTTCTCAGTTTCTTCACCATTTTTTCCTTTGCTTACTTTTGGTTCCATTTACAATTTTTTGTTTTTGTTTCTTCACTGTGTTTCTTCCTGTTATACTTTTGTCCCTTTTAATTTCTGTATCATTTTCTTCACCATTTTTTCCTTTGCTTACTTTTGGTTCCATTTACAATTTTTTGTTTTTGTTTATTCACTGTGTTTATTACTGTTGTACTTTTGTCCCTTTTAAGTTCTTTCTCATTTTTTTCACCATTTTTTCCTTTGCTTACTTTTGGTTCCATTTACAATTTTTTGTTTTTGTTTCTTCACTGTGTTTCTTCCTGTTATAATTTTGTCCCTTTTAATTTCTGTATCATTTTCTTCACCATTTTTTCCTTTGCTTACTTTTGGTTCCATTTACAATTTTTTGTTTTTGTTTCTTCACTGTGTTTCTTCCTGTTGTACTTTTGTCCCTTTTAATTTTTTTCTCATTTTCTTCACCATTTTTGACTTTGCTTACTTTTGGTTCCATTTACAATTTTTTGTTTTTGTTTCTTCACTGTGTTTCTTCCTGTTATACTTTTGTCCCTTTTAATTTCTTTCTCATTTTCTTCACCATTTTTTCCTTTGCTTACTTTTGGTTCCAATTATAATTTTTTGTTTTTGTTTCTTCACTGTGTTTCTTCCTGTTATACTTTTGTCCCTTTTAATTTCTTTCTCATTTTCTTCACCATTTTTTCCTTTGCTTACTTTTGGTACCATTTACAATTTCTTGTTTTTGTTTCTTCACTGTGTTTCTTCCTGTTGTACTTTTTTCTCTTTTAATTTCTTTCTCATTTCCTTCACCATTTTTTCCTTTGCTTACTTTTGGTTCCATTTACAATTTTTTGTTTTTGTTTCTTCACTGTGTTTCTTCCAGTTATACTTATTTCCCTTTTAATTTCTTTCTCATTTTCTTCACCATTTTTTCCTTTGCTTACTTTTGGTTCCATTTACAATTTTTTGTCTTTGTTTCTTCACTGTGTTTCTTCTTGTTATACTTTAGTCCCTTTTAATTTCTGTATCATTTTCTTCAGCATTTTTTCCTTTGCTGACTTTTGGTTCCATTTACAATTTCTTGTTTTTGTTTCTTCACTGTGTTTCTTCCTGTTGTACTTTTGTCCCTTTTAATTTCTTTCTCATTTTCTTCACCATTTTTTCCTTTGCTTACTTTTGGTTCCATTTACAATTTCTTGTTTTTGTTTCTTCACTGCGTTTCTTCCTGTTGTACTTTTTTCTCTTTTAATTTCTTTCTCATTTGCTTCACCATTTTTTCCTTTGCTTACTTTTGGTTCCATTTACAATTTCTTGTTTTTGTATCTTCACTGTGTTTCTTCCTGTTGTACTTTTTTCCCTTTTAATTTCTTTCTCATTTTCTTCACCATTTTTTCATTTGCTTACTTTTGGTTCCATTTACAATTTTTTGTTTTTGTTTCTTCACTGTGTTTCTTCCAGTTATACTTATTTCCCTTTTAATTTCTTTCTCATTTTCTTCACCATTTTTTCCTTTGCTTACTTTTGGTTCCATTTACAATTTCTTGTTTTTGTTTCTTCACTGTGTTTCTTCCTGTTGTACTTTTGTCCCTTTTAATTTCTTTCTCATTTTCTTCACCATTTTTTCCTTTGCTTACTTTTGGTTCCATTTACAATTTCTTGTTTTTGTTTCTTCACTGTGTTACTTCCTGTTGTACTTTTTTCCCTTTTAATTTCTTTCTCATTTTCTTCACCATTTTTTCATTTGCTTACTTTTGGTTCCATTTACAATTTTTTGTTTTTGTTTCTTCACTGTGTTTCTTCCTGTTGTACTTTTTTCTCTTTTAATTTCTTTCTCATTTCCTTCACCATTTTTTCCTTTGCTTACTTTTGGTTCCATTTACAATTTCTTGTTTTTGTTTCTTCACTGTGTTTCTTCCTGTTGTACTTTTGTCCCTTTTAATTTCTTTCTCATTTTCTTCACCATTTTTTCCTTTGCTTACTTTTGGTTCCATTTACAATTTTTTGTTTTTGTTTCTTCACTGTGTTTCTTCCTGTTATACTTTTGTCCCTTTTAATTTCTTTCTCATTTTCTTCACCATTTTTCCTTTGCTTACTGTTGGTTCCATTTACAATTTCTTGTTTTTGTTTCTTCACTGTGTTTCTTCCTGTTATACTTTTGTCCCTTTTAATTTCTGTATCATTTTCTTCACCATTTTTTCATTTGCTTACTTTTGGTTCCATTTACAATTTTTTGTTTTTGTTTCTTCACTGTGTTTCTTCCAGTTATACTTATTTCCCTTTTAATTTCTTTCTCATTTTCTTCACCATTTTTTCCTTTGCTTACTTTTGGTTCCATTTACAATTTCTTGTTTTTGTTTCTTCACTGTGTTTCTTCCTGTTGTACTTTTTTCCCTTTTAATTTCTTTCTCAGTTTCTTCACCATTTTTTCCTTTGCTTACTTTTGGTTCCATTTACAATTTTTTGTTTTTGTTTCTTCACTGTGTTTCTTCCTGTTATACTTTTGTCCCTTTTAATTTCTGTATCATTTTCTTCACCATTTTTTCCTTTGCTTACTTTTGGTTCCATTTACAATTTTTTGTTTTTGTTTATTCACTGTGTTTATTACTGTTGTACTTTTGTCCCTTTTAAGTTCTTTCTCATTTTTTTCACCATTTTTTCCTTTGCTTACTTTTGGTTCCATTTACAATTTTTTGTTTTTGTTTCTTCACTGTGTTTCTTCCTGTTATACTTTTGTCCCTTTTAATTTCTGTATCATTTTCTTCACCATTTTTTCCTTTGCTTACTTTTGGTTCCATTTACAATTTTTTGTTTTTGTTTCTTCACTGTGTTTCTTCCTGTTGTACTTTTGTCCCTTTTAATTTTTTTCTCATTTTCTTCACCATTTTTGACTTTGCTTACTTTTGGTTCCATTTACAATTTTTTGTTTTTGTTTCTTCACTGTGTTTCTTCCTGTTATACTTTTGTCCCTTTTAATTTCTGTATCATTTTCTTCACCATTTTTTCCTTTGCTTACTTTTGGTTCCATTTACAATTTTTTGTTTTTGTTTCTTCACTGTGTTTCTTCCTGTTATACTTTTGTCCCTTTTAATTTCTTTCTCATTTTCTTCACCATTTTTTCCTTTGCTTACTTTTGGTTCCAATTATAATTTTTTGTTTTTGTTTCTTCACTGTGTTTCTTCCTGTTATACTTTTGTCCCTTTTAATTTCTTTCTCATTTTCTTCACCATTTTTTCCTTTGCTTACTTTTGGTTCCATTTACAATTTCTTGTTTTTGTTTCTTCACTGCGTTTCTTCCTGTTGTACTTTTTTCCCTTTTAATTTCTTTCTCATTTTCTTCACCATTTTTTCCTTTGCTTACTTTTGGTTCCATTTACAATTTCTTGTTTTTGTTTCTTCACTGTGTTTCTTCCTGTTATACTTTTGTCCCTTTTAATTTCTGTATCATTTTCTTCACCATTTTTTCATTTGCTTACTTTTGGTTCCATTTACAATTTTTTGTTTTTGTTTCTTCACTGTGTTTCTTCCAGTTATACTTATTTCCCTTTTAATTTCTTTCTCATTTTCTTCACCATTTTTTCCTTTGCTTACTTTTGGTTCCATTTACAATTTCTTGTTTTTGTTTCTTTACTGTGTTTCTTCCTGTTGTACTTTTTTCCCTTTTAATTTCTTTCTCAGTTTCTTCACCATTTTTTCCTTTGCTTACTTTTGGTTCCATTTACAATTTTTTGTTTTTGTTTCTTCACTGTGTTTCTTCCTGTTATACTTTTGTCCCTTTTAATTTCTGTATCATTTTCTTCACCATTTTTTCCTTTGCTTACTTTTGGTTCCATTTACAATTTTTTGTTTTTGTTTATTCACAGTGTTTATTACTGTTGTACTTTTGTCCCTTTTAAGTTCTTTCTCATTTTTTTCACCATTTTTTCCTTTGCTTACTTTTGGTTCCATTTACAATTTTTTGTTTTTGTTTCTTCACTGTGTTTCTTCCTGTTATAATTTTGTCCCTTTTAATTTCTGTATCATTTTCTTCACCATTTTTTCCTTTGCTTACTTTTGGTTCCATTTACAATTTTTTGTTTTTGTTTCTTCACTGTGTTTCTTCCTGTTGTACTTTTGTCCCTTTTAATTTTTTTCTCATTTTCTTCACCATTTTTGACTTTGCTTACTTTTGGTTCCATTTACAATTTTTTGTTTTTGTTTCTTCACTGTGTTTCTTCCTGTTATACTTTTGTCCCTTTTAATTTCTTTCTCATTTTCTTCAGCATTTTTTCCTTGGCTTACTTTTGGTTCCAATTATAATTTTTTGTTTTTGTTTCTTCACTGTGTTTCTTCCTGTTATACTTTTGTCCCTTTTAATTTCTTTCTCATTTTCTTCACCATTTTTTCCTTTGCTTACTTTTGGTTCCATTTACAATTTCTTGTTTTTGTTTCTTCACTACGTTTCTTCCTGTTGTACTTTTTTCCCTTTTAATTTCTTTCTCATTTTTTTCACCATTTTTTCCTTTGCTTACTTTTGGTTCCATTTACAATTTTTTGTTTTTGTTTCTTCACTGTGTTTCTTCCTGTTATACTTTTGTCCCTTTTAATTTCTGTATCATTTTCTTCACCATTTTTTCCTTTGCTTACTTTTGGTTCCATTTACAATTTTTTGTTTTTGTTTCTTCACTGTGTTTCTTCCTGTTATACTTTAGTCCCTTTTAATTTCTTTCTCATTTTCTTCACCATTTTTTCCTTTGCTTACTTTTGGTTCCAATTATAATTTTTTGTTTTTGTTTCTTCACTGTGTTTCTTCCTGTTATACTTTTGTCCCTTTTAATTTCTTTCTCATTTTCTTCACCATTTTTTCCTTTGCTTACTTTTGGTTCCATTTACAATTTCTTGTTTTTGTTTCTTCACTGCGTTTCTTCCTGTTGTACTTTTTTCCCTTTTAATTTCTTTCTCATTTTCTTCACCATTTTTTCCTTTGCTTACTTTTGGTTCCATTTACAATTTCTTGTTTTTGTTTCTTCACTGTGTTTCTTCCTGTTATACTTTTGTCCCTTTTAATTTCTGTATCATTTTCTTCACCATTTTTTCATTTGCTTACTTTTGGTTCCATTTACAATTTTTTGTTTTTGTTTCTTCACTGTGTTTCTTCCAGTTATACTTATTTCCCTTTTAATTTCTTTCTCATTTTCTTCACCATTTTTTCCTTTGCTTACTTTTGGTTCCATTTACAATTTCTTGTTTTTGTTTCTTTACTGTGTTTCTTCCTGTTGTACTTTTTTCCCTTTTAATTTCTTTCTCAGTTTCTTCACCATTTTTTCCTTTGCTTACTTTTGGTTCCATTTACAATTTTTTGTTTTTGTTTCTTCACTGTGTTTCTTCCTGTTATACTTTTGTCCCTTTTAATTTCTGTATCATTTTCTTCACCATTTTTTCCTTTGCTTACTTTTGGTTCCATTTACAATTTTTTGTTTTTGTTTATTCACTGTGTTTATTACTGTTGTACTTTTGTCCCTTTTAAGTTCTTTCTCATTTTTTTCACCATTTTTTCCTTTGCTTACTTTTGGTTCCATTTACAATTTTTTGTTTTTGTTTCTTCACTGAGTTTCTTCCTGTTATAATTTTGTCCCTTTTAATTTCTGTATCATTTTCTTCACCATTTTTTCCTTTGCTTACTTTTGGTTCCATTTACAATTTTTTGTTTTTGTTTCTTCACTGTGTTTCTTCCTGTTGTACTTTTGTCCCTTTTAATTTTTTTCTCATTTTCTTCACCATTTTTGACTTTGCTTACTTTTGGTTCCATTTACAATTTTTTGTTTTTGTTTCTTCACTGTGTTTCTTCCTGTTATACTTTTGTCCCTTTTAATTTCTTTCTCATTTTCTTCACCATTTTTTCCTTTGCTTACTTTTGGTTCCAATTATAATTTTTTGTTTTTGTTTCTTCACTGTGTTTCTTCCTGTTATACTTTTGTCCCTTTTAATTTCTTTCTCATTTTCTTCACCATTTTTTCCTTTGCTTACTTTTGGTTCCATTTACAATTTCTTGTTTTTGTTTCTTCACTGCGTTTCTTCCTGTTGTACTTTTTTCCCTTTTAATTTCTTTCTCATTTTCTTCACCATTTTTTCCTTTGCTTACTTTTGGTTCCAATTATAATTTTTTGTTTTTATTTCTTCACTGTGTTTCTTCTTGTTATACTTTTGTCCCTTTTAAATTCTTTCTCATTTTCTTCACCATTTTTTCTTTTGCTTACTTTTGGTTCCATTTACAATTTTTTGTTTTTGTTTCTTCACTGTGTTTCTTCCTGTTATACTTTTGTCCCTTTTAATTTCTGTATCATTTTCTTCACCATTTTTTCCTTTGCTTACTTTTGGTTCCATTTACAATTTTTTGTTTTTGTTTCTTCACTGTGTTTCTTCCTGTTGTACTTTTGTCCCTTTTAATTTTTTTCTCATTTTCTTCACCATTTTTTCCTTTGCTTACTTTTGGTTCCATTTACAATTTTTTGTTTTTGTTTCTTCACTGTGTTTCTTCCTGTTATACTTTGTCCCTTTTAATTTCTGTATCATTTTCTTCACCATTTTTTCCTTTGCTTACTTTTGGTTCCATTTACAATTTTTTGTTTTTGTTTCTTCACTGTGTTTCTTCCAGTTATACTTATTTCCCTTTTAATTTCTTTCTCATTTTCTTCACCATTTTTTCCTTTGCTTACTTTTGGTTCCATTTACAATTTCTTGTTTTTGTTTCTTTACTGTGTTTCTTCCTGTTGTACTTTTTTCCCTTTTAATTTCTTTCTCATTTTCTTCACCATTTTTTCCTTTGCTTCCTTTTGGTTCCATTTACAATTTTTTGTTTTTGTTTCTTCACTGTGTTTCTTCCTGTTGTACTTATTTCCCTTTTAATTTTTTTCTCATTTCCTTCACCATTTTTTCCTTTGCTTACTTTTGGTTCCATTTACAATTTTTTGTTTTTGTTTCTTCACTGTGTTTCTTCCTGTTGTACTTTTTTCTCTTTTAATTTCTTTCTCATTTTCTTCACCATTGTTTCCTTTGCTTACTTTTGGTTCCATTTACAATTTTTTGTTTTTGTTCCTTCACTGTGTTTCTTCCTGTTGTACTTTTTTCTCTTTTAATTTCTTTCTCATTTCCTTCACCATTTTTTCCTTTGCTTACTTTTGGTTCCATTTACAATTTCTTGTTTTTGTTTCTTCACTGTGTTTCTTCCTGTTGTACTTTTGTCCCTTTTAATTTCTTTCTCATTTTCTTCACCATTTTTTTGTTTGCTTACTTTTGGTTCCATTTACAATTTTTTGTTTTTGTTTCTTCACTGTGTTTCTTCCAGTTATACTTATTTCCCTTTTAATTTCTTTCTCATTTTCTTCACCATTTTTTCCTTTGCTTACTTTTGGTTCCATTTACAATTTTTTGTCTTTGTTTCTTCACTGTGTTTCTTCTTGTTATACTTTAGTCTCTTTTAATTTCTGTATCATTTTCTTCAGCATTTTTTCCTTTGCTGACTTTTGGTTCCATTTACAATTTCTTGTTTTTGTTTCTTCACTGTGTTTCTTCCTGTTGTACTTTTGTCCCTTTTAATTTCTTTCTCATTTTCTTCACCATTTTTTCCTTTGCTTACTTTTGGTTCCATTTACAATTTCTTGTTTTTGTTTCTTCACTGCGTTTCTTCCTGTTGTACTTTTTTCTCTTTTAATTTCTTTCTCATTTGCTTCACCATTTTTTCCTTTGCTTACTTTTGGTTCCATTTACAATTTCTTGTTTTTGTTTCTTCACTGTGTTTCTTCCTGTTGTACTTTTTTCCCTTTTAATTTCTTTCTCATTTTCTTCACCATTTTTTCATTTGCTTACTTTTGGTTCCATTTACAATTTTTTGTTTTTGTTTCTTCACTGTGTTTCTTCCAGTTATACTTATTTCCCTTTTAATTTCTTTCTCATTTTCTTCACCATTTTTTCCTTTGCTTACTTTTGGTTCCATTTACAATTTCTTGTTTTTGTTTCTTCACTGTGTTTCTTCCTGTTGTACTTTTGTCCCTTTTAATTTCTTTCTCATTTTCTTCACCATTTTTTCCTTTGCTTACTTTTGGTTCCATTTACAATTTCTTGTTTTTGTTTCTTCACTGTGTTACTTCCTGTTGTACTTTTTTCCCTTTTAATTTCTTTCTCATTTTCTTCACCATTTTTTCATTTGCTTACTTTTGGTTCCATTTACAATTTTTTGTTTTTGTTTCTTCACTGTGTTTCTTCCTGTTGTACTTTTTTCTCTTTTAATTTCTTTCTCATTTCCTTCACCATTTTTTCCTTTGCTTACTTTTGGTTCCATTTACAATTTCTTGTTTTTGTTTCTTCACTGTGTTTCTTCCTGTTGTACTTTTGTCCCTTTTAATTTCTTTCTCATTTTCTTCACCATTTTTTCCTTTGCTTACTTTTGGTTCCATTTACAATTTTTTGTTTTTGTTTCTTCACTGTGTTTCTTCCTGTTATACTTTTGTCCCTTTTAATTTATTTCTCATTTTCTTCACCATTTTTCCTTTGCTTAATTTTGGTTCCATTTACAATTTCTTGTTTTTGTTTCTTCACTGTGTTTCTTCCTGTTATACTTTTGTCCCTTTTAATTTCTGTATCATTTTCTTCACCATTTTTTCATTTGCTTACTTTTGGTTCCATTTACAATTTTTTGTTTTTGTTTCTTCACTGTGTTTCTTCCAGTTATACTTATTTCCCTTTTAATTTCTTTCTCATTTTCTTCACCATTTTTTCCTTTGCTTACTTTTGGTTCCATTTACAATTTCTTGTTTTTGTTTCTTCACTGTGTTTCTTCCTGTTGTACTTTTTTCCCTTTTAATTTCTTTCTCAGTTTCTTCACCATTTTTTCCTTTGCTTACTTTTGGTTCCATTTACAATTTTTTGTTTTTGTTTCTTCACTGTGTTTCTTCCTGTTATACTTTTGTCCCTTTTAATTTCTGTATCATTTTCTTCACCATTTTTTCCTTTGCTTACTTTTGGTTCCATTTACAATTTTTTGTTTTTGTTTATTCACTGTGTTTATTACTGTTGTACTTTTGTCCCTTTTAAGTTCTTTCTCATTTTTTTCACCATTTTTTCCTTTGCTTACTTTTGGTTCCATTTACAATTTTTTGTTTTTGTTTCTTCACTGTGTTTCTTCCTGTTATACTTTTGTCCCTTTTCATTTCTGTATCATTTTCTTCACCATTTTTTCCTTTGCTTACTTTTGGTTCCATTTACAATTTTTTGTTTTTGTTTCTTCACTGTGTTTCTTCCTGTTGTACTTTTGTCCCTTTTAATTTTTTTCTCATTTTCTTCACCATTTTTGACTTTGCTTACTTTTGGTTCCATTTACAATTTTTTGTTTTTGTTTCTTCACTGTGTTTCTTCCTGTTATACTTTTGTCCCTTTTAATTTCTGTATCATTTTCTTCACCATTTTTTCCTTTGCTTACTTTTGGTTCCATTTACAATTTTTTGTTTTTGTTTCTTCACTGTGTTTCTTCCTGTTATACTTTTGTCCCTTTTAATTTCTTTCTCATTTTCTTCACCATTTTTTCCTTTGCTTACTTTTGGTTCCAATTATAATTTTTGTTTTTGTTTCTTCACTGTGTTTCTTCCTGTTATACTTTTGTCCCTTTTAATTTCTTTCTCATTTTCTTCACCATTTTTTCCTTTGCTTACTTTTGGTTCCATTTACAATTTCTTGTTTTTGTTTCTTCACTGCGTTTCTTCCTGTTGTACTTTTTTCCCTTTTAATTTCTTTCTCATTTTCTTCACCATTTTTTCCTTTGCTTACTTTTGGTTCCATTTACAATTTCTTGTTTTTGTTTCTTCACTGTGTTTCTTCCTGTTATACTTTTGTCCCTTTTAATTTCTGTATCATTTTCTTCACCATTTTTTCATTTGCTTACTTTTGGTTCCATTTACAATTTTTTGTTTTTGTTTCTTCACTGTGTTTCTTCCAGTTATACTTATTTCCCTTTTAATTTCTTTCTCATTTTCTTCACCATTTTTTCCTTTGCTTACTTTTGGTTCCATTTACAATTTCTTGTTTTTGTTTCTTTACTGTGTTTCTTCCTGTTGTACTTTTTTCCCTTTTAATTTCTTTCTCAGTTTCTTCACCATTTTTTCCTTTGCTTACTTTTGGTTCCATTTACAATTTTTTGTTTTTGTTTCTTCACTGTGTTTCTTCCTGTTATACTTTTGTCCCTTTTAATTTCTGTATCATTTTCTTCACCATTTTTTCCTTTGCTTACTTTTGGTTCCATTTACAATTTTTAGTTTTTGTTTCTTCACTGTGTTTCTTCCTGTTATACTTTTGTCCCTTTTAATTTCTTTCTCATTTTCTTCACCATTTTTTCCTTTGCTTACTTTTGGTTCCAATTATAATTTTTTGTTTTTGTTTCTTCACTGTGTTTCTTCCTGTTATACTTTTGTCCCTTTTAATTTCTTTCTCATTTTCTTCACCATTTTTTCCTTTGCTTACTTTTGGTTCCATTTACAATTTCTTGTTTTTGTTTCTTCACTGCGTTTCTTCCTGTTGTACTTTTTTCCCTTTTAATTTCTTTCTCATTTTCTTCACCATTTTTTCCTTTGCTTACTTTTGGTTCCAATTATAATTTTTTGTTTTTGTTTCTTCACTGTGTTTCTTCCTGTTATACTTTTGTCCCTTTTAAATTCTTTCTCATTTTCTTCACCATTTTTTCTTTTGCTTACTTTTGGTTCCATTTACAATTTTTTGTTTTTGTTTCTTCACTGTGTTTCTTCCTGTTATACTTTTGTCCCTTTTAATTTCTGTATCATTTTCTTCACCATTTTTTCCTTTGCTTACTTTTGGTTCCAATTATAATTTTTTGTTTTTGTTTCTTCACTGTGTTTCTTCCTGTTATACTTTTGTCCCTTTTAAATTCTTTCTCATTTTCTTCACCATTTTTTCTTTTGCTTACTTTTGGTTCCATTTACAATTTTTTGTTTTTGTTTCTTCACTGTGTTTCTTCCTGTTATACTTTTGTCCCTTTTAATTTCTGTATCATTTTCTTCACCATTTTTTCCTTTGTTTACTTTTGGTTCCATTTACAATTTTTTGTTTTTGTTCCTTCACTGTGTTTCTTCCTGTTGTACTTTTGTCCCTTTTAATTTTTTTCTCATTTTCTTCACCATTTTTGGCTTTGCTTACTTTTGGTTCCATTTACAATTTTTTGTTTTTGTTTCTTCACTGTGTTTCTTCCTGTTATACTTTGTCCCTTTTAATTTCTGTATCATTTTCTTCACCATTTTTTCCTTTGCTTACTTTTGGTTCCATTTACAATTTTTTGTTTTTGTTTCTTCACTGTGTTTCTTCCAGTTATACTTATTTCCCTTTTAATTTCTTTCTCATTTTCTTCACCATTTTTTCCTTTGCTTACTTTTGGTTCCATTTACAATTTCTTGTTTTTGTTTCTTTACTGTGTTTCTTCCTGTTGTACTTTTTTCCCTTTTAATTTCTTTCTCAGTTTCTTCACCATTTTTTCCTTTGCTTACTTTTGGTTCCATTTACAATTTTTTGTTTTTGTTTCTTCACTGTGTTTCTTCCTGTTATACTTTTGTCCCTTTTAATTTCTTTCTCATTTTCTTCACCATTTTTTCCTTTGCTTACTTTTGGTTCCAATTATAATTTTTTGTTTTTGTTTCTTCACTGTGTTTCTTCCTGTTATACTTTTGTCCCTTTTAATTTCTGTATCATTTTCTTCACCATTTTTTCCTTTGCTTACTTTTGGTTCCATTTACAATTTTTTGTTTTTGTTTCTTCACTGTGTTTCTTCCTGTTGTACTTTTGTCCGTTTTAATTTTTTTCTCATTTTCTTCACCATTTTTTCCTTTGCTTACTTTTGGTTCCATTTACAATTTTTTGTTTTTGTTTCTTCACTGTGTTTCTTCCTGTTATACTTTGTCCCTTTTAATTTCTGTATCATTTTCTTCACCATTTTTTCCTTTGCTTACTTTTGGTTCCATTTACAATTTTTTGTTTTTGTTTCTTCACTGTGTTTCTTCCAGTTATACTTATTTCCCTTTTAATTTCTTTCTCATTTTCTTCACCATTTTTTCCTTTGCTTACTTTTGGTTCCATTTACAATTTCTTGTTTTTGTTTCTTTACTGTGTTTCTTCCTGTTGTACTTTTTTCCCTTTTAATTTCTTTCTCATTTTCTTCACCATTTTTTCCTTTGCTTCCTTTTGGTTCCATTTACAATTTTTTGTTTTTGTTTCTTCACTGTGTTTCTTCCTGTTGTACTTATTTCCCTTTTAATTTTTTTCTCATTTCCTTCACCATTTTTTCCTTTGCTTACTTTTGGTTCCATTTACAATTTTTTGTTTTTGTTTCTTCACTGTGTTTCTTCCTGTTGTACTTTTTTCTCTTTTAATTTCTTTCTCATTTTCTTCACCATTGTTTCCTTTGCTTACTTTTGGTTCCATTTACAATTTTTTGTTTTTGTTTCTTCACTGTGTTTCTTCCTGTTGTACTTTTTTCTCTTTTAATTTCTTTCTCATTTCCTTCACCATTTTTTCCTTTGCTTACTTTTGGTTCCATTTACAATTTCTTGTTTTTGTTTCTTCACTGTGTTTCTTCCTGTTGTACTTTTGTCCCTTTTAATTTCTTTCTCATTTTCTTCACCATTTTTTCCTTTGCTTACTTTTGGTTCCATTTACAATTTCTTGTTTTTGTTTCTTCACTGCGTTTCTTCCTGTTGTACTTTTTTCTCTTTTAATTTCTTTCTCATTTGCTTCACCATTTTTTCCTTTGCTTACTTTTGGTTCCATTTACAATTTCTTGTTTTTGTTTCTTCACTGTGTTTCTTCCTGTTGTACTTTTTTCCCTTTTAATTTCTTTCTCATTTTCTTCACCATTTTTTCATTTGCTTACTTTTGGTTCCATTTACAATTTTTTGTTTTTGTTTCTTCACTGTGTTTCTTCCAGTTATACTTATTTCCCTTTTAATTTCTTTCTCATTTTCTTCACCATTTTTTCCTTTGCTTACTTTTGGTTCCATTTACAATTTCTTGTTTTTGTTTCTTCACTGTGTTTCTTCCTGTTGTACTTTTGTCCCTTTTAATTTCTTTCTCATTTTCTTCACCATTTTTTCCTTTGCTTACTTTTGGTTCCATTTACAATTTCTTGTTTTTGTTTCTTCACTGTGTTACTTCCTGTTGTACTTTTTTCCCTTTTAATTTCTTTCTCATTTTCTTCACCATTTTTTCATTTGCTTACTTTTGGTTCCATTTACAATTTTTTGTTTTTGTTTCTTCACTGTGTTTCTTCCTGTTGTACTTTTTTCTCTTTTAATTTCTTTCTCATTTCCTTCACCATTTTTTCCTTTGCTTACTTTTGGTTCCATTTACAATTTCTTGTTTTTGTTTCTTCACTGGGTTTCTTCCTGTTGTACTTTTGTCCCTTTTAATTTCTTTCTCATTTTCTTCACCATTTTTTCCTTTGCTTACTTTTGGTTGCATTTACAATTTTTTGTTTTTGTTTCTTCACTGTGTTTCTTCCTGTTATACTTTTGTCCCTTTTAATTTCTTTCTCATTTTCTTCACCATTTTTCCTTTGCTTACTTTTGGTTCCATTTACAATTTCTTGTTTTTGTTTCTTCACTGTGTTTCTTCCTGTTATACTTTTGTCCCTTTTAATTTCTGTATCATTTTCTTCACCATTTTTTCATTTGCTTACTTTTGGTTCCATTTACAATTTTTTGTTTTTGTTTCTTCACTGTGTTTCTTCCAGTTATACTTATTTCCCTTTTAATTTCTTTCTCATTTTCTTCACCATTTTTTCCTTTGCTTACTTTTGGTTCCATTTACAATTTCTTGTTTTTGTTTCTTCACTGTGTTTCTTCCTGTTGTACTTTTTTCCCTTTTAATTTCTTTCTCAGTTTCTTCACCATTTTTTCCTTTGCTTACTTTTGGTTCCATTTACAATTTTTTGTTTTTGTTTCTTCACTGTGTTTCTTCCTGTTATACTTTTGTCCCTTTTAATTTCTGTATCATTTTCTTCACCATTTTTTCCTTTGCTTACTTTTGGTTCCATTTACAATTTTTTGTTTTTGTTTATTCACTGTGTTTATTACTGTTGTACTTTTGTCCCTTTTAAGTTCTTTCTCATTTTTTTCACCATTTTTTCCTTTGCTTACTTTTGGTTCCATTTACAATTTTTTGTTTTTGTTTCTTCACTGTGTTTCTTCCTGTTATACTTTTGTCCCTTTTAATTTCTGTATCATTTTCTTCACCATTTTTTCCTTTGCTTACTTTTGGTTCCATTTACAATTTTTTGTTTTTGTTTCTTCACTGTGTTTCTTCCTGTTGTACTTTTGTCCCTTTTAATTTTTTTCTCATTTTCTTCACCATTTTTGACTTTGCTTACTTTTGGTTCCATTTACAATTTTTTGTTTTTGTTTCTTCACTGTGTTTCTTCCTGTTATACTTTTGTCCCTTTTAATTTCTGTATCATTTTCTTCACCATTTTTTCCTTTGCTTACTTTTGGTTCCATTTACAATTTTTTGTTTTTGTTTCTTCACTGTGTTTCTTCCTGTTATACTTTTGTCCCTTTTAATTTCTTTCTCATTTTCTTCACCATTTTTTCCTTTGCTTACTTTTGGTTCCAATTATAATTTTTTGTTTTTGTTTCTTCACTGTGTTTCTTCCTGTTATACTTTTGTCCCTTTTAATTTCTTTCTCATTTTCTTCACCATTTTTTCCTTTGCTTACTTTTGGTTCCATTTACAATTTCTTGTTTTTGTTTCTTCACTGCGTTTCTTCCTGTTGTACTTTTTTCCCTTTTAATTTCTTTCTCATTTTCTTCACCATTTTTTCCTTTGCTTACTTTTGGTTCCATTTACAATTTCTTGTTTTTCTTTCTTCACTGTGTTTCTTCCTGTTATACTTTTGTCCCTTTTAATTTCTGTATCATTTTCTTCACCATTTTTTCATTTGCTTACTTTTGGTTCCATTTACAATTTTTTGTTTTTGTTTCTTCACTGTGTTTCTTCCAGTTATACTTATTTCCCTTTTAATTTCTTTCTCATTTTCTTCACCATTTTTTCCTTTGCTTACTTTTGGTTCCATTTACAATTTCTGGTTTTTGTTTCTTTACTGTGTTTCTTCCTGTTGTACTTTTTTCCCTTTTAATTTCTTTCTCAGTTTCTTCACCATTTTTTCATTTGCTTACTTTTGGTTCCATTTACAATTTTTTGTTTTTGTTTCTTCACTGTGTTTCTTCCTGTTATACTTTTGTCCCTTTTAATTTCTGTATCATTTTCTTCACCATTTTTTCCTTTGCTTACTTTTGGTTCCATTTACAATTTTTTGTTTTTGTTTATTCACTGTGTTTATTACTGTTGTACTTTTGTCCCTTTTAAGTTCTTTCTCATTTTTTTCACCATTTTTTCCTTTGCTTACTTTTGGTTCCATTTACAATTTTTTGTTTTTGTTTCTTCACTGTGTTTCTTCCTGTTATAATTTTGTCCCTTTTAATTTCTGTATCATTTTCTTCACCATTTTTTCCTTTGCTTACTTTTGGTTCCATTTACAATTTTTTGTTTTTGATTCTTCACTGTGTTTCTTCCTGTTGTACTTTTGTCCCTTTTAATTTTTTTCTCATTTTCTTCACCATTTTTGACTTTGCTTACTTTTGGTTCCATTTACAATTTTTTGTTTTTGTTTCTTCACTGTGTTTCTTCCTGTTATACTTTTGTCCCTTTTAATTTCTGTATCATTTTCTTCACCATTTTTTCCTTTGCTTACTTTTGGTTCCATTTACAATTTTTTGTTTTTGTTTCTTCACTGTGTTTCTTCCTGTTATACTTTTGTCCCTTTTAATTTCTTTCTCATTTTCTTCACCATTTTTTCCTTTGCTTACTTTTGGTTCCAATTATAATTTTTTGTTTTTGTTTCTTCACTGTGTTTCTTCCTGTTATACTTTTGTCCCTTTTAATTTCTTTCTCATTTTCTTCACCATTTTTTCCTTTGCTTACTTTTGGTTCCATTTACAATTTCTTGTTTTTGTTACTTCACTGCGTTTCTTCCTGTTGTACTTTTTTCCCTTTTAATTTCTTTCTCATTTTCTTCACCATTTTTTCCTTTGCTTACTTTTGGTTCCAATTATAATTTTTTGTTTTTGTTTCTTCACTGTGTTTCTTCCTGTTATACTTTTGTCCCTTTTAAATTCTTTCTCATTTTCTTCACCATTTTTTCTTTTGCTTACTTTTGGTTCCATTTACAATTTTTTGTTTTTGTTTCTTCACTGTGTTTCTTCCTGTTATACTTTTGTCCCTTTTAATTTCTGTATCATTTTCTTCACCATTTTTTCCTTTGTTTACTTTTGGTTCCATTTACAATTTTTTGTTTTTGTTCCTTCACTGTGTTTCTTCCTGTTGTACTTTTGTCCCTTTTAATTTTTTTCTCATTTTCTTCACCATTTTTGGCTTTGCTTACTTTTGGTTCCATTTACAATTTTTTGTTTTTGTTTCTTCACTGTGTTTCTTCCTGTTATACTTTGTCCCTTTTAATTTCTGTATCATTTTCTTCACCATTTTTTCCTTTGCTTACTTTTGGTTCCATTTACAATTTTTTGTTTTTGTTTCTTCACTGTGTTTCTTCCAGTTATACTTATTTCCCTTTTAATTTCTTTCTCATTTTCTTCACCATTTTTTCCTTTGCTTACTTTTGGTTCCATTTACAATTTCTTGTTTTTGTTTCTTTACTGTGTTTCTTCCTGTTGTACTTTTTTCCCTTTTAATTTCTTTCTCAGTTTCTTCACCATTTTTTCCTTTGCTTACTTTTGGTTCCATTTACAATTTTTTGTTTTTGTTTCTTCACTGTGTTTCTTCCTGTTATACTTTTGTCCCTTTTAATTTCTTTCTCATTTTCTTCACCATTTTTTCCTTTGCTTACTTTTGGTTCCAATTATAATTTTTTGTTTTTGTTTCTTCACTGTGTTTCTTCCTGTTATACTTTTGTCCCTTTTAATTTCTGTATCATTTTCTTCACCATTTTTTCCTTTGCTTACTTTTGGTTCCATTTACAATTTTTTGTTTTTGTTTCTTCACTGTGTTTCTTCCTGTTGTACTTTTGTCCGTTTTAATTTTTTTCTCATTTTCTTCACCATTTTTTCCTTTGCTTACTTTTGGTTCCATTTACAATTTTTTGTTTTTGTTTCTTCACTGTGTTTCTTCCTGTTATACTTTGTCCCTTTTAATTTCTGTATCATTTTCTTCACCATTTTTTCCTTTGCTTACTTTTGGTTCCATTTACAATTTTTTGTTTTTGTTTCTTCACTGTGTTTCTTCCAGTTATACTTATTTCCCTTTTAATTTCTTTCTCATTTTCTTCACCATTTTTTCCTTTGCTTACTTTTGGTTCCATTTACAATTTCTTGTTTTTGTTTCTTTACTGTGTTTCTTCCTGTTGTACTTTTTTCCCTTTTAATTTCTTTCTCATTTTCTTCACCATTTTTTCCTTTGCTTCCTTTTGGTTCCATTTACAATTTTTTGTTTTTGTTTCTTCACTGTGTTTCTTCCTGTTGTACTTATTTCCCTTTTAATTTTTTTCTCATTTCCTTCACCATTTTTTCCTTTGCTTACTTTTGGTTCCATTTACAATTTTTTGTTTTTGTTTCTTCACTGTGTTTCTTCCTGTTGTACTTTTTTCTCTTTTAATTTCTTTCTCATTTTCTTCACCATTGTTTCCTTTGCTTACTTTTGGTTCCATTTACAATTTTTTGTTTTTGTTTCTTCACTGTGTTTCTTCCTGTTGTACTTTTTTCTCTTTTAATTTCTTTCTCATTTCCTTCACCATTTTTTCCTTTGCTTACTTTTGGTTCCATTTACAATTTCTTGTTTTTGTTTCTTCACTGTGTTTCTTCCTGTTGTACTTTTGTCCCTTTTAATTTCTTTCTCATTTTCTTCACCATTTTTTCCTTTGCTTACTTTTGGTTCCATTTACAATTTCTTGTTTTTGTTTCTTCACTGCGTTTCTTCCTGTTGTACTTTTTTCTCTTTTAATTTCTTTCTCATTTGCTTCACCATTTTTTCCTTTGCTTACTTTTGGTTCCATTTACAATTTCTTGTTTTTGTTTCTTCACTGTGTTTCTTCCTGTTATACTTTTTTCCCTTTTAATTTCTTTCTCATTTTCTTCACCATTTTTTCATTTGCTTACTTTTGGTTCCATTTACAATTTTTTGTTTTTGTTTCTTCACTGTGTTTCTTCCAGTTATACTTATTTCCCTTTTAATTTCTTTCTCATTTTCTTCACCATTTTTTCCTTTGCTTACTTTTGGTTCCATTTACAATTTCTTGTTTTTGTTTCTTCACTGTGTTTCTTCCTGTTGTACTTTTGTCCCTTTTAATTTCTTTCTCATTTTCTTCACCATTTTTTCCTTTGCTTACTTTTGGTTCCATTTACAATTTCTTGTTTTTGTTTCTTCACTGTGTTACTTCCTGTTGTACTTTTTTCCCTTTTAATTTCTTTCTCATTTTCTTCACCATTTTTTCATTTGCTTACTTTTGGTTCCATTTACAATTTTTTGTTTTTGTTTCTTCACTGTGTTTCTTCCTGTTGTACTTTTTTCTCTTTTAATTTCTTTCTCATTTCCTTCACCATTTTTTCCTTTGCTTACTTTTGGTTCCATTTACAATTTCTTGTTTTTGTTTCTTCACTGGGTTTCTTCCTGTTGTACTTTTGTCCCTTTTAATTTCTTTCTCATTTTCTTCACCATTTTTTCCTTTGCTTACTTTTGGTTGCATTTACAATTTTTTGTTTTTGTTTCTTCACTGTGTTTCTTCCTGTTATACTTTTGTCCCTTTTAATTTCTTTCTCATTTTCTTCACCATTTTTCCTTTGCTTACTTTTGGTTCCATTTACAATTTCTTGTTTTTGTTTCTTCACTGTGTTTCTTCCTGTTATACTTTTGTCCCTTTTAATTTCTGTATCATTTTCTTCACCATTTTTTCATTTGCTTACTTTTGGTTCCATTTACAATTTTTTGTTTTTGTTTCTTCACTGTGTTTCTTCCAGTTATACTTATTTCCCTTTTAATTTCTTTCTCATTTTCTTCACCATTTTTTCCTTTGCTTACTTTTGGTTCCATTTACAATTTCTTGTTTTTGTTTCTTCACTGTGTTTCTTCCTGTTGTACTTTTTTCCCTTTTAATTTCTTTCTCAGTTTCTTCACCATTTTTTCCTTTGCTTACTTTTGGTTCCATTTACAATTTTTTGTTTTTGTTTCTTCACTGTGTTTCTTCCTGTTATACTTTTGTCCCTTTTAATTTCTGTATCATTTTCTTCACCATTTTTTCCTTTGCTTACTTTTGGTTCCATTTACAATTTTTTGTTTTTGTTTATTCACTGTGTTTATTACTGTTGTACTTTTGTCCCTTTTAAGTTCTTTCTCATTTTTTTCACCATTTTTTCCTTTGCTTACTTTTGGTTCCATTTACAATTTTTTGTTTTTGTTTCTTCACTGTGTTTCTTCCTGTTATACTTTTGTCCCTTTTAATTTCTGTATCATTTTCTTCAGCATTTTTTCCTTTGCTTACTTTTGGTTCCATTTACAATTTTTTGTTTTTGTTTCTTCACTGTGTTTCTTCCTGTTGTACTTTTGTCCCTTTTAATTTTTTTCTCATTTTCTTCACCATTTTTGACTTTGCTTACTTTTGGTTCCATTTACAATTTTTTGTTTTTGTTTCTTCACTGTGTTTCTTCCTGTTATACTTTTGTCCCTTTTAATTTCTGTATCATTTTCTTCACCATTTTTTCCTTTGCTTACTTTTGGTTCCATTTACAATTTTTTGTTTTTGTTTCTTCACTGTGTTTCTTCCTGTTATACTTTTGTCCCTTTTAATTTCTTTCTCATTTTCTTCACCATTTTTTCCTTTGCTTACTTTTGGTTCCAATTATAATTTTTTGTTTTTGTTTCTTCACTGTGTTTCTTCCTGTTATACTTTTGTCCCTTTTAATTTCTTTCTCATTTTCTTCACCATTTTTTCCTTTGCTTACTTTTGGTTCCATTTACAATTTCTTGTTTTTGTTTCTTCACTGCGTTTCTTCCTGTTGTACTTTTTTCCCTTTTAATTTCTTTCTCATTTTCTTCACCATTTTTTCCTTTGCTTACTTTTGGTTCCATTTACAATTTCTTGTTTTTCTTTCTTCACTGTGTTTCTTCCTGTTATACTTTTGTCCCTTTTAATTTCTGTATCATTTTCTTCACCATTTTTTCATTTGCTTACTTTTGGTTCCATTTACAATTTTTTGTTTTTGTTTCTTCACTGTGTTTCTTCCAGTTATACTTATTTCCCTTTTAATTTCTTTCTCATTTTCTTCACCATTTTTTCCTTTGCTTACTTTTGGTTCCATTTACAATTTCTTGTTTTTGTTTCTTTACTGTGTTTCTTCCTGTTGTACTTTTTTCCCTTTTAATTTCTTTCTCAGTTTCTTCACCATTTTTTCATTTGCTTACTTTTGGTTCCATTTACAATTTTTTGTTTTTGTTTCTTCACTGTGTTTCTTCCTGTTATACTTTTGTCCCTTTTAATTTCTGTATCATTTTCTTCACCATTTTTTCCTTTGCTTACTTTTGGTTCCATTTACAATTTTTTGTTTTTGTTTATTCACTGTGTTTATTACTGTTGTACTTTTGTCCCTTTTATGTTCTTTCTCATTTTTTTCACCATTTTTTCCTTTGCTTACTTTTGGTTCCATTTACAATTTTTTGTTTTTGTTTCTTCACTGTGTTTCTTCCTGTTATAATTTTGTCCCTTTTAATTTCTGTATCATTTTCTTCACCATTTTTTCCTTTGCTTACTTTTGGTTCCATTTACAATTTTTTGTTTTTGATTCTTCACTGTGTTTCTTCCTGTTGTACTTTTGTCCCTTTTAATTTTTTTCTCATTTTCTTCACCATTTTTGACTTTGCTTACTTTTGGTTCCATTTACAATTTTTTGTTTTTGTTTCTTCACTGTGTTTCTTCCTGTTATACTTTTGTCCCTTTTAATTTCTGTATCATTTTCTTCACCATTTTTTCCTTTGCTTACTTTTGGTTCCATTTACAATTTTTTGTTTTTGTTTCTTCACTGTGTTTCTTCCTGTTATACTTTTGTCCCTTTTAATTTCTTTCTCATTTTCTTCACCATTTTTTCCTTTGCTTACTTTTGGTTCCAATTATAATTTTTTGTTTTTGTTTCTTCACTGTGTTTCTTCCTGTTATACTTTTGTCCCTTTTAATTTCTTTCTCATTTTCTTCACCATTTTTTCCTTTGCTTACTTTTGGTTCCATTTACAATTTCTTGTTTTTGTTACTTCACTGCGTTTCTTCCTGTTGTACTTTTTTCCCTTTTAATTTCTTTCTCATTTTCTTCACCATTTTTTCCTTTGCTTACTTTTGGTTCCAATTATAATTTTTTGTTTTTGTTTCTTCACTGTGTTTCTTCCTGTTATACTTTTGTCCCTTTTAAATTCTTTCTCATTTTCTTCACCATTTTTTCTTTTGCTTACTTTTGGTTCCATTTACAATTTTTTGTTTTTGTTTCTTCACTGTGTTTCTTCCTGTTATACTTTTCTCACTTTTAATTTCTGTATCATTTTCTTCACCATTTTTTCCTTTGCTTACTTTTGGTTCCATTTACAATTTTTTGTTTTTGTTCCTTCACTGTGTTTCTTCCTGTTGTACTTTTGTCCCTTTTAATTTTTTTCTCATTTTCTTCACCATTTTTGACTTTGCTTACTTTTGGTTCCATTTACAATTTTTTGTTTTTGTTTCTTCACTGTGTTTCTTCCTGTTATACTTTTGTCCCTTTTAATTTCTTTCTCATTTTCTTCACCATTTTTTCCTTTGCTTACTTTTGGTTCCATTTACAATTTCTTGTTTTTGTTTCTTCACTGCGTTGCTTCCTGTTGTACTTTTTTCCCTTTTAATTTCTTTCTCATTTTCTTCACCATTTTTTCCTTTTCTTACTTTTGGTTCCAATTACAATTTTTTGTTTTTGTTTCTTCACTGTGTTTCTTCCTGTTATACTTTTGTCCCTTTTAAATTCTTTCTCATTTTCTTCACCATTTTTTCTTTTGCTTACTTTTGGTTCCATTTACAATTTTTTGTTTTTGTTTCTTCACTGTGTTTCTTCCTGTTATACTTTTGTCCCTTTTAATTTCTGTATCATTTTCTTCACCATTTTTTCCTTTGCTTACTTTTGGTTCCATTTACAATTTCTTGTTTTTGTTTCTTCACTGTGTTTCTTCCTGTTGTACTTTTTTCCCTTTTAATTTCTTTCTCATTTTCTTCACCATTTTTTCCTTTGCTTACTTTTGGTTCCAATTATAATTTTTTGTTTTTGTTTCTTCACTGTGTTTCTTCCTGTTATACTTTTGTCCCTTTTAAATTCTTTCTCATTTTCTTCACCATTTTTTCTTTTGCTTACTTTTGGTTCCATTTACAATTTTTTTTTTTTTTTTCTTCACTGTGTTTCTTCCTGTTATACTTTTGTCCCTTTTAAATTCTTTCGCATTTTCTTCACCATTTTTTCCTTTGCTTACTTTTGGTTCCATTTACAATTATTTGTTTTTGTTTCTTCACTGTGTTTCTTCCTGTTATATTTTTTTCCCTTTTAATTTCTTTCTCATTTTCTTCACCATTTTTTCCTTTGCTTCCTTTTGGTTCCATTTACAATTTTTTGTTTTTGTTTCTTCACTGTGTTTCTTCCTGTTATACTTTTGTCCCTTTTAATTTCTTTCTCATTTTCTTCACCATTTTTGCCTTTGCTTACTTTTGGTTCCATTTACAATTTTTTGTTCTTGTTACTTCACTGTGTTTCTTCCTGTTATGCTTTTGTCCCTTTCAAATTCTTTCTCATTTTCTTCACCATTTTTTCCTTTGCTTACTTTTGGTTCCATTTACAATTTCTTGTTTTTGTTTCTTCACTGTGTTTCTTCCTGTTGTACTTTTTTCCCTTTTAATTTCTTTCTCATTTTCTTCACCATTTTTTCCTTTGCTTACTTTTGGTACCATTTAAAATTTTTTGTTTTTGTTTCTTCACTGTGTTTCTTCCTGTTATACTTTTGTCCCTTTTAATTTCTGTATCATTTTCTTCACCATTTTTTCCTTTGCTTACTTTTGGTTCCATTTACAATTTTTTGTTTTTGTTTCTTCACTGTGTTTCTTCCTGTTATACTTTTTTCCCTTTTAATTTCTTTCTCATTCTCTTCACCATTTTTTGCTTTGCTTATTTTTGTTTCCATTTACAATTTCAAGTTTTTTTTTCTTCACTGTGTTTCTTCCTGTTATACTTTTTTCCCTTTTAATTTCTTTCTCATTTTCTTCACCATTTTTTCGTTTGCTTACTTTTGGTTCCATTTACAATTTTTTGTTTTTGTTTCTTCACTGTGTTTCTTCCTCTTATACTTTTTTCCCCTTTAATTTCTTTCTCATTTTCTTCACCATTTTTTCCTTTGCTTACTTTTGGTTCCATTTACAATTTCAAGTTTTTTTTTCTTCACTGTGTTTCTTCCTGTTATAATTTTTTCCCTTTTAATTTCTTTCTCATTTTCTTCACCATTTTTTCCTTTGCTTCCTTTTGGTTCCATTTACAATTTTTTGTTTTGTTACTTCACTGTGTTTCTTCCTGTTATATTTTTTCCCTTTTAATTTCATTCTCATTTTCTTCACCATTTTTTCCTTTGCTTACTTTTGGTTCCATTTACAATTTTTTGTTTTTGTTTCTTCACTGTGTTTCTTCCTGTTATACTTTTGTCCATTTTAATTTCTTTCTCATTTTCTTCACCATTTTTTCCTTTGCTTCCTTTTGGTTCCATTTACAATTTTTTGTTTTTGTTTCTTCATTGTGTTTCTTCCTGTTATACTTTTTTCCCTTTTAATTTCTTTCTCATTTTCTTCACCATTTTTTCCTTTGCTTCCTTTTGGTTCAATTTACAATATTTTGTTTTTGTTTCTTCACTGTGTTTCTTCCTGTTATACTTTTGTCCATTTTAATTTCTTTCTCATTTTCTTCACCATTTTTTCCTTTGCTTCCTTTTGGTTCCATTTACAATTTTTTGTTTTTGTTTCTTCACTGTGTTTCTTCCTGTTATACTTTTTTCCATTTTAATTTCTTTCTCATTTTCTTCACCATTTTTTCCTTTGCTTCCTTTTGGTTCCATTTACAATTTTTTGTTTTTGTTTCTTCACTGTGTTTCTTCCTGTTATACTTTTGTCTATTTTAATTTCTTTCTCATTTTCTTCAACATTTTTTCCTTTGCTTCCTTTTGGTTCAATTTACAATTTTTTGTTTTTGTTTCTTCACTGTGTTTGTTCCTGTTATACTTTTGTCCATTTTAATTTCTTTCTCATTTTCTTCACCATTTTTTCCTTTCCTTCCTTTTGGTTCCATTTAAAATTTTTGTTTTTGTTTCTTCACTGTGTTTGTTCCTGTTATACTTTTGTCCATTTTAATTTCGTTCTCATTTTCTTCACCATTTTTTCCTTTGCTTCCTTTTGGTTCCATATACCATTTTTTGTTTTTGTTTCTTAACTGTGTTTCTTCCTGTTATACTTTTGTCCATTTTAATTTCTTTCTCATTTTCTTCACCATTTTTTCCTTTGCTTCCTTTTGGTTCCATTTAAAATTTTTGTTTTTGTTTCTTCACTGTGTTTCTTCCTGTTATACTTTTATCCATTTTAATTTCTTTCTCATTTTCTTCACGATTTTTTCCTTTGCTTCCTTTTGGTTCCATTTACAATTTTTTGTTTTTGTTTCTTCACTGTGTTTCTTACTGTTATACTTTTGTCCATTTTAATTTCTTTCTCATTTTCTTCACCATTTTTTCCTTTGCTTACTTTTGGTTCCATTTTCAATTTTTTGTTTTTTCACTGTGTTTCTTCCTGTTATACTTTTGTCCATTTTAATTTCTTTCTCATTTTTTCACCATTTTTTCCTTTGCTTCCTTTTGGTTCCATTTACAATTTTTTGTTTTTGTTTCTTCACTGTGTTTCTTCCTGTTATACTTTTGTCCATTTTAATTTCTTTCTCATTTTCTTCACCATTTTTTTCTTTTGCTTCCTTTTGGTTCAATTTACAATATTTTGTTTTTGTTTCTTCACTGTGTTTCTTCCTGTTATACTTTTGTCCATTTTAATTTCTTTCTCATTTTCTTCACCATTTTTTCCTTTGCTTCCTTTTGGTTCCATTTACAATTTTTTGTTTTTGTTTCTTCACTGTGTTTCTTCCTGTTATACTTTTTTCCATTTTAATTTCTTTCTCATTTTCTTCACCATTTTTTCCTTTGCTTCCTTTTGGTTCCATTTACAATTTTTTGTTTTTGTTTCTTCACTGTGTTTCTTCCTGTTATACTTTTGTCCATTTTAATTTCTTTCTCATTTTCTTCAACATTTTTTCCTTTGCTTCCTTTTGGTTCAATTTACAATTTTTTGTTTTTGTTTCTTCACTGTGTTTGTTCCTGTTATACTTTTGTCCATTTTAATTTCTTTCTCATTTTCTTCACCATTTTTTCCTTTCCTTCCTTTTGGTTCCATTTAAAATTTTTGTTTTTGTTTCTTCACTGTGTTTGTTCCTGTTATACTTTTGTCCATTTTAATTTCGTTCTCATTTTCTTCACCATTTTTTCCTTTGCTTCCTTTTGGTTCCATATACCATTTTTTGTTTTTGTTTCTTAACTGTGTTTCTTCCTGTTATACTTTTGTCCATTTTAATTTCTTTCTCATTTTCTTCACCATTTTTTCCTTTGCTTCCTTTTGGTTCCATTTAAAATTTTTGTTTTTGTTTCTTCACTGTGTTTCTTCCTGTTATACTTTTGTCCATTTTAATTTCTTTCTCATTTTCTTCACGATTTTTTCCTTTGCTTCCCTTTGGTTCCATTTACAATTTTTTGTTTTTGTTTCTTCACTGTGTTTCTTCCTGTTATACTTTTGTCCATTTTAATTTCTTTCTCATTTTCTTCACCATTTTTTCGTTTGCTTCCTTTTGGTTCCATTTACAATTTTTTGTTTTGTCTCTTCACTGTGTTTCTTCCTGTTATACTTTTTTTCCTTTTAATTTCTTTCTCATTTTCTTCACCATTTTTTCCTTTGCTTACTTTTGGTTCCATTTAAAATTTTTTGTTTTTTCACTGTGTTTCTTCCTGTTATACTTTTGTCCATTTTAATTTCTTTCTCATTTCCTTCACCATTTTTTCCTTTGCTTCCTTTTGGTTCCATTTACAATTTTTTGTTTTTGTTTCTTCACTGTGTTTCTTCCTGTTATACTTTTGTCCATTTTAATTTCTTTCTCATTTTCTTCAACATTTTTTCCTTTGCTTCCTTTTGGTTCCATTTACAATTTTTTGTTTTTGTTTCTTCACTGTCTTTCTTCCTGTTATACTTTTGTCCATTTTAATTTCTTTCTCATTTTCTTCACCATTTTTTCCTTTGCTTACTTTTGGTTCCATTTACAATTTTAAGTTTTTTTTTCTTTACTGTGTTTCTTCCTGTTATACTTTTTTCCCTTTTAATTTCTTTCTCATTTTCTTCACCATTTTTTCCTTTGCTTCCTTTTGGTTCCATTTACAATTTTTTGTTTTTGTTACTTCACTGTGTTTCTTCCTGTTATACTTTTGTCCCTTTTAATTTCTTTCTCATTTTCTTCACCATTTTTTCCTTTGCTTACTTTTGGTTCCATTTACAATTTTTTATTTTTGTTTCTTCACTGTGTTTCTTCCTGTTATACTTTTGTCCCTTTTAATTTCTTTCTCATTTTCTTCACCATTTTTTCCTTTGCTTCCTTTTGGTTCCATTTACAATTTTTTGTTTTTGTTTCTTCACTGTGTTTCTTCCTGTTATACTTTTTTCCCTTTTAATTTCTTTCTCAATTTCTTCACCATTTTTTCCTTTGCTTCCTTTTGGTTCCATTTACAATTTTTTGTTTTTGTTTCTTCACTGTGTTTCTTCCTGTTATACTTTTGTCCATTTTAATTTCTTTCTCATTTTCTTCACCATTTTTTCCTTTGCTTCCTTTTGGTTCCATTTACAATTTTTTGTTTTTGTTTCTTCACTGTGTTTCTTCCTGTTATACTTTTGTCCATTTTAATTTCTTTCTCATTTTCTTCAACATTTTTTCCTTTGCTTCCTTTTGGTTCCATTTACAATTTTTTGTTTTTGTTTCTTCACTGTCTTTCTTCCTGTTATACTTTTGTCCATTTTAATTTCTTTCTCATTTTCTTCACCATTTTTTCCTTTGCTTCCTTTTGGTTCCATTTACAATTTTTTGTTTTTGTTTTTTCACTGTGTTTCTCCTTGTTATACTTTTGTCCATTTTAATTTCTTTCTCATTTTCGTCACCATTTTTTCCTTTGCTTCCTTTTGGTTCCATTTACAATTTTTTGTTTTTGTTTCTTCACTGTGTTTCTTCCTGTTATACTTTTGTCCATTTTAATTTCTTTCTCATTTTCTTCACCATTTTTTCCTTTGCTTCCTTTTGGTTCCATTTACAATTTTTTGTTTTTGTTTCTTCACTGTGTTTCTTCCTGTTATACTTTTGTCCCTTTTAATTTCTTTCTCATTTTCTTCACCATTTTTTCCTTTGCTTCCTTTTGGTTGCATTTACAATTTTTTGTTTCTGTTTCTTCACTGTGTTTCTTCCTGTTGTACTTTTTTCCCTTTTAATTTCTTTCTCATTTTCTTCACCATTTTTTCCTTTGCTTACTTTTGGTTCCATTTACAATTTTTTGATTTTGTTTCTTCACTGTGTTTCTTCCTGTTATACTTTTGTCCCTTTTAATTTCTTTCTCATTTTCTTCACCATTTTTTCCTTTGCTTACTTTTGGTTCCATTTACAATTTTTTGTTTTTGTTTCTTCACTGTGTTTCTTCCTGTTATACTTTTGTCCATTTTAATTTCTTTCCCATTTTCTTTACCATTTTTTCCTTTGCTTACTTTTGGTTCCATTTACAATTTTTTGTTTTTGTTTCTTCACTGTGTTACTTCCTGTTATAATTTTGTCCATTTTAATTTCTTTCTCATTTTCTTCACCATTTTTTCCTTTGCTTCCTTTTGGTTCCATTTACAATTTTTTGTTTTTGTTTTTTCACTGTGTTTCTCCTTGTTATACTTTTGTCCATTTTAATTTCTTTCTCATTTTCGTCACCATTTTTTCCTTTGCTTCCTTTTGGTTCCATTTACAATTTTTTGTTTTTGTTTCTTCACTGTGTTTCTTCCTGTTATACTTTTGTCCATTTTAATTTCTTTCTCATTTTCTTCACCATTTTTTCCTTTGCTTCCTTTTGGTTCCATTTACAATTTTTTGTTTTTGTTTCTTCACTGTGTTTCTTCCTGTTATACTTTTGTCCCTTTTAATTTCTTTCTCATTTTCTTCACCATTTTTTCCTTTGCTTCCTTTTGGTTGCATTTACAATTTTTTGTTTCTGTTTCTTCACTGTGTTTCTTCCTGTTGTACTTTTTTCCCTTTTAATTTCTTTCTCATTTTCTTCACCATTTTTTCCTTTGCTTACTTTTGGTTCCATTTACAATTTTTTGATTTTGTTTCTTCACTGTGTTTCTTCCTGTTATACTTTTGTCCCTTTTAATTTCTTTCTCATTTTCTTCACCATTTTTTCCTTTGCTTACTTTTGGTTCCATTTACAATTTTTTGTTTTTGTTTCTTCACTGTGTTTCTTCCTGTTATACTTTTGTCCATTTTAATTTCTTTCCCATTTTCTTTACCATTTTTTCCTTTGCTTACTTTTGGTTCCATTTACAATTTTTTGTTTTTGTTTCTTCACTGTGTTACTTCCTGTTATAATTTTGTCCATTTTAATTTCTTTCTCATTTTCTTCACCATTTTTTCGTTTGCTTCCTTTTGGTTCCATTTACAATTTTTTGTTTTTGTCTCTTCACTGTGTTTCTTCCTGTTATACTTTTTTCCCTTTTAATTTCTTTCTCATTTTCTTCACCATTTTTTCCTTTGCTTACTTTTGGTTCCATTTTCAATTTTTTGTTTTTTCACTGTGTTTCTTCCTGTTATACTTTTGTCCCTTTTAATTTCTTTCTCATTTTCTTCACCATTTTTTCCTTTGCTTCCTTTTGGTTGCATTTACAATTTTTTGTTTCTGTTTCTTCACTGTGTTTCTTCCTGTTGTACTTTTTTCCCTTTTAATTTCTTTCTCATTTTCTTCACCATTTTTTCCTTTGCTTACTTTTGGTTCCATTTACAATTTTTTGATTTTGTTTCTTCACTGTGTTTCTTCCTGTTATACTTTTGTCCCTTTTAATTTCTTTCTCATTTTCTTCACCATTTTTTCCTTTGCTTACTTTTGGTTCCATTTACAATTTTTTGTTTTTGTTTCTTCACTGTGTTACTTCCTGTTATAATTTTGTCCATTTTAATTTCTTTCTCATTTTCTTCACCATTTTTTCGTTTGCTTCCTTTTGGTTCCATTTACAATATTTTGTTTTTGTCTCTTCACTGTGTTTCTTCCTGTTATACTTTTTTCCCTTTTAATTTCTTTCTCATTTTCTTCACCATTTTTTCCTTTGCTTACTTTTGGTTCCATTTTCAATTTTTTGTTTTTTCACTGTGTTTCTTCCTGTTATACTTTTGTCCATTTTAATTTCTTTCTCATTTTCTTCACCATTTTTTCCTTTGCTTCCTTTTGTTTCCATTTACAATTTTTTGTTTTTGTTTCTTCACTGTGTTTCTTCCTGTTATACTTTTGTCCATTTTAATTTCTTTCTCATTTTCTTCACCATTTTTTTCTTTTGCTTCCTTTTGGTTCAATTTACAATATTTTGTTTTTGTTTCTTCACTGTGTTTCTTCCTGTTATACTTTTGTCCATTTTAATTTCTTTCTCATTTTCTTCACCATTTTTTCCTTTGCTTCCTTTTGGTTCCATTTACAATTTTTTGTTTTTGTTTCTTCACTGTGTTTCTTCCTGTTATACTTTTTTCCATTTTAATTTCTTTCTCATTTTCTTCACCATTTTTTCCTTTGCTTCCTTTTGGTTCCATTTACAATTTTTTGTTTTTGTTTCTTCACTGTGTTTCTTCCTGTTATACTTTCGTCCATTTTAATTTCTTTCTCATTTTCTTCACCATTTTTTCCTTTGCTTCCTTTTGGTTCCATTTAAAATTTTTGTTTTTGTTTCTTCACTGTGTTTCTTCCTGTTATACTTTTGTCCATTTTAATTTCTTTCTCATTTTCTTCACGATTTTTTCCTTTGCTTCCTTTTGGTTCCATTTACAATTTTTTGTTTTTGTTTCTTCACTGTGTTTCTTCCTGTTATACTTTTGTCCATTTTAATTTCTTTCTCATTTTCTTCACCATTTTTTCGTTTCCTTCCTTTTGGTTCCATTTACAATTTTTTGTTTTTGTCTCTTCACTGTGTTTCTTCCTGTTATACTTTTTTCCCTTTTAATTTCTTTCTCATTTTCTTCACCATTTTTTCCTTTGCTTACTTTTGGTTCCATTTAAAATTTTTTGTTTTTTCACTGTGTTTCTTCCTGTTATACTTTTGTCCATTTTAATTTCTTTCTCATTTTCTTCACCATTTTTTCCTTTGCTTCCTTTTGGTTCCATTTACAATTTTTTGTTTTTGTTTCTTCACTGTGTTTCTTCCTGTTATACTTTTGTCCATTTTAATTTCTTTCTCATTTTCTTCACCATTTTTTTCTTTTGCTTCCTTTTGGTTCAATTTACAATATTTTGTTTTTGTTTCTTCACTGTGTTTCTTCCTGTTATACTTTTGTCCATTTTAATTTCTTTCTCATTTTCTTCACCATTTTTTCCTTTGCTTCCTTTTGGTTCCATTTACAATTTTTTGTTTTTGTTTCTTCACTGTGTTTCTTCCTGTTATACTTTTTTCCATTTTAATTTCTTTCTCATTTTCTTCACCATTTTTTCCTTTGCTTCCTTTTGGTTCCATTTACAATTTTTTGTTTTTGTTTCTTCACTGTGTTTCTTCCTGTTATACTTTCGTCCATTTTAATTTCTTTCTCATTTTCTTCACCATTTTTTCCTTTGCTTCCTTTTGGTTCCATTTAAAATTTTTGTTTTTGTTTCTTCACTGTGTTTCTTCCTGTTATACTTTTGTCCATTTTAATTTCTTTCTCATTTTCTTCACGATTTTTTCCGTTGCTTCCTTTTGGTTCCATTTACAATTTTTTGTTTTTGTTTCTTCACTGTGTTTCTTCCTGTTATACTTTTGTCCATTTTAATTTCTTTCTCATTTTCTTCACCATTTTTTCGTTTGCTTCCTTTTGGTTCCATTTACAATTTTTTGTTTTTGTCTCTTCACTGTGTTTCTTCCTGTTATACTTTTTTCCCTTTTAATTTCTTTCTCATTTTCTTCACCATTTTTTCCTTTGCTTACTTTTGGTTCCATTTAAAATTTTTTGTTTTTTCACTGTGTTTCTTCCTGTTATACTTTTGTCCATTTTAATTTCTTTCTCATTTTCTTCACCATTTTTTCCTTTGCTTCCTTTTGGTTCCATTTACAATTTTTTGTTTTTGTTTCTTCACTGTGTTTCTTCCTGTTATACTTTTGTCCATTTTAATTTCTTTCTCATTTTCTTCAACATTTTTTCCTTTGCTTCCTTTTGGTTCCATTTACAATTTTTTGTTTTTGTTTCTTCACTGTCTTTCTTCCTGTTATACTTTTGTCCATTTTAATTTCTTTCTCATTTTCTTCACCATTTTTTCCTTTGCTTACTTTTGGTTCCATTTACAATTTTAAGTTTTTTTTTCTTTACTGTGTTTCTTCCTGTTATACTTTTTTCCCTTTTAATTTCTTTCTCATTTTCTTCACCATTTTTTCCTTTGCTTCCTTTTGGTTCCATTTACAATTTTTTGTTTTTGTTACTTCACTGTGTTTCTTCCTGTTATACTTTTGTCCCTTTTAATTTCTTTCTCATTTTCTTCACCATTTTTTCCTTTGCTTACTTTTGGTTCCATTTACAATTTTTTATTTTTGTTTCTTCACTGTGTTTCTTCCTGTTATACTTTTGTCCCTTTTAATTTCTTTCTCATTTTCTTCACCATTTTTTCCTTTGCTTCCTTTTGGTTCCATTTACAATTTTTTGTTTTTGTTTCTTCACTGTGTTTCTTCCTGTTATACTTTTTTCCCTTTTAATTTCTTTCTCAATTTCTTCACCATTTTTTCCTTTGCTTCCTTTTGGTTCCATTTACAATTTTTTGTTTTTGTCTCTTCACTGTGTTTCTTCCTGTTATACTTTTGTCCATTTTAATTTATTTCTCATTTTCTTCACCATTTTTTCCTTTGCTTCCTTTTGGTTCCATTTACAATTTTTTGTTTTTGTTTCTTCACTGTGTTTCTTCCTGTTATACTTTTGTCCATTTTAATTTCTTTCTCATTTTCTTCAACATTTTTTCCTTTGCTTCCTTTTGGTTCCATTTACAATTTTTTGTTTTTGTTTCTTCACTGTGTTTCTTCTTGTTATACTTTTGTCCATTTTAATTTCTTTCTCATTTTCGTCACCATTTTTTCCTTTGCTTCCTTTTGGTTCCATTTACAATTTTTTGTTTTTGTTTCTTCACTGTGTTTCTTCCTGTTATACTTTTGTCCATTTTAATTTCTTTCTCATTTTCTTCACCATTTTTTCCTTTGCTTCCTTTTGGTTCCATTTACAATTTTTTGTTTTTGTTTCTTCACTGTGTTTCTTCCTGTTATACTTTTGTCCCTTTTAATTTCTTTCTCATTTTCTTCACCATTTTTTCCTTTGCTTCCTTTTGGTTGCATTTACAATTTTTTGTTTCTGTTTCTTCACTGTGTTTCTTCCTGTTGTACTTTTTTCCCTTTTAATTTCTTTCTCATTTTCTTCACCATTTTTTCCTTTGCTTACTTTTGGTTCCATTTACAATTTTTTGATTTTGTTTCTTCACTGTGTTTCTTCCTGTTATACTTTTGTCCCTTTTAATTTCTTTCTCATTTTCTTCACCATTTTTTCCTTTGCTTCCTTTTGGTTGCATTTACAATTTTTTGTTTCTGTTTCTTCACTGTGTTTCTTCCTGTTGTACTTTTTTCCCTTTTAATTTCTTTTCCATTTTCTTCACCATTTTTTCCTTTGCTTCCTTTTGGTTCCATTTACAATTTTTTGTTTTTGTCTCTTCACTGTGTTTCTTCCTCTTATACTTTTTTCCCTTTTAATTTCTTTCTCATTTTCTTCACCATTTTTTCCTTTGCTTACTTTTGGTTCCATTTTCAATTTTTTGTTTTTTCACTGTGTTTCTTCCTGTTATACTTTTGTCCATTTTAATTTCTTTCTCATTTTCTTCACCATTTTTTCCTTTTCTTCCTTTTGGTTCCATTTACAATTTTTTGTTTTTGTTTCTTCACTGTGTTTCTTCCTGTTATACTTTTGTACCTTTTAATTTCTTTCTCATTTTCTTCACCATTTTTTTCTTTGCTTCCTTTTGGTTCCATTTACAATTTTTTGTTTTTGTTTCTTCACTGTGTTTCTTCCTGTTATACTTTTGTCCATTTTAATTTCTTTCTCATTTTCTTCACCATTTTTTCCTTTGCTTCCTTTTGGTTCCATTTACAATTTTTTGTTTTTGTTTCTTCACTGTGTTTCTTCCTGTTATACTTTTGTCCATTTTAATTTCTTTCTCATTTTCTTCACCATTTTTTCCTTTGCTTCCTTTTGGTTCTATTTACAATTTTTTGTTTTTGTTTCTTCACTGTGTTTCTTCCTGTTATACTTTTTTCCATTTTAATTTCTTTCTCATTTTCTTCACCATTTTTTCCTTTGCTTCCTTTTGGTTCCATTTACAATTTTTTGTTTTTGTTTCTTCACTGTGTTTCTTCCTGTTATACTTTTGTCCATTTTAATTTCTTTCTCATTTTCTTCAACATTTTTTCCTTTGCTTCCTTTTGGTTCAATTTACAATTTTTTGTTTTTGTTTCTTCACTGTCTTTCTTCCTGTTATACTTTTTTCCCTTTTAATTTCTTTCTCATTTTCTTCACCATTTTTTCCTTTGCTTACTTTTGGTTCCATTTAAAATTTTTTGTTTTTTCACTGTGTTTCTTCCTGTTATACTTTTGTCCATTTTAATTTCTTTCTCATTTTCTTCACCATTTTTTCCTTTGCTTCCTTTTGGTTCCATTTACAATTTTTTGTTTTTGTTTCTTCACTGTGTTTCTTCCTGTTATACTTTTGTCCATTTTAATTTCTTTCTCATTTTCTTCAACATTTTTTCCTTTGCTTCCTTTTGGTTCCATTTACAATTTTTTGTTTTTGTTTCTTCACTGTCTTTCTTCCTGTTATACTTTTGTCCATTTTAATTTCTTTCTCATTTTCTTCACCATTTTTTCCTTTGCTTACTTTTGGTTCCATTTACAATTTTAAGTTTTTTTTTCTTTACTGTGTTTCTTCCTGTTATACTTTTTTCCCTTTTAATTTCTTTCTCATTTTCTTCACCATTTTTGCCTTTGCTTACTTTTGGTTCCATTTACAATTTTTTGTTCTTGTTACTTCACTGTGTTTCTTCCTGTTATGCTTTTGTCCCTTTCAAATTCTTTCTCATTTTCTTCACCATTTTTTCCTTTGCTTACTTTTGGTTCCATTTACAATTTTTTATTTTTGTTTCTTCAATGTGTTTCTTCCTGTTATACTTTTGTCCCTTTTAATTTCTTTCTCATTTTCTTCACCATTTTTTCCTTTGCTTCCTTTTGGTTCCATTTACAATTTTTTGTTTTTGTTTCTTCACTGTGTTTCTTCCTGTTATACTTTTTTCCCTTTTAATTTCTTTCTCAATTTCTTCACCATTTTTTCCTTTGCTTCCTTTTGGTTCCATTTACAATTTTTTGTTTTTGTTTCTTCACTGTGTTTCTTCCTGTTATACTTTTGTCCATTTTAATTTATTTCTCATTTTCTTCACCATTTTTTCCTTTGCTTCCTTTTGGTTCCATTTACAATTTTTTGTTTTTGTTTCTTCACTGTGTTTCTTCCTGTTATACTTTTGTCCATTTTAATTTCTTTCTCATTTTCTTCAACATTTTTTCCTTTGCTTCCTTTTGGTTCCATTTACAATTTTTTGTTTTTGTTTCTTCACTGTCTTTCTTCCTGTTATACTTTTGTCCATTTTAATTTCTTTCTCATTTTCTTCACCATTTTTTCCTTTGCTTCCTTTTGGTTCCATTTACAATTTTTTGTTTTTGTTTCTTCACTGTGTTTCTTCTTGTTATACTTTTGTCCATTTTAATTTCTTTCTCATTTTCGTCACCATTTTTTCCTTTGCTTCCTTTTGGTTCCATTTACAATTTTTTGTTTTTGTTTCTTCACTGTGTTTCTTCCTGTTATACTTTTGTCCATTTTAATTTCTTTCTCATTTTCTTCACCATTTTTTCCTTTGCTTCCTTTTGGTTCCATTTACAATTTTTTGTTTTTGTTTCTTCACTGTGTTTCTTCCTGTTATACTTTTGTCCCTTTTAATTTCTTTCTCATTTTCTTCACCATTTTTTCCTTTGCTTCCTTTTGGTTGCATTTACAATTTTTTGTTTCTGTTTCTTCACTGTGTTTATTCCTGTTGTACTTTTTTCCCTTTTAATTTCTTTCTCATTTTCTTCACCATTTTTTCCTTTGCTTACTTTTGGTTCCATTTACAATTTTTTGATTTTGTTTCTTCACTGTGTTTCTTCCTGTTATACTTTTGTCCCTTTTAATTTCTTTCTCATTTTCTTCACCATATTTTCCTTTGCTTACTTTTGGTTCCATTTACAATTTTTTGTTTTTGTTTCTTCACTGTGTTTCTTCCTGTTATACTTTTGTCCATTTTAATTTCTTTCCCATTTTCTTCACCATTTTTTCCTTTGCTTCCTTTTGGTTCCATTTACAATTTTTTGTTTTTGTCTCTTCACTGTGTTTCTTCCTCTTATACTTTTTTCCCTTTTAATTTCTTTCTCATTTTCTTCACCATTTTTTCCTTTGCTTACTTTTGGTTCCATTTTCAAGTTTTGTTTTTTCACTGTGTTTCTTCCTGTTATACTTTTGTCCATTTTAATTTCTTTCTCATTTTCTTCACCATTTTTTCCTTTTCTTCCTTTTGGTTCCATTTACAATTTTTTGTTTTTGTTTCTTCACTGTGTTTGTTCCTGTTATACTTTTGTCCCTTTTAATTTCTTTCTCATTTTCTTCACCATTTTTTCCTTTGCTTCCTTTTGGTTCCATTTACAATTTTTTGTTTTTGTTTCTTCACTGTGTTTCTTCCTGTTATACTTTTGTCCATTTTAATTTCTTTCTCATTTTCTTCACCATTTTTTCCTTTGCTTCCTTTTGGTTCCATTTACAATTTTTTGTTTTTGTTTCTTCACAGTGTTTCTTCCTGTTATACTTTTTTCCATTTTAATTTCTTTCTCATTTTCTTCACCATTTTTTCCTTTGCTTCCTTTTGGTTCCATTTACAATTTTTTGTTTTTGTTTCTTCACTGTGTTTCTTCCTGTTATACTTTTGTCCATTTTAATTTCTTTCTCATTTTCTTCAACATTTTTTCCTTTGCTTCCTTTTGGTTCAATTTACAATTTTTTGTTTTTGTTTCTTCACTGTCTTTCTTCCTGTTATACTTTTGTCCATTTTAATTTCTTTCTCATTTTCTTCACCATTTTTTCCTTTGCTTCCTTTTGGTTCCATTTAAAATTTTTGTTTTTGTTTCTTCACTGTGTTTGTTCCTGTTATACTTTTGTCCATTTTAATTTCTTTCTCATTTTCTTCACCATTTTTTCCTTTGCTTCCTTTTGGTTCCATATACCATTTTTTGTTTTTGTTTCTTAACTGTGTTTCTTCCTGTTATACTTTTGTCCATTTTAATTTCTTTCTCATTTTCTTCACCATTTTTTCCTTTGCTTCCTTTTGGTTCCATTTAAAATTTTTGTTTTTGTTTCTTCACTGTGTTTCTTCCTGTTATACTTTTGTCCATTTTAATTTCTTTCTCATTTTCTTCACGATTTTTTCCTTTGCTTCCTTTTGGTTCCATTTACAATTTTTTGTTTTTGTTTCTTCACTGTGTTTCTTCCTGTTATACTTTTGTCCATTTTAATTTCTTTCTCATTTTCTTCACCATTTTTTCGTTTGCTTCCTTTAGGTTCCATTTACAATTTTTTGTTTTTGTCTCTTCACTGTGTTTCTTCCTGTTATACTTTTTTCCCTTTTAATTTCTTTCTCATTTTCTTCACCATTATTTCCTTTGCTTCCTTTTGGTTCCATTTAAAATTTTTGTTTTTGTTTCTTCACTGTGTTTCTTCCTGTTATACTTTTGTCCATTTTAATTTCTTTCTAATTTGCTTCACCATTCTTTCCTTTGCTTCCTTTTGGTTCCATTTAAAATTTTTGTTTTTGTTTCTTCACTGTGTTTGTTCCTGTTATACTTTTGTCCATTTTAATTTCTTTCTCATTTTCTTCACCATTTTTTCCTTTGCTTCCTTTTGGTTCCATATACCATTTTTTGTTTTTGTTTCTTCACTGTGTTTGTTCCTGTTATACTTTTGTCCATTTTAATTTCTTTCTCATTTTCTTCACCATTTTTTCCTTTGCTTCCTTTTGGTTCCATTTACAATTTTTTATTTTTGTTTCTTCACTGTGTTTCTTGCTGTTGTACTTTTTTCTCTTTTAATTTCTTTCTCATTTTCTTCACCAATTTTTCCTTTGCTTCCTTTTGGTTCCATTTACAATTTTTTGTTTTTGTTTCTTCACTGTGTTTCTTCTTGTTATACTTTTGTCCATTTTAATTTCTTTCTCATTTTCTTCACCATTTTTTCCTTTGCTTACTTTTGGTTCCATTTACAATTTTTTGTTTTTGTTTCTTCACTGTGTTTCTTCCTGTTATAATTTTATCCATTTTAATTTCTTTCTCATTTTCTTCACCATTTTTTCCTTTGCTTCCTTTTGGTTCCATTTAAATTTTTGTTTTTGTTTCTTCACGGTGTTTGTTCCTGTTATACTTTTGTCCATTTTAATTTCTTTCTCATTTTCTTCACCATTTTTTCCTTTGCTTCCTTTTGTTTCCATATACCATTTTTTGTTTTTGTTTCTTCACTGTGTTACTACCTGTTATAATTTTGTCCATTTTAATTTCTTTCTCATTTTCTTCACCATTTTTTCGTTTGCTTCCTTTTGGTTCCATTTACAATTTTTTGTTTTTGTCTCTTCACTGTGTTTCTTCCTGTTATACTTTTTTCCCTTTTAATTTCTTTCTCATTTTCTTCACCATTTTTTCCTTTGCTTACTTTTGGTTCCATTTTCAATTTTTTGTTTTTTCACTGTGGTTCTTCCTGTTATACTTTTGTCCATTTTAATTTCTTTCTCATTTTCTTCACCATTTTTTCCTTTGCTTCCTTTTGGTTCCATTTACAATTTTTTGTTTTTGTTTCTTCACTGTGTTTCTTCCTGTTATACTTTTGTCCATTTTAATTTCTTTCTCATTTTCTTCACCATTTTTTTCTTTTGCTTCCTTTTGGTTCAATTTACAATTTTTTGTTTTTGTTTCTTCACTGTGTTTCTTCCTGTTATACTTTTGTCCATTTTAATTTCTTTCTCATTTTCTTCACCATTTTTTCCTTTGCTTCCTTTTGGTTCCATTTACAATTTTTTGTATTTGTTTCTTCACTGTGTTTCTTCCTGTTATACTTTTGTCCATTTTAATTTCTTTCTCATTTTCTTCACCATTTTTTCCTTTGCTTCCTTTTGGTTCCATTTACAATTTTTTGTTTTTGTTTCTTCACTGTGTTTCTTCCTGTTATACTTTTTTCCATTTTAATTTCTTTCTCATTTTCTTCACCATTTTTTCCTTTGCTTCCTTTTGGTTCCATTTACAATTTTTTGTTTTTGTTTCTTCACTGTGTTTCTTCCTGTTATACTTTTGTCCATTTTAATTTCTTTCTCATTTTCTTCAACATTTTTTCCTTTGCTTCCTTTTGGTTCAATTTACAATTTTTTGTTTTTGTTTCTTCACTGTCTTTCTTCCTGTTATACTTTTGTCCATTTTAATTTCTTTCTCATTTTCTTCACCATTATTTCCTTTGCTTCCTTTTGGTTCCATTTAAAATTTTTGTTTTTGTTTCTTCACTGTGTTTGTTCCTGTTATACTTTTGTCCATTTTAATTTCGTTCTCATTTTCTTCACCATTTTTTCCTTTGCTTCCTTTTGGTTCCATATACCATTTTTTGTTTTTGTTTCTTAACTGTGTTTCTTCCTGTTATACTTTTGTCCATTTTAATTTCTTTCTCATTTTCTTCACCATTTTTTCCTTTGCTTCCTTTTGGTTCCATTTAAAATTTTTGTTTTTGTTTCTTCACTGTGTTTCTTCCTGTTATACTTTTGTCCATTTTAATTTCTTTCTCATTTTCTTCACCATTTTTTCGTTTGCTTCCTTTTGGTTCCATTTACAATTTTTTGTTTTTGTCTCTTCACTGTGTTTCTTCCTGTTATACTTTTTTCCCATTTAATTTCTTTCTCATTTTCTTCACCATTTTTTCCTTTGCTTACTTTTGGTTCCATTTAAAATTTTTTGTTTTTTCACTGTGTTTCTTCCTGTTATACTTTTGTTCATTTTAATTTCTTTCTCATTTTCTTCACCATTTTTTCCTTTGCTTCCTTTTGGTTCCATTTACAATTTTTTGTTTTTGTTTCTTCACTGTGTTTCTTCCTGTTATACTTTTTTCCATTTTAATTTCTTTCTCATTTTCTTCACCATTTTTTCCTTTGCTTCCTTTTGGTTCCATTTACAATTTTTTGTTTTTGTTACTTCACTGTGTTTCTTCCTGTTATACTTTTGTCCATTTTAATTTCTTTCTCATTTTCTTCAACATTTTTTCCTTTGCTTACTTTTGGTTCAATTTACAATTTTTTGTTTTTGTTTCTTCACTGTCTTTCTTCCTGTTATACTTTTGTCCATTTTAATTTCTTTCTAATTTTCTTCACCATTCTTTCCTTTGTTCCTTTTGGTTCCATTTAAAATTTTTGTTTTTGTTTCTTCACTGTGTTTGTTCCTGTTATACTTTTGTCCATTTTAATTTCTTTCTCATTTTCTTCACCATTTTTTCCTTTGCTTCCTTTTGGTTCCATATACCATTTTTTTGTTTTTGTTTCTTCACTGTGTTTGTTCCTGTTATACTTTTGTCCATTTTAATTTCTTTCTCATTTTCTTCACCATTTTTTCCTTTGCTTCCTTTTGGTTCCATTTACAATTTTTTATTTTTGTTTCTTCACTGTGTTTCTTGCTGTTATACTTTTTTCTCTTTTAATTTCTTTCTCATTTTCTTCACCAATTTTTCCTTTGCTTCCTTTTGGTCCCATTTACAATTTTTTGTTTTTGTTTCTTCACTGTGTTTCTTCCTGTTATACTTTTGTCCATTTTAATTTCTTTCTCATTTTCTTCACCATTTTTTCCTTTGCTTCCTTTTGGTTCCATTTACAATTTTTTGTTTTTGTTTCTTCACTGTGTTTCTTCCTGTTATAATTTTGTCCATTTTAATTTCTTTCTCATTTTCTTCACCATTTTTTCCTTTGCTTCCTTTTGGTTCCATTTACAATTTTTTGTTTTTGTTTCTTCACTGTGTTTCTTCCTGTTATACTTTTGTCCATTTTAATTTCTTTCTCATTTTCTTCAACATTTTTTCCTTTGCTTCCTTTTGGTTGCATTTAAAATTTTTGTTTTTGTTTCTTCACTGTCTTTCTTCCTGTTATACTTTTGTCCATTTTAATTTCTTTCTCATTTTCTTCACCATTTTTTCCTTTGCTTCCTTTTGGTTCCATATACCATTTTTTGTTTTTGTTTCTTCACTGTGTTTGTTCCTGTTATACTTTTGTCCATTTTAATTTCTTTCTCATTTTCTTCACCATTTTTTCCTTTGCTTCCTTTTGGTTCCATTTACAATTTTTTGTTTTTGTTTCTTCAGTGTGTTTCTTCCTGTCGTACTTTTGTCCCTTTAAATTTCTTTCTCATTTTCTTCACCATTTTTTCCTTTGCTTACTTTTGGTTCCTTTTACAATTTTTTGTTTTTGTTTCTTCACTGTGTTTCTTCCTGTTATACTTTTGTCCCTTTTAATTACTTTCTCATATTCTTCACCATTTTTTCCTTTGCTTCTTTTTGGTTCCATTTACAATTTTTTGTTTTTGTTTCTTCACTGTGTTTCTTCCTGTTATACTTTTGTCCATTTTAATTTCTCTCTCATTTTCTTCACCATTTTTTCCTTCGCTTCCTTTTGGTTCCATTTACAATTTTTTGTTTTTGTTTCTTCACTGTGTTTCCCCCTGTTATACTTTTTTCCCTTTTAATTTCTTTCTCATTTTCTTCACCATTTTTTCCTTTGCTTACTTATGGTTCCATTTACAATTTTTTGTTTTTGTTTCTTCACTGTGTTTCTTCCTGTTATACTTTTGTCCCTTTTAATTTCTTTCTCATTTTCTTCACCATTTTTTCCTTTGCTTACTTTTGGTTCCATTTACAATTTTTTGTTTCTGTTTCTTCGCTGTGTTTCTTCCTGTTATACTTTTGTCCCTTTTAATTTCTTTCTCATTTTCTTCACCATTTTTCCTTTGCTTACTTTTGGTTCCATTTACAATTTCTTGTTTTTGTTTCTTCACTGTGTTTCTTCCTGTTGTAATTTTGTCCCTTTTAATTTCTTTCTCATTTTCTTCACCATTTTTTCCTTTGCTTACTTTTGGTTCCATTTACAATTTTTTGTTTCTGTTTCTTCACTGTGTTTCTTCCTGTTATACTTTTGTCCCTTTTAATTTCTTTCTCATTTTCTTCACCATTTTTTCCTTTGCTTACTTTTGGTTCTATTTACAATTTTTTGTTTTTGTTTCTTCACTGTGTTTCTTCCTGTTATACATTTTTCCCTTTTAATTTCATTCTCATTTTCTTCACCATTTTTTCCTTTGCGTACTTTTCGTTCAAATTACAATTTTTTGTTTTTGTTTCTTCACTGTGTTTCTTCCTGTTGTACTTTTGTCCCTTTTAAATTCTTTTTCATTTTCTTCACCATTTTTTCCTTTGCTTCCTTTTGGTTCCATCTACAATTTTTTGTTTTTGTTTCTTCACTGTGTTTCTTCCTGTTATACTTTTGTCCATTTTAATTTCTTTCTCATTTTCTTCACCATTTTTTCCTTTGCTTCCTTTTGGTTCCATTTACAATTTTTTGTTTTTGTTTCTTCACTGTGTTTCTTCCTGTTATACTTTTTTCCCTTTTAATTTCTTTCTCATTTTCTTCACCAATTTTTCCTTTGCTTCGTTTTGATTCCATTTACAATTTTTTGTTTTTGTTTCTTCACTGTGTTTCTTCCTGTTATACTATTGTCCATTTTAATTTCTTTCTCATTTTCTTCACCATTTTTTCCTTTGCTTCCTTTTGGTTCCATTTACAATTTTTTGTTTTTGTTTCTTCAGTGTGTTTCTTCCTGTCGTACTTTTGTCCCTTTAAATTTCTTTCTCATTTTCTTCACCATTTTTTCCTTTGCTTACTTTTGGTTCCTTTTACAATTTTTTGTTTTTGTTTCTTCACTGTGTTTCTTCCTGTTATACTTTTGTCCCTTTTAATTACTTTCTCATATTCTTCACCATTTTTTCCTTTGCTTCTTTTTGGTTCCATTTACAATTTTTTGTTTTTGTTTCTTCACTGTGTTTCTTCCTGTTATACTTTTGTCCATTTTAATTTCTCTCTCATTTTCTTCACCATTTTTTCCTTCGCTTCCTTTTGGTTCCATTTACAATTTTTTGTTTTTGTTTCTTCACTGTGTTTCTTCCTGTTATACTTTTTTCCCTTTTAATTTCTTTCTCATTTTCTTCACCATTTTTTCCTTTGCTTACTTATGGTTCCATTTACAATTTTTTGTTTTTGTTTCTTCACTGTGTTTCTTCCTGTTATACTTTTGTCCCTTTTAATTTCTTTCTCATTTTCTTCACCATTTTTTCCTTTGCTTACTTTTGGTTCCATTTACAATTTTTTATTTTTGTTTCTTCACTGTGTTTCTTCCTGTTATACTTTTGTCCCTTTTAATTACTGTATCATTTTCTTCACCATTTTTTCCTTTGCTTACTTTTGGTTCCATTTACAATTTCTTGTTTTTGTTTCTTCACTGTGTTTCTTCCTGTTGTACTTTTGTCCTTTTAATTTCTTTCTCATTTTCTTCACCATTTTTTCCTTTGCTTACTTTTGGTTCCATTTACAATTTTTTGTTTCTGTTTCTTCACTGTGTTTCTTCCTGTTATACTTTTGTCCCTTTTAATTTCTTTCTCATTTTCTTCACCATTTTTCCTTTGCTTACTTTTGGTTCCATTTACAATTTCTTGTTTTTGTTTCTTCACTGTGTTTCTTCCTGTTGTAATTTTGTCCCTTTTAATTTCTTTCTCATTCTCTTCACCATTTTTTCCTTTGCTTACTTTTGGTTCCATTTACAATTTTTTGTTTCTGTTTCTTCACTGTAATTTTTCCTGTTATACTTTTGTCCCTTTTAATTTCTTTCTCATTTTCTTCACCATTTTTTCCTTAGCTTACTTTTGGTTCTATTTACAATTTTTTGTTTTTGTTTCTTCACTGTGTTTCTTCCTGTTATACATTTTTCCCTTTTAATTTCATTCTCATTTTCTTCACCATTTTTTCCTTTGCGTACTTTTCGTTCAAATTACAATTTTTTGTTTTTGTTTCTTCACTGTGTTTCTTCCTGTTGTACTTTTGTCCCTTTTAAATTCGTTTTCATTTTCTTCACCATTTTTTCCTTTGCTTCCTTTTGGTTCCATTTACAATTTTTTGTTTTTGTTTCTTCACTGTGTTTCTTCCTGTTATACTTTTGTCCATTTTAATTTCTTTCTCATTTTCTTCACCATTTTTTCCTTTGCTTCTTTTTGGTTCCATTTACAATTTTTTGTTTTTGTTTCTTCACTGTGTTTCTTCCTGTTATACTTTTGTCCCTTTTAATTTCTTTCTCATTTTCTTCACCATTCTTTCCTTTGCTTACTTTTGGTTCCATTTACAATTTTTTGTTTTTGTTTCTTCACTGTGTTTCTTCCTGTTATACTTTTGTCCCTTTTAATTTCTTTCTCATTTTCTTCACCATTTTTTCCTTTGCTTACTTTTGGTTCCATTTACAATTTTTTATTTTTGTTACTTCACTGTGTTTTTTCCTGTTGTACTTTTGTCCCTTTTAAATTCTTTTTCATTTTCTTCACCATTTTTTCCTTTGCTTACTTTTGGTTCCATTTACAAATTCTTGTTTTTGTTTCTTCACTGTGTTTCTTCCTGTTGTACTTTTTTCCCTTTTAATTTCTTTCTCATTTACTTCACCATTTTTTCCTTTGCTTACTTTTGGTACCATTTACAATTTTTTGTTTTTGTTTCTTCACTGTGTTTCTTCCTGTTGTACTTTTGTCCCTTTTAAATTCTTTATCATTTTCTTCACCATTTTTTCCTTTGCTTACTTTTGGTTCCATTTACAATTTTTTGTTTTTGTTTCTTCACTGTGTTTCTTCCTGTTGTACTTTTGTCCCTTTTAATTTATTTCTCATTTTCTTCACCATTTTTTCCTTTGCTTACATTTGGTTCCATTAACAATTTTTTGTTTTTGTTTCTTCACTGTGTTTCTTCCTGTTATACTTTTTTTCCTTTCAATTTCTTTCTCATTTTCTTCACCATTTTTTTTTTTTTTGCTTACTTTTGGTTCAATTTACAATTTTTTGTTTTTGTTTCTTCGCTGTGTTTCTTCCGTTTTATACTTTTTTCCCTTTTAATTTCTTTCTCATTTTCTTCACCATTTTTCCCTTTGCGTACTTTTGGCTACATTTACAATTTCTTGTTTTTGTTTCTTCTGTGTGTTTCTTCCTGTTATACTTTTTTCCCTTTTAATTTCTTTCTCATTTTCTTCATCATTTTTCGCTTTGCGTACTTTTGGTTACATTTACAATTTTTTGTTTTTGTTTCTTCAGTGTGTTTCTTCCGTTTTATACTTTTTTCACTTTTAATTTCTTTCTCATTTTCTTCATCATTTTTCCCTTTGCGTACTTTTGGTTACATTTACAATTTTTTGTTTTTGTTTCTTCAGTGTGTTTCTTCCGTTTTATACTTTTTCCCTTTTAATTTCTTTCTCATTTCTTCATCATTTTTCCCTTTGCGTACTTTTGGCTACATTTACAGTTTTTTGTTTTTGTTTCTTCAGTGTGTTTCTTCCGTTTTATACTTTTTTCCCTTTTAATTTCTTTGTCGTTTTCTTCATCATTTTTCCCTTTGCGTACTTTTGGCTACATTTACAATTTTTTGTTTTTGTTTCTTCAATGTGTTTCTTCCGTTTTATACTTTTTCCCTTTTAATTTCTTTCTCATTTTCTTCATCATTTTTCCCTTTGCGTACTTTTGGCTACATTTACAATTTTTTGTTTTTGTTTCTTCAGTGTGTTTCTTCCGTTGTATACTTTTTTCCCTTTTAATTTCTTTCTCATTTTCTTCATCATTTTTCCCTTTGCGTACTTTTGGTTACATTTACAATTTTTTGTTTTTGTTTCTTCAGTGTCTTTCTTCCGTTTTATACTTTTTTCCCTTTTAATTTCTTTCTCGTTTTCTTCATCATTTTTCGCTTTGCGTACTTTTGGCTACATTTACAATTTTTTGTTTTTGTTTCTTCAGTGTGTTTCTTCCGTTTTATACTTTATTCCCTTTTAATTTCTTTCTCATTTTCTTCATCATTTTTCCCTTTGCCTACTTTTGGCTACATTTACAATTTTTTGTTTTTGTTTCTTCAGTGTGTTTCTTCCGTTTTATACTTTTTTCCCTTTTAATTTCTTTCTCATTTTCTTCATCATTTTTCTCTTTGCGTACTTTTGGCAACATTTACAATTTTTTGTTTTTGTTTCTTCAGTGTGTTTCTTCCGTTTTATACTTTTTTCCCTTTTAATTTCTTTCTCATTTTCTTCATCATTTTTCCCTTTGCGTACTTTTGGCTACATTTACAATTTTTTGATTTTGTTTCTTCACTGTGTTTCTTCCGTTTTATACTTTTTTCCCTTTTAATTTTTTTCTCATTTTTGTCATCATTTTTTCCTTTGCGTACTTTTGGTTACTTTAGAATTTTTTGTTTTTGTTTCTTCAGTGTGTTTCTTCCGTTTTATACTTTTTTCCCTTTCAATTTTTTTCTCATTTTTTTCATCATTTTTCCCTTTGCGTACTGTTGGTTACATTTACAATTTTTTGTTTTTGTTTCTTCAGTGTGTTTCTTCCGTTTTATCCTTTTTTCCCTTTTAATTTCTTTATCATTTTCTTCATCATTTTTCCCTTTGCGTACCTTTGGCTACATTTACAATTTTTTGTTTTTGTTTCTTCAGTGTGTTTCTTCCGTTTTATACTTTTTTCCCTTTTAATTTTTTTCTCATTTTTGTCATCATTTTTTCCTTTGCGTACTTTTGGTTACTTTTAGAATTTTTTGTTTTTGTTTCTTCAGTGTGTTTCTTCCGTTTTATACTTTTTTCCCTTTTAATTTCTTTCTCATTTTCTTCACCATTTTTTCCTTTGCGTACTTTTGGTTACATTTACAATTTTCTGTTTTTGTTTCTTCAGTGTGTTTCTTCCGTTTTATACTTTTTTCCCTTTTAATTTCTTTCTCATTTTCTTCATCATTTTTCCCTTTGCGTACTTTTGGCTACATTTACAATTTTTTGTTTTTGTTTCTTCAGTGTGTTTATTCCGTTTTATACTTTTTTCCCTTTTAATTTCTTTCTCATTTTCTTCATCATTTTTCCCTTTGCGTACTTTTGGCTACATTTACAATTTTTTGATTTTGTTTCTTCACTGTGTTTCTTCCGTTTTATACTTTTTTCCCTTTTAATTTCTTTCTCATTTTCTTCACCATTTTTCCCTTTGCGTACTTTTGGTTACATTTACAATATTTTATTTTTGTTTCTTCAGTGTGTTTCTTCCGTTTTATATTTTTTTCCCTTTTAATTTCTTTCTCATTTTCTTCATCATTTTTCCCATTGCGTACTTTTGGCTACATTTACAATTTTTTGTTTTTGTTTCTTCTGTGTGTTTCTTCCGTTTTATACTTTTTTCCCTTTTAATTTCTTTCTCATTTTCTTCATCATTTTTCCCTTTGCGTACTTTTGGTTACATTTACAATTTTTTATTTTTGTTTCTTCAGTGTGTGTCTTCCGTTTTATACTTTTTTCCCTTTTAATTTCTTTCTCATTTTCGTCATCATTTTTCCCTTTGCGTACTTTTGGCTACATTTACAATTTTTTGTTTTTGTTTCTTCAGTGTGTTTCTTCAGTTTTATACTTTTTTCCCTTTTAATTACTTTCTCATTTTCTTCATCATTTTTCCCTTTGCGTACTTTGGCTACATTTACTATTTTTTGTTTTTGTTTCTTCAGTGTGTTTCTTCCGTTTTATACTTTTTTCGCTTTTAATTTCTTTCTCATTTTCTTCATCATTTTTCCCTTTGCATACTTTTGGCTACATTTACAATTTTTTGTTTTTGTTTCATCAGTGTGTTTCTTTCGTTTTATACTTTTTTCCCTTTTAATTTCTTTCTCATTTTCTTCACCATTTTTACCTTTGCGTACTTTTGGTTACATTTACAATTTTTTATTTTTGTTTCTTCAGTGTGTTTCTTCCGTTTTATACTTTTTTCCCTTTTAATTACTTTCTCATTTTCTTCATCATTTTTCCCTTTGCGTACTTTTGGCTACATTTACAATTTTTTGTTTTTGTTTCTTCAGTGTGTTTCTTCCGTTTTATACTTTTTTCCCTTTTAATTTCTTTCTCATTTTCTTCATCATTTTTCCCTTTGCGTACTTTTGGCTACATTTACAATTTTTTGTTTTTGTTTCTTCAGTGTGTTTCTTCCGTTTTATACTTTTTTCCCTTTTAATTTCTTTCTCATTTTCTGCATCATTTTTCCCTTTGCGTACTTTTGGCTACATTTACAATTTTTTATTTTTGTTTCTTCACTGTGTTTCTTCCGTTTTATACTTTTTTCCCTTTTAATTTCTTTCTCATTTTCTTCACCATTTTTCCCTTTGCGTACTTTTGGTTACATTTACAATTTTTTATTTTTGTTTCTTCAGTGTGTTTCTTCTGTTTTATACTTTTTTCCCTTTTAATTACTTTCTCATTTTCTTCATCATTTTTCCCTTTGCGTACTTTTGGCTACATTTACAATTTTTTGTTTTTGTTTCTTCAGTGTGTTTCTTCCGTTTTATACTTTTTACCCTTTTAATTTCTTTCTCATTTTCTTCATCATTTTTCCCTTTGCGTACTTTTGGCTACATTTACAATTTTTTGTTTTTGTTTCTTCAGTGTGTTTCTTCCGTTTTATACTTTTTTCCCTTTTAATTACTTTCTCATTTTCTTCATCATTTTTCCCTTTGCGTACTTTTGGCTACATTTACAATTTTTTGTTTTTGTTACTTCAGTGGGTTTCTTCCGTTTTATACCTTTTTCCCTTTTAATTTCTTTCTCATTTTCTTCATCATTTTTCCCTTTGCGTACTTTTGGCTACATTTACAATTTTTTGTTTTTGTTTCTTCAGTGTGTTTCTTCCGTTTTATACTTTTTTCCCTTTTAATACCTTTCTCATTTTCTTCATCATTTTCCCTTTGCGTACTTTTGGCTACATTTACAATTTTTTGTTTTTATTTCTTCAGTGTGTTTCTTCCGTTTTATACTTTTTTCCCTTTTAATTTCATTCTCATTTTCTTCATCGTTTTTCCCTTTGCGTACTTTTGGCTACATTTACAATTTTTTGTTTTTGTTTCTTCAGTGTGTTTCTTCCGTTTTATACTTTTTTCCCTTTTAATTTCTTTCTCATTTTCTTCATCATTTTTCCCTTTGCGTACTTTTGGCTACATTTACAATTTTTTGTTTTTGTTTCTTCAGTGTGTTTCTTCCGTTTTATACTTTTTTCCCTTTTAATTTCTTTCTCATTTTCTTCATCATTTTTCACTTTGCGTACTTTTGGCTACATTTACAATTTTTTGTTTTTGTTTCTTCAGTGTGTTTCTTCCGTTTTATACTTTTTTCCCTTTTAATTTCTTTCTCATTTTCTTCATCATTTTTCCCTTTGCGTACTTTTGGCTACATTTACAATTTTTTGTTTTTGTTTCTTCAGTGTGTTTCTTCCGTTTTATACTTTTTTCCCTTTTAATTTCTTTCTCATTTTCTTCATCATTTTTCCCTTTGCGTACTTTTGGCTACATTTACAATTTTTTGATTTTGTTTCTTCACTGTGTTTCTTCCGTTTTATACTTTTTTCCCTTTTAATTTTTTTCTCATTTTTGTCATCATTTTTTCCTTTGCGTACTTTTGGTTACTTTTAGAATTTTTTGTTTTTGTTTCTTCAGTGTGTTTCTTCCGTTTTATACTTTTTCCCTTTTAATTTCTTTCTCATTTCTTCATCATTTTTCCCTTTGCGTACTTTTGGCTACATTTACAATTTTTTGTTTTTGTTTCTTCAGTGTGTTTCTTCCGTTTTATACTTTTTTCCCTTTTAATTTCTTTCTCATTTTCTTCATCATTTTTCCCTTTGCGTACTTTTGGCTACATTCACAATTTTTTGTTTTTGTTTATTCAGTGTGTTTCTTCCGTTTTATACTTTTTTCCCTTTTAATTTCTTTCTCGTTTTCTTCATCATTTTTCCCTTTGCGTACTTTTGGCTACATTTACAATTTTTTGTTTTTGTTTCTTCAGTGTGTTTCTTCCGTTTTATACTTTTTCCCTTTTAATTTCTTTCTCATTTTCTTCATCATTTTTCCCTTTGCGTACTTTTGGCTACATTTACAATTTTTTGTTTTTGTTTCTTCAGTGTGTTTCTTCCGTTGTATACTTTTTTCCCTTTTAATTTCTTTCTCATTTTCTTCATCATTTTTCCCTTTGCTTACTTTTGGCTACATTTACAATTTTTTGTTTTTGTTTCTTCAGTGTGTTTCTTCCGTTTTATACTTTTTTCCCTTTTAATTTCTTTCTCATTTTCTTCATCATTTTCCTCTTTGCGTACTTTTGGTTACATTTACAATTTTTTGTTTTTGTTTCTTCAGTGTGTTTCTTCCGTTTTATACTTTTTTCCCTTTTAATTTCTTTCTCATTTTCTTCATCATTTTTCCCTTTGCGTACTTTTGGTTACATTTACAATTTTTTGTTTTTGTTTCTTCAGTGTCTTTCTTCCGTTTTATACTTTTTTCCCTTTTAATTTCTTTCTCATTTTCTTCATCATTTTTCCCTTTGCGTACTTTTGGTTACATTTACAATTTTTTGTTTTTGTTTCTTCAGTGTCTTTCTTCCGTTTTATACTTTTTTCCCTTTTAATTTCTTTCTCATTTTCTTCATCATTTTTCCCTTTGCGTACTTTTGGTTACATTTACAATTTTTTGTTTTTGTTTCTTCAGTGTGTTTCTTCCGTTTTATACTTTTTTCCCTTTTAATTTCTTTCTCATTTTCTTCATCATTTTCCTCTTTGCGTACTTTTGGCTACATTTACAATTTTTTGTTTTTGTTTCTTCAGTGTGTTTCTTCCGTTTTATACTTTTTTCCCTTTTAATTTCTTTCTCATTTTCTTCATCATTTTTCCCTTTGCGTACTTTTGGTTACATTTACAATTTTTTGTTTTTGTTTCTTCAGTGTCTTTCTTCCGTTTTATACTTTTTTCCCTTTTAATTTCTTTCTCATTTTCTTCATCATTTTTCCCTTTGCGTACTTTTGGTTACATTTACAATTTTTTGTTTTTGTTTCTTCAGTGTCTTTCTTCCGTTTTATACTTTTTTCCCTTTTAATTTCTTTTTCATTTTCTTCATCATTTTTCCCTTTGCGTACTTTTGGTTACATTTACAATTTTTTGTTTTTGTTTCTTCAGTGTCTTTCTTCCGTTTTATACTTTTTTCCCTTTTAATTTCTTTCTCGTTTTCTTCATCATTTTTCACTTAGCGTACTTTTGGTTACATTTACAATTTTTTGTTTTTGTTTCTTCAGTGTCTTTCTTCCGTTTTATACTTTTTTCCCTTTTAATTTCGTTCTCATTTTCTTCATCATTTTCCTCTTTGCGTACTTTTGGTTACATTTACAATTTTTTGTTTTTGTTTCTTCAGTGTGTTTCTTCCGTTTTATACTTTTTTCCCTTTTAATTTCTTTCTCATTTTCTTCATCATTTTTCCCTTTGCGTACTTTTGGTTACATTTACAATTTTTTGTTTTTGTTTCTTCAGTGTCTTTCTTCCGTTTTATACTTTTTTCCCTTTTAATTTCTTTCTCGTTTTCTTCATCATTTTTCCCTTTGCGTACTTTTGGCTACATTTACATTTTTTTGTTTTTGTTTCTTCAGTGTGTTTCTTCCGTTTTATACTTTTTTCCCTTTTAATTTCTTTCTCATTTTCTTCATCATTTTTCCCTTTGCGTACTTTTGGTTACATTTACAATTTTTTGTTTTTGTTTCTTCAGTGTCTTTCTTCCGTTTTATACTTTTTTCCCTTTTAATTTCTTTCTCGTTTTCTTCATCATTTTTCCCTTTGCGTACTTTTGGCTACATTTACATTTTTTTGTTTTTGTTTCTTCAGTGTGTTTCTTCCGTTTTATACTTTTTTCCCTTTTAATTTCTTTCTCGTTTTCTTCATCATTTTTCCCTTTGCGTACTTTTGGTTACATTTACATTTTTTTGTTTTTGTTTCTTCAGTGTCTTTCTTCCGTTTTATACTTTTTTCCCTTTTAATTTCTTTCTCATTTTCTTCATCATTTTTCCCTTTGCGTACTTTTGGCTACATTTACATTTTTTTGTTTTTGTTTCTTCAGTGTGTTTCTTCCGTTTTATACTTTTTTCCCTTTTAATTTCTTTCTCATTTTCTTCATCATTTTTCCCTTTGCGTACTTTTGGTTACATTTACATTTTTTTGTTTTTGTTTCTTCAGTGTCTTTCTTCCGTTTTATACTTTTTTCCCTTTTAATTTCTTTCTCATTTTCTTCATCATTTTTCCCTTTGCGTACTTTTGGCTACATTTACATTTTTTTGTTTTTGTTTCTTCAGTGTCTTTCTTCCGTTTTATACTTTTTTCCCTTTTAATTTCTTTCTCGTTTTCTTCATCATTTTTCCCTTTGCGTACTTTTGGCTACATTTACATTTTTTTGTTTTTGTTTCTTCAGTGTCTTTCTTCCGTTTTATACTTTTTTCCCTTTTAATTTCTTTCTCGTTTTCTTCATCATTTTTCCCTTGCGTACTTTTGGTTACATTTACATTTTTTTGTTTTTGTTTCTTCAGTGTCTTTCTTCCGTTTTATACTTTTTTCCCTTTTAATTTCTTTCTCATTTTCTTCATCATTTTTCCCTTTGCGTACTTTTGGCTACATTTACATTTTTTTGTTTTTGTTTCTTCAGTGTGTTTCTTCCGTTTTATACTTTTTTCCCTTTTAATTTCTTTCTCGTTTTCTTCATCATTTTTCCCTTTGCGTACTTTTGGTTACATTTACATTTTTTTGTTTTTGTTTCTTCAGTGTCTTTCTTCCGTTTTATACTTTTTTCCCTTTTAATTTCTTTCTCGTTTTCTTCATCATTTTTCCCTTTGCGTACTTTTGGTTACATTTACAATTTTTTGTTTTTGTTTCTTCAGTGTCTTTCTTCCGTTTTATACTTTTTTCCCTTTTAATTTCTTTCTCGTTTTCTTCATCATTTTTCCCTTTGCGTACTTTTGGTTACATTTACAATTTTTTGTTTTTGTTTCTTCAGTGTCTTTCTTCCGTTTTATACTTTTTTCCCTTTTAATTTCTTTCTCATTTTCTTCATCATTTTTCCCTTTGCGTACTTTTGGTTACATTTACATTTTTTTGTTTTTGTTTCTTCAGTGTCTTTCTTCCGTTTTATACTTTTTTCCCTTTTAATTTCATTCTCATTTTCTTCATCATTTTTCCCTTTGCGTACTTTTGGTTACATTTACAATTTTTTGTTTTTGTTTCTTCAGTGTCTTTCTTCCGTTTTATACTTTTTTCCCTTTTAATTTCTTTCTCATTTTCTTCATCATTTTTCCCTTTGCGTACTTTTGGCTACATTTACATTTTTTTGTTTTTGTTTCTTCAGTGTCTTTCTTCCGTTTTATACTTTTTTCCCTTTTAATTTCTTTCTCATTTTCTTCATCATTTTTCCCTTTGCGTACTTTTGGCTACATTTACATTTTTTTGTTTTTGTTTCTTCAGTGTGTTTCTTCCGTTTTATACTTTTTTCCCTTTTAATTTCTTTCTCGTTTTCTTCATCATTTTTCCCTTTGCGTACTTTTGGTTACATTTACATTTTTTTGTTTTTGTTTCTTCAGTGTCTTTCTTCCGTTTTATACTTTTTTCCCTTTTAATTTCTTTCTCGTTTTCTTCATCATTTTTCCCTTTGCGTACTTTTGGTTACATTTACAATTTTTTGTTTTTGTTTCTTCAGTGTCTTTCTTCCGTTTTATACTTTTTTCCCTTTTAATTTCTTTCTCGTTTTCTTCATCATTTTTCCCTTTGCGTACTTTTGGTTACATTTACAATTTTTTGTTTTTGTTTCTTCAGTGTCTTTCTTCCGTTTTATACTTTTTTCCCTTTTAATTTCTTTCTCATTTTCTTCATCATTTTTCCCTTTGCGTACTTTTGGTTACATTTACAATTTTTTGTTTTTGTTTCTTCAGTGTCTTTCTTCCGTTTTATACTTTTTTCCCTTTTAATTTCTTTCTCGTTTTCTTCATCATTTTTCCCTTTGCGTACTTTTGGCTACATTTACATTTTTTTGTTTTTGTTTCTTCAGTGTGTTTCTTCCGTTTTATACTTTTTTCCCTTTTAATTTCTTTCTCATTTTCTTCATCATTTTCCTCTTTGCGTACTTTTGGTTACATTTACAATTTTTTGTTTTTGTTTCTTCAGTGTGTTTCTTCCGTTTTATACTTTTTTCCCTTTTAATTTCTTTCTCATTTTCTTCATCATTTTTCCCTTTGCGTACTTTTGGTTACATTTACAATTTTTTGTTTTTGTTTCTTCAGTGTCTTTCTTCCGTTTTATACTTTTTTCCCTTTTAATTTCTTTCTCGTTTTCTTCATCATTTTTCCCTTTGCGTACTTTTGGCTACATTTACATTTTTTTGTTTTTGTTTCTTCAGTGTCTTTCTTCCGTTTTATACTTTTTTCCCTTTTAATTTCATTCTCATTTTCTTCATCATTTTTCCCTTTGCGTACTTTTGGTTACATTTACAATTTTTTGTTTTTGTTTCTTCAGTGTCTTTCTTCCGTTTTATACTTTTTTCCCTTTTAATTTCTTTCTCATTTTCTTCATCATTTTTCCCTTTGCGTACTTTTGGCTACATTTACATTTTTTTGTTTTTGTTTCTTCAGTGTCTTTCTTCCGTTTTATACTTTTTTCCCTTTTAATTTCTTTCTCATTTTCTTCATCATTTTCCTCTTTGCGTACTTTTGGTTACATTTACAATTTTTTGTTTTTGTTTCTTCAGTGTGTTTCTTCCGTTTTATACTTTTTTCCCTTTTAATTTCTTTCTCATTTTCTTCATCATTTTTCCCTTTGCGTACTTTTGGTTACATTTACAATTTTTTGTTTTTGTTTCTTCAGTGTCTTTCTTCCGTTTTATACTTTTTTCCCTTTTAATTTCTTTCTCGTTTTCTTCATCATTTTTCCCTTTGCGTACTTTTGGCTACATTTACATTTTTTTGTTTTTGTTTCTTCAGTGTGTTTCTTCCGTTTTATACTTTTTTCCCTTTTAATTTCTTTCTCATTTTCTTCATCATTTTTCCCTTTGCGTACTTTTGGTTACATTTACAATTTTTTGTTTTTGTTTCTTCAGTGTCTTTCTTCCGTTTTATACTTTTTTCCCTTTTAATTTCTTTCTCGTTTTCTTCATCATTTTTCCCTTTGCGTACTTTTGGCTACATTTACATTTTTTTGTTTTTGTTTCTTCAGTGTGTTTCTTCCGTTTTATACTTTTTTCCCTTTTAATTTCTTTCTCGTTTTCTTCATCATTTTTCCCTTTGCGTACTTTTGGTTACATTTACATTTTTTTGTTTTTGTTTCTTCAGTGTCTTTCTTCCGTTTTATACTTTTTTCCCTTTTAATTTCTTTCTCATTTTCTTCATCATTTTTCCCTTTGCGTACTTTTGGCTACATTTACATTTTTTTGTTTTTGTTTCTTCAGTGTGTTTCTTCCGTTTTATACTTTTTTCCCTTTTAATTTCTTTCTCATTTTCTTCATCATTTTTCCCTTTGCGTACTTTTGGTTACATTTACAATTTTTTGTTTTTGTTTCTTCAGTGTCTTTCTTCCGTTTTATACTTTTTTCCCTTTTAATTTCTTTCTCGTTTTCTTCATCATTTTTCCCTTTGCGTACTTTTGGCTACATTTACATTTTTTTGTTTTTGTTTCTTCAGTGTGTTTCTTCCGTTTTATACTTTTTTCCCTTTTAATTTCTTTCTCGTTTTCTTCATCATTTTTCCCTTTGCGTACTTTTGGTTACATTTACAATTTTTTGTTTTTGTTTCTTCAGTGTCTTTCTTCCGTTTTATACTTTTTTCCCTTTTAATTTCTTTCTCGTTTTCTTCATCATTTTTCCCTTTGCGTACTTTTGGCTACATTTACATTTTTTTGTTTTTGTTTCTTCAGTGTGTTTCTTCCGTTTTATACTTTTTTCCCTTTTAATTTCTTTCTCGTTTTCTTCATCATTTTTCCCTTTGCGTACTTTTGGTTACATTTACAATTTTTTGTTTTTGTTTCTTCAGTGTCTTTCTTCCGTTTTATACTTTTTTCCCTTTTAATTTCTTTCTCATTTTCTTCATCATTTTTCCCTTTGCGTACTTTTGGTTACATTTACAATTTTTTGTTTTTGTTTCTTCAGTGTCTTTCTTCCGTTTTATACTTTTTTCCCTTTTAATTTCTTTCTCGTTTTCTTCATCATTTTTCCCTTTGCGTACTTTTGGCTACATTTACATTTTTTTGTTTTTGTTTCTTCAGTGTGTTTCTTCCGTTTTATACTTTTTTCCCTTTTAATTTCTTTCTCGTTTTCTTCATCATTTTTCCCTTTGCGTACTTTTGGTTACATTTACATTTTTTTGTTTTTGTTTCTTCAGTGTGTTTCTTCCGTTTTATACTTTTTTCCCTTTTAATTTCTTTCTCGTTTTCTTCATCATTTTTCCCTTTGCGTACTTTTGGTTACATTTACAATTTTTTGTTTTTGTTTCTTCAGTGTCTTTCTTCCGTTTTATACTTTTTTCCCTTTTAATTTCTTTCTCATTTTCTTCATCATTTTTCCCTTTGCGTACTTTTGGTTACATTTACAATTTTTTGTTTTTGTTTCTTCAGTGTCTTTCTTCCGTTTTATACTTTTTTCCCTTTTAATTTCTTTCTCGTTTTCTTCATCATTTTTCCCTTTGCGTACTTTTGGCTACATTTACATTTTTTTGTTTTTGTTTCTTCAGTGTGTTTCTTCCGTTTTATACTTTTTTCCCTTTTAATTTCTTTCTCGTTTTCTTCATCATTTTTCCCTTTGCGTACTTTTGGCTACATTTACATTTTTTTGTTTTTGTTTCTTCAGTGTGTTTCTTCCGTTTTATACTTTTTTCCCTTTTAATTTCTTTCTCGTTTTCTTCATCATTTTTCCCTTTGCGTACTTTTGGTTACATTTACATTTTTTTGTTTTTGTTTCTTCAGTGTGTTTCTTCCGTTTTATACTTTTTTCCCTTTTAATTTCTTTCTCGTTTTCTTCATCATTTTTCCCTTTGCGTACTTTTGGTTACATTTACATTTTTTTGTTTTTGTTTCTTCAGTGTGTTTCTTCCGTTTTATACTTTTTTCCCTTTTAATTTCTTTCTCGTTTTCTTCATCATTTTTCCCTTTGCGTACTTTTGGTTACATTTACAATTTTTTGTTTTTGTTTCTTCAGTGTCTTTCTTCCGTTTTATACTTTTTTCCCTTTTAATTTCTTTCTCATTTTCTTCATCATTTTTCCCTTTGCGTACTTTTGGTTACATTTACAATTTTTTGTTTTTGTTTCTTCAGTGTCTTTCTTCCGTTTTATACTTTTTTCCCTTTTAATTTCTTTCTCGTTTTCTTCATCATTTTTCCCTTTGCGTACTTTTGGCTACATTTACATTTTTTTGTTTTTGTTTCTTCAGTGTGTTTCTTCCGTTTTATACTTTTTTCCCTTTTAATTTCTTTCTCATTTTCTTCATCATTTTCCTCTTTGCGTACTTTTGGTTACATTTACAATTTTTTGTTTTTGTTTCTTCAGTGTGTTTCTTCCGTTTTATACTTTTTTCCCTTTTAATTTCTTTCTCATTTTCTTCATCATTTTTCCCTTTGCGTACTTTTGGTTACATTTACAATTTTTTGTTTTTGTTTCTTCAGTGTCTTTCTTCCGTTTTATACTTTTTTCCCTTTTAATTTCTTTCTCGTTTTCTTCATCATTTTTCCCTTTGCGTACTTTTGGCTACATTTACATTTTTTTGTTTTTGTTTCTTCAGTGTCTTTCTTCCGTTTTATACTTTTTTCCCTTTTAATTTCATTCTCATTTTCTTCATCATTTTTCCCTTTGCGTACTTTTGGTTACATTTACAATTTTTTGTTTTTGTTTCTTCAGTGTCTTTCTTCCGTTTTATACTTTTTTCCCTTTTAATTTCTTTCTCATTTTCTTCATCATTTTTCCCTTTGCGTACTTTTGGCTACATTTACATTTTTTTGTTTTTGTTTCTTCAGTGTCTTTCTTCCGTTTTATACTTTTTTCCCTTTTAATTTCTTTCTCATTTTCTTCATCATTTTCCTCTTTGCGTACTTTTGGTTACATTTACAATTTTTTGTTTTTGTTTCTTCAGTGTGTTTCTTCCGTTTTATACTTTTTTCCCTTTTAATTTCTTTCTCATTTTCTTCATCATTTTTCCCTTTGCGTACTTTTGGTTACATTTACAATTTTTTGTTTTTGTTTCTTCAGTGTCTTTCTTCCGTTTTATACTTTTTTCCCTTTTAATTTCTTTCTCGTTTTCTTCATCATTTTTCCCTTTGCGTACTTTTGGCTACATTTACATTTTTTTGTTTTTGTTTCTTCAGTGAGTTTCTTCCGTTTTATACTTTTTTCCCTTTTAATTTCTTTCTCATTTTCTTCATCATTTTTCCCTTTGCGTACTTTTGGTTACATTTACAATTTTTTGTTTTTGTTTCTTCAGTGTCTTTCTTCCGTTTTATACTTTTTTCCCTTTTAATTTCTTTCTCGTTTTCTTCATCATTTTTCCCTTTGCGTACTTTTGGCTACATTTACATTTTTTTGTTTTTGTTTCTTCAGTGTGTTTCTTCCGTTTTATACTTTTTTCCCTTTTAATTTCTTTCTCGTTTTCTTCATCATTTTTCCCTTTGCGTACTTTTGGTTACATTTACATTTTTTTGTTTTTGTTTCTTCAGTGTCTTTCTTCCGTTTTATACTTTTTTCCCTTTTAATTTCTTTCTCATTTTCTTCATCATTTTTCCCTTTGCGTACTTTTGGCTACATTTACATTTTTTTGTTTTTGTTTCTTCAGTGTGTTTCTTCCGTTTTATACTTTTTTCCCTTTTAATTTCTTTCTCATTTTCTTCATCATTTTTCCCTTTGCGTACTTTTGGTTACATTTACAATTTTTTGTTTTTGTTTCTTCAGTGTCTTTCTTCCGTTTTATACTTTTTTCCCTTTTAATTTCTTTCTCGTTTTCTTCATCATTTTTCCCTTTGCGTACTTTTGGCTACATTTACATTTTTTTGTTTTTGTTTCTTCAGTGTGTTTCTTCCGTTTTATACTTTTTTCCCTTTTAATTTCTTTCTCGTTTTCTTCATCATTTTTCCCTTTGCGTACTTTTGGTTACATTTACAATTTTTTGTTTTTGTTTCTTCAGTGTCTTTCTTCCGTTTTATACTTTTTTCCCTTTTAATTTCTTTCTCGTTTTCTTCATCATTTTTCCCTTTGCGTACTTTTGGCTACATTTACATTTTTTTGTTTTTGTTTCTTCAGTGTGTTTCTTCCGTTTTATACTTTTTTCCCTTTTAATTTCTTTCTCGTTTTCTTCATCATTTTTCCCTTTGCGTACTTTTGGTTACATTTACAATTTTTTGTTTTTGTTTCTTCAGTGTCTTTCTTCCGTTTTATACTTTTTTCCCTTTTAATTTCTTTCTCATTTTCTTCATCATTTTTCCCTTTGCGTACTTTTGGTTACATTTACAATTTTTTGTTTTTGTTTCTTCAGTGTCTTTCTTCCGTTTTATACTTTTTTCCCTTTTAATTTCTTTCTCGTTTTCTTCATCATTTTTCCCTTTGCGTACTTTTGGTTACATTTACAATTTTTTGTTTTTGTTTCTTCAGTGTGTTTCTTCCGTTTTATACTTTTTTCCCTTTTAATTTCTTTCTCGTTTTCTTCATCATTTTTCCCTTTGCGTACTTTTGGCTACATTTACATTTTTTTGTTTTTGTTTCTTCAGTGTGTTTCTTCCGTTTTATACTTTTTTCCCTTTTAATTTCTTTCTCGTTTTCTTCATCATTTTTCCCTTTGCGTACTTTTGGTTACATTTACATTTTTTTGTTTTTGTTTCTTCAGTGTGTTTCTTCCGTTTTATACTTTTTTCCCTTTTAATTTCTTTCTCGTTTTCTTCATCATTTTTCCCTTTGCGTACTTTTGGTTACATTTACATTTTTTTGTTTTTGTTTCTTCAGTGTGTTTCTTCCGTTTTATACTTTTTTCCCTTTTAATTTCTTTCTCGTTTTCTTCATCATTTTTCCCTTTGCGTACTTTTGGTTACATTTACAATTTTTTGTTTTTGTTTCTTCAGTGTCTTTCTTCCGTTTTATACTTTTTTCCCTTTTAATTTCTTTCTCATTTTCTTCATCATTTTTCCCTTTGCGTACTTTTGGTTACATTTACAATTTTTTGTTTTTGTTTCTTCAGTGTCTTTCTTCCGTTTTATACTTTTTTCCCTTTTAATTTCTTTCTCGTTTTCTTCATCATTTTTCCCTTTGCGTACTTTTGGCTACATTTACATTTTTTTGTTTTTGTTTCTTCAGTGTGTTTCTTCCGTTTTATACTTTTTTCCCTTTTAATTTCTTTCTCGTTTTCTTCATCATTTTTCCCTTTGCGTACTTTTGGCTACATTTACATTTTTTTGTTTTTGTTTCTTCAGTGTGTTTCTTCCGTTTTATACTTTTTTCCCTTTTAATTTCTTTCTCGTTTTCTTCATCATTTTTCCCTTTGCGTACTTTTGGTTACATTTACATTTTTTTGTTTTTGTTTCTTCAGTGTGTTTCTTCCGTTTTATACTTTTTTCCCTTTTAATTTCTTTCTCGTTTTCTTCATCATTTTTCCCTTTGCGTACTTTTGGTTACATTTACATTTTTTTGTTTTTGTTTCTTCAGTGTGTTTCTTCCGTTTTATACTTTTTTCCCTTTTAATTTCTTTCTCGTTTTCTTCATCATTTTTCCCTTTGCGTACTTTTGGTTACATTTACAATTTTTTGTTTTTGTTTCTTCAGTGTCTTTCTTCCGTTTTATACTTTTTTCCCTTTTAATTTCTTTCTCATTTTCTTCATCATTTTTCCCTTTGCGTACTTTTGGTTACATTTACAATTTTTTGTTTTTGTTTCTTCAGTGTCTTTCTTCCGTTTTATACTTTTTTCCCTTTTAATTTCTTTCTCGTTTTCTTCATCATTTTTCCCTTTGCGTACTTTTGGTTACATTTACAATTTTTTGTTTTTGTTTCTTCAGTGTCTTTCTTCCGTTTTATACTTTTTTCCCTTTTAATTTCTTTCTCATTTTCTTCATCATTTTTCCCTTTGCTTACTTTTGGCTACATTTACAATTTTTTGTTTTTGTTTCTTCAGTGTGTTTCTTCCGTTTTATACTTTTTTCCCTTTTAATTTCTTTCTCATTTTCTTCATCATTTTCCTCTTTGCGTACTTTTGGTTACATTTACAATTTTTTGTTTTTGTTTCTTCAGTGTGTTTCTTCCGTTTTATACTTTTTTCCCTTTTAATTTCTTTCTCATTTTCTTCATCATTTTTCCCTTTGCGTACTTTTGGTTACATTTACAATTTTTTGTTTTTGTTTCTTCAGTGTCTTTCTTCCGTTTTATACCTTTTTCCCTTTTAATTTCTTTCTCATTTTCTTCATCATTTTTCCCTTTGCGTACTTTTGGCTACATTTACAATTTTTTGTTTTTGTTTCTTCAGTGTGTTTCTTCCGTTGTATACTTTTTTCCCTTTTAATTTCTTTCTCATTTTCTTCATCATTTTTCCCTTTGCTTACTTTTGGCTACATTTACAATTTTTTGTTTTTGTTTCTTCAGTGTGTTTCTTCCGTTTTATACTTTTTTCCCTTTTAATTTCTTTCTCATTTTCTTCATCATTTTCCTCTTTGCGTACTTTTGGTTACATTTACAATTTTTTGTTTTTGTTTCTTCAGTGTGTTTCTTCCGTTTTATACTTTTTTCCCTTTTAATTTCTTTCTCATTTTCTTCATCATTTTTCCCTTTGCGTACTTTTGGTTACATTTACAATTTTTTGTTTTTGTTTCTTCAGTGTCTTTCTTCCGTTTTATACTTTTTTCCCTTTTAATTTCTTTCTCATATTCTTCATCATTTTTCCCTTTGCGTACTTTTGGTTACATTTACAATTTTTTGTTTTTGTTTCTTCAGTGTCTTTCTTCCGTTTTATACTTTTTTCCCTTTTAATTTCTTTCTCATTTTCTTCATCATTTTTCCCTTTGCGTACTTTTGGTTACATTTACAATTTTTTGTTTTTGTTTCTTCAGTGTGTTTCTTCCGTTTTATACTTTTTTCCCTTTTAATTTCTTTCTCATTTTCTTCATCATTTTCCTCTTTGCGTACTTTTGGCTACATTTACAATTTTTTGTTTTTGTTTCTTCAGTGTGTTTCTTCCGTTTTATACTTTTTTCCCTTTTAATTTCTTTCTCGTTTTCTTCATCATTTTTCCCTTAGCGTACTTTTGGTTACATTTACAATTTTTTGTTTTTGTTTCTTCAGTGTCTTTCTTCCGTTTTATACTTTTTTCCCTTTTAATTTCTTTCTCATTTTCTTCATCATTTTCCTCTTTGCGTACTTTTGGTTACATTTACAATTTTTTGTTTTTGTTTCTTCAGTGTGTTTCTTCCGTTTTATACTTTTTTCCCTTTTAATTTCTTTCTCATTTTCTTCATCATTTTTCCCTTTGCGTACTTTTGGTTACATTTACAATTTTTTGTTTTTGTTTCTTCAGTGTCTTTCTTCCGTTTTATACTTTTTTCCCTTTTAATTTCTTTCTCGTTTTCTTCATCATTTTTCCCTTTGCGTACTTTTGGTTACATTTACAATTTTTTGTTTTTGTTTCTTCAGTGTGTTTCTTCCGTTTTATACTTTTTTCCCTTTTAATTTCTTTCTCATTTTCTTCATCATTTTTCCCTTTGCGTACTTTTGGCTACATTTACAATTTTTTGTTTTTGTTTCTTCAGTGTGTTTCTTCCGTTTTATACTTTTTTCCCTTTTAATTTCTTTCTCATTTTCTTCATCATTTTTCCCTTTGCGTACTTTTGGTTACATTTACAATTTTTTGTTTTTGTTTCTTCAGTGTCTTTCTTCCGTTTTATACTTTTTTCCCTTTTAATTTCTTTCTCGTTTTCTTCATCATTTTTCCCTTTGCGTACTTTTGGTTACATTTACAATTTTTTGTTTTTGTTTCTTCAGTGTCTTTCTTCCGTTTTATACTTTTTTCCCTTTTAATTTCTTTCTCATTTTCTTCATCATTTTTCCCTTTGCTTACTTTTGGCTACATTTACAATTTTTTGTTTTTGTTTCTTCAGTGTGTTTCTTCCGTTTTATACTTTTTTCCCTTTTAATTTCTTTCTCATTTTCTTCATCATTTTTCCCTTTGCGTACTTTTGGTTACATTTACAATTTTTTGTTTTTGTTTCTTCAGTGTCTTTCTTCCGTTTTATACTTTTTTCCCTTTTAATTTCTTTCTCGTTTTCTTCATCATTTTTCCCTTTGCGTACTTTTGGTTACATTTACAATTTTTTGTTTTTGTTTCTTCAGTGTGTTTCTTCCGTTTTATACTTTTTTCCCTTTTAATTTCTTTCTCATTTTCTTCATCATTTTTCCCTTTGCGTACTTTTGGCTACATTTACAATTTTTTGTTTTTGTTTCTTCAGTGTGTTTCTTCCGTTTTATACTTTTTTCCCTTTTAATTTCTTTCTCATTTTCTTCATCATTTTTCCCTTTGCGTACTTTTGGTTACATTTACAATTTTTTGTTTTTGTTTCTTCAGTGTCTTTCTTCCTTTTTATACTTTTTTCCCTTTTAATTTCTTTCTCGTTTTCTTCATCATTTTTCCCTTTGCGTACTTTTGGTTACATTTACAATTTTTTGTTTTTGTTTCTTCAGTGTCTTTCTTCCGTTTTATACTTTTTTCCCTTTTAATTTCTTTCTCATTTTCTTCATCATTTTTCCCTTTGCTTACTTTTGGCTACATTTACAATTTTTTGTTTTTGTTTCTTCAGTGTGTTTCTTCCGTTTTATACTTTTTTCCCTTTTAATTTCTTTCTCATTTTCTTCATCATTTTTCCCTTTGCGTACTTTTGGTTACATTTACAATTTTTTGTTTTTGTTTCTTCAGTGTGTTTCTTCCGTTTTATACTTTTTTCCCTTTTAATTTCTTTCTCATTTTCTTCATCATTTTTCCCTTTGCGTACTTTTGGTTACATTTACAATTTTTTGTTTTTGTTTCTTCAGTGTCTTTCTTCCGTTTTATACCTGTTTCCCTTTTAATTTCTTTCTCATTTTCTTCATCATTTTTCCCTTTGCGTACTTTTGGTTACATTTACAATTTTTTGTTTTTGTTTCTTCAGTGTGTTTCTTCCGTTTTATACTTTTTTCCCTTTTAATTTCTTTCTCATTTTCTTCATCATTTTTCCCTTTGCGTACTTTTGGTTACATTTACAATTTTTTGTTTTTGTTTCTTCAGTGTCTTTCTTCCGTTTTATACCTTTTTCCCTTTTAATTTCTTTCTCATTTTCTTCATCATTTTTCCCTTTGCGTACTTTTGGCTACATTTACAATTTTTTGTTTTTGTTTCTTCAGTGTGTTTCTTCCGTTTTATACTTTTTTCCCTTTTAATTTCTTTCTCATTTTCTTCATCATTTTTCCCTTTGCGTACTTTTGGTTACATTTACAATTTTTTGTTTTTGTTTCTTCAGTGTCTTTCTTCCGTTTTATACTTTTTTCCCTTTTAATTTCTTTCTCATTTTCTTCATCATTTTTCCCTTTGCTTACTTTTGGCTACATTTACAATTTTTTGTTTTTGTTTCTTCAGTGTGTTTCTTCCGTTTTATACTTTTTTCCCTTTTAATTTCTTTCTCATTTTCTTCATCATTTTCCTCTTTGCGTACTTTTGGTTACATTTACAATTTTTTGTTTTTGTTTCTTCAGTGTGTTTCTTCCGTTTTATACTTTTTTCCCTTTTAATTTCTTTCTCATTTTCTTCATCATTTTTCCCTTTGCGTACTTTTGGTTACATTTACAATTTTTTGTTTTTGTTTCTTCAGTGTCTTTCTTCCGTTTTATACCTTTTTCCCTTTTAATTTCTTTCTCATTTTCTTCATCATTTTTCCCTTTGCGTACTTTTGGCTACATTTACAATTTTTTGTTTTTGTTTCTTCAGTGTGTTTCTTCCGTTTTATACTTTTTTCCCTTTTAATTTCTTTCTCATTTTCTTCATCATTTTTCCCTTTGCGTACTTTTGGTTACATTTACAATTTTTTGTTTTTGTTTCTTCAGTGTCTTTCTTCCGTTTTATACTTTTTTCCCTTTTAATTTCTTTCTCATTTTCTTCATCATTTTTCTTTTTGCTTACTTTTGGCTACATTTACAATTTTTTGTTTTTGTTTCTTCAGTGTGTTTCTTCCGTTTTATACTTTTTTCCCTTTTAATTTCTTTCTCATTTTCTTCATCATTTTCCTCTTTGCGTACTTTTGGTTACATTTACAATTTTTTGTTTTTGTTTCTTCAGTGTGTTTCTTCCGTTTTATACTTTTTTCCCTTTTAATTTCTTTCTCATTTTCTTCATCATTTTTCCCTTTGCGTACTTTTGGTTACATTTACAATTTTTTGTTTTTGTTTCTTCAGTGTCTTTCTTCCGTTTTATACCTTTTTCCCTTTTAATTTCTTTCTCATTTTCTTCATCATTTTTCCCTTTGCGTACTTTTGGCTACATTTACATTTTTTTGTTTTTGTTTCTTCAGTGTGTTTCTTCCGTTTTATACTTTTTTCCCTTTTAATTTCTTTCTCATTTTCTTCATCATTTTTCCCTTTGCGTACTTTTGGTTACATTTACAATTTTTTGTTTTTGTTTCTTCAGTGTCTTTCTTCCGTTTTATACTTTTTTCCCTTTTAATTTCTTTCTCGTTTTCTTCATCATTTTTCCCTTTGCGTACTTTTGGTTACATTTACAATTTTTTGTTTTTGTTTCTTCAGTGTCTTTCTTCCGTTTTATACTTTTTTCCCTTTTAATTTCTTTCTCATTTTCTTCATCATTTTTCCCTTTGCTTACTTTTGGCTACATTTACAATTTTTTGTTTTTGTTTCTTCAGTGTGTTTCTTCCGTTTTATACTTTTTTCCCTTTTAATTTCTTTCTCATTTTCTTCATCATTTTCCTCTTTGCGTACTTTTGGTTACATTTACAATTTTTTGTTTTTGTTTCTTCAGTGTGTTTCTTCCGTTTTATACTTTTTTCCCTTTTAATTTCTTTCTCATTTTCTTCATCATTTTTCCCTTTGCGTACTTTTGGTTACATTTACAATTTTTTGTTTTTGTTTCTTCAGTGTCTTTCTTCCGTTTTATACCTTTTTCCCTTTTAATTTCTTTCTCATTTTCTTCATCATTTTTCCCTTTGCGTACTTTTGGCTACATTTACAATTTTTTGTTTTTGTTTCTTCAGTGTCTTTCTTCCGTTTTATACCTTTTTCCCTTTTAATTTCTTTCTCATTTTCTTCATCATTTTTCCCTTTGCGTACTTTTGGTTACATTTACAATTTTTTGTTTTTGTTTCTTCAGTGTCTTTCTTCCGTTTTATACTTTTTTCCCTTTTAATTTCTTTCTCATTTTCTTCATCATTTTTCCCTTTGCTTACTTTTGGCTACATTTACAATTTTTTGTTTTTGTTTCTTCAGTGTGTTTCTTCCGTTTTATACTTTTTTCCCTTTTAATTTCTTTCTCATTTTCTTCATCATTTTCCTCTTTGCGTACTTTTGGTTACATTTACAATTTTTTGTTTTTGTTTCTTCAGTGTGTTTCTTCCGTTTTATACTTTTTTCCCTTTTAATTTCTTTCTCATTTTCTTCATCATTTTTCCCTTTGCGTACTTTTGGTTACATTTACAATTTTTTGTTTTTGTTTCTTCAGTGTCTTTCTTCCGTTTTATACCTGTTTCCCTTTTAATTTCTTTCTCATTTTCTTCATCATTTTTCCCTTTGCGTACTTTTGGTTACATTTACAATTTTTTGTTTTTGTTTCTTCAGTGTGTTTCTTCCGTTTTATACTTTTTTCCCTTTTAATTTCTTTCTCATTTTCTTCATCATTTTTCCCTTTGCGTACTTTTGGTTACATTTACAATTTTTTGTTTTTGTTTCTTCAGTGTCTTTCTTCCGTTTTATACCTTTTTCCCTTTTAATTTCTTTCTCATTTTCTTCATCATTTTTCCCTTTGCGTACTTTTGGCTACATTTACAATTTTTTGTTTTTGTTTCTTCAGTGTGTTTCTTCCGTTTTATACTTTTTTCCCTTTTAATTTCTTTCTCATTTTCTTCATCATTTTTCCCTTTGCGTACTTTTGGTTACATTTACAATTTTTTGTTTTTGTTTCTTCAGTGTCTTTCTTCCGTTTTATACTTTTTTCCCTTTTAATTTCTTTCTCATTTTCTTCATCATTTTTCCCTTTGCTTACTTTTGGCTACATTTACAATTTTTTGTTTTTGTTTCTTCAGTGTGTTTCTTCCGTTTTATACTTTTTTCCCTTTTAATTTCTTTCTCATTTTCTTCATCATTTTCCTCTTTGCGTACTTTTGGTTACATTTACAATTTTTTGTTTTTGTTTCTTCAGTGTGTTTCTTCCGTTTTATACTTTTTTCCCTTTTAATTTCTTTCTCATTTTCTTCATCATTTTTCCCTTTGCGTACTTTTGGTTACATTTACAATTTTTTGTTTTTGTTTCTTCAGTGTCTTTCTTCCGTTTTATACCTTTTTCCCTTTTAATTTCTTTCTCATTTTCTTCATCATTTTTCCCTTTGCGTACTTTTGGCTACATTTACAATTTTTTGTTTTTGTTTCTTCAGTGTGTTTCTTCCGTTTTATACTTTTTTCCCTTTTAATTTCTTTCTCATTTTCTTCATCATTTTTCCCTTTGCGTACTTTTGGTTACATTTACAATTTTTTGTTTTTGTTTCTTCAGTGTCTTTCTTCCGTTTTATACTTTTTTCCCTTTTAATTTCTTTCTCATTTTCTTCATCATTTTTCTTTTTGCTTACTTTTGGCTACATTTACAATTTTTTGTTTTTGTTTCTTCAGTGTGTTTCTTCCGTTTTATACTTTTTTCCCTTTTAATTTCTTTCTCATTTTCTTCATCATTTTCCTCTTTGCGTACTTTTGGTTACATTTACAATTTTTTGTTTTTGTTTCTTCAGTGTGTTTCTTCCGTTTTATACTTTTTTCCCTTTTAATTTCTTTCTCATTTTCTTCATCATTTTTCCCTTTGCGTACTTTTGGTTACATTTACAATTTTTTGTTTTTGTTTCTTCAGTGTCTTTCTTCCGTTTTATACCTTTTTCCCTTTTAATTTCTTTCTCATTTTCTTCATCATTTTTCCCTTTGCGTACTTTTGGCTACATTTACATTTTTTTGTTTTTGTTTCTTCAGTGTGTTTCTTCCGTTTTATACTTTTTTCCCTTTTAATTTCTTTCTCATTTTCTTCATCATTTTTCCCTTTGCGTACTTTTGGTTACATTTACAATTTTTTGTTTTTGTTTCTTCAGTGTCTTTCTTCCGTTTTATACTTTTTTCCCTTTTAATTTCTTTCTCGTTTTCTTCATCATTTTTCCCTTTGCGTACTTTTGGTTACATTTACAATTTTTTGTTTTTGTTTCTTCAGTGTCTTTCTTCCGTTTTATACTTTTTTCCCTTTTAATTTCTTTCTCATTTTCTTCATCATTTTTCCCTTTGCTTACTTTTGGCTACATTTACAATTTTTTGTTTTTGTTTCTTCAGTGTGTTTCTTCCGTTTTATACTTTTTTCCCTTTTAATTTCTTTCTCATTTTCTTCATCATTTTCCTCTTTGCGTACTTTTGGTTACATTTACAATTTTTTGTTTTTGTTTCTTCAGTGTGTTTCTTCCGTTTTATACTTTTTTCCCTTTTAATTTCTTTCTCATTTTCTTCATCATTTTTCCCTTTGCGTACTTTTGGTTACATTTACAATTTTTTGTTTTTGTTTCTTCAGTGTCTTTCTTCCGTTTTATACCTTTTTCCCTTTTAATTTCTTTCTCATTTTCTTCATCATTTTTCCCTTTGCGTACTTTTGGCTACATTTACAATTTTTTGTTTTTGTTTCTTCAGTGTCTTTCTTCCGTTTTATACCTTTTTCCCTTTTAATTTCTTTCTCATTTTCTTCATCATTTTTCCCTTTGCGTACTTTTGGTTACATTTACAATTTTTTGTTTTTGTTTCTTCAGTGTCTTTCTTCCGTTTTATACTTTTTTCCCTTTTAATTTCTTTCTCATTTTCTTCATCATTTTTCCCTTTGCTTACTTTTGGCTACATTTACAATTTTTTGTTTTTGTTTCTTCAGTGTGTTTCTTCCGTTTTATACTTTTTTCCCTTTTAATTTCTTTCTCATTTTCTTCATCATTTTCCTCTTTGCGTACTTTTGGTTACATTTACAATTTTTTGTTTTTGTTTCTTCAGTGTCTTTCTTCCGTTTTATACTTTTTTCCCTTTTAATTTCTTTCTCGTTTTCTTCATCATTTTTCCCTTTGCGTACTTTTGGTTACATTTACAATTTTTTGTTTTTGTTTCTTCAGTGTCTTTCTTCCGTTTTATACTTTTTTCCCTTTTAATTTCTTTCTCATTTTCTTCATCATTTTTCCCTTTGCTTACTTTTGGCTACATTTACATTTTTTTGTTTTTGTTTCTTCAGTGTGTTTCTTCCGTTTTATACTTTTTTCCCTTTTAATTTCTTTCTCATTTTCTTCATCATTTTCCTCTTTGCGTACTTTTGGTTACATTTACAATTTTTTGTTTTTGTTTCTTCAGTGTGTTTCTTCCGTTTTATACCTTTTTCCCTTTTAATTTCTTTCTCGTTTTCTTCATCATTTTTCCCTTTGCGTACTTTTGGTTACATTTACAATTTTTTGTTTTTGTTTCTTCAGTGTCTTTCTTCCGTTTTATACTTTTTTCCCTTTTAATTTCTTTCTCGTTTTCTTCATCATTTTTCCCTTTGCGTACTTTTGGTTACATTTACAATTTTTTGTTTTTGTTTCTTCAGTGTGTTTCTTCCGTTTTATACTTTTTTCCCTTTTAATTTCTTTCTCATTTTCTTCATCATTTTCCTCTTTGCGTACTTTTGGTTACATTTACAATTTTTTGTTTTTGTTTCTTCAGTGTGTTTCTTCCGTTTTATACTTTTTTCCCTTTTAATTTCTTTCTCGTTTTCTTCATCATTTTTCCCTTTGCGTACTTTTGGCTACATTTACATTTTTTTGTTTTTGTTTCTTCAGTGTGTTTCTTCCGTTTTATACTTTTTTCCCTTTTAATTTCTTTCTCATTTTCTTCATCATTTTTCCCTTTGCGTACTTTTGGTTACATTTACAATTTTTTGTTTTTGTTTCTTCAGTGTCTTTCTTCCGTTTTATACTTTTTTCCCTTTTAATTTCTTTCTCATTTTCTTCATCATTTTTCCCTTTGCGTACTTTTGGTTACATTTACAATTTTTTGTTTTTGTTTCTTCAGTGTGTTTCTTCCGTTTTATACTTTTTTCCCTTTTAATTTCTTTCTCGTTTTCTTCATCATTTTTCCCTTTGCGTACTTTTGGTTACATTTACAATTTTTTGTTTTTGTTTCTTCAGTGTGTTTCTTCCCTTTTATACTTTTTTCCCTTTTAATTTCTTTCTCATTTTCTTCATCATTTTCCTCTTTGCGTACTTTTGGTTACATTTACAATTTTTTGTTTTTGTTTCTTCAGTGTGTTTCTTCCGTTTTATACTTTTTTCCCTTTTAATTTCTTTCTCGTTTTCTTCATCATTTTTCCCTTTGCGTACTTTTGGCTACATTTACATTTTTTTGTTTTTGTTTCTTCAGTGTGTTTCTTCCGTTTTATACTTTTTTCCCTTTTAATTTCTTTCTCATTTTCTTCATCATTTTTCCCTTTGCGTACTTTTGGCTACATTTACATTTTTTTGTTTTTGTTTCTTCAGTGTGTTTCTTCCGTTTTATACTTTTTTCCCTTTTAATTTCTTTCTCGTTTTCTTCATCATTTTTCCCTTTGCGTACTTTTGGCTACATTTACATTTTTTTGTTTTTGTTTCTTCAGTGTGTTTCTTCCGTTTTATACTTTTTTCCCTTTTAATTTCTTTCTCATTTTCTTCATCATTTTCCTCTTTGCGTACTTTTGGTTACATTTACAATTTTTTGTTTTTGTTTCTTCAGTGTGTTTCTTCCGTTTTATACTTTTTACCCTTTTAATTTCTTTCTCATTTTCTTCATCATTTTTCCCTTTGCGTACTTTTGGCTACATTTACATTTTTTTGTTTTTGTTTCTTCAGTGTGTTTCTTCCGTTTTATACCTTTTTCCCTTTTAATTTCTTTCTCGTTTTCTTCATCATTTTTCCCTTTGCGTACTTTTGGTTACATTTACAATTTTTTGTTTTTGTTTCTTCAGTGTGTTTCTTCCGTTTTATACTTTTTTCCCTTTTAATTTCTTTCTCATTTTCTTCATCATTTTCCTCTTTGCGTACTTTTGGTTACATTTACAATTTTTTGTTTTTGTTTCTTCAGTGTGTTTCTTCCGTTTTATACTTTTTACCCTTTTAATTTCTTTCTCATTTTCTTCATCATTTTTCCCTTTGCGTACTTTTGGCTACATTTACATTTTTTTGTTTTTGTTTCTTCAGTGTGTTTCTTCCGTTTTATACCTTTTTCCCTTTTAATTTCTTTCTCGTTTTCTTCATCATTTTTCCCTTTGCGTACTTTTGGTTACATTTACAATTTTTTGTTTTTGTTTCTTCAGTGTGTTTCTTCCGTTTTATACTTTTTTCCCTTTTAATTTCTTTCTCATTTTCTTCATCATTTTCCTCTTTGCGTACTTTTGGTTACATTTACAATTTTTTGTTTTTGTTTCTTCAGTGTGTTTCTTCCGTTTTATACTTTTTTCCCTTTTAATTTCTTTCTCATTTTCTTCATCATTTTTCCCTTTGCGTACTTTTGGTTACATTTACAATTTTTTGTTTTTGTTTCTTCAGTGTGTTTCTTCCGTTTTATACTTTTTTCCCTTTTAATTTCTTTCTCGTTTTCTTCATCATTTTTCCCTTTGCGTACTTTTGGCTACATTTACATTTTTTTGTTTTTGTTTCTTCAGTGTGTTTCTTCCGTTTTATACTTTTTTCCCTTTTAATTTCTTTCTCATTTTCTTCATCATTTTTCCCTTTGCGTACTTTTGGTTACATTTACAATTTTTTGTTTTTGTTTCTTCAGTGTGTTTCTTCCGTTTTATACTTTTTTCCCTTTTAATTTCTTTCTCGTTTTCTTCATCATTTTTCCCTTTGCGTACTTTTGGCTACATTTACATTTTTTTGTTTTTGTTTCTTCAGTGTGTTTCTTCCGTTTTATACTTTTTTCCCTTTTAATTTCTTTCTCGTTTTCTTCATCATTTTTCCCTTTGCGTACTTTTGGCTACATTTACATTTTTTTGTTTTTGTTTCTTCAGTGTGTTTCTTCCGTTTTATACTTTTTTCCCTTTTAATTTCTTTCTCGTTTTCTTCATCATTTTTCCCTTTGCGTACTTTTGGTTACATTTACAATTTTTTGTTTTTGTTTCTTCAGTGTGTTTCTTCCGTTTTATACTTTTTTCCCTTTTAATTTCTTTCTCATTTTCTTCATCATTTTTCCCTTTGCGTACTTTTGGTTACATTTACAATTTTTTGTTTTTGTTTCTTCAGTGTGTTTCTTCCGTTTTATACTTTTTTCCCTTTTAATTTCTTTCTCGTTTTCTTCATCATTTTTCCCTTTGCGTACTTTTGGCTACATTTACATTTTTTTGTTTTTGTTTCTTCAGTGTGTTTCTTCCGTTTTATACCTTTTTCCCTTTTAATTTCTTTCTCGTTTTCTTCATCATTTTTCCCTTTGCGTACTTTTGGTTACATTTACAATTTTTTGTTTTTGTTTCTTCAGTGTGTTTCTTCCGTTTTATACTTTTTTCCCTTTTAATTTCTTTCTCATTTTCTTCATCATTTTCCTCTTTGCGTACTTTTGGTTACATTTACAATTTTTTGTTTTTGTTTCTTCAGTGTGTTTCTTCCGTTTTATACTTTTTTCCCTTTTAATTTCTTTCTCATTTTCTTCATCATTTTTCCCTTTGCGTACTTTTGGTTACATTTACAATTTTTTGTTTTTGTTTCTTCAGTGTGTTTCTTCCGTTTTATACTTTTTTCCCTTTTAATTTCTTTCTCGTTTTCTTCATCATTTTTCCCTTTGCGTACTTTTGGCTACATTTACATTTTTTTGTTTTTGTTTCTTCAGTGTGTTTCTTCCGTTTTATACTTTTTTCCCTTTTAATTTCTTTCTCATTTTCTTCATCATTTTTCCCTTTGCGTACTTTTGGTTACATTTACAATTTTTTGTTTTTGTTTCTTCAGTGTGTTTCTTCCGTTTTATACTTTTTTCCCTTTTAATTTCTTTCTCGTTTTCTTCATCATTTTTCCCTTTGCGTACTTTTGGCTACATTTACATTTTTTTGTTTTTGTTTCTTCAGTGTGTTTCTTCCGTTTTATACTTTTTTCCCTTTTAATTTCTTTCTCGTTTTCTTCATCATTTTTCCCTTTGCGTACTTTTGGTTACATTTACAATTTTTTGTTTTTGTTTCTTCAGTGTGTTTCTTCCGTTTTATACTTTTTTCCCTTTTAATTTCTTTCTCATTTTCTTCATCATTTTTCCCTTTGCGTACTTTTGGTTACATTTACAATTTTTTGTTTTTGTTTCTTCAGTGTGTTTCTTCCGTTTTATACTTTTTTCCCTTTTAATTTCTTTCTCGTTTTCTTCATCATTTTTCCCTTTGCGTACTTTTGGCTACATTTACATTTTTTTGTTTTTGTTTCTTCAGTGTGTTTCTTCCGTTTTATACTTTTTTCCCTTTTAATTTCTTTCTCATTTTCTTCATCATTTTTCCCTTTGCGTACTTTTGGCTACATTTACATTTTTTTGTTTTTGTTTCTTCAGTGTGTTTCTTCCGTTTTATACTTTTTTCCCTTTTAATTTCTTTCTCGTTTTCTTCATCATTTTTCCCTTTGCGTACTTTTGGTTACATTTACAATTTTTGTTTTTGTTTCTTCAGTGTCTTTCTTCCGTTTTATACTTTTTTCCCTTTTAATTTCTTTCTCGTTTTCTTCATCATTTTTCCCTTTGCGTACTTTTGGCTACATTTACATTTTTTTGTTTTTGTTTCTTCAGTGTGTTTCTTCCGTTTTATACTTTTTTCCCTTTTAATTTCTTTCTCATTTTCTTCATCATTTTTCCCTTTGCGTACTTTTGGTTACATTTACAATTTTTTGTTTTTGTTTCTTCAGTGTCTTTCTTCCGTTGTATACTTTTTTCCCTTTTAATTTCTTTCTCATTTTCTTCATCATTTTCCTCTTTGCGTACTTTTGGTTACATTTACAATTTTTTGTTTTTGTTTCTTCAGTGTGTTTCTTCCGTTTTATACTTTTTTCCCTTTTAATTTCTTTCTCGTTTTCTTCATCATTTTTCCCTTTGCGTACTTTTGGCTACATTTACATTTTTTTGTTTTTGTTTCTTCAGTGTGTTTCTTCCGTTTTATACTTTTTTCCCTTTTAATTTCTTTCTCATTTTCTTCATCATTTTTCCCTTTGCGTACTTTTGGTTACATTTACAATTTTTTGTTTTTGTTTCTTCAGTGTGTTTCTTCCGTTTTATACTTTTTTCCCTTTTAATTTCTTTCTCGTTTTCTTCATCATTTTTCCCTTTGCGTACTTTTGGTTACATTTACAATTTTTTGTTTTTGTTTCTTCAGTGTCTTTCTTCCGTTTTATACTTTTTTCCCTTTTAATTTCTTTCTCGTTTTCTTCATCATTTTTCCCTTTGCGTACTTTTGGCTACATTTACATTTTTTTGTTTTTGTTTCTTCAGTGTGTTTCTTCCGTTTTATACTTTTTTCCCTTTTAATTTCTTTCTCATTTTCTTCATCATTTTTCCCTTTGCGTACTTTTGGTTACATTTACAATTTTTTGTTTTTGTTTCTTCAGTGTCTTTCTTCCGTTGTATACTTTTTTCCCTTTTAATTTCTTTCTCATTTTCTTCATCATTTTCCTCTTTGCGTACTTTTGGTTACATTTACAATTTTTTGTTTTTGTTTCTTCAGTGTGTTACTTCCGTTTTATACTTTTTTCCCTTTTAATTTCTTTCTCGTTTTCTTCATCATTTTTCCCTTTGCGTACTTTTGGCTACATTTACATTTTTTTGTTTTTGTTTCTTCAGTGTGTTTCTTCCGTTTTATACTTTTTTCCCTTTTAATTTCTTTCTCATTTTCTTCATCATTTTTCCCTTTGCGTACTTTTGGCTACATTTACATTTTTTTGTTTTTGTTTCTTCAGTGTCTTTCTTCCGTTTTATACTTTTTTCCCTTTTAATTTCTTTCTCATTTTCTTCATCATTTTTCCCTTTGCGTACTTTTGGCTACATTTACATTTTTTTGTTTTTGTTTCTTCAGTGTGTTTCTTCCGTTTTATACTTTTTTCCCTTTTAATTTCTTTCTCGTTTTCTTCATCATTTTTCCCTTTGCGTACTTTTGGCTACATTTACATTTTTTTGTTTTTGTTTCTTCAGTGTGTTTCTTCCGTTTTATACTTTTTTCCCTTTTAATTTCTTTCTCGTTTTCTTCATCATTTTTCCCTTTGCGTACTTTTGGTTACATTTACAATTTTTTGTTTTTCTTTCTTCAGTGTGTTTCTTCCGTTTTATACTTTTTTCCCTTTTAATTTCTTTCTCATTTTCTTCATCATTTTTCCCTTTGCGTACTTTTGGCTACATTTACAATTTTTTGTTTTTGTTTCTTCAGTGTGTTTCTTCCGTTTTATACTTTTTTCCCTTTTAATTTCTTTCTCGTTTTCTTCATCATTTTTCCCTTTGCGTACTTTTGGCTACATTTACATTTTTTTGTTTTTGTTTCTTCAGTGTGTTTCTTCCGTTTTATACTTTTTTCCCTTTTAATTTCTTTCTCATTTTCTTCATCATTTTTCCCTTTGCGTACTTTTGGCTACATTTACATTTTTTTGTTTTTGTTTCTTCAGTGTCTTTCTTCCGTTTTATACTTTTTTCCCTTTTAATTTCTTTCTCATTTTCTTCATCATTTTTCCCTTTGCGTACTTTTGGCTACATTTACATTTTTTTGTTTTTGTTTCTTCAGTGTGTTTCTTCCGTTTTATACTTTTTTCCCTTTTAATTTCTTTCTCGTTTTCTTCATCATTTTTCCCTTTGCGTACTTTTGGCTACATTTACATTTTTTTGTTTTTGTTTCTTCAGTGTGTTTCTTCCGTTTTATACTTTTTTCCCTTTTAATTTCTTTCTCGTTTTCTTCATCATTTTTCCCTTTGCGTACTTTTGGTTACATTTACAATTTTTTGTTTTTGTTTCTTCAGTGTCTTTCTTCCGTTTTATACTTTTTTCCCTTTTAATTTCTTTCTCGTTTTCTTCATCATTTTTCCCTTTGCGTACTTTTGGCTACATTTACATTTTTTTGTTTTTGTTTCTTCAGTGTGTTTCTTCCGTTTTATACTTTTTTCCCTTTTAATTTCTTTCTCATTTTCTTCATCATTTTTCCCTTTGCGTACTTTTGGCTACATTTACATTTTTTTGTTTTTGTTTCTTCAGTGTGTTTCTTCCGTTTTATACTTTTTTCCCTTTTAATTTCTTTCTCGTTTTCTTCATCATTTTTCCCTTTGCGTACTTTTGGTTACATTTACAATTTTTTGTTTTTGTTTCTTCAGTGTCTTTCTTCCGTTTTATACTTTTTTCCCTTTTAATTTCTTTCTCGTTTTCTTCATCATTTTTCCCTTTGCGTACTTTTGGCTACATTTACATTTTTTTGTTTTTGTTTCTTCAGTGTGTTTCTTCCGTTTTATACTTTTTTCCCTTTTAATTTCTTTCTCATTTTCTTCATCATTTTTCCCTTTGCGTACTTTTGGTTACATTTACAATTTTTTGTTTTTGTTTCTTCAGTGTCTTTCTTCCGTTGTATACTTTTTTCCCTTTTAATTTCTTTCTCATTTTCTTCATCATTTTCCTCTTTGCGTACTTTTGGTTACATTTACAATTTTTTGTTTTTGTTTCTTCAGTGTGTTTCTTCCGTTTTATACTTTTTTCCCTTTTAATTTCTTTCTCGTTTTCTTCATCATTTTTCCCTTTGCGTACTTTTGGCTACATTTACATTTTTTTGTTTTTGTTTCTTCAGTGTGTTTCTTCCGTTTTATACTTTTTTCCCTTTTAATTTCTTTCTCATTTTCTTCATCATTTTTCCCTTTGCGTACTTTTGGTTACATTTACAATTTTTTGTTTTTGTTTCTTCAGTGTGTTTCTTCCGTTTTATACTTTTTTCCCTTTTAATTTCTTTCTCGTTTTCTTCATCATTTTTCCCTTTGCGTACTTTTGGTTACATTTACAATTTTTTGTTTTTGTTTCTTCAGTGTCTTTCTTCCGTTTTATACTTTTTTCCCTTTTAATTTCTTTCTCGTTTTCTTCATCATTTTTCCCTTTGCGTACTTTTGGCTACATTTACATTTTTTTGTTTTTGTTTCTTCAGTGTGTTTCTTCCGTTTTATACTTTTTTCCCTTTTAATTTCTTTCTCATTTTCTTCATCATTTTTCCCTTTGCGTACTTTTGGTTACATTTACAATTTTTTGTTTTTGTTTCTTCAGTGTCTTTCTTCCGTTGTATACTTTTTTCCCTTTTAATTTCTTTCTCATTTTCTTCATCATTTTCCTCTTTGCGTACTTTTGGTTACATTTACAATTTTTTGTTTTTGTTTCTTCAGTGTGTTACTTCCGTTTTATACTTTTTTCCCTTTTAATTTCTTTCTCGTTTTCTTCATCATTTTTCCCTTTGCGTACTTTTGGCTACATTTACATTTTTTTGTTTTTGTTTCTTCAGTGTGTTTCTTCCGTTTTATACTTTTTTCCCTTTTAATTTCTTTCTCATTTTCTTCATCATTTTTCCCTTTGCGTACTTTTGGCTACATTTACATTTTTTTGTTTTTGTTTCTTCAGTGTCTTTCTTCCGTTTTATACTTTTTTCCCTTTTAATTTCTTTCTCATTTTCTTCATCATTTTTCCCTTTGCGTACTTTTGGCTACATTTACATTTTTTTGTTTTTGTTTCTTCAGTGTGTTTCTTCCGTTTTATACTTTTTTCCCTTTTAATTTCTTTCTCGTTTTCTTCATCATTTTTCCCTTTGCGTAATTTTGGCTACATTTACATTTTTTTGTTTTTGTTTCTTCAGTGTGTTTCTTCCGTTTTATACTTTTTTCCCTTTTAATTTCTTTCTCGTTTTCTTCATCATTTTTCCCTTTGCGTACTTTTGGTTACATTTACAATTTTTTGTTTTTCTTTCTTCAGTGTGTTTCTTCCGTTTTATACTTTTTTCCCTTTTAATTTCTTTCTCATTTTCTTCATCATTTTTCCCTTTGCGTACTTTTGGCTACATTTACAATTTTTTGTTTTTGTTTCTTCAGTGTGTTTCTTCCGTTTTATACTTTTTTCCCTTTTAATTTCTTTCTCGTTTTCTTCATCATTTTTCCCTTTGCGTACTTTTGGCTACATTTACATTTTTTTGTTTTTGTTTCTTCAGTGTGTTTCTTCCGTTTTATACTTTTTTCCCTTTTAATTTCTTTCTCATTTTCTTCATCATTTTTCCCTTTGCGTACTTTTGGCTACATTTACATTTTTTTGTTTTTGTTTCTTCAGTGTCTTTCTTCCGTTTTATACTTTTTTCCCTTTTAATTTCTTTCTCATTTTCTTCATCATTTTTCCCTTTGCGTACTTTTGGCTACATTTACATTTTTTTGTTTTTGTTTCTTCAGTGTGTTTCTTCCGTTTTATACTTTTTTCCCTTTTAATTTCTTTCTCGTTTTCTTCATCATTTTTCCCTTTGCGTACTTTTGGCTACATTTACATTTTTTTGTTTTTGTTTCTTCAGTGTGTTTCTTCCGTTTTATACTTTTTTCCCTTTTAATTTCTTTCTCGTTTTCTTCATCATTTTTCCCTTTGCGTACTTTTGGTTACATTTACAATTTTTTGTTTTTGTTTCTTCAGTGTCTTTCTTCCGTTTTATACTTTTTTCCCTTTTAATTTCTTTCTCGTTTTCTTCATCATTTTTCCCTTTGCGTACTTTTGGCTACATTTACATTTTTTTGTTTTTGTTTCTTCAGTGTGTTTCTTCCGTTTTATACTTTTTTCCCTTTTAATTTCTTTCTCATTTTCTTCATCATTTTTCCCTTTGCGTACTTTTGGTTACATTTACAATTTTTTGTTTTTGTTTCTTCAGTGTCTTTCTTCCGTTGTATACTTTTTTCCCTTTTAATTTCTTTCTCATTTTCTTCATCATTTTCCTCTTTGCGTACTTTTGGTTACATTTACAATTTTTTGTTTTTGTTTCTTCAGTGTGTTTCTTCCGTTTTATACTTTTTTCCCTTTTAATTTCTTTCTCGTTTTCTTCATCATTTTTCCCTTTGCGTACTTTTGGCTACATTTACATTTTTTTGTTTTTGTTTCTTCAGTGTGTTTCTTCCGTTTTATACTTTTTTCCCTTTTAATTTCTTTCTCATTTTCTTCATCATTTTTCCCTTTGCGTACTTTTGGCTACATTTACATTTTTTTGTTTTTGTTTCTTCAGTGTCTTTCTTCCGTTTTATACTTTTTTCCCTTTTAATTTCTTTCTCATTTTCTTCATCATTTTTCCCTTTGCGTACTTTTGGCTACATTTACATTTTTTTGTTTTTGTTTCTTCAGTGTGTTTCTTCCGTTTTATACTTTTTTCCCTTTTAATTTCTTTCTCGTTTTCTTCATCATTTTTCCCTTTGCGTACTTTTGGCTACATTTACATTTTTTTGTTTTTGTTTCTTCAGTGTGTTTCTTCCGTTTTATACTTTTTTCCCTTTTAATTTCTTTCTCGTTTTCTTCATCATTTTTCCCTTTGCGTACTTTTGGTTACATTTACAATTTTTTGTTTTTCTTTCTTCAGTGTGTTTCTTCCGTTTTATACTTTTTTCCCTTTTAATTTCTTTCTCATTTTCTTCATCATTTTTCCCTTTGCGTACTTTTGGCTACATTTACAATTTTTTGTTTTTGTTTCTTCAGTGTGTTTCTTCCGTTTTATACTTTTTTCCCTTTTAATTTCTTTCTCGTTTTCTTCATCATTTTTCCCTTTGCGTACTTTTGGCTACATTTACATTTTTTTGTTTTTGTTTCTTCAGTGTGTTTCTTCCGTTTTATACTTTTTTCCCTTTTAATTTCTTTCTCATTTTCTTCATCATTTTTCCCTTTGCGTACTTTTGGCTACATTTACATTTTTTTGTTTTTGTTTCTTCAGTGTCTTTCTTCCGTTTTATACTTTTTTCCCTTTTAATTTCTTTCTCATTTTCTTCATCATTTTTCCCTTTGCGTACTTTTGGCTACATTTACATTTTTTTGTTTTTGTTTCTTCAGTGTGTTTCTTCCGTTTTATACTTTTTTCCCTTTTAATTTCTTTCTCGTTTTCTTCATCATTTTTCCCTTTGCGTACTTTTGGCTACATTTACATTTTTTTGTTTTTGTTTCTTCAGTGTGTTTCTTCCGTTTTATACTTTTTTCCCTTTTAATTTCTTTCTCATTTTCTTCATCATTTTTCCCTTTGCGTACTTTTGGCTACATTTACATTTTTTTGTTTTTGTTTCTTCAGTGTGTTTCTTCCGTTTTATACTTTTTTCCCTTTTAATTTCTTTCTCGTTTTCTTCATCATTTTTCCCTTTGCGTACTTTTGGCTACATTTACATTTTTTTGTTTTTGTTTCTTCACTGTGTTTCTTCCGTTTTATACTTTTTTCCCTTTTAATTTCTTTCTCGTTTTCTTCATCATTTTTCCCTTTGCGTACTTTTGGTTACATTTACAATTTTTTGTTTTTGTTTCTTCAGTGTCTTTCTTCCGTTGTATACTTTTTTCCCTTTTAATTTCTTTCTCATTTTCTTCATCATTTTCCTCTTTGCGTACTTTTGGTTACATTTACAATTTTTTGTTTTTGTTTCTTCAGTGTGTTTCTTCCGTTTTATACTTTTTTCCCTTTTAATTTCTTTCTCGTTTTCTTCATCATTTTTCCCTTTGCGTACTTTTGGCTACATTTACATTTTTTTGTTTTTGTTTCTTCAGTGTGTTTCTTCCGTTTTATACTTTTTTCCCTTTTAATTTCTTTCTCATTTTCTTCATCATTTTTCCCTTTGCGTACTTTTGGTTACATTTACAATTTTTTGTTTTTGTTTCTTCAGTGTGTTTCTTCCGTTTTATACTTTTTTCCCTTTTAATTTCTTTCTCATTTTCTTCATCATTTTTCCCTTTGCGTACTTTTGGTTACATTTACAATTTTTTGTTTTTGTTTCTTCAGTGTCTTTCTTCCGTTGTATACTTTTTTCCCTTTTAATTTCTTTCTCATTTTCTTCATCATTTTTCCCTTTGCGTACTTTTGGCTACATTTACATTTTTTTGTTTTTGTTTCTTCAGTGTGTTTCTTCCGTTTTATACTTTTTTCCCTTTTAATTTCTTTCTCATTTTCTTCATCATTTTTCCCTTTGCGTACTTTTGGTTACATTTACAATTTTTTGTTTTTGTTTCTTCAGTGTCTTTCTTCCGTTGTATACTTTTTTCCCTTTTAATTTCTTTCTCGTTTTCTTCATCATTTTTCCCTTTGCGTACTTTTGGTTACATTTACAATTTTTTGTTTTTGTTTCTTCAGTGAGTTTCTTCCGTTTTATACTTTTTTCCCTTTTAATTTCTTTCTCATTTTCTTCATCATTTTTCCCTTTGCGTACTTTTGGTTACATTTACAATTTTTTGTTTTTGTTTCTTCAGTGTCTTTCTTCCGTTGTATACTTTTTTCCCTTTTAATTTCTTTCTCGTTTTCTTCATCATTTTTCCCTTTGCGTACTTTTGGTTACATTTACAATTTTTTGTTTTTGTTTCTTCAGTGAGTTTCTTCCGTTTTATACTTTTTTCCCTTTTAATTTCTTTCTCATTTTCTTCATCATTTTTCCCTTTGCGTACTTTTGGTTACATTTACAATTTTTTGTTTTTGTTTCTTCAGTGTCTTTCTTCCGTTGTATACTTTTTTCCCTTTTAATTTCTTTCTCGTTTTCTTCATCATTTTTCCCTTTGCGTACTTTTGGTTACATTTACAATTTTTTGTTTTTGTTTCTTCAGTGTCTTTCTTCCGTTGTATACTTTTTTCCCTTTTAATTTCTTTCTCATTTTCTTCATCATTTTTCCCTTTGCGTACTTTTGGCTACATTTACATTTTTTTGTTTTTGTTTCTTCAGTGAGTTTCTTCCGTTTTATACTTTTTTCTCTTTTAATTTCTTTCTCATTTTCTTCATCATTTTTCCCTTTGCGTACTTTTGGTTACATTTACAATTTTTTGTTTTTGTTTCTTCAGTGTCTTTCTTCCGTTGTATACTTTTTTCCCTTTTAATTTCTTTCTCGTTTTCTTCATCATTTTTCCCTTTGCGTACTTTTGGTTACATTTACAATTTTTTGTTTTTGTTTCTTCAGTGAGTTTCTTCCGTTTTATACTTTTTTCCCTTTTAATTTCTTTCTCATTTTCTTCATCATTTTTCCCTTTGCGTACTTTTGGTTACATTTACAATTTTTTGTTTTTGTTTCTTCAGTGTCTTTCTTCCGTTGTATACTTTTTTCCCTTTTAATTTCTTTCTCATTTTCTTCATCATTTTTCCCTTTGCGTACTTTTGGCTACATTTACATTTTTTTGTTTTTGTTTCTTCAGTGTGTTTCTTCCGTTTTATACTTTTTTCCCTTTTAATTTCTTTCTCATTTTCTTCATCATTTTTCCCTTTGCGTACTTTTGGTTACATTTACAATTTTTTGTTTTTGTTTCTTCAGTGTCTTTCTTCCGTTGTATACTTTTTTCCCTTTTAATTTCTTTCTCATTTTCTTCATCATTTTTCCCTTTGCGTACTTTTGGTTACATTTACAATTTTTTGTTTTTGTTTCTTCAGTGTCTTTCTTCCGTTTTATACTTTTTTCCCTTTTAATTTCTTTCTCATTTTCTTCATCATTTTTCCCTTTGCGTACTTTTGGTTACATTTACAATTTTTTGTTTTTGTTTCTTCAGTGTCTTTCTTCCGTTTTATACTTTTTTCCCTTTTAATTTCTTTCTCATTTTCTTCATCATTTTTCCCTTTGCGTACTTTTGGTTACATTTACATTTTTTTGTTTTTGTTTCTTCAGTGTGTTTCTTCCGTTTTATACTTTTTTCCCTTTTAATTTCTTTCTCATTTTCTTCATCATTTTTCCCTTTGCGTACTTTTGGTTACATTTACATTTTTTTGTTTTTGTTTCTTCAGTGTCTTTCTTCCGTTTTATACTTTTTTCCCTTTTAATTTCTTTCTCATTTTCTTCATCATTTTTCCCTTTGCGTACTTTTGGCTACATTTACAATTTTTTGTTTTTGTTTCTTCAGTGAGTTTCTTCCGTTTTATACTTTTTTCCCTTTTAATTTCTTTCTCATTTTCTTCATCATTTTTCCCTTTGCGTACTTTTGGTTACATTTACAATTTTTTGTTTTTGTTTCTTCAGTGTCTTTCTTCCGTTGTATACTTTTTTCCCTTTTAATTTCTTTCTCGTTTTCTTCATCATTTTTCCCTTTGCGTACTTTTGGCTACATTTACATTTTTTTGTTTTTGTTTCTTCAGTGTGTTTCTTCCGTTTTATACTTTTTTCCCTTTTAATTTCTTTCTCGTTTTCTTCATCATTTTTCCCTTTGCGTACTTTTGGTTACATTTACAATTTTTTGTTTTTGTTTCTTCAGTGTGTTTCTTCCGTTGTATACTTTTTTCCCTTTTAATTTCTTTCTCATTTTCTTTATCATTTTTCCCTTTGCGTACTTTTGGCTACATTTACATTTTTTTGTTTTTGTTTCTTCAGTGTGTTTCTTCCGTTTTATACTTTTTTCCCTTTTAATTACTTTCTCATTTTCTGCATCATTTTTCCCTTTGCGTACTTTTGGCTACATTTACAATTTTTTGTTTTTGTTTCTTCAGTGTCTTTCTTCCGTTGTATACTTTTTTCCCTTTTAATTTCTTTCTCATTTTCTTCATCATTTTTCCCTTTGCGTACTTTTGGTTACATTTACATTTTTTTGTTTTTGTTTCTTCAGTGTGTTTCTTCCGTTTTATACTTTTTTCCCTTTTAATTTCTTTCTCATTTTCTTCATCATTTTTCCCTTTGCGTACTTTTGGCTACATTTACATTTTTTTGTTTTTGTTTCTTCAGTGTCTTTCTTCCGTTTTATACTTTTTTCCCTTTTAATTTCTTTCTCATTTTCTTCATCATTTTTCCCTTTGCGTACTTTTGGCTACATTTACATTTTTTTGTTTTTGTTTCTTCAGTGTGTTTCTTCCGTTTTATACTTTTTTCCCTTTTAATTTCTTTCTCGTTTTCTTCATCATTTTTCCCTTTGCGTACTTTTGGCTACATTTACATTTTTTTGTTTTTGTTTCTTCAGTGTGTTTCTTCCGTTTTATACTTTTTTCCCTTTTAATTTCTTTCTCGTTTTCTTCATCATTTTTCCCTTTGCGTACTTTTGGTTACATTTACAATTTTTTGTTTTTGTTTCTTCAGTGTCTTTCTTCCGTTTTATACTTTTTTCCCTTTTAATTTCTTTCTCGTTTTCTTCATCATTTTTCCCTTTGCGTACTTTTGGCTACATTTACATTTTTTTGTTTTTGTTTCTTCAGTGTGTTTCTTCCGTTTTATACTTTTTTCCCTTTTAATTTCTTTCTCATTTTCTTCATCATTTTTCCCTTTGCGTACTTTTGGTTACATTTACAATTTTTTGTTTTTGTTTCTTCAGTGTCTTTCTTCCGTTGTATACTTTTTTCCCTTTTAATTTCTTTCTCATTTTCTTCATCATTTTCCTCTTTGCGTACTTTTGGTTACATTTACAATTTTTTGTTTTTGTTTCTTCAGTGTGTTTCTTCCGTTTTATACTTTTTTCCCTTTTAATTTCTTTCTCGTTTTCTTCATCATTTTTCCCTTTGCGTACTTTTGGCTACATTTACATTTTTTTGTTTTTGTTTCTTCAGTGTGTTTCTTCCGTTTTATACTTTTTTCCCTTTTAATTTCTTTCTCATTTTCTTCATCATTTTTCCCTTTGCGTACTTTTGGCTACATTTACATTTTTTTGTTTTTGTTTCTTCAGTGTCTTTCTTCCGTTTTATACTTTTTTCCCTTTTAATTTCTTTCTCATTTTCTTCATCATTTTTCCCTTTGCGTACTTTTGGCTACATTTACATTTTTTTGTTTTTGTTTCTTCAGTGTGTTTCTTCCGTTTTATACTTTTTTCCCTTTTAATTTCTTTCTCGTTTTCTTCATCATTTTTCCCTTTGCGTACTTTTGGCTACATTTACATTTTTTTGTTTTTGTTTCTTCAGTGTGTTTCTTCCGTTTTATACTTTTTTCCCTTTTAATTTCTTTCTCGTTTTCTTCATCATTTTTCCCTTTGCGTACTTTTGGTTACATTTACAATTTTTTGTTTTTCTTTCTTCAGTGTGTTTCTTCCGTTTTATACTTTTTTCCCTTTTAATTTCTTTCTCATTTTCTTCATCATTTTTCCCTTTGCGTACTTTTGGCTACATTTACAATTTTTTGTTTTTGTTTCTTCAGTGTGTTTCTTCCGTTTTATACTTTTTTCCCTTTTAATTTCTTTCTCGTTTTCTTCATCATTTTTCCCTTTGCGTACTTTTGGCTACATTTACATTTTTTTGTTTTTGTTTCTTCAGTGTGTTTCTTCCGTTTTATACTTTTTTCCCTTTTAATTTCTTTCTCATTTTCTTCATCATTTTTCCCTTTGCGTACTTTTGGCTACATTTACATTTTTTTGTTTTTGTTTCTTCAGTGTCTTTCTTCCGTTTTATACTTTTTTCCCTTTTAATTTCTTTCTCATTTTCTTCATCATTTTTCCCTTTGCGTACTTTTGGCTACATTTACATTTTTTTGTTTTTGTTTCTTCAGTGTGTTTCTTCCGTTTTATACTTTTTTCCCTTTTAATTTCTTTCTCGTTTTCTTCATCATTTTTCCCTTTGCGTACTTTTGGCTACATTTACATTTTTTTGTTTTTGTTTCTTCAGTGTGTTTCTTCCGTTTTATACTTTTTTCCCTTTTAATTTCTTTCTCATTTTCTTCATCATTTTTCCCTTTGCGTACTTTTGGCTACATTTACATTTTTTTGTTTTTGTTTCTTCAGTGTGTTTCTTCCGTTTTATACTTTTTTCCCTTTTAATTTCTTTCTCGTTTTCTTCATCATTTTTCCCTTTGCGTACTTTTGGCTACATTTACATTTTTTTGTTTTTGTTTCTTCACTGTGTTTCTTCCGTTTTATACTTTTTTCCCTTTTAATTTCTTTCTCGTTTTCTTCATCATTTTTCCCTTTGCGTACTTTTGGTTACATTTACAATTTTTTGTTTTTGTTTCTTCAGTGTCTTTCTTCCGTTGTATACTTTTTTCCCTTTTAATTTCTTTCTCATTTTCTTCATCATTTTCCTCTTTGCGTACTTTTGGTTACATTTACAATTTTTTGTTTTTGTTTCTTCAGTGTGTTTCTTCCGTTTTATACTTTTTTCCCTTTTAATTTCTTTCTCGTTTTCTTCATCATTTTTCCCTTTGCGTACTTTTGGCTACATTTACATTTTTTTGTTTTTGTTTCTTCAGTGTGTTTCTTCCGTTTTATACTTTTTTCCCTTTTAATTTCTTTCTCATTTTCTTCATCATTTTTCCCTTTGCGTACTTTTGGTTACATTTACAATTTTTTGTTTTTGTTTCTTCAGTGTGTTTCTTCCGTTTTATACTTTTTTCCCTTTTAATTTCTTTCTCATTTTCTTCATCATTTTTCCCTTTGCGTACTTTTGGTTACATTTACAATTTTTTGTTTTTGTTTCTTCAGTGTCTTTCTTCCGTTGTATACTTTTTTCCCTTTTAATTTCTTTCTCATTTTCTTCATCATTTTTCCCTTTGCGTACTTTTGGCTACATTTACATTTTTTTGTTTTTGTTTCTTCAGTGTGTTTCTTCCGTTTTATACTTTTTTCCCTTTTAATTTCTTTCTCATTTTCTTCATCATTTTTCCCTTTGCGTACTTTTGGTTACATTTACAATTTTTTGTTTTTGTTTCTTCAGTGTCTTTCTTCCGTTGTATACTTTTTTCCCTTTTAATTTCTTTCTCGTTTTCTTCATCATTTTTCCCTTTGCGTACTTTTGGTTACATTTACAATTTTTTGTTTTTGTTTCTTCAGTGAGTTTCTTCCGTTTTATACTTTTTTCCCTTTTAATTTCTTTCTCATTTTCTTCATCATTTTTCCCTTTGCGTACTTTTGGTTACATTTACAATTTTTTGTTTTTGTTTCTTCAGTGTCTTTCTTCCGTTGTATACTTTTTTCCCTTTTAATTTCTTTCTCGTTTTCTTCATCATTTTTCCCTTTGCGTACTTTTGGTTACATTTACAATTTTTTGTTTTTGTTTCTTCAGTGAGTTTCTTCCGTTTTATACTTTTTTCCCTTTTAATTTCTTTCTCATTTTCTTCATCATTTTTCCCTTTGCGTACTTTTGGTTACATTTACAATTTTTTGTTTTTGTTTCTTCAGTGTCTTTCTTCCGTTGTATACTTTTTTCCCTTTTAATTTCTTTCTCGTTTTCTTCATCATTTTTCCCTTTGCGTACTTTTGGTTACATTTACAATTTTTTGTTTTTGTTTCTTCAGTGTCTTTCTTCCGTTGTATACTTTTTTCCCTTTTAATTTCTTTCTCATTTTCTTCATCATTTTTCCCTTTGCGTACTTTTGGCTACATTTACATTTTTTTGTTTTTGTTTCTTCAGTGAGTTTCTTCCGTTTTATACTTTTTTCTCTTTTAATTTCTTTCTCATTTTCTTCATCATTTTTCCCTTTGCGTACTTTTGGTTACATTTACAATTTTTTGTTTTTGTTTCTTCAGTGTCTTTCTTCCGTTGTATACTTTTTTCCCTTTTAATTTCTTTCTCGTTTTCTTCATCATTTTTCCCTTTGCGTACTTTTGGTTACATTTACAATTTTTTGTTTTTGTTTCTTCAGTGAGTTTCTTCCGTTTTATACTTTTTTCCCTTTTAATTTCTTTCTCATTTTCTTCATCATTTTTCCCTTTGCGTACTTTTGGTTACATTTACAATTTTTTGTTTTTGTTTCTTCAGTGTCTTTCTTCCGTTGTATACTTTTTTCCCTTTTAATTTCTTTCTCATTTTCTTCATCATTTTTCCCTTTGCGTACTTTTGGCTACATTTACATTTTTTTGTTTTTGTTTCTTCAGTGTGTTTCTTCCGTTTTATACTTTTTTCCCTTTTAATTTCTTTCTCATTTTCTTCATCATTTTTCCCTTTGCGTACTTTTGGTTACATTTACAATTTTTTGTTTTTGTTTCTTCAGTGTCTTTCTTCCGTTGTATACTTTTTTCCCTTTTAATTTCTTTCTCATTTTCTTCATCATTTTTCCCTTTGCGTACTTTTGGTTACATTTACAATTTTTTGTTTTTGTTTCTTCAGTGTCTTTCTTCCGTTTTATACTTTTTTCCCTTTTAATTTCTTTCTCATTTTCTTCATCATTTTTCCCTTTGCGTACTTTTGGTTACATTTACAATTTTTTGTTTTTGTTTCTTCAGTGTCTTTCTTCCGTTTTATACTTTTTTCCCTTTTAATTTCTTTCTCATTTTCTTCATCATTTTTCCCTTTGCGTACTTTTGGTTACATTTACATTTTTTTGTTTTTGTTTCTTCAGTGTGTTTCTTCCGTTTTATACTTTTTTCCCTTTTAATTTCTTTCTCATTTTCTTCATCATTTTTCCCTTTGCGTACTTTTGGTTACATTTACATTTTTTTGTTTTTGTTTCTTCAGTGTCTTTCTTCCGTTTTATACTTTTTTCCCTTTTAATTTCTTTCTCATTTTCTTCATCATTTTTCCCTTTGCGTACTTTTGGCTACATTTACAATTTTTTGTTTTTGTTTCTTCAGTGAGTTTCTTCCGTTTTATACTTTTTTCCCTTTTAATTTCTTTCTCATTTTCTTCATCATTTTTCCCTTTGCGTACTTTTGGTTACATTTACAATTTTTTGTTTTTGTTTCTTCAGTGTCTTTCTTCCGTTGTATACTTTTTTCCCTTTTAATTTCTTTCTCGTTTTCTTCATCATTTTTCCCTTTGCGTACTTTTGGCTACATTTACATTTTTTTGTTTTTGTTTCTTCAGTGTGTTTCTTCCGTTTTATACTTTTTTCCCTTTTAATTTCTTTCTCGTTTTCTTCATCATTTTTCCCTTTGCGTACTTTTGGTTACATTTACAATTTTTTGTTTTTGTTTCTTCAGTGTGTTTCTTCCGTTGTATACTTTTTTCCCTTTTAATTTCTTTCTCATTTTCTTTATCATTTTTCCCTTTGCGTACTTTTGGCTACATTTACATTTTTTTGTTTTTGTTTCTTCAGTGTGTTTCTTCCGTTTTATACTTTTTTCCCTTTTAATTACTTTCTCATTTTCTGCATCATTTTTCCCTTTGCGTACTTTTGGCTACATTTACAATTTTTTGTTTTTGTTTCTTCAGTGTCTTTCTTCCGTTGTATACTTTTTTCCCTTTTAATTTCTTTCTCATTTTCTTCATCATTTTTCCCTTTGCGTACTTTTGGTTACATTTACATTTTTTTGTTTTTGTTTCTTCAGTGTGTTTCTTCCGTTTTATACTTTTTTCCCTTTTAATTTCTTTCTCATTTTCTTCATCATTTTTCCCTTTGCGTACTTTTGGTTACATTTACATTTTTTTATTTTTGTTTCTTCAGTGTCTTTCTTCCGTTTTATACTTTTTTCCCTTTTAATTTCTTTCTCATTTTCTTCATCATTTTTCCCTTTGCGTACTTTTGGCTACATTTACAATTTTTTGTTTTTGTTTCTTCAGTGAGTTTCTTCCGTTTTATACTTTTTTCCCTTTTAATTTCTTTCTCATTTTCTTCATCATTTTTCCCTTTGCGTACTTTTGGTTACATTTACAATTTTTTGTTTTTGTTTCTTCAGTGTCTTTCTTCCGTTGTATACTTTTTTCCCTTTTAATTTCTTTCTCATTTTCTTCATCATTTTCCTCTTTGCGTACTTTTGGTTACATTTACAATTTTTTGTTTTTGTTTCTTCAGTGTGTTTCTTCCGTTTTATACTTTTTTCCCTTTTAATTACTTTCTCATTTTCTGCATCATTTTTCCCTTTGCGTACTTTTGGCTACATTTACAATTTTTTGTTTTTGTTTCTTCAGTGTCTTTCTTCCGTTGTATACTTTTTTCCCTTTTAATTTCTTTCTCATTTTCTTCATCATTTTCCTCTTTGCGTACTTTTGGTTACATTTACAATTTTTTGTTTTTGTTTCTTCAGTGTGTTTCTTCCGTTTTATACTTTTTTCCCTTTTAATTACTTTCTCATTTTCTGCATCATTTTTCCCTTTGCGTACTTTTGGCTACATTTACAATTTTTTGTTTTTGTTTCTTCAGTGTCTTTCTTCCGTTGTATACTTTTTTCCCTTTTAATTTCTTTCTCATTTTCTTCATCATTTTCCTCTTTGCGTACTTTTGGTTACATTTACAATTTTTTGTTTTTGTTTCTTCAGTGTGTTTCTTCCGTTTTATACTTTTTTCCCTTTTAATTTCTTTCTCGTTTTCTTCATCATTTTTCCCTTTGCGTACTTTTGGCTACATTTACATTTTTTTGTTTTTGTTTCTTCAGTGTGTTTCTTCCGTTGTATACTTTTTTCCCTTTTAATTTCTTTCTCATTTTCTTCATCATTTTCCTCTTTGCGTACTTTTGGTTACATTTACAATTTTTTGTTTTTGTTTCTTCAGTGTGTTTCTTCCGTTTTATACTTTTTTCCCTTTTAATTACTTTCTCATTTTCTGCATCATTTTTCCCTTTGCGTACTTTTGGCTACATTTACAATTTTTTGTTTTTGTTTCTTCAGTGTCTTTCTTCCGTTGTATACTTTTTTCCCTTTTAATTTCTTTCTCATTTTCTTCATCATTTTCCTCTTTGCGTACTTTTGGTTACATTTACAATTTTTTGTTTTTGTTTCTTCAGTGTGTTTCTTCCGTTTTATACTTTTTTCCCTTTTAATTACTTTCTCATTTTCTGCATCATTTTTCCCTTTGCGTACTTTTGGCTACATTTACAATTTTTTGTTTTTGTTTCTTCAGTGTCTTTCTTCCGTTGTATACTTTTTTCCCTTTTAATTTCTTTCTCATTTTCTTCATCATTTTCCTCTTTGCGTACTTTTGGTTACATTTACAATTTTTTGTTTTTGTTTCTTCAGTGTGTTTCTTCCGTTTTATACTTTTTTCCCTTTTAATTTCTTTCTCGTTTTCTTCATCATTTTTCCCTTTGCGTACTTTTGGCTACATTTACATTTTTTTGTTTTTGTTTCTTCAGTGTGTTTCTTCCGTTTTATACTTTTTTCCCTTTTAATTTCTTTCTCATTTTCTTCATCATTTTTCCCTTTGCTTACTTTTGGCTACATTTACAATTTTTTGTTTTTGTTTCTTCAGTGTGTTTCTTCCGTTTTATACTTTTTTCCCTTTTAATTTCTTTCTCATTTTCTTCATCATTTTCCTCTTTTCGTACTTTTGGTTACATTTACAATTTTTTGTTTTTGTTTCTTCAGTGTGTTTCTTCCGTTTTATACTTTTTTCCCTTTTAATTTCTTTCTCGTTTTCTTCATCATTTTTCCCTTTGCGTACTTTTGGTTACATTTACAATTTTTTGTTTTTGTTTCTTCAGTGTCTTTCTTCCGTTGTATACTTTTTTCCCTTTTAATTTCTTTCTCATTTTCTTCATCATTTTTCCCTTTGCTTACTTTTGGCTACATTTACAATTTTTTGTTTTTGTTTCTTCAGTGTGTTTCTTCCGTTTTATACTTTTTTCCCTTTTAATTTCTTTCTCATTTTCTTCATCATTTTCCTCTTTGCGTACTTTTGGTTACATTTACAATTTTTTGTTTTTGTTTCTTCAGTGTGTTTCTTCCGTTTTATACTTTTTTCCCTTTTAATTTCTTTCTCATTTTCTTCATCATTTTTCCCTTTGCGTACTTTTGGTTACATTTACAATTTTTTGTTTTTGTTTCTTCAGTGTCTTTCTTCCGTTTTATACTTTTTTCCCTTTTAATTTCTTTCTCGTTTTCTTCATCATTTTTCCCTTTGCGTACTTTTGGTTACATTTACAATTTTTTGTTTTTGTTTCTTCAGTGTCTTTCTTCCGTTTTATACTTTTTTCCCTTTTAATTTCTTTCTCATTTTCTTCATCATTTTTCCCTTTGCTTACTTTTGGCTACATTTACAATTTTTTGTTTTTGTTTCTTCAGTGTGTTTCTTCCGTTTTATACTTTTTTCCCTTTTAATTTCTTTCTCATTTTCTTCATCATTTTCCTCTTTGCGTACTTTTGGTTACATTTACAATTTTTTGTTTTTGTTTCTTCAGTGTGTTTCTTCCGTTTTATACTTTTTTCCCTTTTAATTTCTTTCTCATTTTCTTCATCATTTTCCTCTTTGCGTACTTTTGGTTACATTTACAATTTTTTGTTTTTGTTTCTTCAGTGTGTTTCTTCCGTTTTATACTTTTTTCCCTTTTAATTTCTTTCTCATTTTCTTCATCATTTTTCCCTTTGCGTACTTTTGGTTACATTTACAATTTTTTGTTTTTGTTTCTTCAGTGTCTTTCTTCCGTTTTATACTTTTTTCCCTTTTAATTTCTTTCTCATTTTCTTCATCATTTTTCCCTTTGCTTACTTTTGGCTACATTTACAATTTTTTGTTTTTGTTTCTTCAGTGTCTTTCTTCCGTTTTATACTTTTTTCCCTTTTAATTTCTTTCTCATTTTCTTCATCATTTTTCCCTTAGCTTACTTTTGGCTACATTTACAATTTTTTGTTTTTGTTTCTTCAGTGTGTTTCTTCCGTTTTATACTTTTTTCCCTTTTAATTTCTTTCTCATTTTCTTCATCATTTTCCTCTTTGCGTACTTTTGGTTACATTTACAATTTTTTGTTTTTGTTTCTTCAGTGTGTTTCTTCCGTTTTATACTTTTTTCCCTTTTAATTTCTTTCTCATTTTCTTCATCATTTTTCCCTTTGCGTACTTTTGGTTACATTTACAATTTTTTGTTTTTGTTTCTTCAGTGTCTTTCTTCCGTTTTATACTTTTTTCCCTTTTAATTTCTTTCTCGTTTTCTTCATCATTTTTCCCTTTGCGTACTTTTGGTTACATTTACAATTTTTTGTTTTTGTTTCTTCAGTGTCTTTCTTCCGTTTTATACTTTTTTCCCTTTTAATTTCTTTCTCATTTTCTTCATCATTTTTCCCTTTGCGTACTTTTGGTTACATTTACAATTTTTTGTTTTTGTTTCTTCAGTGTGTTTCTTCCGTTTTATACTTTTTTCCCTTTTAATTTCTTTCTCATTTTCTTCATCATTTTTCCCTTTGCGTACTTTTGGTTACATTTACAATTTTTTGTTTTTGTTTCTTCAGTGTGTTTCTTCCGTTTTATACTTTTTTCCCTTTTAATTTCTTTCTCATTTTCTTCATCATTTTTCCCTTTGCGTACTTTTGGTTACATTTACAATTTTTTGTTTTTGTTTCTTCAGTGTGTTTCTTCCGTTTTATACTTTTTTCCCTTTTAATTTCTTTCTCATTTTCTTCATCATTTTTCCCTTTGCGTACTTTTGGTTACATTTACAATTTTTTGTTTTTGTTTCTTCAGTGTGTTTCTTCCGTTTTATACTTTTTTCCCTTTTAATTTCTTTCTCATTTTCTTCATCATTTTCCTCTTTGCGTACTTTTGGTTACATTTACAATTTTTTGTTTTTGTTTCTTCAGTGTGTTTCTTCCGTTTTATACTTTTTTCCCTTTTAATTTCTTTCTCGTTTTCTTCATCATTTTTCCCTTTGCGTACTTTTGGTTACATTTACAATTTTTTGTTTTTGTTTCTTCAGTGTCTTTCTTCCGTTTTATACTTTTTTCCCTTTTAATTTCTTTCTCATTTTCTTCATCATTTTTCCCTTTGCGTACTTTTGGTTACATTTACAATTTTTTGTTTTTGTTTCTTCAGTGTGTTTCTTCCGTTTTATACTTTTTTCCCTTTTAATTTCTTTCTCATTTTCTTCATCATTTTTCCCTTTGCGTACTTTTGGTTACATTTACAATTTTTTGTTTTTGTTTCTTCACTGTGTTTCTTCCGTTTTATACTTTTTTCCCTTTTAATTTCTTTCTCGTTTTCTTCATCATTTTTTCCTTTGCGTACTTTTGGTTACATTTACATTTTTTTGTTTTTGTTTCTTCAGTGTCTTTCTTCCGTTTTATACTTTTTTCCCTTTTAATTTCTTTCTCATTTTCTTCATCATTTTTCCCTTTGCGTACTTTTGGTTACATTTACAATTTTTTGTTTTTGTTTCTTCAGTGTGTTTCTTCCGTTTTATACTTTTTTCCCTTTTAATTTCTTTCTCATTTTCTTCATCATTTTTCCCTTTGCGTACTTTTGGTTACATTTACAATTTTTTGTTTTTGTTTCTTCACTGTGTTTCTTCCGTTTTATACTTTTTTCCCTTTTAATTTCTTTCTCGTTTTCTTCATCATTTTTTCCTTTGCGTACTTTTGGTTACATTTACATTTTTTTGTTTTTGTTTCTTCAGTGTCTTTCTTCCGTTTTATACTTTTTTCCCTTTTAATTTCTTTCTCATTTTCTTCATCATTTTTCCCTTTGCGTACTTTTGGTTACATTTACAATTTTTTGTTTTTGTTTCTTCACTGTGTTTCTTCCGTTTTATACTTTTTTCCCTTTTAATTTCTTTCTCATTTTCTTCATCATTTTCCTCTTTGCGTACTTTTGGTTACATTTACAATTTTTTGTTTTTGTTTCTTCAGTGTCTTTCTTCCGTTTTATACTTTTTTCCCTTTTAATTTCTTTCTCGTTTTCTTCATCATTTTTCCCTTTGCGTACTTTTGGTTACATTTACAATTTTTTGTTTTTGTTTCTTCACTGTGTTTCTTCCGTTTTATACTTTTTTCCCTTTTAATTTCTTTCTCGTTTTCTTCATCATTTTTCCCTTTGCGTACTTTTGGTTACATTTACAATTTTTTGTTTTTGTTTCTTCAGTGTGTTTCTTCCGTTTTATACTTTTTTCCCTTTTAATTTCTTTCTCATTTTCTTCATCATTTTTCCCTTTGCGTACTTTTGGTTACATTTACAATTTTTTGTTTTTGTTTCTTCAGTGTGTTTCTTCCGTTTTATACTTTTTTCCCTTTTAATTTCTTTCTCATTTTCTTCATCATTTTCCTCTTTGCGTACTTTTGGTTACATTTACAATTTTTTGTTTTTGTTTCTTCAGTGTGTTTCTTCCGTTTTATACTTTTTTCCCTTTTAATTTCTTTCTCATTTTCTTCATCATTTTTCCCTTTGCGTACTTTTGGTTACATTTACAATTTTTTGTTTTTGTTTCTTCAGTGTGTTTCTTCCGTTTTATACTTTTTTCCCTTTTAATTTCTTTCTCATTTTCTTCATCATTTTTCCCTTTGCGTACTTTTGGTTACATTTACAATTTTTTGTTTTTGTTTCTTCAGTGTGTTTCTTCCGTTTTATACTTTTTTCCCTTTTAATTTCTTTCTCATTTTCTTCATCATTTTCCTCTTTGCGTACTTTTGGTTACATTTACAATTTTTTGTTTTTGTTTCTTCAGTGTGTTTCTTCCGTTTTATACTTTTTTCCCTTTTAATTTCTTTCTCGTTTTCTTCATCATTTTTCCCTTTGCGTACTTTTGGTTACATTTACAATTTTTTGTTTTTGTTTCTTCAGTGTCTTTCTTCCGTTTTATACTTTTTTCCCTTTTAATTTCTTTCTCATTTTCTTCATCATTTTTCCCTTTGCGTACTTTTGGTTACATTTACAATTTTTTGTTTTTGTTTCTTCAGTGTGTTTCTTCCGTTTTATACTTTTTTCCCTTTTAATTTCTTTCTCATTTTCTTCATCATTTTTCCCTTTGCGTACTTTTGGTTACATTTACAATTTTTTGTTTTTGTTTCTTCACTGTGTTTCTTCCGTTTTATACTTTTTTCCCTTTTAATTTCTTTCTCGTTTTCTTCATCATTTTTTCCTTTGCGTACTTTTGGTTACATTTACAATTTTTTGTTTTTGTTTCTTCAGTGTGTTTCTTCCGTTTTATACTTTTTTCCCTTTTAATTTCTTTCTCATTTTCTTCATCATTTTCCTCTTTGCGTACTTTTGGTTACATTTACAATTTTTTGTTTTTGTTTCTTCAGTGTCTTTCTTCCGTTTTATACTTTTTTCCCTTTTAATTTCTTTCTCGTTTTCTTCATCATTTTTCCCTTTGCGTACTTTTGGTTACATTTACAATTTTTTGTTTTTGTTTCTTCACTGTGTTTCTTCCGTTTTATACTTTTTTCCCTTTTAATTTCTTTCTCGTTTTCTTCATCATTTTTTCCTTTGCGTACTTTTGGTTACATTTACAATTTTTTGTTTTTGTTTCTTCAGTGTGTTTCTTCCGTTTTATACTTTTTTCCCTTTTAATTTCTTTCTCATTTTCTTCATCATTTTCCTCTTTGCGTACTTTTGGTTACATTTACAATTTTTTGTTTTTGTTTCTTCAGTGTCTTTCTTCCGTTTTATACTTTTTTCCCTTTTAATTTCTTTCTCGTTTTCTTCATCATTTTTCCCTTTGCGTACTTTTGGTTACATTTACAATTTTTTGTTTTTGTTTCTTCAGTGTCTTTCTTCCGTTTTATACTTTTTTCCCTTTTAATTTCTTTCTCGTTTTCTTCATCATTTTTCCCTTTGCGTACTTTTGGTTACATTTACAATTTTTTGTTTTTGTTTCTTCAGTGTCTTTCTTCCGTTTTATACTTTTTTCCCTTTTAATTTCTTTCTCGTTTTCTTCATCATTTTTCCCTTTGCGTACTTTTGGTTACATTTACAATTTTTTGTTTTTGTTTCTTCACTGTGTTTCTTCCGTTTTATACTTTTTTCCCTTTTAATTTCTTTCTCGTTTTCTTCATCATTTTTTCCTTTGCGTACTTTTGGTTACATTTACAATTTTTTGTTTTTGTTTCTTCAGTGTCTTTCTTCCGTTTTATACTTTTTTCCCTTTTAATTTCTTTCTCATTTTCTTCATCATTTTCCTCTTTGCGTACTTTTGGTTACATTTACAATTTTTTGTTTTTGTTTCTTCAGTGTCTTTCTTCCGTTTTATACTTTTTTCCCTTTTAATTTCTTTCTCGTTTTCTTCATCATTTTTCCCTTTGCGTACTTTTGGTTACATTTACAATTTTTTGTTTTTGTTTCTTCACTGTGTTTCTTCCGTTTTATACTTTTTTCCCTTTTAATTTCTTTCTCGTTTTCTTCATCATTTTTCCCTTTGCGTACTTTTGGTTACATTTACAATTTTTTGTTTTTGTTTCTTCACTGTGTTTCTTCCGTTTTATACTTTTTTCCCTTTTAATTTCTTTCTCGTTTTCTTCATCATTTTTTCCTTTGCGTACTTTTGGTTACATTTACAATTTTTTGTTTTTGTTTCTTCAGTGTGTTTCTTCCGTTTTATACTTTTTTCCCTTTTAATTTCTTTCTCATTTTCTTCATCATTTTCCTCTTTGCGTACTTTTGGTTACATTTACAATTTTTTGTTTTTGTTTCTTCAGTGTCTTTCTTCCGTTTTATACTTTTTTCCCTTTTAATTTCTTTCTCGTTTTCTTCATCATTTTTCCCTTTGCGTACTTTTGGTTACATTTACAATTTTTTGTTTTTGTTTCTTCAGTGTCTTTCTTCCGTTTTATACTTTTTTCCCTTTTAATTTCTTTCTCGTTTTCTTCATCATTTTTCCCTTTGCGTACTTTTGGTTACATTTACAATTTTTTGTTTTTGTTTCTTCAGTGTCTTTCTTCCGTTTTATACTTTTTTCCCTTTTAATTTCTTTCTCGTTTTCTTCATCATTTTTCCCTTTGCGTACTTTTGGTTACATTTACAATTTTTTGTTTTTGTTTCTTCACTGTGTTTCTTCCGTTTTATACTTTTTTCCCTTTTAATTTCTTTCTCGTTTTCTTCATCATTTTTTCCTTTGCGTACTTTTGGTTACATTTACAATTTTTTGTTTTTGTTTCTTCAGTGTGTTTCTTCCGTTTTATACTTTTTTCCCTTTTAATTTCTTTCTCATTTTCTTCATCATTTTCCTCTTTGCGTACTTTTGGTTACATTTACAATTTTTTGTTTTTGTTTCTTCAGTGTCTTTCTTCCGTTTTATACTTTTTTCCCTTTTAATTTCTTTCTCGTTTTCTTCATCATTTTTCCCTTTGCGTACTTTTGGTTACATTTACAATTTTTTGTTTTTGTTTCTTCAGTGTCTTTCTTCCGTTTTATACTTTTTTCCCTTTTAATTTCTTTCTCGTTTTCTTCATCATTTTCCTCTTTGCGTACTTTTGGTTACATTTACAATTTTTTGTTTTTGTTTCTTCAGTGTCTTTCTTCCGTTTTATACTTTTTTCCCTTTTAATTTCTTTCTCGTTTTCTTCATCATTTTCCTCTTTGCGTACTTTTGGTTACATTTACAATTTTTTGTTTTTGTTTCTTCAGTGTCTTTCTTCCGTTTTATACTTTTTTCCCTTTTAATTTCTTTCTCGTTTTCTTCATCATTTTTCCCTTTGCGTACTTTTGGTTACATTTACAATTTTTTGTTTTTGTTTCTTCAGTGTCTTTCTTCCGTTTTATACTTTTTTCCCTTTTAATTTCTTTCTCGTTTTCTTCATCATTTTTCCCTTTGCGTACTTTTGGTTACATTTACAATTTTTTGTTTTTGTTTCTTCAGTGTCTTTCTTCCGTTTTATACTTTTTTCCCTTTTAATTTCTTTCTCATTTTCTTCATCATTTTCCTCTTTGCGTACTTTTGGTTACATTTACAATTTTTTGTTTTTGTTTCTTCAGTGTCTTTCTTCCGTTTTATACTTTTTTCCCTTTTAATTTCTTTCTCGTTTTCTTCATCATTTTCCTCTTTGCGTACTTTTGGTTACATTTACAATTTTTTGTTTTTGTTTCTTCAGTGTCTTTCTTCCGTTTTATACTTTTTTCCCTTTTAATTTCTTTCTCGTTTTCTTCATCATTTTTCCCTTTGCGTACTTTTGGTTACATTTACAATTTTTTGTTTTTGTTTCTTCAGTGTCTTTCTTCCGTTTTATACTTTTTTCCCTTTTAATTTCTTTCTCGTTTTCTTCATCATTTTCCTCTTTGCGTACTTTTGGTTACATTTACAATTTTTTGTTTTTGTTTCTTCAGTGTCTTTCTTCCGTTTTATACTTTTTTCCCTTTTAATTTCTTTCTCGTTTTCTTCATCATTTTTCCCTTTGCGTACTTTTGGCTACATTTACATTTTTTTGTTTTTGTTTCTTCAGTGTGTTTCTTCCGTTTTATACTTTTTTCCCTTTTAATTTCTTTCTCGTTTTCTTCATCATTTTTTCCTTTGCGTACTTTTGGTTACATTTACAATTTTTTGTTTTTGTTTCTTCACTGTCTTTCTTCCGTTTTATACTTTTTTCCCTTTTAATTTCTTTCTCGTTTTCTTCATCATCTTTCCCTTTGCGTACTTTTGGTTACATTTACAATTTTTTGTTTTTGTTTCTTCACTGAGTTTCTTCCGTTTTATACTTTTTTCCCTTTTAATTTCTTTCTCGTTTTCTTCATCATTTTTCCCTTTGCGTACTTTTGGTTACATTTACAATTTTTTGTTTTTGTTTCTTCACTGTCTTTCTTCCGTTTTATACTTTTTTCCCTTTTAATTTCTTTCTCATTTTCTTCATCATTTTCCTCTTTGCGTACTTTTGGTTACATTTACAATTTTTTGTTTTTGTTTCTTCAGTGTCTTTCTTCCGTTTTATACTTTTTTCCCTTTTAATTTCTTTCTCGTTTTCTTCATCATTTTTTCCTTTGCGTACTTTTGGTTACATTTACAATTTTTTGTTTTTGTTTCTTCAGTGTCTTTCTTCCGTTTTATACTTTTTTCCCTTTTAATTTCTTTCTCGTTTTCTTCATCATTTTTTCCTTTGCGTACTTTTGGTTACATTTACAATTTTTTGTTTTTGTTTCTTCACTGTCTTTCTTCCGTTTTATACTTTTTTCCCTTTTAATTTCTTTCTCGTTTTCTTCATCATTTTTCCCTTTGCGTACTTTTGGTTACATTTACAATTTTTTGTTTTTGTTTCTTCACTGTGTTTCTTCCGTTTTATACTTTTTTCCCTTTTAATTTCTTTCTCATTTTCTTCATCATTTTCCTCTTTGCGTACTTTTGGTTACATTTACAATTTTTTGTTTTTGTTTCTTCAGTGTCTTTCTTCCGTTTTATACTTTTTTCCCTTTTAATTTCTTTCTCGTTTTCTTCATCATTTTTCCCTTTGCGTACTTTTGGTTACATTTACAATTTTTTGTTTTTGTTTCTTCAGTGTGTTTCTTCCGTTTTATACTTTTTTCCCTTTTAATTTCTTTCTCGTTTTCTTCATCATTTTTTCCTTTGCGTACTTTTGGTTACATTTACAATTTTTTGTTTTTGTTTCTTCAGTGTGTTTCTTCCGTTTTATACTTTTTTCCCTTTTAATTTCTTTCTCATTTTCTTCATCATTTTCCTCTTTGCGTACTTTTGGTTACATTTACAATTTTTTGTTTTTGTTTCTTCAGTGTCTTTCTTCCGTTTTATACTTTTTTCCCTTTTAATTTCTTTCTCGTTTTCTTCATCATTTTTCCCTTTGCGTACTTTTGGTTACATTTACAATTTTTTGTTTTTGTTTCTTCAGTGTGTTTCTTCCGTTTTATACTTTTTTCCCTTTTAATTTCTTTCTCGTTTTCTTCATCATTTTTTCCTTTGCGTACTTTTGGTTACATTTACAATTTTTTGTTTTTGTTTCTTCAGTGTGTTTCTTCCGTTTTATACTTTTTTCCCTTTTAATTTCTTTCTCATTTTCTTCATCATTTTCCTCTTTGCGTACTTTTGGTTACATTTACAATTTTTTGTTTTTGTTTCTTCAGTGTCTTTCTTCCGTTTTATACTTTTTTCCCTTTTAATTTCTTTCTCGTTTTCTTCATCATTTTTCCCTTTGCGTACTTTTGGTTACATTTACAATTTTTTGTTTTTGTTTCTTCAGTGTGTTTCTTCCGTTTTATACTTTTTTCCCTTTTAATTTCTTTCTCATTTTCTTCATCATTTTCCTCTTTGCGTACTTTTGGTTACATTTACAATTTTTTGTTTTTGTTTCTTCAGTGTCTTTCTTCCGTTTTATACTTTTTTCCCTTTTAATTTCTTTCTCGTTTTCTTCATCATTTTTCCCTTTGCGTACTTTTGGTTACATTTACAATTTTTTGTTTTTGTTTCTTCAGTGTGTTTCTTCCGTTTTATACTTTTTTCCCTTTTAATTTCTTTCTCATTTTCTTCATCATTTTCCTCTTTGCGTACTTTTGGTTACATTTACAATTTTTTGTTTTTGTTTCTTCAGTGTCTTTCTTCCGTTTTATACTTTTTTCCCTTTTAATTTCTTTCTCGTTTTCTTCATCATTTTTCCCTTTGCGTACTTTTGGTTACATTTACAATTTTTTGTTTTTGTTTCTTCAGTGTGTTTCTTCCGTTTTATACTTTTTTCCCTTTTAATTTCTTTCTCGTTTTCTTCATCATTTTTTCCCTTTGCGTACTTTTGGTTACATTTACAATTTTTTGTTTTTGTTTCTTCAGTGTGTTTCTTCCGTTTTATACTTTTTTCCCTTTTAATTTCTTTCTCATTTTCTTCATCATTTTCCTCTTTGCGTACTTTTGGTTACATTTACAATTTTTTGTTTTTGTTTCTTCAGTGTCTTTCTTCCGTTTTATACTTTTTTCCCTTTTAATTTCTTTCTCGTTTTCTTCATCATTTTTCCCTTTGCGTACTTTTGGTTACATTTACAATTTTTTGTTTTTGTTTCTTCAGTGTGTTTCTTCCGTTTTATACTTTTTTCCCTTTTAATTTCTTTCTCATTTTCTTCATCATTTTCCTCTTTGCGTACTTTTGGTTACATTTACAATTTTTTGTTTTTGTTTCTTCAGTGTCTTTCTTCCGTTTTATACTTTTTTCCCTTTTAATTTCTTTCTCGTTTTCTTCATCATTTTTCCCTTTGCGTACTTTTGGTTACATTTACAATTTTTTGTTTTTGTTTCTTCAGTGTGTTTCTTCCGTTTTATACTTTTTTCCCTTTTAATTTCTTTCTCGTTTTCTTCATCATTTTTTCCTTTGCGTACTTTTGGTTACATTTACAATTTTTTGTTTTTGTTTCTTCAGTGTGTTTCTTCCGTTTTATACTTTTTTCCCTTTTAATTTCTTTCTCATTTTCTTCATCATTTTCCTCTTTGCGTACTTTTGGTTACATTTACAATTTTTTGTTTTTGTTTCTTCAGTGTCTTTCTTCCGTTTTATACTTTTTTCCCTTTTAATTTCTTTCTCGTTTTCTTCATCATTTTTCCCTTTGCGTACTTTTGGTTACATTTACAATTTTTTGTTTTTGTTTCTTCAGTGTGTTTCTTCCGTTTTATACTTTTTTCCCTTTTAATTTCTTTCTCATTTTCTTCATCATTTTCCTCTTTGCGTACTTTTGGTTACATTTACAATTTTTTGTTTTTGTTTCTTCAGTGTCTTTCTTCCGTTTTATACTTTTTTCCCTTTTAATTTCTTTCTCGTTTTCTTCATCATTTTTCCCTTTGCGTACTTTTGGTTACATTTACAATTTTTTGTTTTTGTTTCTTCAGTGTGTTTCTTCCGTTTTATACTTTTTTCCCTTTTAATTTCTTTCTCGTTTTCTTCATCATTTTTTCCTTTGCGTACTTTTGGTTACATTTACAATTTTTTGTTTTTGTTTCTTCAGTGTGTTTCTTCCGTTTTATACTTTTTTCCCTTTTAATTTCTTTCTCATTTTCTTCATCATTTTCCTCTTTGCGTACTTTTGGTTACATTTACAATTTTTTGTTTTTGTTTCTTCAGTGTCTTTCTTCCGTTTTATACTTTTTTCCCTTTTAATTTCTTTCTCGTTTTCTTCATCATTTTTCCCTTTGCGTACTTTTGGTTACATTTACAATTTTTTGTTTTTGTTTCTTCAGTGTGTTTCTTCCGTTTTATACTTTTTTCCCTTTTAATTTCTTTCTCGTTTTCTTCATCATTTTTTCCTTTGCGTACTTTTGGTTACATTTACAATTTTTTGTTTTTGTTTCTTCAGTGTGTTTCTTCCGTTTTATACTTTTTTCCCTTTTAATTTCTTTCTCATTTTCTTCATCATTTTCCTCTTTGCGTACTTTTGGTTACATTTACAATTTTTTGTTTTTGTTTCTTCAGTGTCTTTCTTCCGTTTTATACTTTTTTCCCTTTTAATTTCTTTCTCGTTTTCTTCATCATTTTTCCCTTTGCGTACTTTTGGTTACATTTACAATTTTTTGTTTTTGTTTCTTCAGTGTGTTTCTTCCGTTTTATACTTTTTTCCCTTTTAATTTCTTTCTCGTTTTCTTCATCATTTTTTCCTTTGCGTACTTTTGGTTACATTTACAATTTTTTGTTTTTGTTTCTTCAGTGTGTTTCTTCCGTTTTATACTTTTTTCCCTTTTAATTTCTTTCTCATTTTCTTCATCATTTTCCTCTTTGCGTACTTTTGGTTACATTTACAATTTTTTGTTTTTGTTTCTTCAGTGTCTTTCTTCCGTTTTATACTTTTTTCCCTTTTAATTTCTTTCTCGTTTTCTTCATCATTTTTCCCTTTGCGTACTTTTGGTTACATTTACAATTTTTTGTTTTTGTTTCTTCAGTGTGTTTCTTCCGTTTTATACTTTTTTCCCTTTTAATTTCTTTCTCGTTTTCTTCATCATTTTTTCCTTTGCGTACTTTTGGTTACATTTACAATTTTTTGTTTTTGTTTCTTCAGTGTGTTTCTTCCGTTTTATACTTTTTTCCCTTTTAATTTCTTTCTCATTTTCTTCATCATTTTCCTCTTTGCGTACTTTTGGTTACATTTACAATTTTTTGTTTTTGTTTCTTCAGTGTCTTTCTTCCGTTTTATACTTTTTTCCCTTTTAATTTCTTTCTCGTTTTCTTCATCATTTTTCCCTTTGCGTACTTTTGGTTACATTTACAATTTTTTGTTTTTGTTTCTTCAGTGTGTTTCTTCCGTTTTATACTTTTTTCCCTTTTAATTTCTTTCTCATTTTCTTCATCATTTTCCTCTTTGCGTACTTTTGGTTACATTTACAATTTTTTGTTTTTGTTTCTTCAGTGTCTTTCTTCCGTTTTATACTTTTTTCCCTTTTAATTTCTTTCTCGTTTTCTTCATCATTTTTCCCTTTGCGTACTTTTGGTTACATTTACAATTTTTTGTTTTTGTTTCTTCAGTGTGTTTCTTCCGTTTTATACTTTTTTCCCTTTTAATTTCTTTCTCATTTTCTTCATCATTTTCCTCTTTGCGTACTTTTGGTTACATTTACAATTTTTTGTTTTTGTTTCTTCAGTGTCTTTCTTCCGTTTTATACTTTTTTCCCTTTTAATTTCTTTCTCGTTTTCTTCATCATTTTTCCCTTTGCGTACTTTTGGTTACATTTACAATTTTTTGTTTTTGTTTCTTCAGTGTGTTTCTTCCGTTTTATACTTTTTTCCCTTTTAATTTCTTTCTCATTTTCTTCATCATTTTCCTCTTTGCGTACTTTTGGTTACATTTACAATTTTTTGTTTTTGTTTCTTCAGTGTCTTTCTTCCGTTTTATACTTTTTTCCCTTTTAATTTCTTTCTCGTTTTCTTCATCATTTTTCCCTTTGCGTACTTTTGGTTACATTTACAATTTTTTGTTTTTGTTTCTTCAGTGTGTTTCTTCCGTTTTATACTTTTTTCCCTTTTAATTTCTTTCTCATTTTCTTCATCATTTTCCTCTTTGCGTACTTTTGGTTACATTTACAATTTTTTGTTTTTGTTTCTTCAGTGTCTTTCTTCCGTTTTATACTTTTTTCCCTTTTAATTTCTTTCTCGTTTTCTTCATCATTTTTCCCTTTGCGTACTTTTGGTTACATTTACAATTTTTTGTTTTTGTTTCTTCAGTGTGTTTCTTCCGTTTTATACTTTTTTCCCTTTTAATTTCTTTCTCATTTTCTTCATCATTTTCCTCTTTGCGTACTTTTGGTTACATTTACAATTTTTTGTTTTTGTTTCTTCAGTGTCTTTCTTCCGTTTTATACTTTTTTCCCTTTTAATTTCTTTCTCGTTTTCTTCATCATTTTTCCCTTTGCGTACTTTTGGTTACATTTACAATTTTTTGTTTTTGTTTCTTCAGTGTGTTTCTTCCGTTTTATACTTTTTTCCCTTTTAATTTCTTTCTCATTTTCTTCATCATTTTCCTCTTTGCGTACTTTTGGTTACATTTACAATTTTTTGTTTTTGTTTCTTCAGTGTCTTTCTTCCGTTTTATACTTTTTTCCCTTTTAATTTCTTTCTCGTTTTCTTCATCATTTTTCCCTTTGCGTACTTTTGGTTACATTTACAATTTTTTGTTTTTGTTTCTTCAGTGTGTTTCTTCCGTTTTATACTTTTTTCCCTTTTAATTTCTTTCTCATTTTCTTCATCATTTTCCTCTTTGCGTACTTTTGGTTACATTTACAATTTTTTGTTTTTGTTTCTTCAGTGTCTTTCTTCCGTTTTATACTTTTTTCCCTTTTAATTTCTTTCTCGTTTTCTTCATCATTTTTCCCTTTGCGTACTTTTGGTTACATTTACAATTTTTTGTTTTTGTTTCTTCAGTGTGTTTCTTCCGTTTTATACTTTTTTCCCTTTTAATTTCTTTCTCGTTTTCTTCATCATTTTTTCCTTTGCGTACTTTTGGTTACATTTACAATTTTTTGTTTTTGTTTCTTCAGTGTGTTTCTTCCGTTTTATACTTTTTTCCCTTTTAATTTCTTTCTCGTTTTCTTCATCATTTTTCCCTTTGCGTACTTTTGGTTACATTTACAATTTTTTGTTTTTGTTTCTTCACTGTCTTTCTTCCGTTTTATACTTTTTTCCCTTTTAATTTCTTTCTCGTTTTCTTCATCATTTTTCCCTTTGCGTACTTTTGGTTACATTTACAATTTTTTGTTTTTGTTTCTTCACTGTCTTTCTTCCGTTTTATACTTTTTTCCCTTTTAATTTCTTTCTCGTTTTCTTCATCATTTTTCCCTTTGCGTACTTTTGGTTACATTTACAATTTTTTGTTTTTGTTTCTTCAGTGTGTTTCTTCCGTTTTATACTTTTTTCCCTTTTAATTTCTTTCTCGTTTTCTTCATCATTTTTCCCTTTGCGTACTTTTGGTTACATTTACAATTTTTTGTTTTTGTTTCTTCACTGTCTTTCTTCCGTTTTATACTTTTTTCCCTTTTAATTTCTTTCTCGTTTTCTTCATCATTTTTCCCTTTGCGTACTTTTGGTTACATTTACAATTTTTTGTTTTTGTTTCTTCAGTGTCTTTCTTCCGTTTTATACTTTTTTCCCTTTTAATTTCTTTCTCGTTTTCTTCATCATTTTTCCCTTTGCGTACTTTTGGTTACATTTACAATTTTTTGTTTTTGTTTCTTCAGTGTGTTTCTTCCGTTTTATACTTTTTTCCCTTTTAATTTCTTTCTCGTTTTCTTCATCATTTTTTCCTTTGCGTACTTTTGGTTACATTTACAATTTTTTGTTTTTGTTTCTTCAGTGTGTTTCTTCCGTTTTATACTTTTTTCCCTTTTAATTTCTTTCTCGTTTTCTTCATCATTTTTCCCTTTGCGTACTTTTGGTTACATTTACAATTTTTTGTTTTTGTTTCTTCAGTGTCTTTCTTCCGTTTTATACTTTTTTCCCTTTAATTTCTTTCTCGTTTTCTTCATCATTTTTCCCTTTGCGTACTTTTGGTTACATTTACAATTTTTTGTTTTTGTTTCTTCAGTGTCTTTCTTCCGTTTTATACTTTTTTCCCTTTTAATTTCTTTCTCGTTTTCTTCATCATTTTTCCCTTTGCGTACTTTTGGTTACATTTACAATTTTTTGTTTTTGTTTCTTCAGTGTGTTTCTTCCGTTTTATACTTTTTTCCCTTTTAATTTCTTTCTCGTTTTCTTCATCATTTTTTCCTTTGCGTACTTTTGGTTACATTTACAATTTTTTGTTTTTGTTTCTTCAGTGTGTTTCTTCCGTTTTATACTTTTTTCCCTTTTAATTTCTTTCTCGTTTTCTTCATCATTTTTCCCTTTGCGTACTTTTGGTTACATTTACAATTTTTTGTTTTTGTTTCTTCACTGTCTTTCTTCCGTTTTATACTTTTTTCCCTTTTAATTTCTTTCTCGTTTTCTTCATCATTTTTCCCTTTGCGTACTTTTGGTTACATTTACAATTTTTTGTTTTTGTTTCTTCACTGTCTTTCTTCCGTTTTATACTTTTTTCCCTTTTAATTTCTTTCTCGTTTTCTTCATCATTTTTCCCTTTGCGTACTTTTGGTTACATTACAATTTTTTGTTTTTGTTTCTTCAGTGTGTTTCTTCCGTTTTATACTTTTTTCCCTTTTAATTTCTTTCTCGTTTTCTTCATCATTTTTCCCTTTGCGTACTTTTGGCTACATTTACAATTTTTTGTTTTTGTTTCTTCACTGTCTTTCTTCCGTTTTATACTTTTTTCCCTTTTAATTTCTTTCTCGTTTTCTTCATCATTTTTCCCTTTGCGTACTTTTGGTTACATTTACAATTTTTTGTTTTTGTTTCTTCACTGTCTTTCTTCCGTTTTATACTTTTTTCCCTTTTAATTTCTTTCTCGTTTTCTTCATCATTTTTCCCTTTGCGTACTTTTGGTTACATTTACAATTTTTTGTTTTTGTTTCTTCACTGTCTTTCTTCCGTTTTATACTTTTTTCCCTTTTAATTTCTTTCTCGTTTTCTTCATCATTTTTCCTTTGCGTACTTTTGGTTACATTTACAATTTTTTGTTTTTGTTTCTTCAGTGTCTTTCTTCCGTTTTATACTTTTTTCCCTTTTAATTTCTTTCTCGTTTTCTTCATCATTTTTCCCTTTGCGTACTTTTGGTTACATTTACAATTTTTTGTTTTTGTTTCTTCAGTGTGTTTCTTCCGTTTTATACTTTTTTCCCTTTTAATTTCTTTCTCGTTTTCTTCATCATTTTTTCCTTTGCGTACTTTTGGTTACATTTACAATTTTTTGTTTTTGTTTCTTCACTGTCTTTCTTCCGTTTTATACTTTTTTCCCTTTTAATTTCTTTCTCGTTTTCTTCATCATTTTTTCCTTTGCGTACTTTTGGTTACATTTACAATTTTTTGTTTTTGTTTCTTCAGTGTCTTTCTTCCGTTTTATACTTTTTTCCCTTTTAATTTCTTTCTCGTTTTCTTCATCATTTTTTCCTTTGCGTACTTTTGGTTACATTTACAATTTTTTGTTTTTGTTTCTTCAGTGTCTTTCTTCCGTTTTATACTTTTTTCCCTTTTAATTTCTTTCTCGTTTTCTTCATCATTTTTCCCTTTGCGTACTTTTGGTTACATTTACAATTTTTTGTTTTTGTTTCTTCAGTGTGTTTCTTCCGTTTTATACTTTTTTCCCTTTTAATTTCTTTCTCGTTTTCTTCATCATTTTTTCCTTTGCGTACTTTTGGTTACATTTACAATTTTTTGTTTTTGTTTCTTCAGTGTCTTTCTTCCGTTTTATACTTTTTTCCCTTTTAATTTCTTTCTCGTTTTCTTCATCATTTTTCCCTTTGCGTACTTTTGGTTACATTTACAATTTTTTGTTTTTGTTTCTTCAGTGTGTTTCTTCCGTTTTATACTTTTTTCCCTTTTAATTTCTTTCTCGTTTTCTTCATCATTTTTTCCTTTGCGTACTTTTGGTTACATTTACAATTTTTTGTTTTTGTTTCTTCACTGTCTTTCTTCCGTTTTATACTTTTTTCCCTTTTAATTTCTTTCTCGTTTTCTTCATCATTTTTCCCTTTGCGTACTTTTGGTTACATTTACAATTTTTTGTTTTTGTTTCTTCACTGTGTTTCTTCCGTTTTATACTTTTTTCCCTTTTAATTTCTTTCTCGTTTTCTTCATCATTTTTTCCTTTGCGTACTTTTGGTTACATTTACAATTTTTTGTTTTTGTTTCTTCAGTGTCTTTCTTCCGTTTTATACTTTTTTCCCTTTTAATTTCTTTCTCGTTTTCTTCATCATTTTTTCCTTTGCGTACTTTTGGTTACATTTACAATTTTTTGTTTTTGTTTCTTCACTGTCTTTCTTCCGTTTTATACTTTTTTCCCTTTTAATTTCTTTCTCGTTTTCTTCATCATTTTTTCCTTTGCGTACTTTTGGTTACATTTACAATTTTTTGTTTTTGTTTCTTCAGTGTCTTTCTTCCGTTTTATACTTTTTTCCCTTTTAATTTCTTTCTCGTTTTCTTCATCATTTTTTCCTTTGCGTACTTTTGGTTACATTTACAATTTTTTGTTTTTGTTTCTTCAGTGTCTTTCTTCCGTTTTATACTTTTTTCCCTTTTAATTTCTTTCTCGTTTTCTTCATCATTTTTCCCTTTGCGTACTTTTGGTTACATTTACAATTTTTTGTTTTTGTTTCTTCAGTGTCTTTCTTCCGTTTTATACTTTTTTCCCTTTTAATTTCGTTCTCGTTTTCTTCATCATTTTTTCCTTTGCGTACTTTTGGTTACATTTACAATTTTTTGTTTTTGTTTCTTCAGTGTCTTTCTTCCGTTTTATACTTTTTTCCCTTTGAATTTCTTTCTCGTTTTCTTCATCATTTTTCCCTTTGCGTACTTTTGGTTACATTTACAATTTTTTGTTTTTGTTTCTTCAGTGTGTTTCTTCCGTTTTATACTTTTTTCCCTTTTAATTTCTTTCTCGTTTTCTTCATCATTTTTTCCTTTGCGTACTTTTGGTTACATTTACAATTTTTTGTTTTTGTTTCTTCACTGTCTTTCTTCCGTTTTATACTTTTTTCCCTTTTAATTTCTTTCTCGTTTTCTTCATCATTTTTCCCTTTGCGTACTTTTGGTTACATTTACAATTTTTTGTTTTTGTTTCTTCACTGTGTTTCTTCCGTTTTATACTTTTTTCCCTTTTAATTTCTTTCTCGTTTTCTTCATCATTTTTTCCTTTGCGTACTTTTGGTTACATTTACAATTTTTTGTTTTTGTTTCTTCACTGTCTTTCTTCCGTTTTATACTTTTTTCCCTTTTAATTTCTTTCTCGTTTTCTTCATCATTTTTCCCTTTGCGTACTTTTGGTTACATTTACAATTTTTTGTTTTTGTTTCTTCACTGTCTTTCTTCCGTTTTATACTTTTTTCCCTTTTAATTTCTTTCTCATTTTCTTCATCATTTTCCTCTTTGCGTACTTTTGGTTACATTTACAATTTTTTGTTTTTGTTTCTTCAGTGTCTTTCTTCCGTTTTATACTTTTTTCCCTTTTAATTTCTTTCTCGTTTTCTTCATCATTTTTCCCTTTGCGTACTTTTGGTTACATTTACAATTTTTTGTTTTTGTTTCTTCAGTGTGTTTCTTCCGTTTTATACTTTTTTCCCTTTTAATTTCTTTCTCGTTTTCTTCATCATTTTTTCCTTTGCGTACTTTTGGTTACATTTACAATTTTTTGTTTTTGTTTCTTCACTGTCTTTCTTCCGTTTTATACTTTTTTCCCTTTTAATTTCTTTCTCGTTTTCTTCATCATTTTTCCCTTTGCGTACTTTTGGTTACATTTACAATTTTTTGTTTTTGTTTCTTCAGTGTCTTTCTTCCGTTTTATACTTTTTTCCCTTTTAATTTCTTTCTCGTTTTCTTCATCATTTTTCCCTTTGCGTACTTTTGGCTACATTTACAATTTTTTGTTTTTGTTTCTTCAGTGTGTTTCTTCCGTTTTATACTTTTTCCCTTTTAATTTCTTTCTCGTTTTCTTCATCATTTTTCCCTTTGCGTACTTTTGGCTACATTTACAATTTTTTGTTTTTGTTTCTTCACTGTCTTTCTTCCGTTTTATACTTTTTTCCCTTTTAATTTCTTTCTCGTTTTCTTCATCATTTTTCCCTTTGCGTACTTTTGGTTACATTTACAATTTTTTGTTTTTGTTTCTTCAGTGTCTTTCTTCCGTTTTATACTTTTTTCCCTTTTAATTTCTTTCTCGTTTTCTTCATCATTTTTCCCTTTGCGTACTTTTGGCTACATTTACAATTTTTTGTTTTTGTTTCTTCAGTGTGTTTCTTCCGTTTTATACTTTTTCCCTTTTAATTTCTTTCTCGTTTTCTTCATCATTTTTCCCTTTGCGTACTTTTGGCTACATTTACAATTTTTTGTTTTTGTTTCTTCACTGTCTTTCTTCCGTTTTATACTTTTTTCCCTTTTAATTTCTTTCTCGTTTTCTTCATCATTTTTTCCTTTGCGTACTTTTGGTTACATTTACAATTTTTTGTTTTTGTTTCTTCACTGTCTTTCTTCCGTTTTATACTTTTTTCCCTTTTAATTTCTTTCTCATTTTCTTCATCATTTTCCTCTTTGCGTACTTTTGGTTACATTTACAATTTTTTGTTTTTGTTTCTTCAGTGTCTTTCTTCCGTTTTATACTTTTTTCCCTTTTAATTTCTTTCTCGTTTTCTTCATCATTTTTCCCTTTGCGTACTTTTGGTTACATTTACAATTTTTTGTTTTTGTTTCTTCAGTGTCTTTCTTCCGTTTTATACTTTTTTCCCTTTTAATTTCTTTCTCGTTTTCTTCATCATTTTTCCCTTTGCGTACTTTTGGTTACATTTACAATTTTTTGTTTTTGTTTCTTCAGTGTGTTTCTTCCGTTTTATACTTTTTTCCCTTTTAATTTCTTTCTCGTTTTCTTCATCATTTTTCCCTTTGCGTACTTTTGGTTACATTTACAATTTTTTGTTTTTGTTTCTTCACTGTGTTTCTTCCGTTTTATACTTTTTTCCCTTTTAATTTCTTTCTCGTTTTCTTCATCATTTTTCCCTTTGCGTACTTTTGGTTACATTTACAATTTTTTGTTTTTGTTTCTTCACTGTCTTTCTTCCGTTTTATACTTTTTTCCCTTTTAATTTCTTTCTCATTTTCTTCATCATTTTCCTCTTTGCGTACTTTTGGTTACATTTACAATTTTTTGTTTTTGTTTCTTCAGTGTCTTTCTTCCGTTTTATACTTTTTTCCCTTTTAATTTCTTTCTCGTTTTCTTCATCATTTTTTCCTTTGCGTACTTTTGGTTACATTTACAATTTTTTGTTTTTGTTTCTTCAGTGTCTTTCTTCCGTTTTATACTTTTTTCCCTTTTAATTTCTTTCTCGTTTTCTTCATCATTTTTTCCTTTGCGTACTTTTGGTTACATTTACAATTTTTTGTTTTTGTTTCTTCACTGTCTTTCTTCCGTTTTATACTTTTTTCCCTTTTAATTTCTTTCTCGTTTTCTTCATCATTTTTCCCTTTGCGTACTTTTGGTTACATTTACAATTTTTTGTTTTTGTTTCTTCAGTGTGTTTCTTCCGTTTTATACTTTTTTCCCTTTTAATTTCTTTCTCGTTTTCTTCATCATTTTTTCCTTTGCGTACTTTTGGTTACATTTACAATTTTTTGTTTTTGTTTCTTCAGTGTCTTTCTTCCGTTTTATACTTTTTTCCCTTTTAATTTCTTTCTCGTTTTCTTCATCATTTTTCCCTTTGCGTACTTTTGGTTACATTTACAATTTTTTGTTTTTGTTTCTTCACTGTGTTTCTTCCGTTTTATACTTTTTTCCCTTTTAATTTCTTTCTCGTTTTCTTCATCATTTTTTCCTTTGCGTACTTTTGGTTACATTTACAATTTTTTGTTTTTGTTTCTTCACTGTCTTTCTTCCGTTTTATACTTTTTTCCCTTTTAATTTCTTTCTCGTTTTCTTCATAATTTTTCCCTTTGCGTACTTTTGGTTACATTTACAATTTTTTGTTTTTGTTTCTTCACTGTGTTTCTTCCGTTTTATACTTTTTTCCCTTTTAATTTCTTTCTCGTTTTCTTCATCATTTTTCCCTTTGCGTACTTTTGGTTACATTTACAATTTTTTGTTTTTGTTTCTTCACTGTCTTTCTTCCGTTTTATACTTTTTTCCCTTTTAATTTCTTTCTCATTTTCTTCATCATTTTCCTCTTTGCGTACTTTTGGTTACATTTACAATTTTTTGTTTTTGTTTCTTCAGTGTCTTTCTTCCGTTTTATACTTTTTTCCCTTTTAATTTCTTTCTCGTTTTCTTCATCATTTTTCCCTTTGCGTACTTTTGGTTACATTTACAATTTTTTGTTTTTGTTTCTTCACTGTGTTTCTTCCGTTTTATACTTTTTTCCCTTTTAATTTCTTTCTCGTTTTCTTCATCATTTTTTCCTTTGCGTACTTTTGGTTACATTTACAATTTTTTGTTTTTGTTTCTTCAGTGTCTTTCTTCCGTTTTATACTTTTTTCCCTTTTAATTTCTTTCTCGTTTTCTTCATCATTTTTTCCTTTGCGTACTTTTGGTTACATTTACAATTTTTTGTTTTTGTTTCTTCACTGTCTTTCTTCCGTTTTATACTTTTTTCCCTTTTAATTTCTTTCTCATTTTCTTCATCATTTTCCTCTTTGCGTACTTTTGGTTACATTTACAATTTTTTGTTTTTGTTTCTTCAGTGTCTTTCTTCCGTTTTATACTTTTTTCCCTTTTAATTTCTTTCTCGTTTTCTTCATCATTTTTCCCTTTGCGTACTTTTGGTTACATTTACAATTTTTTGTTTTTGTTTCTTCACTGTGTTTCTTCCGTTTTATACTTTTTTCCCTTTTAATTTCTTTCTCGTTTTCTTCATCATTTTTTCCTTTGCGTACTTTTGGTTACATTTACAATTTTTTGTTTTTGTTTCTTCAGTGTCTTTCTTCCGTTTTATACTTTTTTCCCTTTTAATTTCTTTCTCGTTTTCTTCATCATTTTTTCCTTTGCGTACTTTTGGTTACATTTACAATTTTTTGTTTTTGTTTCTTCACTGTCTTTCTTCCGTTTTATACTTTTTTCCCTTTTAATTTCTTTCTCGTTTTCTTCATCATTTTTCCCTTTGCGTACTTTTGGTTACATTTACAATTTTTTGTTTTTGTTTCTTCAGTGTGTTTCTTCCGTTTTATACTTTTTTCCCTTTTAATTTCTTTCTCGTTTTCTTCATCATTTTTCCCTTTGCGTACTTTTGGTTACATTTACAATTTTTTGTTTTTGTTTCTTCACTGTCTTTCTTCCGTTTTATACTTTTTTCCCTTTTAATTTCTTTCTCGTTTTCTTCATCATTTTTCCCTTTGCGTACTTTTCGTTACATTTACAATTTTTTGTTTTTGTTTCTTCACTGTGTTTCTTCCGTTTTATACTTTTTTCCCTTTTAATTTCTTTCTCGTTTTCTTCATCATTTTTTCCTTTGCGTACTTTTGGTTACATTTACAATTTTTTGTTTTTGTTTCTTCACTGTGTTTCTTCCGTTTTATACTTTTTTGCCTTTTAATTTCTTTCTCGTTTTCTTCATCATTTTTTCCTTTGCGTACTTTTGGTTACATTTACAATTTTTTGTTTTTGTTTCTTCAGTGTCTTTCTTCCGTTTTATACTTTTTTCCCTTTTAATTTCTTTCTCGTTTTCTTCATCATTTTTTCCTTTGCGTACTTTTGGTTACATTTACAATTTTTTGTTTTTGTTTCTTCAGTGTCTTTCTTCCGTTTTATACTTTTTTCCCTTTTAATTTCTTTCTCGTTTTCTTCATCATTTTTTCCTTTGCGTACTTTTGGTTACATTTACAATTTTTTGTTTTTGTTTCTTCAGTGTCTTTCTTCCGTTTTATACTTTTTTCCCTTTTAATTTCTTTCTCGTTTTCTTCATCATTTTTTCCTTTGCGTACTTTTGGTTACATTTACAATTTTTTGTTTTTGTTTCTTCAGTGTCTTTCTTCCGTTTTATACTTTTTTCCCTTTTAATTTCTTTCTCGTTTTCTTCATCATTTTTTCCTTTGCGTACTTTTGGTTACATTTACAATTTTTTGTTTTTGTTTCTTCACTGTGTTTCTTCCGTTTTATACTTTTTTCCCTTTTAATTTCTTTCTCGTTTTCTTCATCATTTTTCCCTTTGCGTACTTTTGGTTACATTTACAATTTTTTGTTTTTGTTTCTTCACTGTGTTTCTTCCGTTTTATACTTTTTTCCCTTTTAATTTCTTTCTCGTTTTCTTCATCATTTTTTCCTTTGCGTACTTTTGGTTACATTTACAATTTTTTGTTTTTGTTTCTTCAGTGTCTTTCTTCCGTTTTATACTTTTTCCCTTTTAATTTCTTTCTCGTTTTCTTCATCATTTTTTCCTTTGCGTACTTTTGGTTACATTTACAATTTTTTGTTTTTGTTTCTTCAGTGTCTTTCTTCCGTTTTATACTTTTTTCCCTTTTAATTTCTTTCTCGTTTTCTTCATCATTTTTTCCTTTGCGTACTTTTGGTTACATTTACAATTTTTTGTTTTTGTTTCTTCACTGTGTTTCTTCCGTTTTATACTTTTTTCCCTTTTAATTTCTTTCTCGTTTTCTTCATCATTTTTCCCTTTGCGTACTTTTGGTTACATTTACAATTTTTTGTTTTTGTTTCTTCAGTGTCTTTCTTCCGTTTTATACTTTTTTCCCTTTTAATTTCTTTCTCATTTTCTTCATCATTTTTCCCTTTGCGTACTTTTGGTTACATTTACAATTTTTTGTTTTTGTTTCTTCACTGTCTTTCTTCCGTTTTATACTTTTTTCCCTTTTAATTTCTTTCTCGTTTTCTTCATCATTTTTCCCTTTGCGTACTTTTGGTTACATTTACAATTTTTTGTTTTTGTTTCTTCAGTGTGTTTCTTCCGTTTTATACTTTTTTCCCTTTTAATTTCTTTCTCGTTTTCTTCATCATTTTTTCCTTTGCGTACTTTTGGTTACATTTACAATTTTTTGTTTTTGTTTCTTCAGTGTGTTTCTTCCGTTTTATACTTTTTTCCCTTTTAATTTCTTTCTCATTTTCTTCATCATTTTTCCCTTTGCGTACTTTTGGTTACATTTACAATTTTTTGTTTTTGTTTCTTCACTGTCTTTCTTCCGTTTTATACTTTTTTCCCTTTTAATTTCTTTCTCGTTTTCTTCATCATTTTTCCCTTTGCGTACTTTTGGTTACATTTACAATTTTTTGTTTTTGTTTCTTCAGTGTGTTTCTTCCGTTTTATACTTTTTTCCCTTTTAATTTCTTTCTCGTTTTCTTCATCATTTTTTCCTTTGCGTACTTTTGGTTACATTTACAATTTTTTGTTTTTGTTTCTTCAGTGTCTTTCTTCCGTTTTATACTTTTTTCCCTTTTAATTTCTTTCTCATTTTCTTCATCATTTTTCCCTTTGCGTACTTTTGGTTACATTTACAATTTTTTGTTTTTGTTTCTTCACTGTCTTTCTTCCGTTTTATACTTTTTTCTTTTTTAATTTCTTTCTCGTTTTCTTCATCATTTTTCCCTTTGCGTACTTTTGGTTACATTTACAATTTTTTGTTTTTGTTTCTTCAGTGTGTTTCTTCCGTTTTATACTTTTTTCCCTTTTAATTTCTTTCTCGTTTTCTTCATCATTTTTTCCTTTGCGTACTTTTGGTTACATTTACAATTTTTTGTTTTTGTTTCTTCACTGTCTTTCTTCCGTTTTATACTTTTTTCCCTTTTAATTTCTTTCTCGTTTTCTTCATCATTTTTCCCTTTGCGTACTTTTGGTTACATTTACAATTTTTTGTTTTTGTTTCTTCACTGTGTTTCTTCCGTTTTATACTTTTTTCCCTTTTAATTTCTTTCTCGTTTTCTTCATCATTTTTTCCTTTGCGTACTTTTGGTTACATTTACAATTTTTTGTTTTTGTTTCTTCACTGTCTTTCTTCCGTTTTATACTTTTTTCCCTTTTAATTTCTTTCTCGTTTTCTTCATCATTTTTCCCTTTGCGTACTTTTGGTTACATTTACAATTTTTTGTTTTTGTTTCTTCAGTGTCTTTCTTCCGTTTTATACTTTTTTCCCTTTTAATTTCTTTCTCGTTTTCTTCATCATTTTTCCCTTTGCGTACTTTTGGTTACATTTACAATTTTTTGTTTTTGTTTCTTCAGTGTCTTTCTTCCGTTTTATACTTTTTTCCCTTTTAATTTCTTTCTCGTTTTCTTCATCATTTTTTCCTTTGCGTACTTTTGGTTACATTTACAATTTTTTGTTTTTGTTTCTTCAGTGTCTTTCTTCCGTTTTATACTTTTTTCCCTTTTAATTTCTTTCTCGTTTTCTTCATCATTTTTCCCTTTGCGTACTTTTGGTTACATTTACAATTTTTTGTTTTTGTTTCTTCACTGTGTTTCTTCCGTTTTATACTTTTTTCCCTTTTAATTTCTTTCTCGTTTTCTTCATCATTTTTTCCTTTGCGTACTTTTGGTTACATTTACAATTTTTTGTTTTTGTTTCTTCACTGTCTTTCTTCCGTTTTATACTTTTTTCCCTTTTAATTTCTTTCTCGTTTTCTTCATCAATTTTCCCTTTGCGTACTTTTGGTTACATTTACAATTTTTTGTTTTTGTTTCTTCACTGTGTTTCTTCCGTTTTATACTTTTTTCCCTTTTAATTTCTTTCTCGTTTTCTTCATCATTTTTTCCTTTGCGTACTTTTGGTTACATTTACAATTTTTTGTTTTTGTTTCTTCACTGTCTTTCTTCCGTTTTATACTTTTTTCCCTTTTAATTTCTTTCTCGTTTTCTTCATCATTTTTCCCTTTGCGTACTTTTGGTTACATTTACAATTTTTTGTTTTTGTTTCTTCAGTGTCTTTCTTCCGTTTTATACTTTTTTCCCTTTTAATTTCTTTCTCATTTTCTTCATCATTTTTCCCTTTGCTTACTTTTGGCGACATTTACAATTTTTTGTTTTTGTTTCTTCAGTGTGTTTCTTCCGTTTTATACTTTTTTCCCTTTTAATTTCTTTCTCATTTTCTTCATCATTTTCCTCTTTGCGTACTTTTGGTTACATTTACAATTTTTTGTTTTTGTTTCTTCAGTGTGTTTCTTCCGTTTTATACTTTTTTCCCTTTTAATTTCTTTCTCATTTTCTTCATCATTTTTCCCTTTGCGTACTTTTGGTTACATTTACAATTTTTTGTTTTTGTTTCTTCAGTGTCTTTCTTCCGTTTTATACTTTTTTCCCTTTTAATTTCTTTCTCGTTTTCTTCATCATTTTTCCCTTTGCGTACTTTTGGTTACATTTACAATTTTTTGTTTTTGTTTCTTCAGTGTGTTTCTTCCGTTTTATACTTTTTTCCCTTTTAATTTCTTTCTCATTTTCTTCATCATTTTTCCCTTTGCGTACTTTTGGTTACATTTACAATTTTTTGTTTTTGTTTCTTCAGTGTCTTTCTTCCGTTTTATACTTTTTTCCCTTTTAATTTCTTTCTCGTTTTCTTCATCATTTTTCCCTTTGCGTACTTTTGGTTACATTTACAATTTTTTGTTTTTGTTTCTTCAGTGTCTTTCTTCCGTTTTATACTTTTTTCCCTTTTAATTTCTTTCTCGTTTTCTTCATCATTTTTCCCTTTGCGTACTTTTGGTTACATTTACAATTTTTTGTTTTTGTTTCTTCAGTGTCTTTCTTCCGTTTTATACTTTTTTCCCTTTTAATTTCTTTCTCATTTTCTTCATCATTTTTCCCTTTGCGTACTTTTGGTTACATTTACAATTTTTTGTTTTTGTTTCTTCAGTGTCTTTCTTCCGTTTTATACTTTTTTCCCTTTTAATTTCTTTCTCATTTTCTTCATCATTTTTCCCTTTGCGTACTTTTGGTTACATTTACAATTTTTTGTTTTTGTTTCTTCAGTGTCTTTCTTCCGTTTTATACTTTTTTCCCTTTTAATTTCTTTCTCATTTTCTTCATCATTTTTCCCTTTGCTTACTTTTGGCTACATTTACAATTTTTTGTTTTTGTTTCTTCAGTGTGTTTCTTCCGTTTTATACTTTTTTCCCTTTTAATTTCTTTCTCATTTTCTTCATCATTTTTCCCTTTGCGTACTTTTGGTTACATTTACAATTTTTTGTTTTTGTTTCTTCAGTGTCTTTCTTCCGTTTTATACTTTTTTCCCTTTTAATTTCTTTCTCATTTTCTTCATCATTTTCCTCTTTGCGTACTTTTGGTTACATTTACAATTTTTTGTTTTTGTTTCTTCAGTGTGTTTCTTCCGTTTTATACTTTTTTCCCTTTTAATTTCTTTCTCATTTTCTTCATCATTTTTCCCTTTGCGTACTTTTGGTTACATTTACAATTTTTTGTTTTTGTTTCTTCAGTGTCTTTCTTCCGTTTTATACTTTTTTCCCTTTTAATTTCTTTCTCATTTTCTTCATCATTTTCCTCTTTGCGTACTTTTGGTTACATTTACAATTTTTTGTTTTTGTTTCTTCAGTGTCTTTCTTCCGTTTTATACTTTTTTCCCTTTTAATTTCTTTCTCATTTTCTTCATCATTTTTCCCTTTGCGTACTTTTGGTTACATTTACAATTTTTTGTTTTTGTTTCTTCAGTGTCTTTCTTCCGTTTTATACTTTTTTCCCTTTTAATTTCTTTCTCATTTTCTTCATCATTTTCCTCTTTGCGTACTTTTGGTTACATTTACAATTTTTTGTTTTTGTTTCTTCAGTGTCTTTCTTCCGTTTTATACTTTTTTCCCTTTTAATTTCTTTCTCATTTTCTTCATCATTTTCCTCTTTGCGTACTTTTGGTTACATTTACAATTTTTTGTTTTTGTTTCTTCAGTGTCTTTCTTCCGTTTTATACTTTTTTCCCTTTTAATTTCTTTCTCATTTTCTTCATCATTTTTCCCTTTGCGTACTTTTGGTTACATTTACAATTTTTTGTTTTTGTTTCTTCAGTGTCTTTCTTCCGTTTTATACTTTTTTCCCTTTTAATTTCTTTCTCATTTTCTTCATCATTTTTCCCTTTGCGTACTTTTGGTTACATTTACAATTTTTTGTTTTTGTTTCTTCAGTGTCTTTCTTCCGTTTTATACTTTTTTCCCTTTTAATTTCTTTCTCATTTTCTTCATCATTTTTCCCTTTGCTTACTTTTGGCTACATTTACAATTTTTTGTTTTTGTTTCTTCAGTGTGTTTCTTCCGTTTTATACTTTTTTCCCTTTTAATTTCTTTCTCATTTTCTTCATCATTTTTCCCTTTGCGTACTTTTGGTTACATTTACAATTTTTTGTTTTTGTTTCTTCAGTGTGTTTCTTCCGTTTTATACTTTTTTCCCTTTTAATTTCTTTCTCATTTTCTTCATCATTTTCCTCTTTGCGTACTTTTGGTTACATTTACAATTTTTTGTTTTTGTTTCTTCAGTGTGTTTCTTCCGTTTTATACTTTTTTCCCTTTTAATTTCTTTCTCGTTTTCTTCATCATTTTTCCCTTTGCGTACTTTTGGTTACATTTACAATTTTTTGTTTTTGTTTCTTCAGTGTCTTTCTTCCGTTTTATACTTTTTTCCGTTTTAATTTCTTTCTCATTTTCTTCATCATTTTCCTCTTTGCGTACTTTTGGTTACATTTACAATTTTTTGTTTTTGTTTCTTCAGTGTCTTTCTTCCGTTTTATACTTTTTTCCCTTTTAATTTCTTTCTCATTTTCTTCATCATTTTTCCCTTTGCGTACTTTTGGTTACATTTACAATTTTTTGTTTTTGTTTCTTCAGTGTCTTTCTTCCGTTTTATACTTTTTTCCCTTTTAATTTCTTTCTCATTTTCTTCATCATTTTTCCCTTTGCGTACTTTTGGTTACATTTACAATTTTTTGTTTTTGTTTCTTCAGTGTGTTTCTTCCGTTTTATACTTTTTTCCCTTTTAATTTCTTTCTCATTTTCTTCATCATTTTTCCCTTTGCGTACTTTTGGTTACATTTACAATTTTTTGTTTTTGTTTCTTCAGTGTCTTTCTTCCGTTTTATACTTTTTTCCCTTTTAATTTCTTTCTCATTTTCTTCATCATTTTTCCCTTTGCGTACTTTTGGTTACATTTACAATTTTTTGTTTTTGTTTCTTCAGTGTCTTTCTTCCGTTTTATACTTTTTTCCCTTTTAATTTCTTTCTCGTTTTCTTCATCATTTTTCCCTTTGCGTACTTTTGGTTACATTTACAATTTTTTGTTTTTGTTTCTTCAGTGTCTTTCTTCCGTTTTATACTTTTTTCCCTTTTAATTTCTTTCTCGTTTTCTTCATCATTTTTCCCTTTGCGTACTTTTGGTTACATTTACAATTTTTTGTTTTTGTTTCTTCAGTGTCTTTCTTCCGTTTTATACTTTTTTCCCTTTTAATTTCTTTCTCATTTTCTTCATCATTTTTCCCTTTGCGTACTTTTGGTTACATTTACAATTTTTTGTTTTTGTTTCTTCAGTGTCTTTCTTCCGTTTTATACTTTTTTCCCTTTTAATTTCTTTCTCGTTTTCTTCATCATTTTTCCCTTTGCGTACTTTTGGTTACATTTACAATTTTTTGTTTTTGTTTCTTCAGTGTCTTTCTTCCGTTTTATACTTTTTTCCCTTTTAATTTCTTTCTCGTTTTCTTCATCATTTTTCCCTTTGCGTACTTTTGGTTACATTTACAATTTTTTGTTTTTGTTTCTTCAGTGTCTTTCTTCCGTTTTATACTTTTTTCCCTTTTAATTTCTTTCTCATTTTCTTCATCATTTTTCCCTTTGCGTACTTTTGGTTACATTTACAATTTTTTGTTTTTGTTTCTTCAGTGTCTTTCTTCCGTTTTATACTTTTTTCCCTTTTAATTTCTTTCTCGTTTTCTTCATCATTTTTCCCTTTGCGTACTTTTGGTTACATTTACAATTTTTTGTTTTTGTTTCTTCAGTGTCTTTCTTCCGTTTTATACTTTTTTCCCTTTTAATTTCTTTCTCATTTTCTTCATCATTTTTCCCTTTGCGTACTTTTGGTTACATTTACAATTTTTTGTTTTTGTTACTTCAGTGTCTTTCTTCCGTTTTATACTTTTTTCCCTTTTAATTTCTTTCTCATTTTCTTCATCATTTTCCTCTTTGCGTACTTTTGGTTACATTTACAATTTTTTGTTTTTGTTTCTTCAGTGTCTTTCTTCCGTTTTATACTTTTTTCCCTTTTAATTTCTTTCTCGTTTTCTTCATCATTTTTCCCTTTGCGTACTTTTGGTTACATTTACAATTTTTTGTTTTTGTTTCTTCAGTGTCTTTCTTCCGTTTTATACTTTTTTCCCTTTTAATTTCTTTCTCATTTTCTTCATCATTTTTCCCTTTGCGTACTTTTGGTTACATTTACAATTTTTTGTTTTTGTTTCTTCAGTGTCTTTCTTCCGTTTTATACTTTTTTCCCTTTTAATTTCTTTCTCGTTTTCTTCATCATTTTTCCCTTTGCGTACTTTTGGCTACATTTACAATTTTTTGTTTTTGTTTCTTCAGTGTCTTTCTTCCGTTTTATACTTTTTTCCCTTTTAATTTCTTTCTCATTTTCTTCATCATTTTCCTCTTTGCGTACTTTTGGTTACATTTACAATTTTTTGTTTTTGTTTCTTCAGTGTCTTTCTTCCGTTTTATACTTTTTTCCCTTTTAATTTCTTTCTCGTTTTCTTCATCATTTTTCCCTTTGCGTACTTTTGGTTACATTTACAATTTTTTGTTTTTGTTTCTTCAGTGTCTTTCTTCCGTTTTATACTTTTTTCCCTTTTAATTTCTTTCTCATTTTCTTCATCATTTTTCCCTTTGCGTACTTTTGGTTACATTTACAATTTTTTGTTTTTGTTTCTTCAGTGTCTTTCTTCCGTTTTATACTTTTTTCCCTTTTAATTTCTTTCTCGTTTTCTTCATCATTTTTCCCTTTGCGTACTTTTGGCTACATTTACAATTTTTTGTTTTTGTTTCTTCAGTGTCTTTCTTCCGTTTTATACTTTTTTCCCTTTTAATTTCTTTCTCATTTTCTTCATCATTTTTCCCTTTGCGTACTTTTGGTTACATTTACAATTTTTTGTTTTTGTTTCTTCAGTGTCTTTCTTCCGTTTTATACTTTTTTCCCTTTTAATTTCTTTCTCATTTTCTTCATCATTTTCCTCTTTGCGTACTTTTGGTTACATTTACAATTTTTTGTTTTTGTTTCTTCAGTGTCTTTCTTCCGTTTTATACTTTTTTCCCTTTTAATTTCTTTCTCGTTTTCTTCATCATTTTTCCCTTTGCGTACTTTTGGTTACATTTACAATTTTTTGTTTTTGTTTCTTCAGTGTCTTTCTTCCGTTTTATACTTTTTTCCCTTTTAATTTCTTTCTCGTTTTCTTCATCATTTTTCCCTTTGCGTACTTTTGGTTACATTTACAATTTTTTGTTTTTGTTTCTTCAGTGTCTTTCTTCCGTTTTATACTTTTTTCCCTTTTAATTTCTTTCTCATTTTCTTCATCATTTTCCTCTTTGCGTACTTTTGGTTACATTTACAATTTTTTGTTTTTGTTTCTTCAGTGTCTTTCTTCCGTTTTATACTTTTTTCCCTTTTAATTTCTTTCTCGTTTTCTTCATCATTTTTCCCTTTGCGTACTTTTGGTTACATTTACAATTTTTTGTTTTTGTTTCTTCAGTGTCTTTCTTCCGTTTTATACTTTTTTCCCTTTTAATTTCTTTCTCGTTTTCTTCATCATTTTTCCCTTTGCGTACTTTTGGCTACATTTACAATTTTTTGTTTTTGTTTCTTCAGTGTCTTTCTTCCGTTTTATACTTTTTTCCCTTTTAATTTCTTTCTCATTTTCTTCATCATTTTTCCCTTTGCGTACTTTTGGTTACATTTACAATTTTTTGTTTTTGTTTCTTCAGTGTCTTTCTTCCGTTTTATACTTTTTTCCCTTTTAATTTCTTTCTCATTTTCTTCATCATTTTCCTCTTTGCGTACTTTTGGTTACATTTACAATTTTTTGTTTTTGTTTCTTCAGTGTCTTTCTTCCGTTTTATACTTTTTTCCCTTTTAATTTCTTTCTCGTTTTCTTCATCATTTTTCCCTTTGCGTACTTTTGGTTACATTTACAATTTTTTGTTTTTGTTTCTTCAGTGTCTTTCTTCCGTTGTATACTTTTTTCCCTTTTAATTTCTTTCTCGTTTTCTTCATCATTTTTCCCTTTGCGTACTTTTGGTTACATTTACAATTTTTTGTTTTTGTTTCTTCAGTGTCTTTCTTCCGTTGTATACTTTTTTCCCTTTTAATTTCTTTCTCGTTTTCTTCATCATTTTTCCCTTTGCGTACTTTTGGTTACATTTACAATTTTTTGTTTTTGTTTCTTCAGTGTCTTTCTTCCGTTTTATACTTTTTTCCCTTTTAATTTCTTTCTCGTTTTCTTCATCATTTTTCCCTTTGCGTACTTTTGGTTACATTTACAATTTTTTGTTTTTGTTTCTTCAGTGTGTTTCTTCCGTTTTATACTTTTTTCCCTTTTAATTTCTTTCTCGTTTTCTTCATCATTTTTCCCTTTGCGTACTTTTGGTTACATTTACAATTTTTTGTTTTTGTTTCTTCAGTGTCTTTCTTCCGTTTTATACTTTTTTCCCTTTTAATTTCTTTCTCGTTTTCTTCATCATTTTTCCCTTTGCGTACTTTTGGTTACATTTACAATTTTTTGTTTTTGTTTCTTCAGTGTCTTTCTTCCGTTGTATACTTTTTTCCCTTTTAATTTCTTTCTCGTTTTCTTCATCATTTTTCCCTTTGCGTACTTTTGGTTACATTTACAATTTTTTGTTTTTGTTTCTTCAGTGTCTTTCTTCCGTTTTATACTTTTTTCCCTTTTAATTTCTTTCTCGTTTTCTTCATCATTTTTCCCTTTGCATACTTTTGGTTACATTTACAATTTTTTGTTTTTGTTTCTTCAGTGTCTTTCTTCCGTTTTATACTTTTTTCCCTTTTAATTTCTTTCTCGTTTTCTTCATCATTTTTACCTTTGCGTACTTTTGGTTACATTTACAATTTTTTGTTTTTGTTTCTTCAGTGTCTTTCTTCCGTTGTATACTTTTTTCCCTTTTAATTTCTTTCTCGTTTTCTTCATCATTTTTCCCTTTGCGTACTTTTGGTTACATTTACAATTTTTTGTTTTTGTTTCTTCAGTGTCTTTCTTCCGTTGTATACTTTTTTCCCTTTTAATTTCTTTCTCGTTTTCTTCAACATTTTTCCCTTTGCGTACTTTTGGTTACATTTACAATTTTTTGTTTTTGTTTCTTCAGTGTCTTTCTTCCGTTTTATACTTTTTTCCCTTTTAATTTCTTTCTCGTTTTCTTCATCATTTTTCCCTTTGCGTACTTTTGGTTACATTTACAATTTTTTGTTTTTGTTTCTTCAGTGTCTTTCTTCCGTTTTATACTTTTTTCCCTTTTAATTTCTTTCTCGTTTTCTTCATCATTTTTCCCTTTGCGTACTTTTGGTTACATTTACAATTTTTTGTTTTTGTTTCTTCAGTGTCTTTCTTCCGTTTTATACTTTTTTCCCTTTTAATTTCTTTCTCGTTTTCTTCATCATTTTTCCCTTTGCGTACTTTTGGTTACATTTACAATTTTTTGTTTTTGTTTCTTCAGTGTCTTTCTTCCGTTTTATACTTTTTTCCCTTTTAATTTCTTTCTCGTTTTCTTCATCATTTTTCCCTTTGCGTACTTTTGGTTACATTTACAATTTTTTGTTTTTGTTTCTTCAGTGTCTTTCTTCCGTTGTATACTTTTTTCCCTTTTAATTTCTTTCTCGTTTTCTTCATCATTTTTCCCTTTGCGTACTTTTGGTTACATTTACAATTTTTTGTTTTTGTTTCTTCAGTGTCTTTCTTCCGTTGTATACTTTTTTCCCTTTTAATTTCTTTCTCGTTTTCTTCAACATTTTTCCCTTTGCGTACTTTTGGTTACATTTACAATTTTTTGTTTTTGTTTCTTCAGTGTCTTTCTTCCGTTTTATACTTTTTTCCCTTTTAATTTCTTTCTCGTTTTCTTCATCATTTTTCCCTTTGCGTACTTTTGGTTACATTTACAATTTTTTGTTTTTGTTTCTTCAGTGTCTTTCTTCCGTTGTATTCTTTTTTCCCTTTTAATTTCTTTCTCGTTTTCTTCATCATTTTTCCCTTTGCGTACTTTTGGTTACATTTACAATTTTTTGTTTTTGTTTCTTCAGTGTCTTTCTTCCGTTTTATACTTTTTTCCCTTTTAATTTCTTTCTCGTTTTCTTCATCATTTTTCCCTTTGCGTACTTTTGGTTACATTTACAATTTTTTGTTTTTGTTTCTTCAGTGTCTTTCTTCCGTTTTATACTTTTTTCCCTTTTAATTTCTTTCTCGTTTTCTTCATCATTTTTCCCTTTGCGTACTTTTGGTTACATTTACAATTTTTTGTTTTTGTTTCTTCAGTGTCTTTCTTCCGTTGTATACTTTTTTCCCTTTTAATTTCTTTCTCGTTTTCTTCATCATTTTTCCCTTTGCGTACTTTTGGTTACATTTACAATTTTTTGTTTTTGTTTCTTCAGTGTCTTTCTTCCGTTTTATACTTTTTTCCCTTTTAATTTCTTTCTCGTTTTCTTCATCATTTTTCCCTTTGCGTACATTTGGCTACATTTACATTTTTTTGTTTTTGTTTCTTCAGTGTGTTTCTTCCGTTTTATACTTTTTTCCCTTTTAATTTCTTTCTCATTTTCTTCATCATTTTTCCCTTTGCGTACTTTTGGTTACATTTACAATTTTTTGTTTTTGTTTCTTCAGTGTCTTTCTTCCGTTTTATACTTTTTTCCCTTTTAATTTCTTTCTCGTTTTCTTCATCATTTTTCCCTTTGCGTACTTTTGGTTACATTTACAATTTTTTGTTTTTGTTTCTTCAGTGTCTTTCTTCCGTTTTATACTTTTTTCCCTTTTAATTTCTTTCTCATTTTCTTCATCATTTTTCCCTTTGCGTACTTTTGGTTACATTTACAATTTTTTGTTTTTGTTTCTTCAGTGTCTTTCTTCCGTTTTATACTTTTTTCCCTTTTAATTTCTTTCTCATTTTCTTCATCATTTTCCTCTTTGCGTACTTTTGGTTACATTTACAATTTTTTGTTTTTGTTTCTTCAGTGTCTTTTTTCCGTTTTATACTTTTTTCCCTTTTAATTTCTTTCTCGTTTTCTTCATCATTTTTCCCTTTGCGTACTTTTGGTTACATTTACAATTTTTTGTTTTTGTTTCTTCAGTGTCTTTCTTCCGTTTTATACTTTTTTCCCTTTTAATTTCTTTCTCATTTTCTTCATCATTTTCCTCTTTGCGTACTTTTGGTTACATTTACAATTTTTTGTTTTTGTTTCTTCAGTGTCTTTCTTCCGTTTTATACTTTTTTCCCTTTTAATTTCTTTCTCGTTTTCTTCATCATTTTCCTCTTTGCGTACTTTTGGTTACATTTACAATTTTTTGTTTTTGTTTCTTCAGTGTCTTTCTTCCGTTTTATACTTTTTTCCCTTTTAATTTCTTTCTCGTTTTCTTCATCATTTTTCCCTTTGCGTACTTTTGGTTACATTTACAATTTTTTGTTTTTGTTTCTTCAGTGTCTTTCTTCCGTTTTATACTTTTTTCCCTTTTAATTTCTTTCTCGTTTTCTTCATCATTTTTCCCTTTGCGTACTTTTGGTTACATTTACAATTTTTTGTTTTTGTTTCTTCAGTGTCTTTCTTCCGTTGTATACTTTTTTCCCTTTTAATTTCTTTCTCGTTTTCTTCATCATTTTTCCCTTTGCGTACTTTTGGTTACATTTACAATTTTTTGTTTTTGTTTCTTCAGTGTCTTTCTTCCGTTTTATACTTTTTTCCCTTTTAATTTCTTTCTCGTTTTCTTCATCATTTTTCCCTTTGCGTACATTTGGCTACATTTACATTTTTTTGTTTTTGTTTCTTCAGTGTGTTTCTTCCGTTTTATACTTTTTTCCCTTTTAATTTCTTTCTCATTTTCTTCATCATTTTTCCCTTTGCGTACTTTTGGTTACATTTACAATTTTTTGTTTTTGTTTCTTCAGTGTCTTTCTTCCGTTTTATACTTTTTTCCCTTTTAATTTCTTTCTCGTTTTCTTCATCATTTTTCCCTTTGCGTACTTTTGGTTACATTTACAATTTTTTGTTTTTGTTTCTTCAGTGTCTTTCTTCCGTTTTATACTTTTTTCCCTTTTAATTTCTTTCTCATTTTCTTCATCATTTTTCCCTTTGCGTACTTTTGGTTACATTTACAATTTTTTGTTTTTGTTTCTTCAGTGTCTTTCTTCCGTTTTATACTTTTTTCCCTTTTAATTTCTTTCTCATTTTCTTCATCATTTTCCTCTTTGCGTACTTTTGGTTACATTTACAATTTTTTGTTTTTGTTTCTTCAGTGTCTTTTTTCCGTTTTATACTTTTTTCCCTTTTAATTTCTTTCTCGTTTTCTTCATCATTTTTCCCTTTGCGTACTTTTGGTTACATTTACAATTTTTTGTTTTTGTTTCTTCAGTGTCTTTCTTCCGTTTTATACTTTTTTCCCTTTTAATTTCTTTCTCATTTTCTTCATCATTTTCCTCTTTGCGTACTTTTGGTTACATTTACAATTTTTTGTTTTTGTTTCTTCAGTGTCTTTCTTCCGTTTTATACTTTTTTCCCTTTTAATTTCTTTCTCGTTTTCTTCATCATTTTCCTCTTTGCGTACTTTTGGTTACATTTACAATTTTTTGTTTTTGTTTCTTCAGTGTCTTTCTTCCGTTTTATACTTTTTTCCCTTTTAATTTCTTTCTCGTTTTCTTCATCAATTTTCCCTTTGCGTACTTTTGGTTACATTTACAATTTTTTGTTTTTGTTTCTTCAGTGTCTTTCTTCCGTTTTATACTTTTTTCCCTTTTAATTTCTTTCTCATTTTCTTCATCATTTTCCTCTTTGCGTACTTTTGGTTACATTTACAATTTTTTGTTTTTGTTTCTTCAGTGTCTTTCTTCCGTTTTATACTTTTTTCCCTTTTAATTTCTTTCTCGTTTTCTTCATCATTTTTCCCTTTGCGTACTTTTGGTTACATTTACAATTTTTTGTTTTTGTTTCTTCAGTGTCTTTCTTCCGTTTTATACTTTTTTCCCTTTTAATTTCTTTCTCGTTTTCTTCATCATTTTTCCCTTTGCGTACTTTTGGTTACATTTACAATTTTTTGTTTTTGTTTCTTCAGTGTCTTTCTTCCGTTTTATACTTTTTTCCCTTTTAATTTCTTTCTCGTTTTCTTCATCATTTTTCCCTTTGCGTACTTTTGGCTACATTTACAATTTTTTGTTTTTGTTTCTTCAGTGTGTTTCTTCCGTTTTATACTTTTTTCCCTTTTAATTTCTTTCTCATTTTCTTCACCATTTTTCCCTTTGCGTACTTTTGGTTAAATTTACAATTTTTTATTTTTGTTTCTTCAGTGTGTTTCTTCCGTTTTATACTTTTTTCCCTTTTAATTACTTTCTCATTTTCTTCATCATGTTTCCCTTTGCGTACTTTTGGTTACATTTACAATTTTTTGTTTTTGTTTCTTCAGTGTCTTTCTTCCGTTTTATACTTTTTTCCCTTTTAATTTCTTTCTCGTTTTCTTCATCATTATTCCCTTTGCGTACTTTTGGTTACATTTACAATTTTTTGTTTTTGTTTCTTCAGTGTCTTTCTTCCGTTTTATACTTTTTTCCCTTTTAATTTCTTTCTCGTTTTCTTCATCATTTTTCCCTTTGCGTACTTTTGGTTACATTTACAATTTTTTGTTTTTGTTTCTTCAGTGTCTTTCTTCCGTTTTATACTTTTTTCCCTTTTAATTTCTTTCTCATTTTCTTCATCATTTTTCCCTTTGCGTACTTTTGGTTACATTTACAATTTTTTGTTTTTGTTTCTTCAGTGTCTTTCTTCCGTTTTATACTTTTTTCCCTTTTAATTTCTTTCTCGTTTTCTTCATCATTTTTCCCTTTGCGTACTTTTGGTTACATTTACAATTTTTTGTTTTTGTTTCTTCAGTGTCTTTCTTCCTTTTTATACTTTTTTCCCTTTTAATTTCTTTCTCGTTTTCTTCATCATTTTTCCCTTTGCGTACTTTTGGTTACATTTACAATTTTTTGTTTTTGTTTCTTCAGTGTCTTTCTTCCGTTTTATACTTTTTTCCCTTTTAATTTCTTTCTCATTTTCTTCATCATTTTTCCCTTTGCGTACTTTTGGTTACATTTACAATTTTTTGTTTTTGTTTCTTCAGTGTCTTTCTTCCGTTTTATACTTTTTTCCCTTTTAATTTCTTTCTCATTTTCTTCATCATTTTTCCCTTTGCGTACTTTTGGCTACATTTACAATTTTTTGTTTTTGTTTCTACAGTGTGTTTCTTTCGTTTTATACTTTTTTCCCTTTTAATTACTTTCTCATTTTCTTCATCATTTTTCCCTTTGCTTACTTTTGGCTACATTTACAATTTTTTGTTTTTGTTTCTTCAGTGTGTTTCTTCCGTTTTATACTTTTTTCCCTTTTAATTTCTTTCTCGTTTTCTTCATCATTTTCCTCTTTGCGTACTTTTGGTTACATTTACAATTTTTTGTTTTTGTTTCTTCAGTGTCTTTCTTCCGTTTTATACTTTTTTCCCTTTTAATTTCTTTCTCGTTTTCTTCATCATTTTCCTCTTTGCGTACTTTTGGTTACATTTACAATTTTTTGTTTTTGTTTCTTCAGTGTCTTTCTTCCGTTTTATACTTTTTTCCCTTTTAATTTCTTTCTCGTTTTCTTCATCATTTTTCCCTTTGCGTACTTTTGGTTACATTTACAATTTTTTGTTTTTGTTTCTTCAGTGTCTTTCTTCCGTTTTATACTTTTTTCCCTTTTAATTTCTTTCTCGTTTTCTTCATCATTTTTCCCTTTGCGTACTTTTGGTTACATTTACAATTTTTTGTTTTTGTTTCTTCAGTGTCTTTCTTCCGTTTTATACTTTTTTCCCTTTTAATTTCTTTCTCGTTTTCTTCATCATTTTTCCCTTTGCGTACTTTTGGTTACATTTACAATTTTTTGTTTTTGTTTCTTCAGTGTCTTTCTTCCGTTTTATACTTTTTTCCCTTTTAATTTCTTTCTCGTTTTCTTCATCATTTTTCCCTTTGCGTACTTTTGGCTACATTTACAATTTTTTGTTTTTGTTTCTTCAGTGTGTTTCTTCCGTTTTATACTTTTTTCCCTTTTAATTTCTTTCTCGTTTTCTTCATCATTTTTCCCTTTGCGTACTTTTGGTTACATTTACAATTTTTTGTTTTTGTTTCTTCAGTGTCTTTCTTCCGTTTTATACTTTTTTCCCTTTTAATTTCTTTCTCGTTTTCTTCATCATTTTTCCCTTTGCGTACTTTTGGCTACATTTACAATTTTTTGTTTTTGTTTCTTCAGTGTGTTTCTTCCGTTTTATACTTTTTTCCCTTTTAATTTCTTTCTCGTTTTCTTCATCATTTTTCCCTTTGCGTACTTTTGGTTACATTTACAATTTTTTGTTTTTGTTTCTTCAGTGTCTTTCTTCCGTTTTATACTTTTTTCCCTTTTAATTTCTTTCTCATTTTCTTCATCATTTTTCCCTTTGCGTACTTTTGGTTACATTTACAATTTTTTGTTTTTGTTTCTTCAGTGTCTTTCTTCCGTTTTATACTTTTTTCCCTTTTAATTTCTTTCTCATTTTCTTCATCATTTTTCCCTTTGCGTACTTTTGGTTACATTTACAATTTTTTGTTTTTGTTTCTTCAGTGTCTTTCTTCCGTTTTATACTTTTTTCCCTTTTAATTTCTTTCTCGTTTTCTTCATCATTTTTCCCTTTGCGTACTTTTGGTTACATTTACAATTTTTTGTTTTTGTTTCTTCAGTGTCTTTCTTCCGTTTTATACTTTTTTCCCTTTTAATTTCTTTCTCGTTTTCTTCATCATTTTTCCCTTTGCGTACTTTTGGTTACATTTACAATTTTTTGTTTTTGTTTCTTCAGTGTCTTTCTTCCGTTTTATACTTTTTTCCCTTTTAATTTCTTTCTCATTTTCTTCATCATTTTTCCCTTTGCGTACTTTTGGTTACATTTACAATTTTTTGTTTTTGTTTCTTCAGTGTCTTTCTTCCGTTTTATACTTTTTTCCCTTTTAATTTCTTTCTCATTTTCTTCATCATTTTTCCCTTTGCGTACTTTTGGTTACATTTACAATTTTTTGTTTTTGTTTCTTCAGTGTCTTTCTTCCGTTTTATACTTTTTTCCCTTTTAATTTCTTTCTCGTTTTCTTCATCATTTTTCCCTTTGCGTACTTTTGGTTACATTTACAATTTTTTGTTTTTGTTTCTTCAGTGTCTTTCTTCCGTTTTATACTTTTTTCCCTTTTAATTTCTTTCTCGTTTTCTTCATCATTTTTCCCTTTGCGTACTTTTGGTTACATTTACAATTTTTTGTTTTTGTTTCTTCAGTGTCTTTCTTCCGTTTTATACTTTTTTCCCTTTTAATTTCTTTCTCATTTTCTTCATCATTTTTCCCTTTGCGTACTTTTGGTTACATTTACAATTTTTTGTTTTTGTTTCTTCAGTGTCTTTCTTCCGTTTTATACTTTTTTCCCTTTTAATTTCTTTCTCATTTTCTTCATCATTTTCCTCTTTGCGTACTTTTGGTTACATTTACAATTTTTTCTTTTTGTTTCTTCAGTGTGTTTCTTCCGTTTTATACTTTTTTCCCTTTTAATTTCTTTCTCATTTTCTTCATCATTTTTCCCTTTGCGTACTTTTGGTTACATTTACAATTTTTTGTTTTTGTTTCTTCAGTGTGTTTCTTCCGTTTTATACTTTTTTCCCTTTTAATTTCTTTCTCATTTTCTTCATCATTTTTCCCTTTGCGTACTTTTGGTTACATTTACAATTTTTTGTTTTTGTTTCTTCAGTGTGTTTCTTCCGTTTTATACTTTTTTCCCTTTTAATTTCTTTCTCGTTTTCTTCATCATTTTTCCCTTTGCGTACTTTTGGTTACATTTACAATTTTTTGTTTTTGTTTCTTCAGTGTCTTTCTTCCGTTTTATACTTTTTTCCCTTTTAATTTCTTTCTCGTTTTCTTCATCATTTTTCCCTTTGCGTACTTTTGGTTACATTTACAATTTTTTGTTTTTGTTTCTTCAGTGTCTTTCTTCCGTTTTATACTTTTTTCCCTTTTAATTTCTTTCTCATTTTCTTCATCATTTTTCCCTTTGCGTACTTTTGGTTACATTTACAATTTTTTGTTTTTGTTTCTTCAGTGTCTTTCTTCCGTTTTATACTTTTTTCCCTTTTAATTTCTTTCTCGTTTTCTTCATCATTTTTCCCTTTGCGTACTTTTGGTTACATTTACAATTTTTTGTTTTTGTTTCTTCAGTGTGTTTCTTCCGTTTTATACTTTTTTCCCTTTTAATTTCTTTCTCATTTTCTTCATCATTTTTCCCTTTGCGTACTTTTGGTTACATTTACAATTTTTCGTTTTTGTTTCTTCAGTGTGTTTCTTCCGTTTTATACTTTTTTCCCTTTTAATTTCTTTCTCGTTTTCTTCATCATTTTTCCCTTTGCGTACTTTTGGTTACATTTACAATTTTTTGTTTTTGTTTCTTCAGTGTCTTTCTTCCGTTTTATACTTTTTTCCCTTTTAATTTCTTTCTCGTTTTCTTCATCATTTTTCCCTTTGCGTACTTTTGGTTACATTTACAATTTTTTGTTTTTGTTTCTTCAGTGTCTTTCTTCCGTTTTATACTTTTTTCCCTTTTAATTTCTTTCTCATTTTCTTCATCATTTTTCCCTTTGCGTACTTTTGGTTACATTTACAATTTTTTGTTTTTGTTTCTTCAGTGTCTTTCTTCCGTTTTATACTTTTTTCCCTTTTAATTTCTTTCTCATTTTCTTCATCATTTTTCCCTTTGCGTACTTTTGGTTACATTTACAATTTTTTGTTTTTGTTTCTTCAGTGTCTTTCTTCCGTTTTATACTTTTTTCCCTTTTAATTTCTTTCTCGTTTTCTTCATCATTTTTCCCTTTGCGTACTTTTGGTTACATTTACAATTTTTTGTTTTTGTTTCTTCAGTGTCTTTCTTCCGTTTTATACTTTTTTCCCTTTTAATTTCTTTCTCATTTTCTTCATCATTTTTCCCTTTGCGTACTTTTGGTTACATTTACAATTTTTTGTTTTTGTTTCTTCAGTGTCTTTCTTCCGTTTTATACTTTTTTCCCTTTTAATTTCTTTCTCGTTTTCTTCATCATTTTTCCCTTTGCGTACTTTTGGTTACATTTACAATTTTTTGTTTTTGTTTCTTCAGTGTCTTTCTTCCGTTTTATACTTTTTTCCCTTTTAATTTCTTTCTCATTTTCTTCATCATTTTTCCCTTTGCGTACTTTTGGTTACATTTACAATTTTTTGTTTTTGTTTCTTCAGTGTCTTTCTTCCGTTTTATACTTTTTTCCCTTTTAATTTCTTTCTCGTTTTCTTCATCATTTTTCCCTTTGCGTACTTTTGGTTACATTTACAATTTTTTGTTTTTGTTTCTTCAGTGTCTTTCTTCCGTTTTATACTTTTTTCCCTTTTAATTTCTTTCTCATTTTCTTCATCATTTTTCCCTTTGCGTACTTTTGGTTACATTTACAATTTTTTGTTTTTGTTTCTTCAGTGTCTTTCTTCCGTTTTATACTTTTTTCCCTTTTAATTTCTTTCTCATTTTCTTCATCATTTTTCCCTTTGCGTACTTTTGGTTACATTTACAATTTTTTGTTTTTGTTTCTTCAGTGTCTTTCTTCCGTTTTATACTTTTTTCCCTTTTAATTTCTTTCTCGTTTTCTTCATCATTTTTCCCTTTGCGTACTTTTGGTTACATTTACAATTTTTTGTTTTTGTTTCTTCAGTGTGTTTCTTCCGTTTTATACTTTTTTCCCTTTTAATTTCTTTCTCATTTTCTTCATCATTTTTCCCTTTGCGTACTTTTGGTTACATTTACAATTTTTTGTTTTTGTTTCTTCAGTGTGTTTCTTCCGTTTTATACTTTTTTCCCTTTTAATTTCTTTCTCATTTTCTTCATCATTTTTCCCTTTGCGTACTTTTGGTTACATTTACAATTTTTTGTTTTTGTTTCTTCAGTGTCTTTCTTCCGTTTTATACTTTTTTCCCTTTTAATTTCTTTCTCGTTTTCTTCATCATTTTTCCCTTTGCGTACTTTTGGCTACATTTACAATTTTTTGTTTTTGTTTCTACAGTGTGTTTCTTCCGTTTTATACTTTTTTCCCTTTTAATTTCTTTCTCATTTTCTTCATCATTTTTCCCTTTGCGTACTTTTGGTTACATTTACAATTTTTTGTTTTTGTTTCTTCAGTGTCTTTCTTCCGTTTTATACTTTTTTCCCTTTTAATTTCTTTCTCGTTTTCTTCATCATTTTTCCCTTTGCGTACTTTTGGTTACATTTACAATTTTTTGTTTTTGTTTCTTCAGTGTCTTTCTTCCGTTTTATACTTTTTTCCCTTTTAATTTCTTTCTCATTTTCTTCATCATTTTCCTCTTTGCGTACTTTTGGTTACATTTACAATTTTTTGTTTTTGTTTCTTCAGTGTCTTTCTTCCGTTTTATACTTTTTTCCCTTTTAATTTCTTTCTCGTTTTCTTCATCATTTTTCCCTTTGCGTACTTTTGGTTACATTTACAATTTTTTGTTTTTGTTTCTTCAGTGTCTTTCTTCCGTTGTATACTTTTTTCCCTTTTAATTTCTTTCTCGTTTTCTTCATCATTTTCCTCTTTGCGTACTTTTGGTTACATTTACAATTTTTTGTTTTTGTTTCTTCAGTGTCTTTCTTCCGTTTTATACTTTTTTCCCTTTTAATTTCTTTCTCATTTTCTTCATCATTTTTCCCTTTGCGTACTTTTGGTTACATTTACAATTTTTTGTTTTTGTTTCTTCAGTGTCTTTCTTCCGTTTTATACTTTTTTCCCTTTTAATTTCTTTCTCGTTTTCTTCATCATTTTTCCCTTTGCGTACTTTTGGTTACATTTACAATTTTTTGTTTTTGTTTCTTCAGTGTCTTTCTTCCGTTTTATACTTTTTTCCCTTTTAATTTCTTTCTCATTTTCTTCATCATTTTCCTCTTTGCGTACTTTTGGTTACATTTACAATTTTTTGTTTTTGTTTCTTCAGTGTCTTTCTTCCGTTTTATACTTTTTTCCCTTTTAATTTCTTTCTCGTTTTCTTCATCATTTTTCCCTTTGCGTACTTTTGGTTACATTTACAATTTTTTGTTTTTGTTTCTTCAGTGTCTTTCTTCCGTTGTATACTTTTTTCCCTTTTAATTTCTTTCTCGTTTTCTTCATCATTTTCCTCTTTGCGTACTTTTGGTTACATTTACAATTTTTTGTTTTTGTTTCTTCAGTGTCTTTCTTCCGTTTTATACTTTTTTCCCTTTTAATTTCTTTCTCATTTTCTTCATCATTTTTCCCTTTGCGTACTTTTGGTTACATTTACAATTTTGTGTTTTTGTTTCTTCAGTGTCTTTCTTCCGTTTTATACTTTTTTCCCTTTTAATTTCTTTCTCGTTTTCTTCATCATTTTTCCCTTTGCGTACTTTTGGTTACATTTACAATTTTTTGTTTTTGTTTCTTCAGTGTGTTTCTTCCGTTTTATACTTTTTTCCCTTTTAATTTCTTTCTCGTTTTCTTCATCATTTTCCTCTTTGCGTACTTTTGGTTACATTTACAATTTTTTGTTTTTGTTTCTTCAGTGTCTTTCTTCCGTTTTATACTTTTTTCCCTTTTAATTTCTTTCTCGTTTTCTTCATCATTTTTCCCTTTGCGTACTTTTGGTTACATTTACAATTTTTTGTTTTTGTTTCTTCAGTGTCTTTCTTCCGTTTTATACTTTTTTCCCTTTTAATTTCTTTCTCGTTTTCTTCATCATTTTTCCCTTTGCGTACTTTTGGCTACATTTACATTTTTTTGTTTTTGTTTCTTCAGTGTGTTTCTTCCGTTTTATACTTTTTTCCCTTTTAATTTCTTTCTCGTTTTCTTCATCATTTTTCCCTTTGCGTACTTTTGGTTACATTTACAATTTTTTGTTTTTGTTTCTTCAGTGTCTTTCTTCCGTTTTATACTTTTTTCCCTTTTAATTTCTTTCTCGTTTTCTTCATCATTTTTCCCTTTGCGTACTTTTGGTTACATTTACAATTTTTTGTTTTTGTTTCTTCAGTGTCTTTCTTCCGTTTTATACTTTTTTCCCTTTTAATTTCTTTCTCGTTTTCTTCATCATTTTCCACTTTGCGTACTTTTGGTTACATTTACAATTTTTTGTTTTTGTTTCTTCAGTGTCTTTCTTCCGTTTTATACTTTTTTCCCTTTTAATTTCTTTCTCGTTTTCTTCATCATTTTTCCCTTTGCGTACTTTTGGTTACATTTACAATTTTTTGTTTTTGTTTCTTCAGTGTCTTTCTTCCGTTTTATACTTTTTTCCCTTTTAATTTCTTTCTCGTTTTCTTCATCATTTTTCCCTTTGCGTACTTTTGGTTATATTTACAATTTTTTGTTTTTGTTTCTTCAGTGTCTTTCTTCCGTTTTATACTTTTTTCCCTTTTAATTTCTTTCTCGTTTTCTTCATCATTTTTCCCTTTGCGTACTTTTGGCTACATTTACATTTTTTTGTTTTTGTTTCTTCAGTGTGTTTCTTCCGTTTTATACTTTTTTCCCTTTTAATTTCTTTCTCGTTTTCTTCATCATTTTTCCCTTTGCGTACTTTTGGTTACATTTACAATTTTTTGTTTTTGTTTCTTCAGTGTCTTTCTTCCGTTTTATACTTTTTTCCCTTTTAATTTCTTTCTCGTTTTCTTCATCATTTTTCCCTTTGCGTACTTTTGGTTACATTTACAATTTTTTGTTTTTGTTTCTTCAGTGTGTTTCTTCCGTTTTATACTTTTTTCCCTTTTAATTTCTTTCTCGTTTTCTTCATCATTTTCCTCTTTGCGTACTTTTGGTTACATTTACAATTTTTTGTTTTTGTTTCTTCAGTGTCTTTCTTCCGTTTTATACTTTTTTCCCTTTTAATTTCTTTCTCGTTTTCTTCATCATTTTTCCCTTTGCGTACTTTTGGTTACATTTACAATTTTTTGTTTTTGTTTCTTCAGTGTCTTTCTTCCGTTTTATACTTTTTTCCCTTTTAATTTCTTTCTCGTTTTCTTCATCATTTTTCCCTTTGCGTACTTTTGGCTACATTTACATTTTTTTGTTTTTGTTTCTTCAGTGTGTTTCTTCCGTTTTATACTTTTTTCCCTTTTAATTTCTTTCTCGTTTTCTTCATCATTTTTCCCTTTGCGTACTTTTGGTTACATTTACAATTTTTTGTTTTTGTTTCTTCAGTGTCTTTCTTCCGTTTTATACTTTTTTCCCTTTTAATTTCTTTCTCGTTTTCTTCATCATTTTTCCCTTTGCGTACTTTTGGTTACATTTACAATTTTTTGTTTTTGTTTCTTCAGTGTCTTTCTTCCGTTTTATACTTTTTTCCCTTTTAATTTCTTTCTCGTTTTCTTCATCATTTTTCCCTTTGCGTACTTTTGGTTACATTTACAATTTTTTGTTTTTGTTTCTTCAGTGTCTTTCTTCCGTTTTATACTTTTTTCCCTTTTAATTTCTTTCTCGTTTTCTTCATCATTTTTCCCTTTGCGTACTTTTGGCTACATTTACATTTTTTTGTTTTTGTTTCTTCAGTGTGTTTCTTCCGTTTTATACTTTTTTCCCTTTTAATTTCTTTCTCGTTTTCTTCATCATTTTTCCCTTTGCGTACTTTTGGTTACATTTACAATTTTTTGTTTTTGTTTCTTCAGTGTCTTTCTTCCGTTTTATACTTTTTTCCCTTTTAATTTCTTTCTCGTTTTCTTCATCATTTTTCCCTTTGCGTACTTTTGGTTACATTTACAATTTTTTGTTTTTGTTTCTTCAGTGTGTTTCTTCCGTTTTATACTTTTTTCCCTTTTAATTTCTTTCTCGTTTTCTTCATCATTTTCCTCTTTGCGTACTTTTGGTTACATTTACAATTTTTTGTTTTTGTTTCTTCAGTGTCTTTCTTCCGTTTTATACTTTTTTCCCTTTTAATTTCTTTCTCGTTTTCTTCATCATTTTTCCCTTTGCGTACTTTTGGTTACATTTACAATTTTTTGTTTTTGTTTCTTCAGTGTCTTTCTTCCGTTTTATACTTTTTTCCCTTTTAATTTCTTTCTCGTTTTCTTCATCATTTTTCCCTTTGCGTACTTTTGGTTACATTTACAATTTTTTGTTTTTGTTTCTTCAGTGTCTTTCTTCCGTTTTATACTTTTTTCCCTTTTAATTTCTTTCTCGTTTTCTTCATCATTTTTCCCTTTGCGTACTTTTGGCTACATTTACATTTTTTTGTTTTTGTTTCTTCAGTGTGTTTCTTCCGTTTTATACTTTTTTCCCTTTTAATTTCTTTCTCGTTTTCTTCATCATTTTTCCCTTTGCGTACTTTTGGTTACATTTACAATTTTTTGTTTTTGTTTCTTCAGTGTCTTTCTTCCGTTTTATACTTTTTTCCCTTTTAATTTCTTTCTCGTTTTCTTCATCATTTTTCCCTTTGCGTACTTTTGGTTACATTTACAATTTTTTGTTTTTGTTTCTTCAGTGTGTTTCTTCCGTTTTATACTTTTTTCCCTTTTAATTTCTTTCTCGTTTTCTTCATCATTTTCCTCTTTGCGTACTTTTGGTTACATTTACAATTTTTTGTTTTTGTTTCTTCAGTGTCTTTCTTCCGTTTTATACTTTTTTCCCTTTTAATTTCTTTCTCGTTTTCTTCATCATTTTTCCCTTTGCGTACTTTTGGTTACATTTACAATTTTTTGTTTTTGTTTCTTCAGTGTCTTTCTTCCGTTTTATACTTTTTTCCCTTTTAATTTCTTTCTCGTTTTCTTCATCATTTTTCCCTTTGCGTACTTTTGGCTACATTTACATTTTTTTGTTTTTGTTTCTTCAGTGTGTTTCTTCCGTTTTATACTTTTTTCCCTTTTAATTTCTTTCTCGTTTTCTTCATCATTTTTCCCTTTGCGTACTTTTGGTTACATTTACAATTTTTTGTTTTTGTTTCTTCAGTGTCTTTCTTCCGTTTTATACTTTTTTCCCTTTTAATTTCTTTCTCGTTTTCTTCATCATTTTTCCCTTTGCGTACTTTTGGTTACATTTACAATTTTTTGTTTTTGTTTCTTCAGTGTCTTTCTTCCGTTTTATACTTTTTTCCCTTTTAATTTCTTTCTCGTTTTCTTCATCATTTTTCCCTTTGCGTACTTTTGGTTACATTTACAATTTTTTGTTTTTGTTTCTTCAGTGTCTTTCTTCCGTTTTATACTTTTTTCCCTTTTAATTTCTTTCTCGTTTTCTTCATCATTTTTCCCTTTGCGTACTTTTGGTTACATTTACAATTTTTTGTTTTTGTTTCTTCAGTGTCTTTCTTCCGTTTTATACTTTTTTCCCTTTTAATTTCTTTCTCGTTTTCTTCATCATTTTTCCCTTTGCGTACTTTTGGTTACATTTACAATTTTTTGTTTTTGTTTCTTCAGTGTCTTTCTTCCGTTTTATACTTTTTTCCCTTTTAATTTCTTTCTCGTTTTCTTCATCATTTTTCCCTTTGCGTACTTTTGGTTACATTTACAATTTTTTGTTTTTGTTTCTTCAGTGTCTTTCTTCCGTTTTATACTTTTTTCCCTTTTAAATTCTTTCTCATTTTCTTCATCATTTTTCCCTTTGCGTACTTTTGGTTACATTTACAATTTTTTGTTTTTGTTTCTTCAGTGTGTTTCTTCCGTTTTATACTTTTTTCCCTTTTAATTTCTTTCTCATTTTCTTCATCATTTTTCCCTTTGCGTACTTTTGGTTACATTTACAATTTTTTGTTTTTGTTTCTTCAGTGTCTTTCTTCCGTTGTATACTTTTTTCCCTTTTAATTTCTTTCTCATTTTCTTCATCATTTTTCCCTTTGCTTACTTTTGGCTACATTTACAATTTTTTGTTTTTGTTTCTTCAGTGTGTTTCTTCCGTTTTATACTTTTTTCCCTTTTAATTTCTTTCTCATTTTCTTCATCATTTTCCTCTTTGCGTACTTTTGGTTACATTTACAATTTTTTGTTTTTGTTTCTTCAGTGTGTTTCTTCCGTTTTATACTTTTTTCCCTTTTAATTTCTTTCTCATTTTCTTCATCATTTTTCCCTTTGCGTACTTTTGGTTACATTTACAATTTTTTGTTTTTGTTTCTTCAGTGTGTTTCTTCCGTTTTATACTTTTTTCCCTTTTAATTTCTTTCTCATTTTCTTCATCATTTTTCCCTTTGCGTACTTTTGGTTACATTTACAATTTTTTGTTTTTGTTTCTTCAGTGTGTTTCTTCCGTTTTATACTTTTTTCCCTTTTAATTTCTTTCTCATTTTCTTCATCATTTTCCTCTTTGCGTACTTTTGGTTACATTTACAATTTTTTGTTTTTGTTTCTTCAGTGTGTTTCTTCCGTTTTATACTTTTTTCCCTTTTAATTTCTTTCTCATTTTCTTCATCATTTTCCTCTTTGCGTACTTTTGGCTACATTTACAATTTTTTGTTTTTGTTTCTTCAGTGTGTTTCTTCCGTTTTATACTTTTTTCCCTTTTAATTTCTTTCTCATTTTCTTCATCATTTTTCCCTTTGCGTACTTTTGTTTACATTTACAATTTTTTGTTTTTGTTTCTTCAGTGTGTTTCTTCCGTTTTATACTTTTTTCCCTTTTAATTTCTTTCTCATTTTCTTCATCATTTTCCTCTTTGCGTACTTTTGGTTACATTTACAATTTTTTGTTTTTGTTTCTTCAGTGTGTTTCTTCCGTTTTATACTTTTTTCCCTTTTAATTTCTTTCTCATTTTCTTCATCATTTTCCTCTTTGCGTACTTTTGGTTACATTTACAATTTTTTGTTTTTGTTTCTTCAGTGTGTTTCTTCCGTTTTATACTTTTTTCCCTTTTAATTTCTTTCTCATTTTCTTCATCATTTTTCCCTTTGCGTACTTTTGGTTACATTTACAATTTTTTGTTTTTGTTTCTTCAGTGTCTTTCTTCCGTTTTATACTTTTTTCCCTTTTAATTTCTTTCTCATTTTCTTCATCATTTTTCCCTTTGCGTACTTTTGGTTACATTTACAATTTTTTGTTTTTGTTTCTTCAGTGTCTTTCTTCCGTTTTATACTTTTTTCCCTTTTAATTTCTTTCTCATTTTCTTCATCATTTTCCTCTTTGCGTACTTTTGGCTACATTTACAATTTTTTGTTTTTGTTTCTTCAGTGTGTTTCTTCCGTTTTATACTTTTTTCCCTTTTAATTTCTTTCTCATTTTCTTCATCATTTTCCTCTTTGCGTACTTTTGGTTACATTTACAATTTTTTGTTTTTGTTTCTTCAGTGTCTTTCTTCCGTTTTATACTTTTTTCCCTTTTAATTTCTTTCTCGTTTTCTTCATCATTTTTCCCTTTGCGTACTTTTGGTTACATTTACAATTTTTTGTTTTTGTTTCTTCAGTGTCTTTCTTCCGTTTTATACTTTTTTCCCTTTTAATTACTTTCTCATTTTCTTCATCATTTTTCCCTTTGCGTACTTTTGGTTACATTTACAATTTTTTGTTTTTGTTTCTTCAGTGTGTTTCTTCCGTTTTATACTTTTTTCCCTTTTAATTTCTTTCTCATTTTCTTCATCATTTTTCCCTTTGCGTACTTTTGGTTACATTTACAATTTTTTGTTTTTGTTTCTTCAGTGTCTTTCTTCCGTTGTATACTTTTTTCCCTTTTAATTTCTTTCTCATTTTCTTCATCATTTTTCCCTTTGCTTACTTTTGGCTACATTTACAATTTTTTGTTTTTGTTTCTTCAGTGTGTTTCTTCCGTTTTATACTTTTTTCCCTTTTAATTTCTTTCTCATTTTCTTCATCATTTTCCTCTTTGCGTACATTTGGTTACATTTACAATTTTTTGTTTTTGTTTCTTCAGTGTGTTTCTTCCGTTTTATACTTTTTTCCCTTTTAATTTCTTTCTCATTTTCTTCATCATTTTTCCCTTTGCGTACTTTTGGTTACATTTACAATTTTTTGTTTTTGTTTCTTCAGAGTGTTTCTTCCGTTTTATACTTTTTTCCCTTTTAATTTCTTTCTCATTTTCTTCATCATTTTTCCCTTTGCGTACTTTTGGTTACATTTACAATTTTTTGTTTTTGTTTCTTCAGTGTGTTTCTTCCGTTTTATACTTTTTTCCCTTTTAATTTCTTTCTCATTTTCTTCATCATTTTCCTCTTTGCGTACTTTTGGCTACATTTACAATTTTTTGTTTTTGTTTCTTCAGTGTGTTTCTTCCGTTTTATACTTTTTTCCCTTTTAATTTCTTTCTCATTTTCTTCATCATTTTTCCCTTTGCGTACTTTTGTTTACATTTACAATTTTTTGTTTTTGTTTCTTCAGTGTGTTTCTTCCGTTTTATACTTTTTTCCCTTTTAATTTCTTTCTCATTTTCTTCATCATTTTCCTCTTTGCGTACTTTTGGTTACATTTACAATTTTTTGTTTTTGTTTCTTCAGTGTGTTTCTTCCGTTTTATACTTTTTTCCCTTTTAATTTCTTTCTCATTTTCTTCATCATTTTCCTCTTTGCGTACTTTTGGTTACATTTACAATTTTTTGTTTTTGTTTCTTCAGTGTGTTTCTTCCGTTTTATACTTTTTTCCCTTTTAATTTCTTTCTCATTTTCTTCATCATTTTTCCCTTTGCGTACTTTTGGTTACATTTACAATTTTTTGTTTTTGTTTCTTCAGTGTCTTTCTTCCGTTTTATACTTTTTTCCCTTTTAATTTCTTTCTCATTTTCTTCATCATTTTTCCCTTTGCGTACTTTTGGTTACATTTACAATTTTTTGTTTTTGTTTCTTCAGTGTCTTTCTTCCGTTTTATACTTTTTTCCCTTTTAATTTCTTTCTCATTTTCTTCATCATTTTCCTCTTTGCGTACTTTTGGCTACATTTACAATTTTTTGTTTTTGTTTCTTCAGTGTGTTTCTTCCGTTTTATACTTTTTTCCCTTTTAATTTCTTTCTCATTTTCTTCATCATTTTCCTCTTTGCGTACTTTTGGTTACATTTACAATTTTTTGTTTTTGTTTCTTCAGTGTCTTTCTTCCGTTTTATACTTTTTTCCCTTTTAATTTCTTTCTCGTTTTCTTCATCATTTTTCCCTTTGCGTACTTTTGGTTACATTTACAATTTTTTGTTTTTGTTTCTTCAGTGTCTTTCTTCCGTTTTATACTTTTTTCCCTTTTAATTACTTTCTCATTTTCTTCATCATTTTTCCCTTTGCGTACTTTTGGTTACATTTACAATTTTTTGTTTTTGTTTCTTCAGTGTGTTTCTTCCGTTTTATACTTTTTTCCCTTTTAATTTCTTTCTCATTTTCTTCATCATTTTTCCCTTTGCGTACTTTTGGTTACATTTACAATTTTTTGTTTTTGTTTCTTCAGTGTCTTTCTTCCGTTGTATACTTTTTTCCCTTTTAATTTCTTTCTCATTTTCTTCATCATTTTTCCCTTTGCTTACTTTTGGCTACATTTACAATTTTTTGTTTTTGTTTCTTCAGTGTGTTTCTTCCGTTTTATACTTTTTTCCCTTTTAATTTCTTTCTCATTTTCTTCATCATTTTCCTCTTTGCGTACTTTTGGTTACATTTACAATTTTTTGTTTTTGTTTCTTCAGTGTGTTTCTTCCGTTTTATACTTTTTTCCCTTTTAATTTCTTTCTCATTTTCTTCATCATTTTTCCCTTTGCGTACTTTTGGTTACATTTACAATTTTTTGTTTTTGTTTCTTCAGAGTGTTTCTTCCGTTTTATACTTTTTTCCCTTTTAATTTCTTTCTCATTTTCTTCATCATTTTTCCCTTTGCGTACTTTTGGTTACATTTACAATTTTTTGTTTTTGTTTCTTCAGTGTGTTTCTTCCGTTTTATACTTTTTTCCCTTTTAATTTCTTTCTCATTTTCTTCATCATTTTCCTCTTTGCGTACTTTTGGTTACATTTACAATTTTTTGTTTTTGTTTCTTCAGTGTGTTTCTTCCGTTTTATACTTTTTTCCCTTTTAATTTCTTTCTCATTTTCTTCATCATTTTTCCCTTTGCGTACTTTTGGTTACATTTACAATTTTTTGTTTTTGTTTCTTCAGTGTCTTTCTTCCGTTTTATACTTTTTTCCCTTTTAATTTCTTTCTCATTTTCTTCATCATTTTCCTCTTTGCGTACTTTTGGTTACATTTACAATTTTTTGTTTTTGTTTCTTCAGTGTGTTTCTTCCGTTTTATACTTTTTTCCCTTTTAATTTCTTTCTCATTTTCTTCATCATTTTTCCCTTTGCGTACTTTTGGTTACATTTACAATTTTTTGTTTTTGTTTCTTCAGTGTGTTTCTTCCGTTTTATACTTTTTTCCCTTTGAATTTCTTTCTCATTTTCTTCATCATTTTTCCCTTTGCGTACTTTTGGTTACATTTACAATTTTTTGTTTTTGTTTCTTCAGTGTGTTTCTTCCGTTTTATACTTTTTTCCCTTTGAATTTCTTTCTCATTTTCTTCATCATTTTTCCCTTTGCTTACTTTTGGCTACATTTACAATTTTTTGTTTTTGTTTCTTCAGTGTGTTTCTTCCGTTTTATACTTTTTTCCCTTTTAATTTCTTTCTCATTTTCTTCATCATTTTCCTCTTTGCGTACTTTTGGTTACATTTACAATTTTTTGTTTTTGTTTCTTCAGTGTCTTTCTTCCGTTTTATACTTTTTTCCCTTTTAATTTCTTTCTCGTTTTCTTCATCATTTTTCCCTTTGCGTACTTTTGGTTACATTTACAATTTTTTGTTTTTGTTTCTTCAGTGTCTTTCTTCCGTTTTATACTTTTTTCCCTTTTAATTTCTTTCTCATTTTCTTCATCATTTTTCCCTTTGCGTACTTTTGGCTACATTTACAATTTTTTGTTTTTGTTTCTTCAGTGTGTTTCTTCCGTTTTATACTTTTTTCCCTTTTAATTTCTTTCTCATTTTCTTCATCATTTTCCTCTTTGCGTACTTTTGGTTACATTTACAATTTTTTGTTTTTGTTTCTTCAGTGTCTTTCTTCCGTTTTATACTTTTTTCCCTTTTAATTTCTTTCTCATTTTCTTCATCATTTTCCTCTTTGCGTACTTTTGGTTACATTTACAATTTTTTGTTTTTGTTTCTTCAGTGTGTTTCTTCCGTTTTATACTTTTTTCCCTTTTAATTTCTTTCTCATTTTCTTCATCATTTTTCCCTTTGCGTACTTTTGGTTACATTTACAATTTTTTGTTTTTGTTTCTTCAGTGTGTTTCTTCCGTTTTATACTTTTTTCCCTTTTAATTTCTTTCTCATTTTCTTCATCATTTTTCCCTTTGCTTACTTTTGGCTACATTTACAATTTTTTGTTTTTGTTTCTTCAGTGTCTTTCTTCCGTTTTATACTTTTTTCCCTTTTAATTTCTTTCTCATTTTCTTCACCATTTTTACCTTTGCGTACTTTTGGTTACATTTACAATTTTTTATTTTTGTTTCTTCAGTCTGTTTCTTCCGTTTTATACTTTTTTCCCTTTTAATTACTTTCTCATTTTCTTCATCATTTTTCCCTTTGCGTACTTTTGGCTACATTTACAATTTTTTGTTTTTGTTTCTTCAGTGTGTTTCTTCCGTTTTATACTTTTTTCCCTTTTAATTTCTTTCTCATTTTCTTCATCATTTTTCCCTTTGCGTACATTTGGCTACATTTACAATTTTTTGTTTTTGTTTCTTCAGTGTTTTTCTTCCGTTTTATACTTTTTTCCCTTTTAATTTCTTTCTCATTTTCTGCATCATTTTTCCCTTTGCGTACTTTTGGCTACATTTACAATTTTTTATTTTTGTTTCTTCACTGTGTTTCTTCCGTTTTATACTTTTTTCCCTTTTAATTTCTTTCTCATTTTCTTCACCATTTTTCCCTTTGCGTACTTTTGGTTACATTTACAATTTTTTATTTTTGTTTCTTCAGTGTGTTTCTTCCGTTTTATACTTTTTTCCCTTTTAATTACTTTCTCATTTTCTTCATCATTTTTCACTTTGCGTACTTTTGGCTACATTTACAATTTTTTGTTTTTGTTTCTTCAGTGTGTTTCTTCCGTTTTATACTTTTTACTCTTTTAATTTCTTTCTCATTTTCTTCATCATTTTTCCCTTTGCGTACTTTTGGCTACATTTACAATTTTTTGTTTTTGTTTCTTCAGTGTGTTTCTTCCGTTTTATACTTTTTTCCCTTTTAATTACTTTCTCATTTTCTTCATCATTTTTCCCTTTGCGTACTTTTGGCTACATTTACAATTTTTTGTTTTTGTTTCTTCAGTGTGTTTCTTCCGTTTTATACCTTTTTCCCTTTTAATTTCTTTCTCATTTTCTTCATCATTTTTCCCTTTGCGTACTTTTGGCTACATTTACAATTTTTTGTTTTTGTTTCTTCAGTGTGTTTCTTCCGTTTTATACTTTTTTCCCTTTTAATACCTTTCTCATTTTCTTCATCATTTTTCCCTTTGCGTACTTTTGGCTACATTTACAATTTTTTGTTTTTGTTTCTTCAGAGTGTTTCTTCCGTTTTATACTTTTTTCCCTTTTAATTTCATTCTCATTTTCTTCATCGTTTTTCCCTTTGCGTACGTTTGGCTACATTTACAATTTTTTGTTTTTGTTTCTTCAGTGTGTTTCTTCCGTTTTATACTTTTTTCCCTTTTAATTTCTTTCTCATTTTCTTCATCATTTTTCCCTTTGCGTACTTTTGGCTACATTTACAATTTTTTGTTTTTGTTTCTTCAGTGTGTTTCTTCCGTTTTATACTTTTTTCCCTTTTAATTTCTTTCTCATTTTCTTCATCATTTTTCACTTTGCGTACTTTTGGCTACATTTACAATTTTTTGTTTTTGTTTCTTCAGTGTGTTTCTTCCGTTTTATACTTTTTTCCCTTTTAATTTCTTTCTCATTTTCTTCATCATTTTTCCCTTTGCGTACTTTTGGCTACATTTACAATTTTTTGTTTTTGTTTCTTCAGTGTGTTTCTTCCGTTTTATACTTTTTTCCCTTTTAATTTCTTTCTAATTTTCTTCATCATTTTTCCCTTTGCGTACTTTTGGCTACATTTACAATTTTTTGTTTTTGTTTCTTCAGTGTGTTTCTTCCGTTTTATATTTTTTTCCCTTTTAATTTCTTTCTCATTTTCTTCATCATTTTTCCCTTTGCGTACTTTTGGTTACATTTACAATTTTTTGTTTTTGTTTCTTCAGTGTGTTTCTTCCGTTTTATACTTTTTTCCCTTTTAATTTCTTTCTCATTTTCTTCATCATTTTTCCATTTGCGTACTTTTGGTTACATTTACAATTTTTTATTTTTGTTTCTTCAGTGTGTTTCTTCCGTTTTATACTTTTTTCCCTTTTAATTACTTTCTCATTTTCTTCATCATTTTTCCCTTTGCGTACTTTTGGCTACATTTACAATTTTTTGTTTTTGTTTCTTCAGTCTGTTTCTTTCGTTTTATACTTTTTTCCCTTTTAATTTCTTTCTCATTTTCTTCACCATTTTTCCCTTTGCGTACTTTTGGTTACATTTACAATGTTTTCTTTTTGTTTCTTCAGTGTGTTTCTTCCGTTTTATACTTTTTTCCCTTTTAATTACTTTCTCATTTTCTTCATCATTTTTCCCTTTCCGTACTTTTGGCTACATTTACAATTTTTTGTTTTTGTTTCTTCAGTGTGTTTCTTCCGTTTTATACCTTTCTCCCTTTTAATTTCTTTCTCATTTTCTTCATCATTTTTCCCTTTGCGTACTTTTGGCTACATTTACAATTTTTTGTTTTTTTTCTTCAGTGTGTTTCTTCAGTTTTATACTTTTTTCCCTTTTAATTTCTTTCTCATTTTCTTCATTTTTCCCTTTGCGTACTTTTGGCTACATTTACAATTTTTTGTTTTTTTTTCTTCAGTGTGTTTCTTCCGTTTTATACTTTTTTCCCTTTTAATTTCTTTCTCATTTTCTTCATCATTTTTCCCTTTGCGTACTTTTGGCTACATTTACAATTTTTTCTTTTTGTTTCTTCAGTGTGTTTCTTCCGTTTTATACGTTTTTCCCTTTTAATATCTTTCTCATTTTCTTCATCATTTTTCCATTTGCGTACTTTTGGTTACATTTACAATTTTTTATTTTTGTTTCTTCAGTGTGTTTCTTCCGTTTTATACTTTTTTCCCTTTTAAATACTTTCTCATTTTCTTCATCATTTTTCCCTTTGCGTACTTTTGGCTACATTTACAATTTTTTGTTTTTGTTTCTTCAGTCTGTTTCTTCCGTTTTATACTTTTTTCCCTTTTAATTTCTTTCTCATTTTCTTCATCATTTTTTCCTTTGCGTACTTTTGTCTACATTTACAATTTTTTGTTTTTGTTTCTTCAGTGTGTTTCTTCCGTTTTATACTTTTTTCCCTTTTAATTTCTTTCTCATTTTCTTCACCATTTTTCCCTTTGCGTACTTTTGGTTACATTTACAATTTTTTGTTTTTGTTTCTTCAGTGTGTTTCTTCCGTTTTATACTTTTTACCCTTTTAATTACTTTCTCATTTTCTTCATCATTTTTCCCTTTCCGTACTTTTGGCTACATTTACAATTTTTTGTTTTTGTTTCTTCAGTGTGTTTCTTCCGTTTTATACCTTTTTCCCTTTTAATTTCTTTCTCATTTTCTTCATCATTTTTCCCTTTGCGTACTTTTGGCTACATTTACAATTTTTTGTTTTTGTTTCTTCAGTGTGTTTCTTCAGTTTTATACTTTTTTCCCTTTTAATTTCTTTCTCATTTTCTTCATCATTTTTCCCTTTGCGTACTTTTGGCTACATTTACAATTTTTTGTTTTTGTTTCTTCAGTGTGTTTCTTCCGTTTTATACTTTTTTCCCTTTTAATTTCTTTCTCATTTTCTTCATCATTTTTCCCTTTGCGTACTTTTGGCTACATTTACAATTTTTTCTTTTTGTTTCTTCAGTGTGTTTCTTCCGTTTTATACTTTTTTCCCTTTTAATATCTTTCTCATTTTCTTCATCATTTTTCCCTTTGCGTACTTTTGGCTACATTTACAATTTTTTGTTTTTGTTTCTTCAGTGTGTTTCTTCCGTTTTATACTTTTTTCCCTTTTAATTTCATTCTCATTTTCTTCATCATTTTTCCCTTTGCGTACTTTTGGCTACATTTATAATTTTTTGTTTTTGTTTCTTCAGTGTGTTTCTTCCGTTTTATACTTTTTTCCCTTTTAATTTCTTTCTCATTTTCTTCATCATTTTCCCTTTGCGTACTTTTGGCTACATTTACAATTTTTTGTTTTTGTTTCTTCAGTGTGTTTCTTCCGTTTTATATTTTTTTCCCTTTTAATTTCTTTCTCATTTTCTTCACCATTTTTCCCTTTGCGTACTTTTGGTTACATTTACAATTTTTTGTTTTTGTTTCTTCAGTGTGTTTCTTCCGTTTTATACTTTTTTCCCTTTTAATTTCTTTCTCATTTTCTTCATCATTTTTCCCTTTGCGTACTTTTGGCTACATTTACAATTTTTTGTTTTTGTTTCTTCAGTGTGTTTCTTCCGTTTTATACCTTTTTCCCTTTTAATTTCTTTCTCATTTTCTTCATCATTTTTCCCTTTGCGTACTTTTGGCTACATTTACAATTTTTTGTTTTTATTTCTTCAGTGTGTTTCTTCAGTTTTATACTTTTTTCCCTTTTAATTTCTTTCTCATTTTCTTCATCATTTTTCCCTTTGCGTACTTTTGGCTACATTTACAATTTTTTGTTTTTGTTTCTTCAGTGTGTTTCTTCCGTTTTATACTTTTTTCCCTTTTAATTTCTTTCTCATTTTCTTCATCATTTTTCCCTTTGCGTACTTTTGGCTACATTTACAATTTTTTCTTTTTGTTTCTTCAGTGTGTTTCTTCCGTTTTATACTTTTTTCCCTTTTAATATCTTTCTCATTTTCTTCATCATTTTTCCCTTTGCGTACTTTTGGCTACATTTACAATTTTTTGTTTTTGTTTCTTCAGTGTGTTTCTTCCGTTTTATACTTTTTTCCCTTTTAATTTCATTCTCATTTTCTTCATCATTTTTCCCTTTGCGTACTTTTGGCTACATTTATAATTTTTTGTTTTTGTTTCTTCAGTGTGTTTCTTCCGTTTTATACTTTTTTCCCTTTTAATTACTTTCTCATTTTCTTCATCATTTTCCCTTTGCGTACTTTTGGCTACATTTACAATTTTTTGTTTTTGTTTCTTCAGTGTGTTTCTTCCGTTTTATACTTTTTTCCCTTTTAATTTCTTTCTCATTTTCTTCACCATTTTTCCCTTTGCGTACTTTTGGTTACATTTACAATTTTTTGTTTTTGTTTCTTCAGTGTGTTTCTTCCGTTTTATACTTTTTACCCTTTTAATTACTTTCTCATTTTCTTCATCATTTTTCCCTTTGCGTACTTTTGGCTACATTTACAATTTTTTATTTTTGTTTCTTCAGTGTGTTTCTTCCGTTTTATACTTTTTTCCCTTTTAATTACTTTCTCATTTTCTTCATCATTTTTCCCTTTCCGTACTTTTGGCTACATTTACAATTTTTTCTTTTTGTTTCTTCAGTGTGTTTCTTCCGTTTTATACTTTTTTCCCTTTTAATATCTTTCTCATTTTCTTCATCATTTTTCCCTTTGCGTAATTTGGCTACATTTACAATTTTTTGTTTTTGTTTCTTCAGTGTGTTTCTTCCGTTTTATACTTTTTTCCCTTTTAATTTCATTCTCATTTTCTTCATCATTTTTCCCTTTGCGTACTTTTGGCTACATTTATAATTTTTTGTTTTTGTTTCTTCAGTGTGTTTCTTCCGTTTTATACTTTTTTCCCTTTTAATTTCTTTCTCATTTTCTTCATCATTTTCCCTTTGCGTACTTTTGGCTACATTTACAATTTTTTGTTTTTGTTTCTTCAGTGTGTTTCTTCCGTTTTATACTTTTTTCCCTTTTAATTTCTTTCTCATTTTCTTCACCATTTTTCCCTTTGCGTACTTTTGGTTACATTTACAATTTTTTGTTTTTGTTTCTTCAGTGTGTTTCTTCCGTTTTATACTTTTTTCCCTTTTAATTTCTTTCTCATTTTCTTCATCATTTTTCCCTTTGCGTACTTTTGGCTACATTTACAATTTTTTGTTTTTGTTTCTTCAGTGTGTTTCTTCCGTTTTATACCTTTTTCCCTTTTAATTTCTTTCTCATTTTCTTCATCATTTTTCCCTTTGCGTACTTTTGGCTACATTTACAATTTTTTGTTTTTGTTTCTTCAGTGTGTTTCTTCCGTTTTATACTTTTTTCCCTTTTAATTTCTTTCTCATTTTCTTCATCATTTTTCCCTTTGCGTACTTTTGGCTACATTTACAATTTTTTGTTTTTGTTTCTTCAGTGTGTTTCTTCCGTTTTATACTTTTTCCCTTTTAATTTCTTTCTCATTTTCTTCATCATTTTTCCCTTTGCGTACTTTTGGCTACATTTACAATTTTTTCTTTTTGTTTCTTCAGTGTGTTTCTTCCGTTTTATACTTTTTTGCCTTTTAATATCTTTCTCATTTTCTTCATCATTTTTCCCTTTGCGTACTTTTGGCTACATTTACAATTTTTTGTTTTTGTTTCTTCAGTGTGTTTCTTCCGTTTTATACTTTTTTCCCTTTTAATTTCATTCTCATTTTCTTCATCATTTTTCCCTATGCGTACTTTTGGCTACATTTACAATTTTTTGTTTTTGTTTCTTCAGTGTGTTTCTTCCGTTTTATACTTTTTTCCCTTTTAATTTCATTCTCATTTTCTTCATCATTTTTCCCTTTGCGTACTTTTGGCTACATTTACAATTTTTTGTTTTTGTTTCTTCAGTGTGTTTCTTCCGTTTTATACTTTTTTCCCTTTTAATTTCTTTCTCATTTTCTTCATCATTTTTCCCTTTGCGTACTTTTGGCTACATTTACAAATTTTTGTTTTTGTTTCTTCAGTGTGTTTCTTCCGTTTTATACTTTTTCCCTTTTAATTTCTTTCTCATTTTCTTCATCATTTTTCCCTTTGCGTACTTTTGGCTACATTTACAATTTTTTCTTTTTGTTTCTTCAGTGTGTTTCTTCCGTTTTATACTTTTTTGCCTTTTAATATCTTTCTCATTTTCTTCATCATTTTTCCCTTTGCGTACTTTTGGCTACATTTACAATTTTTTGTTTTTGTTTCTTCAGTGTGTTTCTTCCGTTTTATACTTTTTTCCCTTTTAATTTCATTCTCATTTTCTTCATCATTTTTCCCTATGCGTACTTTTGGCTACATTTACAATTTTTTGTTTTTGTTTCTTCAGTGTGTTTCTTCCGTTTTATACTTTTTTCCCTTTTAATTTCATTCTCATTTTCTTCATCATTTTTCCCTTTGCGTACTTTTGGCTGCATTTACAATTTTTTGTTTTTGTTTCTTCTCTGTGTTTCTTCCGTTTTATACTTTTTTCCCTTTTAATTTCTTTCTCATTTTCTTCATCATTTTTCCCTTTGCGTACTTTTGGCTACATTTACAATTTTTTGATTTTGTTTCTTCACTGTGTTTCTTCCGTTTTGTACTTTTTTCCCTTTTAATTTCTTTCTCATTTTCTTCACCATTTTTCCCTTTGCGTACTTTTGGTTACATTTACAATTTTTTGTTTTTGTTTCTTCAGTGTGTTTCTTCCGTTTTATACTTTTTTCCCTTTTAATTTCTTTCTCATTTTCTTCACCATTTTTCCCTTTGCGTACTTTTGGTTACATTTACAATTTTTTATTTTTGTTTCTTCAGTGTGTTTCTTTCGTTTTATACTTTTTTCCCTTTTAATTACTTTCTCATTTTCTTCATCATTTTTCCCTTTGCGTACTTTTGGCTACATTTACAATTTTTTGTTTTTGTTTCTTCAGTGTGTTTCTTCCGTTTTATATTTTTTTCCCTTTTAATTTCTTTCTCATTTTCTTCATCATTTTTCCCTTTGCGTACTTTTGGTTACATTTACAATTTTTTGTTTTTGTTTCTTCAGTGTGTTTCTTCCGTTTTATACTTTTTTCCCTTTTAATTACTTTCTCATTTTCTTCATCATTTTTCCCTTTCCGTACTTTTGGCTAGATTTACAATTTTTTGTTTTTGTTTCTTCAGTGTGTTTCTTCCGTTTTATACCTTTTTCCCTTTTAATTTCTTTCTCATTTTCTTCATCATTTTTCCCTTTGCGTACTTTTGGCTACATTTACAATTTTTTGTTTTTGTTTCTTCAGTGTGTTTCTTCAGTTTTATACTTTTTTTCCTTTTAATTTCTTTCTCATTTTCTTCATCATTTTTCCCTTTGCGTACTTTTGGCTACATTTACAATTTTTTGTTTTTGTTTCTTCAGTGTGTTTCTTCCATTTTATACTTTTTTCCCTTTTAATTTCTTTCTCATTTTCTTCATCATTTTTCACTTTGCGTACTTTTGGCTACATTTACAATTTTTTCTTTTTGTTTCTTCAGTGTGTTTCTTCCGTTTTATACTTTTTTCCCTTTTAATATCTTTCTCATTTTCTTCATCATTTTTCCCTTTGCGTACTTTTGGCTACATTTATAATTTTTTGTTTTTGTTTCTTCAGTGTGTTTCTTCCGTTTTATACTTTTTTCCCTTTTAATTTCTTTCTCATTTTCTTCATCATTTTCCCTTTGCGTACTTTTGGCTACATTTACAATTTTTTGTTTTTGTTTCTTCAGTGTGTTTCTTCCGTTTTATACTTTTTTCCCTTTTAATTACTTTCTCATTTTCTTCATCATTTTTCCCTTTGCGTACTTTTGGCTACATTTACAATTTTTTCTTTTTGTTTCTTCAGTGTGTTTCTTCCGTTTTATACTTTTTTCCCTTTTAATTTCATTCTCATTTTCTTCATCATTTTTCCCTTTGAGTACATTTGGCTACATTTATAATTTTTTGTTTTTGTTTCTTCAGTGTGTTTCTTCCGTTTTATACTTTTTTCCCTTTTAATTTCTTTCTCATTTTCTTCATCATTTTCCCTTTGCGTACTTTTGGCTACATTTACAATTTTTTGTTTTTGTTTTTTCACTGTGTTTCTTCCGTTTTATACTTTTTTCCCTTTTAATTTCTTTCTCATTTTCTTCACCATTTTTCCCTTTGCGTACTTTTGGATACATTTACAATTTTTTGTTTTTGTTTCTTCAGTGTGTTTCTTCCGTTTTATACTTTTTTCCCTTTTAATTTCTTTCTCATTTTCTTCATCATTTTTCCCTTTGCGTACTTTTGGCTACATTTACAATTTTTTGTTTTTGTTTCTTCAGTGTGTTTCTTCCGTTTTATACTTTTTCCCTTTTAATTTCTGTCTCATTTTCTTCATCATTTTTCCCTTTGCGTACTTTTGGCTACATTTACAATTTTTTGTTTTTGTTTCTTCAGTGTGTTTCTTCCGTTTTATACTTTTTTCCCTTTTAATTTCTTTCTCATTTTCTTCATCATTTTTCCCTTTGCGTACTTTTGGCTACATTTACAATTTTTTGTTTTTGTTTCTTCAGTGTGTTTCTTCCGTTTTATACTTTTTCCCTTTTAATTTCTTTCTCATTTTCTTCATCATTTTTCCCTTTGCGTAATTTTGGCTACATTTACAATTTTTTCTTTTTGTTTCTTCAGTGTGTTTCTTCCGTTTTATAATTTTTTGCCTTTTAATATCTTTCTCATTTTCTTCATCATTTTTCCCTTTGCGTACTTTTTGCTACATTTACAATTTTTTGTTTTTTTTTCTTCAGTGTGTTTCTTCCGTTTTATACTTTTTTCCCTTTTAATTTCATTCTCATTTTCTTCATCATTTTTCCCTTTGCGTACTTTTGGCTACATTTACAATTTTTTTTTTTTGTTTCTTCAGTGTGTTTCTTCCGTTTTATACTTTTTTCCCTTTTAATTTCATTCTCATTTTCTTCATCATTTTTCCCTTTGCGTACTTTTGGCTACATTTACAATTTTTTGTTTTTGTTTCTTCAGTGTGTTTCTTCCGTTTTATACTTTTTTCCCTTTTAATTTCTTTCTCATTTTCTTCATCATTTTTCCCTTTGCGTACTTTTGGCTACATTTACGATTTTTTGTTTTTGTTTCTTCAGTGTGTTTCTTCCGTTTTATACTTTTTTCCCTTTTAATTTCATTCTCATTTTCTTCATCATTTTTCCCTTTCCGTACTTTTGGCTACATTTACAATTTTTTGTTTTTGTTTCTTCACTGTGTTTCTTCCGTTTTATACTTTTTTCCCTTTTAATTTCTTTCTCATTTTCTTCACCATTTTTCCCTTTGCGTACTTTTGGTTACATTTACAATTTTTTGTTTTTCTTTCTTCAGTGTGTTTCTTCCGTTTTATACTTTTTTCCCTTTTAATTTCTTTCTCATTTTCTTCACCATTTTTCCCTTTGCGTACTTTTGGTTACATTTACAATTTTTTATTTTTGTTTCTTCAGTGTGTTTCTTTCGTTTTATACTTTTTTCCCTTTTAACTACTTTCTCATTTTCTTCATCATTTGTCCCTTTGCGTACTTTTGGCTACATTTACAATTTTTTGTTTTTGTTTCTTCAGTGTGTTTCTTCCGTTTTATACTTTTTTCCCTTTTAATTTCTTTCTCATTTTCTTCATCATTTTTCCCTTTGCGTACTTTTGGCTACATTTACAATTTTTTATTTTTGTTTCTTCAGTGTGTTTCTTCAGTTTTATACTTTTTTCCCTTTTAATTTCTTTCTCATTTTCTTCATCATTTTTCCCTTTGCGTACTTTTGGCTACATTTACAATTTTTTGTTTTTGTTTCTTCACTGTGTTTCTTCCGTTTTATACTTTTTTCCCTTTTAATTTCTTTCTCATTTTCTTCACCATTTTTCCCTTTGCGTACTTTTGGTTACATTTAAAATTTTTTATTTTTTTCTTCAGTGTGTTTCTTCCGTTTTATACTTTTTTCCCTTTTAATTTCTTTCTCATTTTCTTCATCATTTTTCCCTTTGCGTACATTTGGCTACATTTACAATTTTTTGTTTTTGTTTCTTCAGTGTGTTTCTTCCGTTTTATACTTTTTTCCCTTTTAATTTCTTTCTCATTTTCTTCATCATTTTTCCCTTTGCGTACTTTTGGCTACATTTACAATTTTTTATTTTTGTTTCTTCAGTGTGTTACTTCCGTTTTATACTTTTTTCCCTTTTAATTTCATTCTCATTTTCTTCATCATTTTTCCCTTTGCGTACTTTTGGCTACATTTACAATTTTTTGTTTTTGTTTCTTCAGTGAGTTTCTTCCGTTTTATACTTTTTTCCCTTTTAATTTCTTTCTCATTTTCTTCATCATTTTTCCCTTTGCGTACTTTTGGTTACATTTACAATTTTTTATTTTTGTTTCTTCAGTGTGTTTCTTCCGTTTTATACTTTTTTCCCTTTTAATTTCTTTCTCATTTTCTTCATCATTTTTCCCTTTGCGTACTTTTGGCTACATTTACAATTTTTTGTTTTTGTTTCTTCAGTGTGTTTCTTCCGTTTTATACTTTTTTCCCTTTTAATTTCTTTCTCATTTTCTTCACCATTTTTCCCTTTGCGTACTTTTGGTTACATTTACAATTTTTTATTTTTGTTTCTTCAGTGTGTTTCTTCCGTTTTATACTTTTTTCCCTTTTAATTACTTTCTCATTTTCTTCATCATTTTTCCCTTTGCGTACTTTTGGCTACATTTACAATTTTTTGTTTTTGTTTCTTCAGTGTGTTTCTTCCGTTTTATACTTTTTTCCCTTTTAATTTCTTTCTCATTTTCTTCATCATTTTTCCCTTTGCGTACTTTTGGTTACATTTACAATTTTTTGTTTTTGTTTCTTCAGTGTGTTTCTTTCGTTTTATACTTTTTTCCCTTTTAATTTTTTTCTCATTTTCTTCACCATTTTTCCCTTTGCGTACTTTTGGTTACATTTACAATTTTTTTTTTTATTTCCTTCAGTGTGTTTCTTCCGTTTTATACTTTTTTCCCTTTTAATTTCTTTCTCATTTTCTTCATCATTTTTCCCTTTGCGTACTTTTGGTTACATTTACAATTTTCTATTTTTGTTTCTTCAGTGTGTTTCTTCCGTTTTATACTTTTTTCCCTTTTAATTTCTTTCTCCTTTTCTTCATCATTTTTCCTTTTGCGTACTTTTGGCTACATTTACAATTTTTTGTTTTTGTTTCTTCAGTGTGTTTCTTCCGTTTTATACTTTTTTCCCTTTTAATTTCTTTCTCATTTTCTTCATCATTTTTCCCTTTGCGTACTTTTGGCTACATTTACAATTTTTTGTTTTTGTTTCTTCAGTGTGTTTCTTCCGTTTTATACTTTTTTCCCTTTTAATTTCTTTCTCATTTTCTTCATCATTTTTCCCTTTGCGTACTTTTGGCTACATTTACAATTTTTTGTTTTTGTTTCTTCAGTGTGTTTCTTTCGTTTTATACTTTTTTCCCTTTTCATTTCTTTCTCATTTTCTTCACCATTTTTCCCTTTGCGTACTTTTGGTTACATTTACAATTTTTTTTTTTATTTTCTTCAGTGTGTTTCTTCCGTTTTATACTTTTTTCCCTTTTAATTTCTTTCTCATTTTCTTCATCATTTTTCCCTTTGCGTACTTTTGGCTACATTTACAATTTTTTGTTTTTGTTTCTTCACTGTGTTTCTTCCGTTTTATACTTTTTTCCCTTTTAATTTCTTTCTCATTTTCTTCATCATTTTTCCCTTTGCGTACTTTTGGCTACATTTAGAATTTTTTGTTTTTGTTTCTTCAGTGTGTTTCTTCCGTTTTATACTTTTTTCCCTTTTAATTTCTTTCTCATTTTCTTCATCATTTTTCCCTTTGCGTACTTTTGGCTACATTTACAATTTTTTGTTTTTGTTTCTACAGTGTGTTTCTTCCGTTTTATACTTTTTTCCCTTTTAATTTCTTTCTCATTTTCTTCATCATTTTTCCCTTTGCGTACTTTTGGCTACATTTACAATTTTTTGTTTTTGTTTCTTCAGTGTGTTTCTTCCGTTTTATACTTTTTTCCCTTTTAATTTCTTTCTCATTTTCTTCAACATTTTTCCCTTTGCGTACTTTTGGTGACATTTACAATTTTTTGTTTTTGTTTCTTCAGTGTGTTTCTTCCGTTTTATACTTTTTTCCCTTTTAATTTCTTTCTCATTTTCTTCATCATTTTTCCCTTTGCGTACTTTTGGCTACATTTACAATTTTTTGTTTTTGTTTCTTCAGTGTGTTTCTTCCGTTTAATACTTTTTTCCCTTTTAATTTCTTTCTCATTTTCTTCATCATTTTTCTCTTTGCGTACTTTTGGCTACATTTACAATTTTTTATTTTTGTTTCTACAGTGTGTTTCTTCCGTTTTATACTTTATTCCCTTTTAATTTCTTTCTCATTTTCTTCATCATTTTTCCCTTTGCGTACTTTTGGCTACATTTACAATTTTTTGTTTTTGTTTCTTCAGTGTGTTTCTTCCGTTTTATACTTTTTTCCCTTTTAATTTCTTTCTCATTTTCTTCAACATTTTTCCCTTTGCGTACTTTTGGTGACATTTACAATTTTTTGTTTTTGTTTCTTCAGTGTGTTTCTTCCGTTTTATACTTTTTTCCCTTTTAATTTCTTTCTCATTTTCTTCATCATTTTTCCCTTTGCGTACTTTTGGCTACATTTACAATTTTTTGTTTTTGTTTCTTCAGTGTGTTTCTTCCGTTTTATACTTTTTTCCCTTTTAATTTCTTTCTCATTTTCTTCAACATTTTTCCCTTTGCGTACTTTTGGCTACATTTACAATTTTTTGTTTTTGTTTCTTCAGTGTGTTTCTTCCGTTTTATACTTTTTTCCCTTTTAATTTCTTTCTCATTTTCTTCATCATTTTTCCCTTTGCGTACTTTTGGCTACATTTACAATTTTTTGTTTTTGTTTCTTCAGTGTGTTTCTTCCGTTTTATACTTTTTTCCCTTTTAATTTCTTTCTCATTTTCTTCAACATTTTTCCCTTTGCGTACTTTTGGTGACATTTACAATTTTTTGTTTTTCTTTCTTCAGTGTGTTTCTTCCGTTTTATACTTTTTTCCCTTTTAATTTCTTTCTCATTTTCTTCAACATTTTTCCCTTTGCGTACTTTTGGTGACATTTACAATTTTTTGTTTTTGTTTCTACAGTGTGTTTCTTCCGTTTTATACTTTTTTCCCTTTTAATTTCTTTCTCATTTTCTTCATCATTTTTCCCTTTGCGTACTTTTGGCTACATTTACAATTTTTTGTTTTTGTTTCTTCAGTGTGTTTCTTCCGTTTTATACTTTTTTCCCTTTTAATTTCTTTCTCATTTTCTTCAACATTTTTCCCTTTGCGTACTTTTGGTGACATTTACAATTTTTTGTTTTTGTTTCTTCAGTGTGTTTCTTCCGTTTTATACTTTTTTCCCTTTTAATTTCTTTCTCATTTTCTTCATCATTTTTCCCTTTGCGTACTTTTGGCTACATTTACAATTTTTTGTTTTTGTTTCTTCAGTGTGTTTCTTCCGTTTAATACTTTTTTCCCTTTTAATTTCTTTCTCATTTTCTTCATCATTTTTCTCTTTGCGTACTTTTGGCAACATTTACAATTTTTTGTTTTTGTTTCTTCAGTGTGTTTCTTCCGTTTTATACTTTTTTCCCTTTTAATTTCTTTCTCATTTTCTTCATCATTTTTCTCTTTGCGTACTTTTGGCTACATTTACAATTTTTTATTTTTGTTTCTACAGTGTGTTTCTTCCGTTTTATACTTTTTTCCCTTTTAATTTCTTTCTCATTTTCTTCATCATTTTTCCCTTTGCGTACTTTTGGCTACATTTACAATTTTTTGTTTTTGTTTCTTCAGTGTGTTTCTTCCGTTTTATACTTTTTTCCCTTTTAATTTCATTCTCATTTTCTTCAACATTTTTCCCTTTGCGTACTTTTGGTTACATTTACAATTTTTTGTTTTTGTTTCTTCAGTGTGTTTCTTCCGTTTTATACTTTTTTCCCTTTTAATTTCTTTCTCATTTTCTTCAACATTTTTCCCTTTGCGTACTTGTGGTTACATTTACAATTTTTTGTTTTTGTTTCTTCAGTGTGTTTCTTCCGTTTTATACTTTTTTCCCTTTTAATTACTTTCTCATTTTCTTCATCATTTTTCCCTTTCCGTACTTTTGGCTACATTTACAATTTTTTGTTTTTGTTTCTTCAGTGTGTTTCTTCCGTTTTATACCTTTTTCCCTTTTAATTTCTTTCTCATTTTCTTCATCATTTTTCCCTTTGCGTACTTTTGGCTACATTTACAATTTTTTGTTTTTGTTTCTTCAGTGTGTTTCTTCAGTTTTATACTTTTTTCCCTTTTAATTTCTTTCTCATTTTCTTCATCATTTTTCCCTTTGCGTACTTTTGGCTACATTTACAATTTTTTGTTTTTGTTTCTTCAGTGTGTTTCTTCCGTTTTATACTTTTTTCCCTTTTAATTTCTTTCTCATTTTCTTCATCATTTTTCCCTTTGCGTACTTTTGGCTACATTTACAATTTTTTCTTTTTGTTTCTTCAGTGTGTTTCTTCCGTTTTATACTTTTTTCCCTTTTAATATCTTTCTCATTTTCTTCATCATTTTTCCCTTTGCGTACTTTTGGCTACATTTACAATTTTTTGTTTTTGTTTCTTCAGTGTGTTTCTTCCGTTTTATACTTTTTTCCCTTTTAATTTCATTCTCATTTTCTTCATCATTTTTCCCTTTGCGTACTTTTGGCTACATTTATAATTTTTTGTTTTTGTTTCTTCAGTGTGTTTCTTCCGTTTTATACTTTTTTCCCTTTTAATTTCTTTCTCATTTTCTTCATCATTTTCCCTTTGCGTACTTTTGGCTACATTTACAATTTTTTGTTTTTGTTTCTTCAGTGTGTTTCTTCCGTTTTATACTTTTTTCCCTTTTAATTTCTTTCTCATTTTCTTCACCATTTTTCCCTTTGCGTACTTTTGGTTACATTTACAATTTTTTGTTTTTGTTTCTTTAGTGTGTTTCTTCCGTTTTATACTTTTTTCCCTTTTAATTTCTTTCTCATTTTCTTCATCATTTTTCCCTTTGCGTACTTTTGGCTACATTTACAATTTTTTGTTTTTGTTTCTTCAGTGTGTTTCTTCCGTTTTATACCTTTTTCCCTTTTAATTTCTTTCTCATTTTCTTCATCATTTTTCCCTTTGCGTACTTTTGGCTACATTTACAATTTTTTGTTTTTGTTTCTTCAGTGTGTTTCTTCAGTTTTATACTTTTTTCCCTTTTAATTTCTTTCTCATTTTCTTCATCATTTTTCCCTTTGCGTACTTTTGGCTACATTTACAATTTTTTGTTTTTGTTTCTTCAGTGTGTTTCTTCCGTTTTATACTTTTTTCCCTTTTAATTTCTTTCTCATTTTCTTCATCATTTTTCCCTGTGCGTACTTTTGGCTACATTTACAATTTTTTCTTTTTGTTTCTTCAATGTGTTTCTTCCGTTTTATACTTTTTTCCCTTTTAATATCTTTCTCATTTTCTTCATCATTTTTCCCTTTGCGTACTTTTGGCTACATTTACAATTTTTTGTTTTTGTTTCTTCAGTGTGTTTCTTCCGTTTTCTACTTTTTTCCCTTTTAATTTCATTCTCATTTTCTTCATCATTTTTCCCTTTGCGTACTTTTGGCTACATTTATAATTTCTTGTTTTTGTTTCTTCAGTGTGTTTCTTCCGTTTTATACTTTTTTCCCTTTTAATTTCTTTCTCATTTTCTTCATCATTTTCCCTTTGCGTACTTTTGGCTACATTTACAATTTTTTGTTTTTGTTTCTTCAGTGTGTTTCTTGCGTTTTATACTTTTTTCCCTTTTAATTTCTTTCTCATTTTCTTCACCATTTTTCCCTTTGCGTACTTTTGGTTACATTTACAATTTTTTCTTTTTGTTTCTTCAGTGTGTTTCTTCCGTTTTATACTTTTTACCCTTTTAATTACTTTCTCATTTTCTTCATCATTTTTCCCTTTGCGTACTTTTGGCTACATTTACAATTTTTTATTTTTGTTTCTTCAGTGTGTTTCTTCCGTTTTATACTTTTTTCCCTTTTAATTACTTTCTCATTTTCTTCATCATTTTTCCCTTTCCGTACTTTTGGCTACATTTACAATTTTTTGTTTTTGTTTCTTCAGTGTGTTTCTTCCGTTTTATACCTTTTTCCCTTTTAATTTCTTTCTCATTTTCTTCATCATTTTTCCCTTTGCGTACTTTTGGCTACATTTACAATTTTTTGTTTTTGTTTCTTCAGTGTGTTTCTTCAGTTTTATACTTTTTTCCCTTTTAATTTCTTTCTCATTTTCTTCATCATTTTTCCCTTTGCGTACTTTTGGCTACATTTACAATTTTTTGTTTTTGTTTCTTCAGTGTGTTTCTTCCGTTTTATACTTTTTTCCCTTTTAATTTCTTTCTCATTTTCTTCATCATTTTTCCCTTTGCGTACTTTTGGCTACATTTACAATTTTTTCTTTTTGTTTCTTCAGTGTGTTTCTTCCGTTTTATACTTTTTTCCCTTTTAATATCTTTCTCATTTTCTTCATCATTTTTCCCTTTGCGTACTTTTGGCTACATTTACAATTTTTTGTTTTTGTTTCTTCAGTGTGTTTCTTCCGTTTTATACTTTTTTCCCTTTTAATTTCATTCTCATTTTCTTCATCATTTTTCCCTTTGCGTACTTTTGGCTACATTTATAATTTTTTGTTTTTGTTTCTTCAGTGTGTTTCTTCCGTTTTATACTTTTTTCCCTTTTAATTTCTTTCTCATTTTCTTCATCATTTTCCCTTTGCGTACTTTTGGCTACATTTACAATTTTTTGTTTTTGTTTCTTCAGTGTGTTTCTTCCGTTTTATACTTTTTTCCCTTTTAATTTCTTTCTCATTTTCTTCACCATTTTTCACTTTGCGTACTTTTGGTTACATTTACAATTTTTTGTTTTTGTTTCTTCAGTGTGTTTCTTCCGTTTTATACTTTTTTCCCTTTTAATTTCTTTCTCATTTTCTTCATCATTTTTCCCTTTGCGTACTTTTGGCTACATTTACAATTTTTTGTTTTTGTTTCTTCAGTGTGTTTCTTCCGTTTTATACCTTTTTCCCTTTTAATTTCTTTCTCATTTTCTTCATCATTTTTCCCTTTGCGTACTTTTGGCTACATTTACAATTTTTTATTTTTGTTTCTTCAGTGTGTTTCTTCAGTTTTATACTTTTTTCCCTTTTAATTTCTTTCTCATTTTCTTCATCATTTTTCCCTTTGCGTACTTTTGGCTACATTTACAATTTTTTGTTTTTGTTTCTTCAGTGTGTTTCTTCCGTTTTATACTTTTTTCCCTTTTAATTTCTTTCTCATTTTCTTCATCATTTTTCCCTTTGCGTACTTTTGGCTACATTTACAATTTTTTTTTTTTGTTTCTTCAGTGTGTTTCTTCCGTTTTATACTTTTTTCCCTTTTAATATCTTTCTCATTTTCTTCATCATTTTTCCCTTTGCGTACTTTTGGCTACATTTACAATTTTTTGTTTTTGTTTCTTCAGTGTGTTTCTTCCGTTTTATACTTTTTTCCCTTTTAATTTCATTCTCATTTTCTTCATCATTTTTCCCTTTGCGTACTTTTGGCTACATTTATAATTTTTTGTTTTTGTTTCTTCAGTGTGTTTCTTCCGTTTTATACTTTTTTCCCTTTTAATTTCTTTCTCATTTTCTTCATCATTTTCCCTTTGCGTACTTTTGGCTACATTTACAATTTTTTGTTTTTGTTTCTTCAGTGTGTTTCTTCCGTTTTATACTTTTTTCCCTTTTAATTTCTTTCTCATTTTCTTCACCATTTTTCCCTTTGCGTACTTTTGGTTACATTTACAATTTTTTGTTTTTGTTTCTTCAGTGTGTTTCTTCCGTTTTATACTTTTTTCCCTTTTAATTTCTTTCTCATTTTCTTCATCATTTTTCCCTTTGCGTACTTTTGGCTACATTTACAATTTTTTGTTTTTGTTTCTTCAGTGTGTTTCTTCCGTTTTATACTTTTTACCTTTTAATTTCTGTCTCATTTTCTTCATCATTTTTCCCTTTGCGTACTTTTGGCTACATTTACAATTTTTTGTTTTTGTTTCTTCAGTGTGTTTCTTCCGTTTTATACTTTTTTCCCTTTTAATTTCTTTCTCATTTTCTTCATCATTTTTCCCTTTGCGTACTTTTGGCTACATTTACAATTTTTTGTTTTTGTTTCTTCAGTGTGTTTCTTCCGTTTTATACTTTTTCCCTTTTAATTTCTTTCTCATTTTCTTCATCATTTTTCCCTTTGCGTACTTTTGGCTACATTTACAATTTTTTCTTTTTGTTTCTTCAGTGTGTTTCTTCCGTTTTATACTTTTTTGCCTTTTAATATCTTTCTCATTTTCTTCATCATTTTTCCCTTTGCGTACTTTTGGCTACATTTACAATTTTTTGTTTTTGTTTCTTCGGTGTGTTTCTTCCGTTTTATACTTTTTTCCCTTTTAATTTCATTCTCATTTTCTTCATCATTTTTCCCTATGCGTACTTTTGGCTACATTTACAATTTTTTGTTTTTGTTTCTTCAGTGTGTTTCTTCCGTTTTATACTTTTTTCCCTTTTAATTTCATTCACATTTTCTTCATCATTTTTCCCTTTGCGTACTTTTGGCTACATTTACAATTTTTTGTTTTTGTTTCTTCAGTGTGTTTCTTCCGTTTTATACTTTTTTCCCTTTTAATTTCTTTCTCATTTTCTTCATCATTTTTCCCTTTGCGTACTTTTGGCTACATTTACAAATTTTTGTTTTTGTTTCTTCAGTGTGTTTCCTCCGTTTTATACTTTTTCCCTTTTAATTTCTTTCTCATTTTCTTCATCATTTTTCCCTTTGCGTACTTTTGGCTACATTTACAATTTTTTCTTTTTGTTTCTTCAGTGTGTTTCTTCCGTTTTATACTTTTTTGCCTTTTAATATCTTTCTCATTTTCTTCATCATTTTTCCCTTTGCGTACTTTTGGCTACATTTACAATTTTTTGTTTTTGTTTCTTCAGTGTGTTTCTTCCGTTTTATACTTTTTTCCCTTTTAATTTCATTCTCATTTTCTTCATCATTTTTCCCTATGCGTACTTTTGGCTACATTTACAATTTTTTGTTTTTGTTTCTTCAGTGTGTTTCTTCCGTTTTATACTTTTTTCCCTTTTAATTTCATTCTCATTTTCTTCATCATTTTTCCCTTTGCGTACTTTTGGCTGCATTTACAATTTTTTGTTTTTGTTTCTTCAGTGTGTTTCTTCCGTTTTATACTTTTTTCCCTTTTAATTTCTTTCTCATTTTCTTCATCATTTTTCCCTTTGCGTACTTTTGGCTACATTTACGATTTTTTGTTTTTGTTTCTTCAGTGTGTTTCTTCCGTTTTATACTTTTTTCCCTTTTAATTTCATTCTCATTTTCTTCATCATTTTTCCCTTTGCGTACTTTTGGCTGCATTTACAATTTTTTGTTTTTGTTTCTTCTCTGTGTTTCTTCCGTTTTATACTTTTTTCCCTTTTAATTTCTTTCTCATTTTCTTCATCATTTTTCCCTTTGCGTACTTTTGGCTACATTTACAATTTTTTGATTTTGTTTCTTCACTGTGTTTCTTCCGTTTTGTACTTTTTTCCCTTTTAATTTCTTTCTCATTTTCTTCACCATTTTTCCCTTTGCGTACTTTTGGTTACATTTACAATTTTTTGTTTTTGTTTCTTCAGTGTGTTTCTTCCGTTTTATACTTTTTTCCCTTTTAATTTCTTTCTCATTTTCTTCACCATTTTTCCCTTTGCGTACTTTTGGTTACATTTACAATTTTTTGTTTTTGTTTCTTCAGTGTGTTTCTTCCGTTTTATACTTTTTACCCTTTTAATTACTTTCTCATTTTCTTCATCATTTTTCCCTTTGCGTACTTTTGGCTACATTTACAATTTTTTATTTTTGTTTCTTCAGTGTGTTTCTTCCGTTTTATACTTTTTTCCCTTTTAATTACTTTCTCATTTTCTTCATCATTTTTCCCTTTGCGTACTTTTGGCTACATTTACAATTTTTTGTTTTTGTTTCTTCAGTGTGTTTCTTCCGTTTTATACTTTTTTCCCTTTTAATTTCTTTCTCATTTTCTTCATCATTTTTCCCTTTGCGTACTTTTGGCTACATTTACAATTTTTTCTTTTTGTTTCTTCAGTGTGTTTCTTCCGTTTTATACTTTTTTCCCTTTTAATATCTTTCTCATTTTCTTCATCATTTTTCCCTTTGCGTACTTTTGGCTACATTTACAATTTTTTGTTTTTGTTTCTTCAGTGTGTTTCTTCCGTTTTATACTTTTTTCCCTTTTAATTTCATTCTCATTTTCTTCATCATTTTTCCCTTTGCGTACTTTTGGCTACATTTATAATTTTTTGTTTTTGTTTCTTCAGTGTGTTTCTTCCGTTTTATACTTTTTTCCCTTTTAATTTCTTTCTCATTTTCTTCATCATTTTCCCTTTGCGTACTTTTGGCTACATTTACAATTTTTTGTTTTTGTTTCTTCAGTGTGTTTCTTCCGTTTTATACTTTTTTCCCTTTTAATTTCTTTCTCATTTTCTTCACCATTTTTCCCTTTGCGTACTTTTGGTTACATTTACAATTTTTTGTTTTTGTTTCTTCAGTGTGTTTCTTCCGTTTTATACTTTTTTCCCTTTTAATTTCTTTCTCATTTTCTTCATCATTTTTCCCTTTGCGTACTTTTGGCTACATTTACAATTTTTTGTTTTTGTTTCTTCAGTGTGTTTCTTCCGTTTTATACCTTTTTCCCTTTTAATTTCTTTCTCATTTTCTTCATCATTTTTCCCTTTGCGTACTTTTGGCTACATTTACAATTTTTTGTTTTTGTTTCTTCAGTGTGTTTCTTCAGTTTTATACTTTTTTCCCTTTTAATTTCTTTCTCATTTTCTTCATCATTTTTCCCTTTGCGTACTTTTGGCTACATTTACAATTTTTTGTTTTTGTTTCTTCAGTGTGTTTCTTCCGTTTTATACTTTTTTCCCTTTTAATTTCTTTCTCATTTTCTTCATCATTTTTCCCTTTGCGTACTTTTGGCTACATTTACAATTTTTTCTTTTTGTTTCTTCAGTGTGTTTCTTCCGTTTTATACTTTTTTCCCTTTTAATATCTTTCTCATTTTCTTCATCATTTTTCCCTTTGCGTACTTTTGGCTACATTTACAATTTTTTGTTTTTGTTTCTTCGGTGTGTTTCTTCCGTTTTATACTTTTTTCCCTTTTAATTTCATTCTCATTTTCTTCATCATTTTTTCCTTTGCGTACTTTTGGCTACATTTATAATTTTTTGTTTTTGTTTCTTCAGTGTGTTTCTTCCGTTTTATACTTTTTTCCCATTTAATTTCTTTCTCATTTTCTTCATCATTTTCCCTTTGCGTACTTTTGGCTACATTTACAATTTTTTGTTTTTGTTTCTTCAGTGTGTTTCTTCCGTTTTATACTTTTTTCCCTTTTAATTTCTTTCTCATTTTCTTCACCATTTTTCCCTTTGCGTACTTTTGGTTACATTTACAATTTTTTGTTTTTGTTTCTTCAGTGTGTTTCTTCCGTTTTATACTTTTTTCCCTTTTAATTTCTTTCTCATTTTCTTCATCATTTTTCCCTTTGCGTACTTTTGGCTACATTTACAATTTTTTGTTTTTGTTTCTTCAGTGTGTTTCTTCCGTTTTATACTTTTTCCCTTTTAATTTCTGTCTCATTTTCTTCACCATTTTTCCCTTTGCGTACTTTTGGCTACATTTACAATTTTTTGTTTTTGTTTCTTCAGTGTGTTTCTTCCGTTTTATACTTTTTTCCCTTTTAATTTCTTTCTCATTTTCTTCATCATTTTTCCCTTTGCGTACTTTTGGCTACATTTACAATTTTTTGTTTTTGTTTCTTCAGTGTGTTTCTTCCGTTTTATACTTTTTTCCCTTTTAATTTCTTTCTCATTTTCTTCATCATTTTTCCCTTTGCGTACTTTTGGCTACATTTACAATTTTTTCTTTTTGTTTCTTCAGTGTGTTTCTTCCGTTTTATACTTTTTTCCCTTTTAATATCTTTCTCATTTTCTTCATCATTTTTCCCTTTGCGTACTTTTGGCTACATTTACAATTTTTTGTTTTTGTTTCTTCAGTGTGTTTCTTCCGTTTTATACTTTTTTCCCTTTTAATTTCATTCTCATTTTCTTCATCATTTTTCCCTTTGCGTACTTTTGGCTACATTTATAATTTTTTGTTTTTGTTTCTTCAGTGTGTTTCTTCCGTTTTATACTTTTTTCCCTTTTAATTTCTTTCTCATTTTCTTCATCATTTTCCCTTTGCGTACTTTTGGCTACATTTACAATTTTTTGTTTTTGTTTCTTCAGTGTGTTTCTTCCGTTTTATACTTTTTTCCCTTTTAATTTCTTTCTCATTTTCTTCACCATTTTTCCCTTTGCGTACTTTTGGTTACATTTACAATTTTTTGTTTTTGTTTCTTCAGTGTGTTTCTTCCGTTTTATACTTTTTTCCCTTTTAATTTCTTTCTCATTTTCTTCATCATTTTTCCCTTTGCGTACTTTTGGCTACATTTACAATTTTTTGTTTTTGTTTCTTCAGTGTGTTTCTTCCGTTTTATACCTTTTTCCCTTTTAATTTCTTTCTCATTTTCTTCATCATTTTTCCCTTTGCGTACTTTTGGCTACATTTACAATTTTTTGTTTTTGTTTCTTCAGTGTGTTTCTTCCGTTTTATACTTTTTTCCCTTTTAATTTCTTTCTCATTTTCTTCATCATTTTTCCCTTTGCGTACTTTTGGCTACATTTACAATTTTTTCTTTTTGTTTCTTCAGTGTGTTTCTTCCGTTTTATACTTTTTTCCCTTTTAATATCTTTCTCATTTTCTTCATCATTTTTCCCTTTGCGTACTTTTGGCTACATTTACAATTTTTTGTTTTTGTTTCTTCGGTGTGTTTCTTCCGTTTTATACTTTTTTCCCTTTTAATTTCATTCTCATTTTCTTCATCATTTTTCCCTTTGCGTACTTTTGGCTACATTTATAATTTTTTGTTTTTGTTTCTTCAGTGTGTTTCTTCCGTTTTATACTTTTTTCCCTTTTAATTTCTTTCTCATTTTCTTCATCATTTTCCCTTTGCGTACTTTTGGCTACATTTACAATTTTTTGTTTTTGTTTCTTCAGTGTGTTTCTTCCGTTTTATACTTTTTTCCCTTTTAATTTCTTTCTCATTTTCTTCACCATTTTTCCCTTTGCGTACTTTTGGTTACATTTACAATTTTTTGTTTTTGTTTCTTCAGTGTGTTTCTTCCGTTTTATACTTTTTTCCCTTTTAATTTCTTTCTCATTTTCTTCATCATTTTTCCCTTTGCGTACTTTTGGCTACATTTACAATTTTTTGTTTTTGTTTCTTCAGTGTGTTTCTTCCGTTTTATACTTTTTCCCTTTTAATTTCTGTCTCATTTTCTTCACCATTTTTCCCTTTGCGTACTTTTGGCTACATTTACAATTTTTTGTTTTTGTTTCTTCAGTGTGTTTCTTCCGTTTTATACTTTTTTCCCTTTTAATTTCTTTCTCATTTTCTTCATCATTTTTCCCTTTGCGTACTTTTGGCTACATTTACAATTTTTTGTTTTTGTTTCTTCAGTGTGTTTCTTCCGTTTTATACTTTTTCCCTTTTAATTTCTTTCTCATTTTCTTCATCATTTTTCCCTTTGCGTACTTTTGGCTACATTTACAATTTTTTCTTTTTGTTTCTTCAGTGTGTTTCTTCCGTTTTATACTTTTTTGCCTTTTAATATCTTTCTCATTTTCTTCATCATTTTTCCCTTTGCGTACTTTTGGCTACATTTACAATTTTTTGTTTTTGTTTCTTCAGTGTGTTTCTTCCGTTTTATACTTTTTTCCCTTTTAATTTCATTCTCATTTTCTTCATCATTTTTCCCTATGCGTACTTTTGGCTACATTTACAATTTTTTGTTTTTGTTTCTTCAGTGTGTTTCTTCCGTTTTATACTTTTTTCCCTTTTAATTTCATTCACATTTTCTTCTTCATTTTTCCCTTTGCGTACTTTTGGCTACATTTACAATTTTTTGTTTTTGTTTCTTCAGTGTGTTTCTTCCGTTTTATACTTTTTTCCCTTTTAATTTCTTTCTCATTTTCTTCATCATTTTTCCCTTTGCGTACTTTTGGCTACATTTACAAATTTTTGTTTTTGTTTCTTCAGTGTGTTTCTTCCGTTTTATACTTTTTCCCTTTTAATTTCTTTCTCATTTTCTTCATCATTTTTCCCTTTGCGTACTTTTGGCTACATTTACAATTTTTTCTTTTTGTTTCTTCAGTGTGTTTCTTCCGTTTTATACTTTTTTGCCTTTTAATATCTTTCTCATTTTCTTCATCATTTTTCCCTTTGCGTACTTTTGGCTACATTTACAATTTTTTGTTTTTGTTTCTTCAGTGTGTTTCTTCCGTTTTATACTTTTTTCCCTTTTAATTTCATTCTCATTTTCTTCATCATTTTTCCCTATGCGTACTTTTGGCTACATTTACAATTTTTTGTTTTTGTTTCTTCAGTGTGTTTCTTCCGTTTTATACTTTTTTCCCTTTTAATTTCTTTCTCATTTTCTTCATCATTTTTCCCTTTGCGTACTTTTGGCTACATTTACGATTTTTTGTTTTTGTTTCTTCAGTGTGTTTCTTCCGTTTTATACTTTTTTCCCTTTTAATTTCATTCTCATTTTCTTCATCATTTTTCCCTTTGCGTACTTTTGGCTGCATTTACAATTTTTTGTTTTTGTTTCTTCTCTGTGTTTCTTCCGTTTTATACTTTTTTCCCTTTTAATTTCTTTCTCATTTTCTTCATCATTTTTCCCTTTGCGTACTTTTGGCTACATTTACAATTTTTTGATTTTGTTTCTTCACTGTGTTTCTTCCGTTTTGTACTTTTTTCCCTTTTAATTTCTTTCTCATTTTCTTCACCATTTTTCCCTTTGCGTACTTTTGGTTACATTTACAATTTTTTGTTTTTGTTTCTTCAGTGTGTTTCTTCCGTTTTATACTTTTTTCCCTTTTAATTTCTTTCTCATTTTCTTCACCATTTTTCCCTTTGCGTACTTTTGGTTACATTTACAAATTTTTATTTTTGTTTCTTCAGTGTGTTTCTTTCGTTTTATACTTTTTTCCCTTTTAATTACTTTCTCATTTTCTTCATCATTTTTCCCTTTGCGTACTTTTGGCTACATTTACAATTTTTTGTTTTTGTTTCTTCAGTGTGTTTCTTCCGTTTTATATTTTTTTCCCTTTTAATTTCTTTCTCATTTTCTTCATCATTTTTCCCTTTGCGTACTTTTGGTTACATTTACAATTTTTTGTTTTTGTTTCTTCAGTGTGTTTCTTCCGTTTTACACTTTTTTCCCTTTTAATTACTTTCTCATTTTCTTCATCATTTTTCCCTTTCCGTACTTTTGGCTAGATTTACAATTTTTTGTTTTTGTTTCTTCAGTGTGTTTCTTCCGTTTTATACCTTTTTCCCTTTTAATTTCTTTCTCATTTTCTTCATCATTTTTCCCTTTGCGTACTTTTGGCTACATTTACAATTTTTTGTTTTTGTTTCTTCAGTGTGTTTCTTCAGTTTTATACTTTTTTCCCTTTTAATTTCTTTCTCATTTTCTTCATCATTTTTCCCTTTGCGTACTTTTGGCTACATTTACAATTTTTTGTTTTTGTTTCTTCAGTGTGTTTCTTCCGTTTTATACTTTTTTCCCTTTTAATTTCTTTCTCATTTTCTTCATCATTTTTCCCTTTGCGTACTTTTGGCTACATTTACAATTTTTTCTTTTTGTTTCTTCAGTGTGTTTCTTCCGTTTTATACTTTTTTCCCTTTTAATATCTTTCTCATTTTCTTCATCATTTTTCCCTTTGCGTACTTTTGGCTACATTTATAATTTTTTGTTTTTGTTTCTTCAGTGTGTTTCTTCCGTTTTATACTTTTTTCCCTTTTAATTTCTTTCTCATTTTCTTCATCATATTTCACTTTGCGTACTTTTGGCTACATTTACAATTTTTTGTTTTTGTTTCTTCAGTGTGTTTCTTCCGATTTATACTTTTTTCCCTTTTAATTTCATTCTCATTTTCTTCATCATTTTTCCCTTTGAGTACATTTGGCTACATTTATAATTTTTTGTTTTTGTTTCTTCAGTGTGTTTCTTCCGTTTTATACTTTTTTCCCTTTTAATTTCTTTCTCATTTTCTTCATCATTTTCCCTTTGCGTTCTTTTGGCTACATTTACAATTTTTTGTTTTTGTTTCTTCAGTGTGTTTCTTCCGTTTTATACTTTTTTCCCTTTTAATTTCTTTCTCATTTTCTTCAGCATTTTTCCCTTTGCGTACTTTTGGATACATTTACAATTTTTTGTTTTTGTTTCTTCAGTGTGTTTCTTCCGTTTTATACTTTTTTCCCTTTTAATTTCTTTCTCATTTTCTTCATCATTTTTCCCTTTGCGTACTTTTGGTTATATTTACAATTTTTTGTTTTTGTTTCTTCAGTGTGTTTCTTCCGTTTTATACTTTTTTCCCTTTTAATTTCTTTCTCATTTTCTTCATCATTTTTCCCTTTGCGTACTTTTGGTTACAATTACAATTTTTTATTTTTGTTTCTTCAGTGTGTTTCTTCCGTTTTATACTTTTTTCCCTTTTAATTACTTTCTCATTTTCTTCATCATTTTTCCCTTTGCGTACTTTTGGCTACATTTACAATTTTTTGTTTTTGTTTCTTCAGTGTGTTTCTTCCGTTTTATACTTTTTCCCTTTTAATTTCTTTCTCATTTTCTTCATCATTTTTCCCTTTGCGTACTTTTGGCTACATTTACAATTTTTTGTTTTTGTTTCTTCAGTGTGTTTCTTTCGTTTTATACTTTTTTCCCTTTTAATTTCTTTCTCATTTTCTTCACCATTTTTCCCTTTGCGTACTTTTGGTTAAATTTACAATTTTTTATTTTTGTTTCTTCAGTGTGTTTCTTCCGTTTTATACTTTTTTCCCTTTTAATTACTTTCTCATTTTCTTCATCATTTTTCCCTTTGCGTACTTTTGGCTACATTTACAATTTTTTCTTTTTGTTTCTTCAGTGTGTTTCTTCCGTTTTATACTTTTTTCCCTTTTAATATCTTTCTCATTTTCTTCATCATTTTTCCCTTTGCGTACTTTTGGCTACATTTACAATTTTTTCTTTTTGTTTCTTCAGTGTGTTTCTTCCGTTTTATACTTTTTTCCCTTTTAATTTCTTTCTCATTTTCTTCATCATTTTCCCTTTGCGTACTTTTGGCTACATTTACAATTTTTTGTTTTTGTTTCTTCAGTGTGTTTCTTCCGTTTTATACTTTTTTCCCTTTTAATTTCTTTCTCATTTTCTTCAGCATTTTTCCCTTTGCGTACTTTTGGATACATTTACAATTTTTTGTTTTTGTTTCTTCAGTGTGTTTCTTCCGTTTTATACTTTTTTCCCTTTTAATTTCTTTCTCATTTTCTTCATCATTTTTCCCTTTGCGTACTTTTGGCTACATTTACAATTTTTTGTTTTTGTTTCTTCAGTGTGTCTCTTCCGTTTTATACTTTTTCCCTTTTAATTTCTGTCTCATTTTCTTCATCATTTTTCCCTTTGCGTACTTTTGGCTACATTTACAATTTTTTGTTTTTGTTTCTTCAGTGTGTTTCTTCCGTTTTATACTTTTTTCCCTTTTAATTTCTTTCTCATTTTCTTCATCATTTTTCCCTTTGCGTACTTTTGGCTACATTTACAATTTTTTGTTTTTGTTTCTTCAGTGTGTTTCTTCCGTTTTATACTTTTTCCCTTTTAATTTCTTTCTCATTTTCTTCATCATTTTTCCCTTTGCGTACTTTTGGCTACATTTACAATTTTTTCTTTTTGTTTCTTCAGTGTGTTTCTTCCGTTTTATACTTTTTTCCCTTTTAATTTCATTCTCATTTTCTTCATCATTTTTCCCTTTGCGTACTTTTGGCTACATTTACAATTTTTTGTTTTTGTTTCTTCAGTGTGTTTCTTCCGTTTTATACTTTTTTCCCTTTTAATTTCTTTCTCATTTTCTTCATCATTTTTCCCTTTGCGTACTTTTGGCTACATTTACGATTTTTTGTTTTTGTTTCTTCAGTGTGTTTCTTCCGTTTTATACTTTTTTCCCTTTTAATTTCATTCTCATTTTCTTCATCATTTTTCCCTTTGCGTACTTTTGGCTACATTTAGAATTTTTTGTTTTTGTTTCTTCACTGTGTTTCTTCCGTTTTATACTTTTTTCCCTTTTAATTTCTTTCTCATTTTCTTCATCATTTTTCTCTTTGCGTACCTTTGGCTACATTTACAATTTTTTGATTTTGTTTCTTCACTGTGTTTCTTCCGTTTTGTACTTTTTTCCCTTTTAATTTCTTTCTCATTTTCTTCACCATTTTTCCCTTTGCGTACTTTTGGTTACATTTACAATTTTTTGTTTTTCTTTCTTCAGTGTGTTTCTTCCGTTTTATACTTTTTTCCCTTTTAATTTCTTTCTCATTTTCTTCACCATTTTTCCCTTTGCGTACTTTTGGTTACATTTACAATTTTTTATTTTTGTTTCTTCAGTGTGTTTCTTTCGTTTTATACTTTTTTCCCTTTTAATTACTTTCTCATTTTCTTCATCATTTTTCCCTTTGCGTACTTTTGGCTACATTTACAATTTTTTGTTTTTGTTTCTTAAGTGTGTTTCTTCCGTTTTATACTTTTTTCCCTTTTAATTTCTTTCTCATTTTCTTCATCATTTTTCCCTTTGCGTACTTTTGGCTACATTTACAATATTTTATTTTTGTTTCTTCAGTGTGTTTCTTCCGTTTTATACTTTTTTCCCTTTTTATTTCTTTCTCATTTTCTTCATCATTTTTCCCTTTGCGTACTTTTGGCTACATTAACAATTTTTTGTTTTTGTTTCTTCAGTGTGTTTCTTCCGTTTTATACTTTTTACCCTTTTAATTTCTTTCTCATTTTCTTCATCATTTTTCCCTTTGCGTACTTTTGGCTACATTTACAATTTTTTGTTTTTGTTTCTTCAGTGTGTTTCTTCCGTTTTATACTTTTTTCCCTTTTAATTTCTTTCTCATTTTCTTCATCATTTTTCCCTTTGCGTACTTTTGGCTACATTTACAATTTTTTGTTTTTGTTTCTTCAGTGTGTTTCTTCCGTTTTATACTTTTTACCCTTTTAATTTCTTTCTCATTTTCTTCATCATTTTTCCCTTTGCGTACTTTTGGCTACATTTACAATTTTTTGTTTTTGTTTCTTCAGTGTGTTTCTTCCGTTTTATAATTTTTTCCCTTTTAATTTCATTCACATTTTCTTCATCATTTTTCCCTTTGCGTACTTTTGGCTACATTTACAATTTTTTGTTTTTGTTTCTTCAGTGTGTTTCTTACGTTTTATAATTTTTTCCCTTTTAATTTCTTTCTCATTTTCTTCATCATTTTTCCCTTTGCGTACTTTTGGCTACATTTACAATTTTTTGTTTTTGTTTCTTCAGTGTGTTTCTTCCGTTTTATACTTTTTTCCCTTTTAATTTCTTTCTCATTTTCTTCATCATTTTTCCCTTTGCGTACTTTTGGCTACATTTACAATTTTTTGTTTTTGTTTCTTCAGTGTGTTTCTTCCGTTTTATAATTTTTTCCCTTTTAATTTCTTTCTCATTTTCTTCATCATTTTTCCCTTTGCGTACTTTTGGCTACATTTACAATTTTTTGTTTTTGTTTCTTCAGTGTGTTTCTTCCGTTTTATACTTTTTTCCCTTTTAATTTCTTTCTCATTTTCTTCATCATTTTTCCCTTTGCGTACTTTTGGTTACATTTACAATTTTTTGTTTTTGTTTCTTCAGTGTGTTTCTTCCGTTTTATACTTTTTTCCCTTTTAATTTCTTTCTCATTTTCTTCATCATTTTTCCCTTTGCGTACTTTTGGCTACATTTACAATTTTTTGTTTTTGTTTCTTCAGTGTGTTTCTTCCGTTTTATAATTTTTTCCCTTTTAATTTCTTTCTCATTTTCTTCATCATTTTTCCCTTTGCGTACTTTTGGCTACATTTACAATTTTTTGTTTTTGTTTCTTCAGTGTGTTTCTTCCGTTTTATAATTTTTTCCCTTTTAATTTCTTTCTCATTTTCTTCATCATTTTTCCCTTTGCGTACTTTTGGCTACATTTACAATTTTTTGTTTTTGTTTCTTCAGTGTGTTTCTTCCGTTTTATACTTTTTTCCCTTTTAATTTCTTTCTCATTTTCTTCATCATTTTTCCCTTTGCGTACTTTTGGCTACATTTACAATTTTTTGTTTTTGTTTCTTCAGTGTGTTTCTTCCGTTTTATACTTTTTTCCCTTTTAATTTCTTTCTCATTTTCTTCATCATTTTTCCCTTTGCGTACTTTTGGCTACATTTACAATTTTTTGTTTTTGTTTCTTCACTGTGTTTCTTCCGTTTTATACTTTTTTCCCTTTTAATTTCTTTCTCATTTTCTTCACCATTTTTCCCTTTGCGTACTTTTGGCTACATTTACAATTTTTTGTTTTTGTTTCTTCAGTGTGTTTCTTCCGTTTTATACTTTTTTCCCTTTTAATTTCTTTCTCATTTTCTTCATCATTTTTCCCTTTGCGTACTTTTGGTTACATTTACAATTTTTTGTTTTTGTTTCTTCAGTGTGTTTCTTCCGTTTTATAATTTTTTCCCTTTTAATTTCATTCACATTTTCTTCATCATTTTTCCCTTTGCGTACTTTTGGCTACATTTACAATTTTTTGTTTTTGTTTCTTCAGTGTGTTTCTTCCGTTTTATAATTTTTTCCCTTTTAATTTCTTTCTCATTTTCTTCATCATTTTTCCCTTTGCGTACTTTTGGCTACATTTACAATTTTTTGTTTTTGTTTCTTCAGTGTGTTTCTTCCGTTTTATAATTTTTTCCCTTTTAATTTCTTTCTCATTTTCTTCATCATTTTTCCCTTTGCGTACTTTTGGCTACATTTACAATTTTTTGTTTTTGTTTCTTCAGTGTGTTTCTTCCGTTTTATAATTTTTTCCCTTTTAATTTCTTTCTCATTTTCTTCATCATTTTTCCCTTTGCGTACTTTTGGCTACATTTACAATTTTTTGTTTTTGTTTCTTCAGTGTGTTTCTTCCGTTTTATAATTTTTTCCCTTTTAATTTCTTTCTCATTTTCTTCATCATTTTTCCCTTTGCGTACTTTTGGCTACATTTACAATTTTTTGTTTTTGTTTCTTCAGTGTGTTTCTTCCGTTTTATACTTTTTTCCCTTTTAATTTCTTTCTCATTTTCTTCATCATTTTTCCCTTTGCGTACTTTTGGCTACATTTACAATTTTTTGTTTTTGTTTCTTCAGTGTGTTTCTTCCGTTTTATACTTTTTTCCCTTTTAATTTCTTTCTCATTTTCTTCAACATTTTTCCCTTTGCGTACTTTTGGTGACATTTACAATTTTTTGTTTTTGTTTCTTCAGTGAGTTTCTTCCGTTTTATAATTTTTTCCCTTTTAATTTCTTTCTCATTTTCTTCATCATTTTTCCCTTTGCGTACTTTTGGCTACATTTACAATTTTTTATTTTTGTTTCTTCAGTGTGTTTCTTCCGTTTTATACTTTTTTCCCTTTTAATTTCTTTCTCATTTTCTTCATCATGTTTCCCTTTGCGTACTTTTGGCTACATTTACAATTTTTTATTTTTGTTTCTTCAGTGTGTTTCTTCCGTTTTATACTTTTTTCCCTTTTTATTTCTTTCTCATTTTCTTCATCATTTTTCCCTTTGCGTACTTTTGGCTACATTTACAATTTTTTGTTTTTCTTTCTTCAGTGTGTTTCTTCCGTTTTATACTTTTTTCCCTTTTAATTTCTTTCTCATTTTCTTCACCATTTTTCCCTTTGCGTACTTTTGGTTACATTTACAATTTTTTATTTTTGTTTCTTCAGTGTGTTTCTTTCGTTTTATACTTTTTTCCCTTTTAATTACTTTCTCATTTTCTTCATCATATTTCCCTTTGCGTACTTTTGGCTACATTTACAATTTTTTGTTTTTGTTTCTTCAGTGTGTTTCTTCCGTTTTATACTTTTTTCCCTTTTAATTTCATTCTCATTTTCTTCATCATTTTTCCCTTTGCGTACTTTTGGCTACATTTACAATTTTTTGTTTTTGTTTCTTCAGTGTGTTTCTTCCGTTTTATACTTTTTACCCTTTTAATTTCTTTCTCATTTTCTTCATCATTTTTCCCTTTGCGTACTTTTGGCTACATTTACGATTTTTTGTTTTTGTTTCTTCAGTGTGTTTCTTCCGTTTTATACTTTTTTCCCTTTTAATTTCTTTCTCATTTTCTTCATCATTTTTCTCTTTGCGTACCTTTGGCTACATTTACAATTTTTTGATTTTGTTTCTTCACTGTGTTTCTTCCGTTTTGTACTTTTTTCCCTTTTAATTTCTTTCTCATTTTCTTCACCATTTTTCCCTTTGCGTACTTTTGGTTACATTTACAATTTTTTGTTTTTCTTTCTTCAGTGTGTTTCTTCCGTTTTATACTTTTTTCCCTTTTAATTTCTTTCTCATTTTCTTCACCATTTTTCCCTTTGCGTACTTTTGGTTACATTTACAATTTTTTATTTTTGTTTCTTCAGTGTGTTTCTTTCGTTTTATACTTTTTTCCCTTTTAATTACTTTCTCATTTTCTTCATCATTTTTCCCTTTGCGTACTTTTGGCTACATTTACAATTTTTTGTTTTTGTTTCTTCAGTGTGTTTCTTCCGTTTTATACTTTTTTCCCTTTTAATTTCTTTCTCATTTTCTTCATCATTTTTCCCTTTGCGTACTTTTGGCTACATTTACAATTTTTTATTTTTGTTTCTTCAGTGTGTTTCTTCCGTTTTATACTTTTTTCCCTTTTTATTTCTTTCTCATTTTCTTCATCATTTTTCCCTTTGCGTACTTTTGGCTACATTTACAATTTTTTGTTTTTGTTTCTTCAGTGTGTTTCTTCCGTTTTATACTTTTTACCCTTTTAATTTCTTTCTCATTTTCTTCATCATTTTTCCCTTTGCGTACTTTTGGCTACATTTACAATTTTTTGTTTTTGTTTCTTCAGTGTGTTTCTTCCGTTTTATACTTTTTTCCCTTTTAATTTCTTTCTCATTTTCTTCATCATTTTTCCCTTTGCGTACTTTTGGCTACATTTACAATTTTTTGTTTTTGTTTCTTCAGTGTGTTTCTTCCGTTTTATAATTTTTTCCCTTTTAATTTCTTTCTCATTTTCTTCATCATTTTTCCCTTTGCGTACTTTTGGCTACATTTACAATTTTTTGTTTTTGTTTCTTCAGTGTGTTTCTTCCGTTTTATACTTTTTTCCCTTTTAATTTCTTTCTCATTTTCTTCAACATTTTTCCCTTTGCGTACTTTTGGTGACATTTACAATTTTTTGTTTTTGTTTCTTCAGTGTGTTTCTTCCGTTTTATAATTTTTTCCCTTTTAATTTCTTTCTCATTTTCTTCATCATTTTTCCCTTTGCGTACTTTTGGCTACATTTACAATTTTTTATTTTTGTTTCTTCAGTGTGTTTCTTCCGTTTTATACTTTTTTCCCTTTTAATTTCTTTCTCATTTTCTTCATCATGTTTCCCTTTGCGTACTTTTGGCTACATTTACAATTTTTTATTTTTGTTTCTTCAGTGTGTTTCTTCCGTTTTATACTTTTTTCCCTTTTTATTTCTTTCTCATTTTCTTCATCATTTTTCCCTTTGCGTACTTTTGGCTACATTTACAATTTTTTGTTTTTCTTTCTTCAGTGTGTTTCTTCCGTTTTATACTTTTTTCCCTTTTAATTTCTTTCTCATTTTCTTCACCATTTTTCCCTTTGCGTACTTTTGGTTACATTTACAATTTTTTATTTTTGTTTCTTCAGTGTGTTTCTTTCGTTTTATACTTTTTTCCCTTTTAATTACTTTCTCATTTTCTTCATCATTTTTCCCTTTGCGTACTTTTGGCTACATTTACAATTTTTTGTTTTTGTTTCTTCAGTGTGTTTCTTCCGTTTTATACTTTTTTCCCTTTTAATTTCTTTCTCATTTTCTTCATCATTTTTCCCTTTGCGTACTTTTGGCTACATTTACAATTTTTTATTTTTGTTTCTTCAGTGTGTTTCTTCCGTTTTATACTTTTTTCCCTTTTAATTTCATTCTCATTTTCTTCATCATTTTTCCCTTTGCGTACTTTTGGCTACATTTACAATTTTTTGTTTTTGTTTCTTCAGTGTGTTTCTTCCGTTTTATACTTTTTACCCTTTTAATTTCTTTCTCATTTTCTTCATCATTTTTCCCTTTGCGTACTTTTGGCTACATTTACGATTTTTTGTTTTTGTTTCTTCAGTGTGTTTCTTCCGTTTTATACTTTTTTCCCTTTTAATTTCTTTCTCATTTTCTTCATCATTTTTCTCTTTGCGTACCTTTGGCTACATTTACAATTTTTTGATTTTGTTTCTTCACTGTGTTTCTTCCGTTTTGTACTTTTTTCCCTTTTAATTTCTTTCTCATTTTCTTCACCATTTTTCCCTTTGCGTACTTTTGGTTACATTTACAATTTTTTGTTTTTCTTTCTTCAGTGTGTTTCTTCCGTTTTATACTTTTTTCCCTTTTAATTTCTTTCTCATTTTCTTCACCATTTTTCCCTTTGCGTACTTTTGGTTACATTTACAATTTTTTATTTTTGTTTCTTCAGTGTGTTTCTTTCGTTTTATACTTTTTTCCCTTTTAATTACTTTCTCATTTTCTTCATCATTTTTCCCTTTGCGTACTTTTGGCTACATTTACAATTTTTTGTTTTTGTTTCTTCAGTGTGTTTCTTCCGTTTTATACTTTTTTCCCTTTTAATTTCTTTCTCATTTTCTTCATCATTTTTCCCTTTGCGTACTTTTGGCTACATTTACAATTTTTTATTTTTGTTTCTTCAGTGTGTTTCTTCCGTTTTATACTTTTTTCCCTTTTTATTTCTTTCTCATATTCTTCATCATTTTTCCCTTTGCGTACTTTTGGCTACATTTACAATTTTTTGTTTTTGTTTCTTCAGTGTGTTTCTTCCGTTTTATACTTTTTACCCTTTTAATTTCTTTCTCATTTTCTTCATCATTTTTCCCTTTGCGTACTTTTGGCTACATTTACAATTTTTTGTTTTTGTTTCTTCAGTGTGTTTCTTCCGTTTTATACTTTTTTCCCTTTTAATTTCTTTCTCATTTTCTTCATCATTTTTCCCTTTGCGTACTTTTGGCTACATTTACAATTTTTTGTTTTTGTTTCTTCAGTGTGTTTCTTCCGTTTTATAATTTTTTCCCTTTTAATTTCTTTCTCATTTTCTTCATCATTTTTCCCTTTGCGTACTTTTGGCTACATTTACAATTTTTTGTTTTTGTTTCTTCAGTGTGTTTCTTCCGTTTTATACTTTTTTCCCTTTTAATTTCTTTCTCATTTTCTTCAACATTTTTCCCTTTGCGTACTTTTGGTGACATTTACAATTTTTTGTTTTTGTTTCTTCAGTGTGTTTCTTCCGTTTTATAATTTTTTCCCTTTTAATTTCTTTCTCATTTTCTTCATCATTTTTCCCTTTGCGTACTTTTGGCTACATTTACAATTTTTTATTTTTGTTTCTTCAGTGTGTTTCTTCCGTTTTATACTTTTTTCCCTTTTAATTTCTTTCTCATTTTCTTCATCATGTTTCCCTTTGCGTACTTTTGGCTACATTTACAATTTTTTATTTTTGTTTCTTCAGTGTGTTTCTTCCGTTTTATACTTTTTTCCCTTTTTATTTCTTTCTCATTTTCTTCATCATTTTTCCCTTTGCGTACTTTTGGCTACATTTACAATTTTTTGTTTTTCTTTCTTCAGTGTGTTTCTTCCGTTTTATACTTTTTTCCCTTTTAATTTCTTTCTCATTTTCTTCACCATTTTTCCCTTTGCGTACTTTTGGTTACATTTACAATTTTTTATTTTTGTTTCTTCAGTGTGTTTCTTTCGTTTTATACTTTTTTCCCTTTTAATTACTTTCTCATTTTCTTCATCATTTTTCCCTTTGCGTACTTTTGGCTACATTTACAATTTTTTGTTTTTGTTTCTTCAGTGTGTTTCTTCCGTTTTATACTTTTTTCCCTTTTAATTTCTTTCTCATTTTCTTCATCATTTTTCCCTTTGCGTACTTTTGGCTACATTTACAATTTTTTATTTTTGTTTCTTCAGTGTGTTTCTTCCGTTTTATACTTTTTTCCCTTTTAATTTCTTTCTCATTTTCTTCATCATTTTTCCCTTTGCGTACTTTTGGCTACATTTACAATTTTTTGTTTTTGTTTCTTCAGTGTGTTTCTTCCGTTTTATACTTTTTACCCTTTTAATTTCTTTCTCATTTTCTTCATCATTTTTCCCTTTGCGTACTTTTGGCTACATTTACAATTTTTTGTTTTTGTTTCTTCACTGTGTTTCTTCCGTTTTATAATTTTTTCCCTTTTAATTTCTTTCTCATTTTCTTCATCATTTTTCCCTTTGCGTACTTTTGGCTACATTTACAATTTTTTATTTTTGTTTCTTCAGTGTGTTTCTTCCGTTTTATACTTTTTTCCCTTTTAATTTCTTTCTCATTTTCTTCATCATTTTTCCCTTTGCGTACTTTTGGCTACATTTACAATTTTTTATTTTTGTTTCTTCAGTGTGTTACTTCCGTTTTATACTTTTTTCCCTTTTAATTTCATTCTCATTTTCTTCATCATTTTTCCCTTTGCGTACTTTTGGCTACATTTACAATTTTTTGTTTTTGTTTCTTCAGTGTGTTTCTTCCGTTTTATACTTTTTTCCCTTTTAATTTCTTTCTCATTTTCTTCACCATTTTTCCCTTTGCGTACTTTTGGTTACATTTACAATTTTTTATTTTTTTTCTTCAGTGTGTTTCTTCCGTTTTATACTTTTTTCCCTTTTAATTTCTTTCTCATTTTCTTCATCATTTTTCCCTTTGCGTACTTTTGGCTACATTTACAATTTTTTATTTTTGTTTCTTCAGTGTGTTTCTTCCGTTTTATACTTTTTTCCCTTTTAATTTCTTTCTCATTTTCTTCATCATTTTTCCCTTTGCGTACTTTTGGCTACATTTACAATTTTTTATTTTTGTTTCTTCAGTGTGTTACTTCCGTTTTATACTTTTTTCCCTTTTAATTTCATTCTCATTTTCTTCATCATTTTTCCCTTTGCGTACTTTTGGCTACATTTACAATTTTTTGTTTTTGTTTCTTCACTGTGTTTCTTCCGTTTTATACTTTTTTCCCTTTTAATTTCTTTCTCATTTTCTTCACCATTTTTCCCTTTGCGTACTTTTGGTTACATTTACAATTTTTTATTTTTTTTCTTCAGTGTGTTTCTTCCGTTTTATACTTTTTTCCCTTTTAATTTCTTTCTCATTTTCTTCATCATTTTTCCCTTTGCGTACTTTTGGCTACATTTACAATTTTTTATTTTTGTTTCTTCAGTGTGTTTCTTCCGTTTTATACTTTTTTCCCTTTTAATTTCTTTCTCATTTTCTTCATCATTTTTCCCTTTGCGTACTTTTGGCTACATTTACAATTTTTTATTTTTGTTTCTTCAGTGTGTTACTTCCGTTTTATACTTTTTTCCCTTTTAATTTCATTCTCATTTTCTTCATCATTTTTCCCTTTGCGTACTTTTGGCTACATTTACAATTTTTTGTTTTTGTTTCTTCACTGTGTTTCTTCCGTTTTATACTTTTTTCCCTTTTAATTTCTTTCTCATTTTCTTCACCATTTTTCCCTTTGCGTACTTTTGGTTACATTTACAATTTTTTATTTTTTTTCTTCAGTGTGTTTCTTCCGTTTTATACTTTTTTCCCTTTTAATTTCTTTCTCATTTTCTTCATCATTTTTCCCTTTGCGTACTTTTGGCTACATTTACAATTTTTTATTTTTGTTTCTTCAGTGTGTTTCTTCCGTTTTATACTTTTTTCCCTTTTAATTTCTTTCTCATTTTCTTCATCATTTTTCCCTTTGCGTACTTTTGGCTACATTTACAATTTTTTATTTTTGTTTCTTCAGTGTGTTTCTTCCGTTTTATACTTTTTTCCCTTTTAATTTCTTTCTCATTTTCTTCACCATTTTTCCCTTTGCGTACTTTTGGTTACATTTACAATTTTTTATTTTTTTTCTTCAGTGTGTTTCTTCCGTTTTATACTTTTTTCCCTTTTAATTTCTTTCTCATTTTCTTCATCATTTTTCCCTTTGCGTACTTTTGGCTACATTTACAATTTTTTATTTTTGTTTCTTCAGTGTGTTTCTTCCGTTTTATACTTTTTTCCCTTTTAATTTCTTTCTCATTTTCTTCATCATTTTTCCCTTTGCGTACTTTTGGCTACATTTACAATTTTTTATTTTTGTTTCTTCACTGTGTTTCTTCCGTTTTATACTTTTTTCCCTTTTAATTTCTTTCTCATTTTCTTCACCATTTTTCCCTTTGCGTACTTTTGGTTACATTTACAATTTTTTATTTTTTTTCTTCAGTGTGTTTCTTCCGTTTTATACTTTTTTCCCTTTTAATTTCTTTCTCATTTTCTTCATCATTTTTCCCTTTGCGTACTTTTGGCTACATTTACAATTTTTTATTTTTGTTTCTTCAGTGTGTTTCTTCCGTTTTATACTTTTTTCCCTTTTAATTTCTTTCTCATTTTCTTCATCATTTTTCCCTTTGCGTACTTTTGGCTACATTTACAATTTTTTATTTTTGTTTCTTCAGTGTGTTTCTTCCGTTTTATACTTTTTTCCCTTTTAATTTCTTTCTCATTTTCTTCACCATTTTTCCCTTTGCGTACTTTTGGTTACATTTACAATTTTTTATTTTTTTTCTTCAGTGTGTTTCTTCCGTTTTATACTTTTTTCCCTTTTAATTTCTTTCTCATTTTCTTCATCATTTTTCACTTTGCGTACTTTTGGCTACATTTACAATTTTTTATTTTTGTTTCTTCAGTGTGTTTCTTCCGTTTTATACTTTTTTCCCTTTTAATTTCTTTCTCATTTTCTTCATCATTTTTCCCTTTGCGTACTTTTGGCTACATTTACAATTTTTTATTTTTGTTTCTTCAGTGTGTTTCTTCCGTTTTATACTTTTTTCCCTTTTAATTTCATTCTCATTTTCTTCATCATTTTTCCCTTTGCGTACTTTTGGCTACATTTACAATTTTTTGTTTTTGTTTCTTCACTGTGTTTCTTCCGTTTTATACTTTTTTCCCTTTTAATTTCTTTCTCATTTTCTTCACCATTTTTCCCTTTGCGTACTTTTGGTTACATTTACAATTTTTTATTTTTTTTCTTCAGTGTGTTTCTTCCGTTTTATACTTTTTTCCCTTTTAATTTCTTTCTCATTTTCTTCATCATTTTTCCCTTTGCGTACTTTTGGCTACATTTACAATTTTTTATTTTTGTTTCTTCAGTGTGTTTCTTCCGTTTTATACTTTTTTCCCTTTTAATTTCATTCTCATTTTCTTCATCATTTTTCCCTTTGCGTACTTTTGGCTACATTTACAATTTTTTGTTTTTGTTTCTTCACTGTGTTTCTTCCGTTTTATACTTTTTTCCCTTTTAATTTCTTTCTCATTTTCTTCACCATTTTTCCCTTTGCGTACTTTTGGTTACATTTACAATTTTTTATTTTTTTTCTTCAGTGTGTTTCTTCCGTTTTATACTTTTTTCCCTTTTAATTTCTTTCTCATTTTCTTCATCATTTTTCCCTTTGCGTAGTTTTGGCTACATTTACAATTTTTTATTTTTGTTTCTTCAGTGTGTTTCTTCCGTTTTATACTTTTTTCCCTTTTAATTTCATTCTCATTTTCTTCATCATTTTTCCCTTTGCGTACTTTTGGCTACATTTACAATTTTTTGTTTTTGTTTCTTCACTGTGTTTCTTCCGTTTTATACTTTTTTCCCTTTTAATTTCTTTCTCATTTTATTCACCATTTTTCCCTTTGCGTACTTTTGGTTACATTTACAATTTTTTATTTTTTTTCTTCAGTGTGTTTCTTCCGTTTTATACTTTTTTCCCTTTTAATTTCTTTCTCATTTTCTTCATCATTTTTCCCTTTGCGTACTTTTGGCTACATTTACAATTTTTTATTTTTGTTTCTTCAGTGTGTTTCTTCCGTTTTATACTTTTTTCCCTTTTAATTTCTTTCTCATTTTCTTCACCATTTTTCCCTTTGCGTACTTTTGGTTACATTTACAATTTTTTATTTTTTTTCTTCAGTGTGTTTCTTCCGTTTTATACTTTTTTCCCTTTTAATTTCTTTCTCATTTTCTTCATCATTTTTCCCTTTGCGTACTTTTGGCTACATTTACAATTTTTTATTTTTGTTTCTTCAGTGTGTTTCTTCCGTTTTATACTTTTTTCCCTTTTAATTTCTTTCTCATTTTCTTCATCATTTTTCCCTTTGCGTACTTTTGGCTACATTTACAATTTTTTATTTTTGTTTCTTCAGTGTGTTACTTCCGTTTTATACTTTTTTCCCTTTTAATTTCATTCTCATTTTCTTCATCATTTTTCCCTTTGCGTACTTTTGGCTACATTTACAATTTTTTGTTTTTGTTTCTTCACTGTGTTTCTTCCGTTTTATACTTTTTTCCCTTTTAATTTCTTTCTCATTTTCTTCACCATTTTTCCCTTTGCGTACTTTTGGTTACATTTACAATTTTTTATTTTTTTTCTTCAGTGTGTTTCTTCCGTTTTATACTTTTTTCCCTTTTAATTTCTTTCTCATTTTCTTCATCATTTTTCCCTTTGCGTACTTTTGGCTACATTTACAATTTTTTATTTTTGTTTCTTCAGTGTGTTTCTTCCGTTTTATACTTTTTTCCCTTTTAATTTCTTTCTCATTTTCTTAATCATTTTTCCCTTTGCGTACTTTTGGCTACATTTACAATTTTTTATTTTTGTTTCTTCAGTGTGTTTCTTCCGTTTTATACTTTTTTCCCTTTTAATTTCTTTCTCATTTTCTTCATCATTTTTCCCTTTGCGTACTTTTGGCTACATTTACAATTTTTTATTTTTGTTTCTTCAGTGTGTTACTTCCGTTTTATACTTTTTTCCCTTTTAATTTCATTCTCATTTTCTTCATCATTTTTCCCTTTGCGTACTTTTGGCTACATTTACAATTTTTTGTTTTTGTTTCTTCACTGTGTTTCTTCCGTTTTATACTTTTTTCCCTTTTAATTTCTTTCTCATTTTCTTCACCATTTTTCCCTTTGCGTACTTTTGGTTACATTTACAATTTTTTATTTTTTTTCTTCAGTGTGTTTCTTCCGTTTTATACTTTTTTCCCTTTTAATTTCTTTCTCATTTTCTTCATCATTTTTCCCTTTGCGTACTTTTGGCTACATTTACAATTTTTTATTTTTGTTTCTTCAGTGTGTTTCTTCCGTTTTATACTTTTTTCCCTTTTAATTTCTTTCTCATTTTCTTCATCATTTTTCCCTTTGCGTACTTTTGGCTACATTTACAATTTTTTATTTTTGTTTCTTCAGTGTGTTACTTCCGTTTTATACTTTTTTCCCTTTTAATTTCATTCTCATTTTCTTCATCATTTTTCCCTTTGCGTACTTTTGGCTACATTTACAATTTTTTGTTTTTGTTTCTTCACTGTGTTTCTTCCGTTTTATACTTTTTTCCCTTTTAATTTCTTTCTCATTTTCTTCACCATTTTTCCCTTTGCGTACTTTTGGTTACATTTACAATTTTTTATTTTTTTCTTCAGTGTGTTTCTTCCGTTTTATACTTTTTTCCCTTTTAATTTCTTTCTCATTTTCTTCATCATTTTTCCCTTTGCGTACTTTTGGCTACATTTACAATTTTTTATTTTTGTTTCTTCAGTGTGTTTCTTCCGTTTTATACTTTTTTCCCTTTTAATTTCTTTCTCATTTTCTTCATCATTTTTCCCTTTGCGTACTTTTGGCTACATTTACAATTTTTTATTTTTGTTTCTTCAGTGTGTTACTTCCGTTTTATACTTTTTTCCCTTTTAATTTCATTCTCATTTTCTTCATCATTTTTCCCTTTGCGTACTTTTGGCTACATTTACAATTTTTTGTTTTTGTTTCTTCACTGTGTTTCTTCCGTTTTATACTTTTTTCCCTTTTAATTTCTTTCTCATTTTCTTCACCATTTTTCCCTTTGCGTACTTTTGGTTACATTTACAATTTTTTATTTTTTTTCTTCAGTGTGTTTCTTCCGTTTTATACTTTTTTCCCTTTTAATTTCTTTCTCATTTTCTTCATCATTTTTCCCTTTGCGTACTTTTGGCTACATTTACAATTTTCTGTTTTTATTTCTTCAGTGTGTTTCTTCCGTTTTATACTTTTTTCCCTTTTAATTTCATTCTCATTTTCTTCATCATTTTTCCCTTTGCGTACTTTTGGCTACATTTAGAATTTTTTGTTTTTGTTTCTTCACTGTGTTTCTTCCGTTTTATACTTTTTTCCCTTTTAATTTCTTTCTCATTTTCTTCATCATTTTTCTCTTTGCGTACCTTTGGCTACATTTACAATTTTTTGATTTTGTTTCTTCACTGTGTTTCTTCCGTTTTGTACTTTTTTCCCTTTTAATTTCTTTCTCATTTTCTTCACCATTTTTCCCTTTGCGTACTTTTGGTTACATTTACAATTTTTTGTTTTTCTTTCTTCAGTGTGTTTCTTCCGTTTTATACTTTTTTCCCTTTTAATTTCTTTCTCATTTTCTTCACCATTTTTCCCTTTGCGTACTTTTGGTTACATTTACAATTTTTTATTTTTGTTTCTTCAGTGTGTTTCTTTCGTTTTATACTTTTTTCCCTTTTAATTACTTTCTCATTTTCTTCATCATTTTTCCCTTTGCGTACTTTTGGCTACATTTACAATTTTTTGTTTTTGTTTCTTCAGTGTGTTTCTTCCGTTTTATACTTTTTTCCCTTTTAATTTCTTTCTCATTTTCTTCAACATTTTTCCCTTTGCGTACTTTTGGTGACATTTACAATTTTTTGTTTTTGTTTCTTCAGTGTGTTTCTTCCGTTTTATACTTTTTTCCCTTTTAATTACTTTCTCATTTTCTGCATCATTTTTCCCTTGGCGTACTTTCGGCTACATTTACAATTTTTTGTTTTTGTTTCTTCAGTGTGTTTCTTCCGTTTTATACTTTTTTCCCTTTTTATTTCTTTCTCATTTTCTTCATCATTTTTCCCTTTGCGTACTTTTGGCTACATTTACAATTTTTTGTTTTTGTTTCTTCAGTGTGTTTCTTCCGTTTTATACTTTTTACCCTTTTAATTTCTTTCTCATTTTCTTCATCATTTTTCCCTTTGCGTACTTTTGGCAACATTTACAATTTTTTGTTTTTGTTTCTTCAGTGTGTTTCTTCCGTTTTATACTTTTTACCCTTTTAATTTCTTTCTCATTTTCTTCATCATTTTTCCCTTTGCGTACTTTTGGCTACATTTACAATTTTTTATTTTTGTTTCTTCAGTGTGTTTCTTCCGTTTTATACTTTTTTCCCTTTTAATTTCTTTCTCATTTTCTTCAACATTTTTCCCTTTGCGTACTTTTGGTGACATTTACAATTTTTTGTTTTTGTTTCTTCAGTGTGTTTCTTCCGTTTTATACTTTTTTCCCTTTTAATTTCATTCTCATTTTCTTCATCATTTTTCCCTTTGCGTACTTTTGGCTACATTTAGAATTTTTTGTTTTTGTTTCTTCACTGTGTTTCTTCCGTTTTATACTTTTTTCCCTTTTAATTTCTTTCTCATTTTCTTCATCATTTTTCTCTTTGCGTACCTTTGGCTACATTTACAATTTTTTGATTTTGTTTCTTCACTGTGTTTCTTCCGTTTTGTACTTTTTTCCCTTTTAATTTCTTTCTCATTTTCTTCACCATTTTTCCCTTTGCGTACTTTTGGTTACATTTACAATTTTTTGTTTTTCTTTCTTCAGTGTGTTTCTTCCGTTTTATACTTTTTTCCCTTTTAATTTCTTTCTCATTTTCTTCACCATTTTTCCCTTTGCGTACTTTTGGTTACATTTACAATTTTTTATTTTTGTTTCTTCAGTGTGTTTCTTTCGTTTTATACTTTTTTCCCTTTTAATTACTTTCTCATTTTCTTCATCATTTTTCCCTTTGCGTACTTTTGGCTACATTTACAATTTTTTGTTTTTGTTTCTTCAGTGTGTTTCTTCCGTTTTATACTTTTTTCCCTTTTAATTTCTTTCTCATTTTCTTCAACATTTTTCCCTTTGCGTACTTTTGGTGACATTTACAATTTTTTGTTTTTGTTCCTTCAGTGTGTTTCTTCCGTTTTATACTTTTTTCCCTTTTAATTACTTTCTCATTTTCTGCATCATTTTTCCCTTTGCGTACTTTCGGCTACATTTACAATTTTTTGTTTTTGTTTCTTCAGTGTGTTTCTTCCGTTTTATACTTTTTTCCCTTTTTATTTCTTTCTCATTTTCTTCATCATTTTTCCCTTTGCGTACTTTTGGCTACATTTACAATTTTTTGTTTTTGTTTCTTCAGTGTGTTTCTTCCGTTTTATACTTTTTACCCTTTTAATTTCTTTCTCATTTTCTTCATCATTTTTCCCTTTGCGTACTTTTGGCAACATTTACAATTTTTTGTTTTTGTTTCTTCAGTGTGTTTCTTCCGTTTTATACTTTTTACCCTTTTAATTTCTTTCTCATTTTCTTCATCATTTTTCCCTTTGCGTACTTTTGGCTACATTTACAATTTTTTATTTTTGTTTCTTCAGTGTGTTTCTTCCGTTTTATACTTTTTTCCCTTTTAATTTCTTTCTCATTTTCTTCAACATTTTTCCCTTTGCGTACTTTTGGTGACATTTACAATTTTTTGTTTTTGTTTCTTCAGTGTGTTTCTTCCGTTTTATACTTTTTTCCCTTTTAATTACTTTCTCATTTTCTGCATCATTTTTCCCTTTGCGTACTTTTGGCTACATTTACAATTTTTTGTTTTTGTTTCTTCGGTGTGTTTCTTCCGTTTTATACTTTTTTCCCTTTTAATTACTTTCTCATTTTCTGCATCATTTTTCCCTTTGCGTACTTTTGGTTACATTTACAATTTTTTGTTTTTGTTTCTTCAGTGTGTTTCTTCCGTTTTATAATTTTTTCCCTTTTAATTTCTTTCTCATTTTCTTCACCATTTTTCCCTTTGCGTACTTTTGGTTACATTTACAATTTTTTATTTTTGTTTCTTCAGTGTGTTTCTTTCGTTTTATACTTTTTTCCCTTTTAATTACTTTCTCATTTTCTTCATCATTTTTCCCTTTGCGTACTTTTGGCTACATTTACAATTTTTTGTTTTTGTTTCTTCAGTGTGTTTCTTCCGTTTTATACTTTTTTCCCTTTTAATTTCTTTCTCATTTTCTTCATCATTTTTCCCTTTGCGTACTTTTGGCTACATTTACAATTTTTTATTTTTGTTTCTTCAGTGTGTTACTTCCGTTTTATACTTTTTTCCCTTTTAATTTCATTCTCATTTTCTTCATCATTTTTCCCTTTGCGTACTTTTGGCTACATTTACAATTTTTTGTTTTTGTTTCTTCACTGTGTTTCTTCCGTTTTATACTTTTTTCCCTTTTAATTTCTTTCTCATTTTCTTCACCATTTTTCCCTTTGCGTAATTTGGTTACATTTACAATTTTTTATTTTTTTTCTTCAGTGTGTTTCTTCCGTTTTATACTTTTTTCCCTTTTAATTTCTTTCTCATTTTCTTCATCATTTTTCCCTTTGCGTACTTTTGGCTACATTTACAATTTTCTGTTTTTATTTCTTCAGTGTGTTTCTTCCGTTTTATACTTTTTTCCCTTTTAATTTCTTTCTCATTTTCTTCATCATTTTTCCCTTTGCGTACTTTTGGTTACATTTACAATTTTTTATTTTTGTTTCTTCAGTGTGTTTCTTCCGTTTTATACATTTTTCCCTTTTAATTACTTTCTCATTTTCTTCATCATTTTTCCCTTTGCGTACTTTTGGCTACATTTACAATTTTTTGTTTTTCTTTCTTCAGTGTGTTTCTTCCGTTTTATACTTTTTTCCCTTTTAATTTCTTTCTCATTTTCTTCACCATTTTTCCCTTTGCGTACTTTTGGTTACATTTACAATTTTTTATTTTTTTTCTTCAGTGTGTTTCTTCCGTTTTATACTTTTTTCCCTTTTAATTTCTTTCTCATTTTCTTCATCATTTTTCCCTTTGGGTACTTTTGGCTACATTTACAATTTTTTGTTTTTGTTTCTTCAGTGTGTTTCTTCCGTTTTATACTTTTTTCCCTTTTAATTTCTTTCTCATTTTCTTCATCATTTTTCCCTTTGCGTACTTTTGGCTACATTTACAATTTTTTATTTTTGTTTCTTCAGTGTGTTTCTTCCGTTTTATACTTTTTTCCCTTTTAATTTCTTTCTCATTTTCTTCATCATTTTTCCCTTTGCGTACTTTTGGCTACATTTACAATTTTTTGTTTTTGTTTCTTCACTGTGTTTCTTCCGTTTTATACTTTTTTCCCTTTTAATTTCTTTCTCATTTTCTTCACCATTTTCCCCTTTGCGTACTTTTGGTTACATTTACAATTTTTTAATTTTGTTTCTTCAGTGTGTTTCTTCCGTTTTATACTTTTTTCCCTTTTAATTACTTTCTTATTTTCTTCATTATTTTCCCCTTTGCGTACTTTTGGTTACATTTACAATTTTTTATTTTTGTTTCTTCAGTGTGTTTCTTCCGTTTTATACTTTTTTCCCTTTTAATTACTTTCTTATTTTCTTCATCATTTTTCCCTTTGCGTACTTTTGGCTACATTTACAATTTTCTGTTTTTATTTCTTCAGTGTGTTTCTTCCGTTTTATACTTTTTTCCCTTTTAATTTCTTTCTCATTTTCTTCATCATTTTTCCCTTTGCGTACTTTTGGTTACATTTACAATTTTTTATTTTTGTTTCTTCAGTGTGTTTCTTCCGTTTTATACTTTTTTCCCTTTTAATTACTTTCTCATTTTCTTCATCATTTTTCCCTTTGCGTACTTTTGGTTACATTTACAATTTTTTGTTTTTGTTTCTTCAGTGTGTTTCTTCCGTTTTATACTTTTTTCCCTTTTAATTTCTTTCTCATTTTCTTCATCATTTTTCCCTTTGCGTACTTTTGGTTACATTTACAATTTTTTATTTTTGTTTCTTCAGTGTGTTTCTTCCGTTTTATACTTTTTTCCCTTTTAATTTCTTTCTCATTTTCTTCATCATTTTTCCCTTTGCGTACTTTTGGCTACATTTACAATTTTTTGTTTTTGTTTCTTCAGTGTGTTTCTTCCGTTTTATACTTTTTTCCCTTTTAATTTCTTTCTCATTTTCTTCACCATTTTTCCCTTTGCGTACTTTTGGTTACATTTACAATTTTTTATTTTTGTTTCTTCAGTGTGTTTCTTCCGTTTTATACTTTTTTCCCTTTTAATTACTTTCTCATTTTCTTCATCATTTTTCCCTTTGCGTACTTTTGGCTACATTTACCATTTTTTGTTTTTGTTTCTTCAGTGTGTTTCTTCCGTTTTATACTTTTTTCCCTTTTAATTTCTTTCTCATTTTCTTCATCATTTTTCCCTTTGCGTACTTTTGTCTACATTTACAATTTTTTGTTTTTGTTTCTTCAGTGTGTTTCTTTCGTTTTATACTTTTTTCCCTTCTAATTTTTTTCTCATTTTCTTCACCATTTTTCCCTTTGCGTACTTTTGGTTACATTTACAATTTTTTTTTTTATTTTCTTCAGTGTGTTTCTTCCGTTTTATACTTTTTTCCCTTTTAATTTCTTTCTCATTTTCTTCATCATTTTTCCCTTTGCGTACTTTTGGTTACATTTACAATTTTTTATTTTTGTTTCTTCAGTGTGTTTCTTCCGTTTTATACTTTTTTCCCTTTTAATTTCTTTCTCATTTTCTTCACCATTTTTCCTTTTGCGTACTTTTGGCTACATTTACAATTTTTTGTTTTTGTTTCTTCAGTGTGTTTCTTCCGTTTTATACTTTTTTCCCTTTTAATTTCTTTCTCATTTTCTTCACCATTTTTCCCTTTGCGTACTTTTGGTTACATTTACAATTTTTTATTTTTGTTTGTTCAGTGTGTTTCTTCCGTTTTATACTTTTTTCCCTTTTAATTTCTTTCTCATTTTCTTCATCATTTTTCCCTTTGCGTACTTTTGGCTACATTTACAATTTTTTGTTTTTGTTTCTTCAGTGTGTTTCTTTCGTTTTATACTTTTTTCCCTTTTCATTTCTTTCTCATTTTCTTCACCATTTTTCCCTTTGCGTACTTTTGGTTACATTTACAATTTTTTTTTTTATTTTCTTCAGTGTGTTTCTTCCGTTTTATACTTTTTTCCCTTTTAATTTCTTTCTCATTTTCTTCATCATTTTTCCCTTTGCGTACTTTTGGCTACATTTACAATTTTTTGTTTTTGTTTCTTCACTGTGTTTCTTCCGTTTTATACTTTTTTCCCTTTTAATTTCTTTCTCATTTTCTTCATCATTTTTCCCTTTGCGTACTTTTGGCTACATTTAGAATTTTTTGTTTTTGTTTCTTCAGTGTGTTTCTTCCGTTTTATACTTTTTTCCCTTTTAATTTCTTTCTCATTTTCTTCATCATTTTTCCCTTTGCGTACTTTTGGCTACATTTACAATTTTTTGTTTTTGTTTCTACAGTGTGTTTCTTCCGTTTTATACTTTTTTCCCTTTTAATTTCTTTCTCATTTTCTTCATCATTTTTCCCTTTGCGTACTTTTGGCTACATTTACAATTTTTTGTTTTTGTTACTTCAGTGTGTTTCTTCCGTTTTATACTTTTTTCCCTTTTAATTTCTTTCTCATTTTCTTCAACATTTTTCCCTTTGCGTACTTTTGGTGACATTTACAATTTTTTGTTTTTGTTTCTTCAGTGTGTTTCTTCCGTTTTATACTTTTTTCCCTTTTAATTTCTTTCTCATTTTCTTCATCATTTTTCCCTTTGCGTACTTTTGGCTACATTTACAATTTTTTGTTTTTGTTTCTTCAGTGTGTTTCTTCCGTTTAATACTTTTTTCCCTTTTAATTTCTTTCTCATTTTCTTCATCATTTTTCTCTTTGCGTACTTTTGGCTACATTTACAATTTTTTATTTTTGTTTCTACAGTGTGTTTCTTCCGTTTTATACTTTATTCCCTTTTAATTTCTTTCTCATTTTCTTCATCATTTTTCCCTTTGCGTACTTTTGGCTACATTTACAATTTTTTGTTTTTGTTTCTTCAGTGTGTTTCTTCCGTTTTATACTTTTTTCCCTTTTAATTTCTTTCTCATTTTCTTCAACATTTTTTCCTTTGCGTACTTTTGTTGACATTTACAATTTTTTGTTTTTGTTTCTTCAGTGTGTTTCTTCCGTTTTATACTTTTTTCCCTTTTAATTTCTTTCTCATTTTCTTCATCATTTTTCCCTTTGCGTACTTTTGGCTACATTTACAATTTTTTGTTTTTGTTTCTTCAGTGTGTTTCTTCCGTTTTATACTTTTTTCCCTCTTAATTTCTTTCTCATTTTCTTCATCATTTTTCCCTTTGCGTACTTTTGGCTACATTTACAATTTTTTGTTTTTGTTTCTTCAGTGTGTTTCTTCCGTTTTATACTTTTTTCCCTTTTAATTTCTTTCTCATTTTCTTCAACATTTTTCCCTTTGCGTACTTTTGGTGACATTTACAATTTTTTGTTTTTGTTTCTTCAGTGTGTTTCTTCCGTTTTATACTTTTTTCCCTTTTAATTTCTTTCTCATTTTCTTCAACATTTTTCCCTTTGCGTACTTTTGGTGACATTTACAATTTTTTGTTTTTGTTTCTACAGTGTGTTTCTTCCGTTTTATACTTTTTTCCCTTTTAATTTCTTTCTCATTTTCTTCATCATTTTTCACTTTGCGTACTTTTGGCTACATTTACAATTTTTTGTTTTTGTTTCTTCAATGTGTTTCTTCCGTTTTATACTTTTTTCCCTTTTAATTTCTTTCTCATTTTCTTCAACATTTTTCCCTTTGCGTACTTTTGGTGACATTTACAATTTTTTGTTTTTGTTTCTTCAGTGTGTTTCTTCCGTTTTATACTTTTTTCCCTTTTAATTTCTTTCTCATTTTCTTCATCATTTTTCCCTTTGCGTACTTTTGGCTACATTTACAATTTTTTGTTTTTGTTTCTTCAGTGTGTTTCTTCCGTTTTATACTTTTTTCCCTTTTAATTTCTTTCTCATTTTCTTCATCATTTTTCTCTTTGCGTACTTTTGGCTACATTTACAATTTTTTATTTTTGTTTCTACAGTGTGTTTCTTCCGTTTTATACTTTTTTCCCTTTTAATTTCTTTCTCATTTTCTTCATCATTTTTCCCTTTGCGTACTTTTGGCTCCATTTACAATTTTTTGTTTTTGTTTCTTCAGTGTGTTTCTTCCGTTTTATACTTTTTTCCCTTTTAATTTCTTTCTCATTTTCTTCAACATTTTTCCCTTTGCGTACTTTTGGTGACATTTACAATTTTTTGTTTTTGTTTCTTCAGTGTGTTTCTTCCGTTTTATACTTTTTTCCCTTTTAATTTCTTTCTCATTTTCTTCAACATTTTTCCCTTTGCGTACTTTTGGTTACATTTAAAATTTTCTGTTTTTGTTTCTTCAGTGTGTTTCTTCCGTTTTATACTTTTTTCCCTTTTAATTTCTTTCTCATTTTCTTCATCATTTTTCCCTTTGCGTACTTTTGGCAACATTTACAATTTTTTGTTTTTGTTTCTTCAGTGTGTTTCTTCCGTTTTATACTTTTTTTCCTTTTAATTTCTTTCTCATTTTCTTCATCATATTTCCCTTTGCGTACTTTTGGCTACATTTACAATTTTTTGTTTTTGTTTCTTCAGTGTGTTTCTTCCCTTTTATACTTTTTTCCCCTTTTAATTTCTTTCTCATTTTTTTCATCATTTTTCCCTTTGCGTACTTTTGGCTACATTTACAATTTTTTGTTTTTGTTTCTTCAGTGTGTTTCTTCCGTTTTATACTTTATTCCCTTTTAATTTCTTTCTCATTTTCTTCATCATTTTTCCCTTTCCGTACTTTTGGCTACATTTACAATTTTTTGTTTCTGTTTTTCAGTGTGTTTCTTCCGTTTTATACTTTATTCTCTTTTAATTTCTTTCTCATTTTCTTCATCATTTTTCATTTGCGTACTTTTGGTTACATTTACAATTTTTTGTTTCTATTTCTTCAATATGTTTCTTCCGTTTAATACTTTTTTCCCTTTTAATTTCTTTCTCATTTTCTTCACCATTTTTTCCTTTGCGTACTTTTGGTTACATTTAAAATTTTCTGTTTTTGTTTCTTCAGTGTGTTTCTTCCGTTTTATACTTTTTTCCCTTTTAATTTCTTTCTCATTTTCTTCATCATTTTTCCCTTTGCGTACTTTTGGCAACATTTACAATTTTTTGTTTTTGTTTCTTCAGTGTGTTTCTTCCGTTTTATACTTTTTTTCCTTTTAATTTCTTTCTCATTTTCTTCATCATATTTCCCTTTGCGTACTTTTGGCTACATTCACAATTTTTTGTTTTTGTTTCTTCAGTGTGTTTCTTCCCTTTTATACTTTTTTCCCCTTTTAATTTCTTTCTCATTTTCTTCATCATTTTTCCCTTTGCGTAATTTTGGCAACATTTACAATTATTTGTTTTTGTTTCTTCAGTGTGTTTCTTCCGTTTTATACTTTTTTTCCTTTTAATTTCTTTCTCATTTTCTTCATCATTTTTCCCTTTGCGTACTTTTGGCTACATTTACAATTTTTTGTTTTTGTTTCTTCAGTGTGTTTCTTCCGTTTTATACTTTTTTCCCTTTTAATTTCTTTCTAATTTTCTTCATCATTTTCCCCTTTGCGTATTTTGGTTCCATTTACAATTTTTTGTTTTTGTTTCTTCAGTGTGTTTCTTCCGTTTTATTCTTTTTTCCCTTTTAATTTCTTTCTCATTGTCTTCATCATTTTTCCCTTTGCGTACTTTTGGTTACATTTACAATTTTTTGTTTTTGTTTCTTCAGTGTGTTTCTTCCGTTTTATACTTTATTCACTTTTAATTTCTTTCTCATTTTCTTCATCATTTTTCCCTTTGCGTACTTTTGGCTACATTTACAATTTTTTGTTTTTGTTTCTTCAGTGTGTTTCTTCCGTTTTATACTTTTTTCCCTTTTAATTTCTTTCTCATTTTCTTCATCATTTTTCCCTTTGCGTACTTTTGGCTACATTTACAATTTTTTGTTTTTGTTTCTTCACTGTGTTTCTTCCGTTTTATACTTTTTTCCCTTTTAATTTCTTTCTCATTTTCTTCATCATTTTTCCCTTTGCGTACTTTTGGCTACATTTAGAATTTTTTGTTTTTGTTTCTTCAGTGTGTTTCTTCCGTTTTATACTTTTTTCCCTTTTAATTTCTTTCTCATTTTCTTCATCATTTTTCCCTTTGCGTACTTTTGGCTACATTTACAATTTTTTGTTTTTGTTTCTACAGTGTGTTTCTTCCGTTTTATACTTTTTTCCCTTTTAATTTCTTTCTCATTTTCTTCATCATTTTTCCCTTTGCGTACTTTTGGCTACATTTACAATTTTTTGTTTTTGTTTCTTCAGTGTGTTTCTTCCGTTTTATACTTTTTTCCCTTTTAATTTCTTTCTCATTGTCTTCATCATTTTTCCCTTTGCGTACTTTTGGTTACATTTACAATTTTTTGTTTTTGTTTCTTCAGTGTGTTTCTTCCGTTTTATACTTTATTCACTTTTAATTTCTTTCTCATTTTCTTCATCATTTTTCCCTTTGCGTACTTTTGGCTACATTTACAATTTTTTGTTTTTGTTTCTTCAGTGTGTTTCTTCCGTTTTATACTTTTTTCCCTTTTAATTTCTTTCTCATTTTCTTCATCATTTTTCCCTTTGCGTACTTTTGGCTACATTTACAATTTTTTGTTTTTGTTTCTTCACTGTGTTTCTTCCGTTTTATACTTTTTTCCCTTTTAATTTCTTTCTCATTTTCTTCATCATTTTTCCCTTTGCGTACTTTTGGCTACATTTAGAATTTTTTGTTTTTGTTTCTTCAGTGTGTTTCTTCCGTTTTATACTTTTTTCCCTTTTAATTTCTTTCTCATTTTCTTCATCATTTTTCCCTTTGCGTACTTTTGGCTACATTTACAATTTTTTGTTTTTGTTTCTACAGTGTGTTTCTTCCGTTTTATACTTTTTTCCCTTTTAATTTCTTTCTCATTTTCTTCATCATTTTTCCCTTTGCGTACTTTTGGCTACATTTACAATTTTTTGTTTTTGTTTCTTCAGTGTGTTTCTTCCGTTTTATACTTTTTTCCCTTTTAATTTCTTTCTCATTTTCTTCATCATATTTCCCTTTGCGTACTTTTGGCTACATTTACAATTTTTTGTTTTTGTTTCTTCAGTGTGTTTCTTCCCTTTTATACTTTTTTCCCCTTTTAATTTCTTTCTCATTTTCTTCATCATTTTTCCCTTTGCGTACTTTTGGCTACATTTACAATTTTTTGTTTTTGTTTCTTCAGTGTGTTTCTTCCGTTTTATACTTTTTTCCCTTTTAATTTCTTTCTCATTTTCTTCATCATATTTCCCTTTGCGTACTTTTGGCTACATTTACAATTTTTTGTTTTTGTTTCTTCAGTGTGTTTCTTCCCTTTTATACTTTTTTCCCCTTTTAATTTCTTTCTCATTTTCTTCATCATTTTTCCCTTTGCGTACTTTTGGCTACATTTACAATTTTTTGTTTTTGTTTCTTCAGTGTGTTTCTTCCGTTTTATACTTTGTTCCCTTTTAATTTCTTTCTCATTTTCTTCATCATTTTTCCCTTTGCGTACTTTTGGCTACATTTACAATTTTTTGTTTTTGTTTCTTCAGTGTGTTTCTTCCGTTTTATACTTTGTTCCCTTTTAATTTCTTTCTCATTTTCTTCATCATTTTTCCCTTTGCGTACTTTTGGCTACATTTACAATTTTTTGTTTTTGTTTCTTCAGTGTGTTTCTTCCGTTTTATACTTTATTCCCTTTTAATTTCTTTCTCATTTTCTTCATCATTTTTCCCTTTGCGTACTTTTGGCTACATTTACAATATTTTGTTTTTGTTTCTTCAGTGTGTTTCTTCCGTTTTATACTTTTTTCCCTTTTAATTTCTTTCTCATTTTCTTCATCATTTTTCCCTTTGCGTACTTTTGGCTACATTTACAATTTTTTGTTTTTGTTTCTTCAGTGTGTTTCTTCCGTTTTATACTTTTTTCCCTTTTAATTTCTTTCTCATTTTCTTCATCATTTTTCCCTTTGCGTACTTTTGGTTACATTTACAATTTTTTGTTTTTGTTTCTTCAGTGTGTTTCTTCCGTTTTATACTTTTTTCCCTTTTAATTTCTTTCTCATTTTCTTCATCATTTTTCCCTTTGCGTACTTTTGGCTACATTTACAATTTTTTGTTTTTGTTTCTTCAGTGTGTTTCTTCCGTTTTATACTTTTTTCCCTTTTAATTTCTTTCTCATTTTCTTCATCATTTTTCCCTTTGCGTACTTTTGGTTACATTTACAATTTTTTATTTTTGTTTCTTCAGTGTGTTTCTTCCGTTTTATACTTTTTTCCCTTTTAATTTCTTTCTCATTTTCTTCATCATTTTTCCCTTTGCGTACTTTTGGTTATATTTACAATTTTTTGTTTTTGTTTCTTCAGTGTGTTTCTTCCGTTTTATACTTTTTTCCCTTTTAATTTCTTTCTCATTTTCTTCATCATTTTTCCCTTTGCGTACTTTTGGCTACATTTACAATTTTTTGTTTTTGTTTCTTCAGTGTGTTTCTTCCGTTTTATACTTTTTTCCCTTTTAATTTCTTTCTCGTTTTCTTCATCATTTTTCCCTTTGCGTACTTTTGGTTACATTTACAATTTTTTGTTTTTGTTTCTTCAGTGTGTTTCTTCCGTTTTATACTTTTTTGCCTTTTAATTTCTTTCTCGTTTTCTTCATCATTTTTCCCTTTGCGTACTTTTGGTTACATTTACAATTTTTTGTTTTTGTTTCTTCAGTGTGTTTCTTCCGTTTTATACTTTTTTCCCTTTTAATTTCTTTCTCATTTTCTTCATCATTTTTCCCTTTGCGTACTTTTGGTTACATTTACAATTTTTTATTTTTGTTTCTTCAGTGTGTTTCTTCCGTTTTATACTTTTTTCCCTTTTAATTTCTTTCTCGTTTTCTTCATCATTTTTCCCTTTGCGTACTTTTGGTTACATTTACAATTTTTTGTTTTTGTTTCTTCAGTGTGTTTCTTCCGTTTTATACTTTTTTCCCTTTTAATTTCTTTCTCATTTTCTTCATCATTTTTCCCTTTGCGTACTTTTGGTTACATTTACAATTTTTTGTTTTTGTTTCTTCAGTGTGTTTCCTCCGTTTTATACTTTTTTCCCTTTTAATTTCTTTCTCGTTTTCTTCATCATTTTTCCCTTTGCGTACTTTTGGTTATATTTACAATTTTTTGTTTTTGTTTCTTCAGTGTGTTTCTTCCGTTTTATACTTTTTTCCCTTTTAATTTCTTTCTCGTTTTCTTCATCATTTTTCCCTTTGCGTACTTTTGGTTACATTTACAATTTTTTGTTTTTGTTTCTTCAGTGTGTTTCTTCCGTTTTATACTTTTTTCCCTTTTAATTTCTTTCTCGTTTTCTTCATCATTTTTCCCTTTGCGTACTTTTGGTTACATTTACAATTTTTTGTTTTTGTTTCTTCAGTGTGTTTCTTCCGTTTTATACTTTTTTCCCTTTTAATTTCTTTCTCATTTTCTTCATCATTTTTCCCTTTGCGTACTTTTGGTTACATTTACAATTTTTTGTTTTTGTTTCTTCAGTGTGTTTCTTCCGTTTTATACTTTTTTCCCTTTTAATTTTTTTCTCGTTTTCTTCATCATTTTTCCCTTTGCGTACTTTTGGTTACATTTACAATTTTTTGTTTTTGTTTCTTCAGTGTCTTTCTTCCGTTTTATACTTTTTTCCCTTTTAATTTCTTTCTCATTTTCTTCATCATTTTTCCCTTTGCGTACTTTTGGTTACATTTACAATTTTTTGTTTTTGTTTCTTCAGTGTGTTTCTTCCGTTTTATACTTTTTTCCCTTTTAATTTCTTTCTCGTTTTCTTCATCATTTTTCCCTTTGCGTACTTTTGGTTACATTTACAATTTTTTGTTTTTGTTTCTTCAGTGTGTTTCTTCCGTTTTATACTTTTTTCCCTTTTAATTTCTTTCTCATTTTCTTCATCATTTTTCCCTTTGCGTACTTTTGGTTACATTTACAATTTTTTGTTTTTGTTTCTTCAGTGTGTTTCCTCCGTTTTATACTTTTTTCCCTTTTAATTTCTTTCTCGTTTTCTTCATCATTTTTCCCTTTGCGTACTTTTGGTTATATTTACAATTTTTTGTTTTTGTTTCTTCAGTGTGTTTCCTCCGTTTTATACTTTTTTCCCTTTTAATTTCTTTCTCATTTTCTTCATCATTTTTCCCTTTGCGTACTTTTGGTTACATTTACAATTTTTTGTTTTTGTTTCTTCAGTGTGTTTCCTCCGTTTTATACTTTTTTCCCTTTTAATTTCTTTCTCGTTTTCTTCATCATTTTTCCCTTTGCGTACTTTTGGTTACATTTACAATTTTTTGTTTTTGTTTCTTCAGTGTGTTTCTTCCGTTTTATACTTTTTTCCCTTTTAATTTCTTTCTCATTTTCTTCATCATTTTTCCCTTTGCGTACTTTTGGTTACATTTACAATTTTTTGTTTTTGTTTCTTCAGTGTCTTTCTTCCGTTTTATACTTTTTTCCCTTTTAATTTCTTTCTCGTTTTCTTCATCATTTTTCCCTTTGCGTACTTTTGGTTATATTTACAATTTTTTGTTTTTGTTTCTTCAGTGTGTTTCTTCCGTTTTATACTTTTTTCCCTTTTAATTTCTTTCTCGTTTTCTTCATCATTTTTCCCTTTGCGTACTTTTGGTTACATTTACAATTTTTTGTTTTTGTTTCTTCAGTGTGTTTCTTCCGTTTTATACTTTTTTCCCTTTTAATTTCTTTCTCGTTTTCTTCATCATTTTTCCCTTTGCGTACTTTTGGTTACATTTACAATTTTTTGTTTTTGTTTCTTCAGTGTGTTTCTTCCGTTTTATACTTTTTTCCCTTTTAATTTCTTTCTCGTTTTCTTCATCATTTTTCCCTTTGCGTACTTTTGGTTATATTTACAATTTTTTGTTTTTGTTTCTTCAGTGTGTTTCTTCCGTTTTATACTTTTTTCCCTTTTAATTTCTTTCTCATTTTCTTCATCATTTTTCCCTTTGCGTACTTTTGGTTACATTTACAATTTTTTGTTTTTGTTTCTTCAGTGTGTTTCTTCCGTTTTATACTTTTTTCCCTTTTAATTTCTTTCTCGTTTTCTTCATCATTTTTCCCTTTGCGTACTTTTGGTTATATTTACAATTTTTTGTTTTTGTTTCTTCAGTGTGTTTCTTCCGTTTTATACTTTTTTCCCTTTTAATTTCTTTCTCATTTTCTTCATCATTTTTCCCTTTGCGTACTTTTGGCTACATTTACAATTTTTTGTTTTTGTTTCTTCAGTGTCTTTCTTCCGTTTTATACTTTTTTCCCTTTTAATTTCTTTCTCGTTTTCTTCATCATTTTTCCCTTTGCGTACTTTTGGTTACATTTACAATTTTTTGTTTTTGTTTCTTCAGTGTGTTTCTTCCGTTTTATACTTTTTTCCCTTTTAATTTCTTTCTCGATTTCTTCATCATTTTTCCCTTTGCGTACTTTTGGTTACATTTACAATTTTTTGTTTTTGTTTCTTCAGTGTGTTTCTTCCGTTTTATACTTTTTTCCCTTTTAATTTCTTTCTCATTTTCTTCATCATTTTTCCCTTTGCGTACTTTTGGTTACATTTACAATTTTTTGTTTTTGTTTCTTCAGTGTGTTTCTTCCGTTTTATACTTTTTTCCCTTTTAATTTCTTTCTCGTTTTCTTCATCATTTTTCCCTTTGCGTACTTTTGGTTACATTTACAATTTTTTGTTTTTGTTTCTTCAGTGTGTTTCTTCCGTTTTATACTTTTTTCCCTTTTAATTTCTTTCTCATTTTCTTCATCATTTTTCCCTTTGCGTACTTTTGGTTACATTTACAATTTTTTGTTTTTGTTTCTTCAGTGTGTTTCTTCCGTTTTATACTTTTTTCCCTTTTAATTTCTTTCTCATTTTCTTCATCATTTTTCCCTTTGCGTACTTTTGGTTACATTTACAATTTTTTGTTTTTGTTTCTTCAGTGTGTTTCTTCCGTTTTATACTTTTTTCCCTTTTAATTTCTTTCTCGTTTTCTTCATCATTTTTCCCTTTGCGTACTTTTGGTTACATTTACAATTTTTTGTTTTTGTTTCTTCAGTGTGTTTCTTCCGTTTTATACTTTTTTCCCTTTTAATTTCTTTCTCATTTTCTTCATCATTTTTCCCTTTGCGTACTTTTGGTTACATTTACAATTTTTTGTTTTTGTTTCTTCAGTGTGTTTCTTCCGTTTTATACTTTTTTCCCTTTTAATTTCTTTCTCATTTTCTTCATCATTTTTCCCTTTGCGTACTTTTGGTTACATTTACAATTTTTTGTTTTTGTTTCTTCAGTGTCTTTCTTCCGTTTTATACTTTTTTCCCTTTTAATTTCTTTCTCGTTTTCTTCATCATTTTTCCCTTTGCGTACTTTTGGTTATATTTACAATTTTTTGTTTTTGTTTCTTCAGTGTGTTTCTTCCGTTTTATACTTTTTTCCCTTTTAATTTCTTTCTCATTTTCTTCATCATTTTTCCCTTTGCGTACTTTTGGCTACATTTACAATTTTTTGTTTTTGTTTCTTCAGTGTCTTTCTTCCGTTTTATACTTTTTTCCCTTTTAATTTCTTTCTCGTTTTCTTCATCATTTTTCCCTTTGCGTACTTTTGGTTACATTTACAATTTTTTGTTTTTGTTTCTTCAGTGTGTTTCTTCCGTTTTATACTTTTTTCCCTTTTAATTTCTTTCTCGTTTTCTTCATCATTTTTCCCTTTGCGTACTTTTGGTTACATTTACAATTTTTTGTTTTTGTTTCTTCAGTGTGTTTCTTCCGTTTTATACTTTTTTCCCTTTTAATTTCTTTCTCATTTTCTTCATCATTTTTCCCTTTGCGTACTTTTGGTTACATTTACAATTTTTTGTTTTTGTTTCTTCAGTGTGTTTCTTCCGTTTTATACTTTTTTCCCTTTTAATTTCTTTCTCGTTTTCTTCATCATTTTTCCCTTTGCGTACTTTTGGTTACATTTACAATTTTTTGTTTTTGTTTCTTCAGTGTGTTTCTTCCGTTTTATACTTTTTTCCCTTTTAATTTCTTTCTCATTTTCTTCATCATTTTTCCCTTTGCGTACTTTTGGTTACATTTACAATTTTTTGTTTTTGTTTCTTCAGTGTGTTTCTTCCGTTTTATACTTTTTTCCCTTTTAATTTCTTTCTCATTTTCTTCATCATTTTTCCCTTTGCGTACTTTTGGTTACATTTACAATTTTTTGTTTTTGTTTCTTCAGTGTGTTTCTTCCGTTTTATACTTTTTTCCCTTTTAATTTCTTTCTCGTTTTCTTCATCATTTTTCCCTTTGCGTACTTTTGGTTACATTTACAATTTTTTGTTTTTGTTTCTTCAGTGTGTTTCTTCCGTTTTATACTTTTTTCCCTTTTAATTTCTTTCTCATTTTCTTCATCATTTTTCCCTTTGCGTACTTTTGGTTACATTTACAATTTTTTGTTTTTGTTTCTTCAGTGTGTTTCTTCCGTTTTATACTTTTTTCCCTTTTAATTTCTTTCTCATTTTCTTCATCATTTTTCCCTTTGCGTACTTTTGGTTACATTTACAATTTTTTGTTTTTGTTTCTTCAGTGTCTTTCTTCCGTTTTATACTTTTTTCCCTTTTAATTTCTTTCTCGTTTTCTTCATCATTTTTCCCTTTGCGTACTTTTGGTTATATTTACAATTTTTTGTTTTTGTTTCTTCAGTGTGTTTCTTCCGTTTTATACTTTTTTCCCTTTTAATTTCTTTCTCATTTTCTTCATCATTTTTCCCTTTGCGTACTTTTGGCTACATTTACAATTTTTTGTTTTTGTTTCTTCAGTGTCTTTCTTCCGTTTTATACTTTTTTCCCTTTTAATTTCTTTCTCGTTTTCTTCATCATTTTTCCCTTTGCGTACTTTTGGTTACATTTACAATTTTTTGTTTTTGTTTCTTCAGTGTGTTTCTTCCGTTTTATACTTTTTTCCCTTTTAATTTCTTTCTCGTTTTCTTCATCATTTTTCCCTTTGCGTACTTTTGGTTACATTTACAATTTTTTGTTTTTGTTTCTTCAGTGTCTTTCTTCCGTTTTATACTTTTTTCCCTTTTAATTTCTTTCTCGTTTTCTTCATCATTTTTCCCTTTGCGTACTTTTGGTTACATTTACAATTTTTTGTTTTTGTTTCTTCAGTGTGTTTCTTCCGTTTTATACTTTTTTCCCTTTTAATTTCTTTCTCGTTTTCTTCATCATTTTTCCCTTTGCGTACTTTTGGTTACATTTACAATTTTTTGTTTTTGTTTCTTCAGTGTGTTTCTTCCGTTTTATACTTTTTTCCCTTTTAATTTCTTTCTCATTTTCTTCATCATTTTTCCCTTTGCGTACTTTTGGTTACATTTACAATTTTTTGTTTTTGTTTCTACAGTGTGTTTCTTCCGTTTTATACTTTTTTCCCTTTTAATTTCTTTCTCGTTTTCTTCATCATTTTTCCCTTTGCGTACTTTTGGTTACATTTACAATTTTTTGTTTTTGTTTCTTCAGTGTGTTTCTTCCGTTTTATACTTTTTTCCCTTTTAATTTCTTTCTCATTTTCTTCATCATTTTTCCCTTTGCGTACTTTTGGTTACATTTACAATTTTTTATTTTTGTTTCTTCAGTGTGTTTCTTCCGTTTTATACTTTTTTCCCTTTTAATTTCTTTCTCATTTTCTTCATCATTTTTCCCTTTGCGTACTTTTGGTTATATTTACAATTTTTTGTTTTTGTTTCTTCAGTGTGTTTCTTCCGTTTTATACTTTTTTCCCTTTTAATTTCTTTCTCATTTTCTTCATCATTTTTCCCTTTGCGTACTTTTGGCTACATTTACAATTTTTTGTTTTTGTTTCTTCAGTGTGTTTCTTCCGTTTTATACTTTTTTCCCTTTTAATTTCTTTCTCATTTTCTTCATCATTTTTCCCTTTGCGTACTTTTGGCTACATTTACAATTTTTTGTTTTTGTTTCTTCAGTGTGTTTCTTCCGTTTTATACTTTTTTCCCTTTTAATTTCTTTCTCGTTTTCTTCATCATTTTTCCCTTTGCGTACTTTTGGTTACATTTACAATTTTTTGTTTTTGTTTCTTCAGTGTGTTTCTTCCGTTTTATACTTTTTTCCCTTTTAATTTCTTTCTCATTTTCTTCATCATTTTTCCCTTTGCGTACTTTTGGTTACATTTACAATTTTTTATTTTTGTTTCTTCAGTGTGTTTCTTCCGTTTTATACTTTTTTCCCTTTTAATTTCTTTCTCATTTTCTTCATCATTTTTCCCTTTGCGTACTTTTGGTTATATTTACAATTTTTTGTTTTTGTTTCTTCAGTGTGTTTCTTCCGTTTTATACTTTTTTCCCTTTTAATTTCTTTCTCATTTTCTTCATCATTTTTCCCTTTGCGTACTTTTGGTTACATTTACAATTTTTTGTTTTTGTTTCTTCAGTGTGTTTCTTCCGTTTTATACTTTTTTCCCTTTTAATTTCTTTCTCGTTTTCTTCATCATTTTTCCCTTTGCGTACTTTTGGTTACATTTACAATTTTTTGTTTTTGTTTCTTCACTGTCTTTCTTCCGTTTTATACTTTTTTCCCTTTTAATTTCTTTCTCATTTTCTTCATCATTTTTCCCTTTGCGTACTTTTGGTTATATTTACAATTTTTTGTTTTTGTTTCTTCAGTGTGTTTCTTCCGTTTTATACTTTTTTCCCTTTTAATTTCTTTCTCATTTTCTTCATCATTTTTCCCTTTGCGTACTTTTGGTTACATTTACAATTTTTTGTTTTTGTTTCTTCAGTGTGTTTCTTCCGTTTTATACTTTTTTCCCTTTTAATTTCTTTCTCGTTTTCTTCATCATTTTTCCCTTTGCGTACTTTTGGTTACATTTACAATTTTTTGTTTTTGTTTCTTCACTGTCTTTCTTCCGTTTTATACTTTTTTCCCTTTTAATTTCTTTCTCGTTTTCTTCATCATTTTTCCCTTTGCGTACTTTTGGTTACATTTACAATTTTTTGTTTTTGTTTCTTCAGTGTGTTTCTTCCGTTTTATACTTTTTTCCCTTTTAATTTCTTTCTCATTTTCTTCATCATTTTTCCCTTTGCGTACTTTTGGCTACATTTACAATTTTTTGTTTTTGTTTCTTCAGTGTGTTTCTTCCGTTTTATACTTTTTTCCCTTTTAATTTCTTTCTCGTTTTCTTCATCATTTTTCCCTTTGCGTACTTTTGGTTACATTTACAATTTTTTGTTTTTGTTTCTTCAGTGTGTTTCTTCCGTTTTATACTTTTTTCCCTTTTAATTTCTTTCTCATTTTCTTCATCATTTTTCCCTTTGCGTACTTTTGGCTACATTTACAATTTTTTGTTTTTGTTTCTTCAGTGTGTTTCTTCCGTTTTATACTTTTTTCCCTTTTAATTTCTTTCTCGTTTTCTTCATCATTTTTCCCTTTGCGTACTTTTGGTTACATTTACAATTTTTTGTTTTTGTTTCTTCACTGTCTTTCTTCCGTTTTATACTTTTTTCCCTTTTAATTTCTTTCTCATTTTCTTCATCATTTTTCCCTTTGCGTACTTTTGGTTATATTTACAATTTTTTGTTTTTGTTTCTTCAGTGTGTTTCTTCCGTTTTATACTTTTTTCCCTTTTAATTTCTTTCTCATTTTCTTCATCATTTTTCCCTTTGCGTACTTTTGGTTACATTTACAATTTTTTGTTTTTGTTTCTTCAGTGTGTTTCTTCCGTTTTATACTTTTTTCCCTTTTAATTTCTTTCTCGTTTTCTTCATCATTTTTCCCTTTGCGTACTTTTGGTTACATTTACAATTTTTTGTTTTTGTTTCTTCACTGTCTTTCTTCCGTTTTATACTTTTTTCCCTTTTAATTTCTTTCTCGTTTTCTTCATCATTTTTCCCTTTGCGTACTTTTGGTTACATTTACAATTTTTTGTTTTTGTTTCTTCAGTGTGTTTCTTCCGTTTTATACTTTTTTCCCTTTTAATTTCTTTCTCATTTTCTTCATCATTTTTCCCTTTGCGTACTTTTGGCTACATTTACAATTTTTTGTTTTTGTTTCTTCAGTGTGTTTCTTCCGTTTTATACTTTTTTCCCTTTTAATTTCTTTCTCGTTTTCTTCATCATTTTTCCCTTTGCGTACTTTTGGTTACATTTACAATTTTTTGTTTTTGTTTCTTCACTGTCTTTCTTCCGTTTTATACTTTTTTCCCTTTTAATTTCTTTCTCATTTTCTTCATCATTTTTCCCTTTGCGTACTTTTGGTTATATTTACAATTTTTTGTTTTTGTTTCTTCAGTGTGTTTCTTCCGTTTTATACTTTTTTCCCTTTTAATTTCTTTCTCGTTTTCTTCATCATTTTTCCCTTTGCGTACTTTTGGTTACATTTACAATTTTTTGTTTTTGTTTCTTCAGTGTGTTTCTTCCGTTTTATACTTTTTTCCCTTTTAATTTCTTTCTCATTTTCTTCATCATTTTTCCCTTTGCGTACTTTTGGCTACATTTACAATTTTTTGTTTTTGTTTCTTCAGTGTGTTTCTTCCGTTTTATACTTTTTTCCCTTTTAATTTCTTTCTCGTTTTCTTCATCATTTTTCCCTTTGCGTACTTTTGGCTACATTTACAATTTTTTGTTTTTGTTTCTTCACTGTCTTTCTTCCGTTTTATACTTTTTTCCCTTTTAATTTCTTTCTCATTTTCTTCATCATTTTTCCCTTTGCGTACTTTTGGTTACATTTACAATTTTTTGTTTTTGTTTCTTCAGTGTGTTTCTTCCGTTTTATACTTTTTTCCCTTTTAATTTCTTTCTCGTTTTCTTCATCATTTTTCCCTTTGCGTACTTTTGGTTACATTTACAATTTTTTGTTTTTGTTTCTTCACTGTCTTTCTTCCGTTTTATACTTTTTTCCCTTTTAATTTCTTTCTCATTTTCTTCATCATTTTTCCCTTTGCGTACTTTTGGTTATATTTACAATTTTTTGTTTTTGTTTCTTCAGTGTGTTTCTTCCGTTTTATACTTTTTTCCCTTTTAATTTCTTTCTCGTTTTCTTCATCATTTTTCCCTTTGCGTACTTTTGGTTACATTTACAATTTTTTGTTTTTGTTTCTTCAGTGTGTTTCTTCCGTTTTATACTTTTTTCCCTTTTAATTTCTTTCTCATTTTCTTCATCATTTTTCCCTTTGCGTACTTTTGGCTACATTTACAATTTTTTGTTTTTGTTTCTTCAGTGTGTTTCTTCCGTTTTATACTTTTTTCCCTTTTAATTTCTTTCTCGTTTTCTTCATCATTTTTCCCTTTGCGTACTTTTGGCTACATTTACAATTTTTTGTTTTTGTTTTTCACTGTCTTTCTTCCGTTTTATACTTTTTTCCCTTTTAATTTCTTTCTCATTTTCTTCATCATTTTTCCCTTTGCGTACTTTTGGTTATATTTACAATTTTTTGTTTTTGTTTCTTCAGTGTGTTTCTTCCGTTTTATACTTTTTTCCCTTTTAATTTCTTTCTCATTTTCTTCATCATTTTTCCCTTTGCGTACTTTTGGTTACATTTACAATTTTTTGTTTTTGTTTCTTCAGTGTGTTTCTTCCGTTTTATACTTTTTTCCCTTTTAATTTCTTTCTCGTTTTCTTCATCATTTTTCCCTTTGCGTACTTTTGGTTACATTTACAATTTTTTGTTTTTGTTTCTTCACTGTCTTTCTTCCGTTTTATACTTTTTTCCCTTTTAATTTCTTTCTCGTTTTCTTCATCATTTTTCCCTTTGCGTACTTTTGGTTACATTTACAATTTTTTGTTTTTGTTTCTTCAGTGTGTTTCTTCCGTTTTATACTTTTTTCCCTTTTAATTTCTTTCTCATTTTCTTCATCATTTTTCCCTTTGCGTACTTTTGGCTACATTTACAATTTTTTGTTTTTGTTTCTTCAGTGTGTTTCTTCCGTTTTATACTTTTTTCCCTTTTAATTTCTTTCTCATTTTCTTCATCATTTTTCCCTTTGCGTACTTTTGGTTACATTTACAATTTTTTATTTTTGTTTCTTCAGTGTGTTTCTTCCGTTTTATACTTTTTTCCCTTTTAATTTCTTTCTCATTTTCTTCATCATTTTTCCCTTTGCGTACTTTTGGTTATATTTACAATTTTTTGTTTTTGTTTCTTCAGTGTGTTTCTTCCGTTTTATACTTTTTTCCCTTTTAATTTCTTTCTCATTTTCTTCATCATTTTTCCCTTTGCGTACTTTTGGCTACATTTACAATTTTTTGTTTTTGTTTCTTCAGTGTCTTTCTTCCGTTTTATACTTTTTTCCCTTTTAATTTCTTTCTCGTTTCTTCATCATTTTTCCCTTTGCGTACTTTTGGTTACATTTACAATTTTTTGTTTTTGTTTCTTCAGTGTGTTTCTTCCGTTTTATACTTTTTTCCCTTTTAATTTCTTTCTCATTTTCTTCATCATTTTTCCCTTTGCGTACTTTTGGTTACATTTACAATTTTTTATTTTTGTTTCTTCAGTGTGTTTCTTCCGTTTTATACTTTTTTCCCTTTTAATTTCTTTCTCATTTTCTTCATCATTTTTCCCTTTGCGTACTTTTGGTTACATTTACAATTTTTTATTTTTGTTTCTTCAGTGTCTTTCTTCCGTTTTATACTTTTTTCCCTTTTAATTTCTTTCTCATTTTCTTCACCATTTTTCCCTTTGCGTACTTTTGGTTACATTTACAATTTTTTATTTTTGTTTGTTCAGTGTGTTTCTTCCGTTTAATACTTTTTTCCCTTTTAATTACTTTCTCATTTTCTTCATCATTTTTCCCTTTGCGTACTTTTGGCTACATTTACAATTTTTTGTTTTTGTTTCTTCAGTGTGTTTCTTCTGTTTTATACTTTTTTCCCTTTTAATTTCTTTCTCATTTTCTTCATCATTTTTCCCTTTGCGTACTTTTGGCTACATTTACAATTTTTTGTTTTTGTTTCTTCAGTGTGTTTCTTCCGTTTTATACTTTTTTCCCTTTTAATTTCTTTCTCATTTTCTTCATCATTTTTCCCTTTGCGTACTTTTGGCTACATTTACAATTTTTTGTTTTTGTTTCTTCAGTGTGTTTCTTCCGTTTTATACTTTTTTCCCTTTTAATTTCTTTCTCGTTTTCTTCATCATTTTTCCCTTTGCGTACTTTTGGTTACATTTACAATTTTTTGTTTTTGTTTCTTCAGTGTGTTTCTTCCGTTTTATACTTTTTTCCCTTTTAATTTCTTTCTCATTTTCTTCATCATTTTTCCCTTTGCGTACTTTTGGTTACATTTACAATTTTTTATTTTTGTTTCTTCAGTGTGTTTCTTCCGTTTTATACTTTTTTCCCTTTTAATTTCTTTCTCATTTTCTTCATCATTTTTCCCTTTGCGTACTTTTGGTTATATTTACAATTTTTTGTTTTTGTTTCTTCAGTGTGTTTCTTCCGTTTTATACTTTTTTCCCTTTTAATTTCTTTCTCATTTTCTTCATCATTTTTCCCTTTGCGTACTTTTGGTTACATTTACAATTTTTTGTTTTTGTTTCTTCAGTGTGTTTCTTCCGTTTTATACTTTTTTCCCTTTTAATTTCTTTCTCGTTTTCTTCATCATTTTTCCCTTTGCGTACTTTTGGTTACATTTACAATTTTTTGTTTTTGTTTCTTCACTGTCTTTCTTCCGTTTTATACTTTTTTCCCTTTTAATTTCTTTCTCATTTTCTTCATCATTTTTCCCTTTGCGTACTTTTGGTTATATTTACAATTTTTTGTTTTTGTTTCTTCAGTGTGTTTCTTCCGTTTTATACTTTTTTCCCTTTTAATTTCTTTCTCATTTTCTTCATCATTTTTCCCTTTGCGTACTTTTGGTTACATTTACAATTTTTTGTTTTTGTTTCTTCAGTGTGTTTCTTCCGTTTTATACTTTTTTCCCTTTTAATTTCTTTCTCGTTTTCTTCATCATTTTTCCCTTTGCGTACTTTTGGTTACATTTACAATTTTTTGTTTTTGTTTCTTCACTGTCTTTCTTCCGTTTTATACTTTTTTCCCTTTTAATTTCTTTCTCGTTTTCTTCATCATTTTTCCCTTTGCGTACTTTTGGTTACATTTACAATTTTTTGTTTTTGTTTCTTCAGTGTGTTTCTTCCGTTTTATACTTTTTTCCCTTTTAATTTCTTTCTCATTTTCTTCATCATTTTTCCCTTTGCGTACTTTTGGCTACATTTACAATTTTTTGTTTTTGTTTCTTCACTGTCTTTCTTCCGTTTTATACTTTTTTCCCTTTTAATTTCTTTCTCATTTTCTTCATCATTTTTCCCTTTGCGTACTTTTGGTTATATTTACAATTTTTTGTTTTTGTTTCTTCAGTGTGTTTCTTCCGTTTTATACTTTTTTCCCTTTTAATTTCTTTCTCATTTTCTTCATCATTTTTCCCTTTGCGTACTTTTGGTTACATTTACAATTTTTTGTTTTTGTTTCTTCAGTGTGTTTCTTCCGTTTTATACTTTTTTCCCTTTTAATTTCTTTCTCGTTTTCTTCATCATTTTTCCCTTTGCGTACTTTTGGTTACATTTACAATTTTTTGTTTTTGTTTCTTCACTGTCTTTCTTCCGTTTTATACTTTTTTCCCTTTTAATTTCTTTCTCGTTTTCTTCATCATTTTTCCCTTTGCGTACTTTTGGTTACATTTACAATTTTTTGTTTTTGTTTCTTCAGTGTGTTTCTTCCGTTTTATACTTTTTTCCCTTTTAATTTCTTTCTCATTTTCTTCATCATTTTTCCCTTTGCGTACTTTTGGCTACATTTACAATTTTTTGTTTTTGTTTCTTCAGTGTGTTTCTTCCGTTTTATACTTTTTTCCCTTTTAATTTCTTTCTCGTTTTCTTCATCATTTTTCCCTTTGCGTACTTTTGGTTACATTTACAATTTTTTGTTTTTGTTTCTTCACTGTCTTTCTTCCGTTTTATACTTTTTTCCCTTTTAATTTCTTTCTCATTTTCTTCATCATTTTTCCCTTTGCGTACTTTTGGTTATATTTACAATTTTTTGTTTTTGTTTCTTCAGTGTGTTTCTTCCGTTTTATACTTTTTTCCCTTTTAATTTCTTTCTCGTTTTCTTCATCATTTTTCCCTTTGCGTACTTTTGGTTACATTTACAATTTTTTGTTTTTGTTTCTTCAGTGTGTTTCTTCCGTTTTATACTTTTTTCCCTTTTAATTTCTTTCTCATTTTCTTCATCATTTTTCCCTTTGCGTACTTTTGGCTACATTTACAATTTTTTGTTTTTGTTTCTTCAGTGTGTTTCTTCCGTTTTATACTTTTTTCCCTTTTAATTTCTTTCTCGTTTTCTTCATCATTTTTCCCTTTGCGTACTTTTGGCTACATTTACAATTTTTTGTTTTTGTTTCTTCACTGTCTTTCTTCCGTTTTATACTTTTTTCCCTTTTAATTTCTTTCTCATTTTCTTCATCATTTTTCCCTTTGCGTACTTTTGGTTACATTTACAATTTTTTGTTTTTGTTTCTTCAGTGTGTTTCTTCCGTTTTATACTTTTTTCCCTTTTAATTTCTTTCTCGTTTTCTTCATCATTTTTCCCTTTGCGTACTTTTGGTTACATTTACAATTTTTTGTTTTTGTTTCTTCACTGTCTTTCTTCCGTTTTATACTTTTTTCCCTTTTAATTTCTTTCTCATTTTCTTCATCATTTTTCCCTTTGCGTACTTTTGGTTATATTTACAATTTTTTGTTTTTGTTTCTTCAGTGTGTTTCTTCCGTTTTATACTTTTTTCCCTTTTAATTTCTTTCTCGTTTTCTTCATCATTTTTCCCTTTGCGTACTTTTGGTTACATTTACAATTTTTTGTTTTTGTTTCTTCAGTGTGTTTCTTCCGTTTTATACTTTTTTCCCTTTTAATTTCTTTCTCATTTTCTTCATCATTTTTCCCTTTGCGTACTTTTGGCTACATTTACAATTTTTTGTTTTTGTTTCTTCAGTGTGTTTCTTCCGTTTTATACTTTTTTCCCTTTTAATTTCTTTCTCGTTTTCTTCATCATTTTTCCCTTTGCGTACTTTTGGCTACATTTACAATTTTTTGTTTTTGTTTCTTCACTGTCTTTCTTCCGTTTTATACTTTTTTCCCTTTTAATTTCTTTCTCATTTTCTTCATCATTTTTCCCTTTGCGTACTTTTGGTTATATTTACAATTTTTTGTTTTTGTTTCTTCAGTGTGTTTCTTCCGTTTTATACTTTTTTCCCTTTTAATTTCTTTCTCATTTTCTTCATCATTTTTCCCTTTGCGTACTTTTGGTTACATTTACAATTTTTTGTTTTTGTTTCTTCAGTGTGTTTCTTCCGTTTTATACTTTTTTCCCTTTTAATTTCTTTCTCGTTTTCTTCATCATTTTTCCCTTTGCGTACTTTTGGTTACATTTACAATTTTTTGTTTTTGTTTCTTCACTGTCTTTCTTCCGTTTTATACTTTTTTCCCTTTTAATTTCTTTCTCGTTTTCTTCATCATTTTTCCCTTTGCGTACTTTTGGTTACATTTACAATTTTTTGTTTTTGTTTCTTCAGTGTGTTTCTTCCGTTTTATACTTTTTTCCCTTTTAATTTCTTTCTCATTTTCTTCATCATTTTTCCCTTTGCGTACTTTTGGCTACATTTACAATTTTTTGTTTTTGTTTCTTCAGTGTGTTTCTTCCGTTTTATACTTTTTTCCCTTTTAATTTCTTTCTCATTTTCTTCATCATTTTTCCCTTTGCGTACTTTTGGTTACATTTACAATTTTTTATTTTTGTTTCTTCAGTGTGTTTCTTCCGTTTTATACTTTTTTCCCTTTTAATTTCTTTCTCATTTTCTTCATCATTTTTCCCTTTGCGTACTTTTGGTTATATTTACAATTTTTTGTTTTTGTTTCTTCAGTGTGTTTCTTCCGTTTTATACTTTTTTCCCTTTTAATTTCTTTCTCATTTTCTTCATCATTTTTCCCTTTGCGTACTTTTGGCTACATTTACAATTTTTTGTTTTTGTTTCTTCAGTGTCTTTCTTCCGTTTTATACTTTTTTCCCTTTTAATTTCTTTCTCGTTTCTTCATCATTTTTCCCTTTGCGTACTTTTGGTTACATTTACAATTTTTTGTTTTTGTTTCTTCAGTGTGTTTCTTCCGTTTTATACTTTTTTCCCTTTTAATTTCTTTCTCATTTTCTTCATCATTTTTCCCTTTGCGTACTTTTGGTTACATTTACAATTTTTTATTTTTGTTTCTTCAGTGTGTTTCTTCCGTTTTATACTTTTTTCCCTTTTAATTTCTTTCTCATTTTCTTCATCATTTTTCCCTTTGCGTACTTTTGGTTACATTTACAATTTTTTATTTTTGTTTCTTCAGTGTCTTTCTTCCGTTTTATACTTTTTTCCCTTTTAATTTCTTTCTCATTTTCTTCACCATTTTTCCCTTTGCGTACTTTTGGTTACATTTACAATTTTTTATTTTTGTTTGTTCAGTGTGTTTCTTCCGTTTAATACTTTTTTCCCTTTTAATTACTTTCTCATTTTCTTCATCATTTTTCCCTTTGCGTACTTTTGGCTACATTTACAATTTTTTGTTTTTGTTTCTTCAGTGTGTTTCTTCCGTTTTATACTTTTTTCCCTTTTAATTTCTTTCTCATTTTCTTCATCATTTTTCCCTTTGCGTACTTTTGGCTACATTTACAATTTTTTGTTTTTGTTTCTTCAGTGTGTTTCTTTCGTTTTATACTTTTTTCCCTTTTAATTTTTTTTCTCATTTTCTTCACCATTTTTCCCTTTGCGTACTTTTGGTTACATTTACAATTTTTTTTTTTATTTTCTTCAGTGTGTTTCTTCCGTTTTATACTTTTTTCCCTTTTAATTTCTTTCTCATTTTCTTCATCATTTTTCCCTTTGCGTACTTTTGGCTACATTTACAATTTTTTGTTTTTGTTTCTTCACTGTGTTTCTTCCGTTTTATACTTTTTTCCCTTTTAATTTCTTTCTCATTTTCTTCATCATTTTTCCCTTTGCGTACTTTTGGCTACATTTAGAATTTTTTGTTTTTGTTTCTTCAGTGTGTTTCTTCCGTTTTATACTTTTTTCCCTTTTAATTTCTTTCTCATTTTCTTCATCATTTTTCCCTTTGCGTACTTTTGGCTACATTTACAATTTTTTGTTTTTGTTTCTACAGTGTGTTTCTTCCGTTTTATACTTTTTTCCCTTTTAATTTCTTTCTCATTTTCTTCATCATTTTTCCCTTTGCGTACTTTTGGCTACATTTACAATTTTTTGTTTTTGTTTCTTCAGTGTGTTTCTTCCGTTTTATACTTTTTTCCCTTTTAATTTCTTTCTCATTTTCTTCAACATTTTTCCCTTTGCTTACTTTTGGTTACATTTACAATATTTTGTTTTTGTTTCTTCAGTGTGTTTCTTCCGTTTTATACTTTTTTCCCTTTTAATTTCTTTCTCATTTTCTTCATCATTTTTCCCTTTGCGTACTTTTGGTTACATTTACAATTTTTTGTTTTTGTTTCTTCAGTGTGTTTCTTCCGTTTTATACTTTTTTCCCTTTTAATTTCTTTCTCATTTTCTTCACCATTTTTTCCTTTGCGTACTTTTGGTTACATTTAAAATTTTCTGTTTTTGTTTCTTCAGTGTGTTTCTTCCGTTTTATACTTTTTTCCCTTTTAATTTCTTTCTCATTTTCTTCATCATTTTTCCCTTTGCGTACTTTTGGCAACATTTACAATTTTTTGTTTTTGTTTCTTCAGTGTGTTTCTTCCGTTTTATACTTTTTTTCCTTTTAATTTCTTTCTCATTTTCTTCATCATATTTCCCTTTGCGTACTTTTGGCTACATTTACAATTTTTTGTTTTTGTTTCTTCAGTGTGTTTCTTCCGTTTTATACTTTATTCCCTTTTAATTTCTTTCTCATTTTCTTCATCATTTTTCCCTTTGCGTAATTTTGGCAACATTTACAATTTTTTGTTTCTGTTTTTCAGTGTTTCTTCCGTTTTATACTTTATTCTCTTTTAATTTCTTTCTCATTTTCTTCATCATTTTTCATTTGCGTACTTTTGGTTACATTTACAATTTTTTGTTTTTGTTTCTTCAGTGTGTTTCTTCCCTTTTATACTTTTTTCCCCTTTTAATTTCTTTCTCATTTTCTTCATCATTTTTCCCTTTGCGTACTTTTGGCTACATTTACAATTTTTTGTTTTTGTTTCTTCAGTGTGTTTCTTCCGTTTTATTCTTTATTCCCTTTTAATTTCTTTCTCATTTTCTTCATCATTTTTCCCTTTGCGTAATTTTGGCTACATTTACAATTTTTTGTTTCTGTTTTTCAGTGTGTTTCTTCCGTTTTATACTTTATTCTCTTTTAATTTCTTTCTCATTTTCTTCATCATTTTTCATTTGCGTACTTTTGGCTACATTTACAATTTTTTGTTTTTGTTTCTTCAGTGTGTTTCTTCCGTTTTATACTTTTTTCCCTTTTAATTTCTTTCTCATTTTCTTCATCATTTTTCCCTTTGCGTAATTTTGGCAACATTTACAATTATTTGTTTTTGTTTCTTCAGTGTGTTTCTTCCGTTTTATACTTTTTTCCCTTTTAATTTCTTTCTCATTTTCTTCATCATTTTCCCCTTTGCGTATTTTGGTTCCATTTACAATTTTTCGTTTTTGTTTCTTCAGTGTGTTTCTTCCGTTTTATTCTTTTTTCCCTTTTAATTTCTTTCTCATTGTCTTCATCATTTTTCCCTTTGCGTACTTTTGGTTACATTTACAATTTTTTGTTTTTGTTTCTACAGTGTGTTTCTTCCGTTTTATACTTTTTTCCCTTTTAATTTCTTTCTCATTTTCTTCATCATTTTTCCCTTTGCGTACTTTTGGCTACATTTACAATTTTTTGTTTTTGTTTCTTCAGTGTGTTTCTTCCGTTTTATACTTTTTTCCCTTTTAATTTCTTTCTCATTTTCTTCATCATTTTTCCCTTTGCGTACTTTTGGCTACATTTACAATTTTTTGTTTTTGTTTCTTCACTGTGTTTCTTCCGTTTTATACTTTTTTCCCTTTTAATTTCTTTCTCATTTTCTTCATCATTTTTCCCTTTGCGTACTTTTGGCTACATTTAGAATTTTTTGTTTTTGTTTCTTCAGTGTGTTTCTTCCGTTTTATACTTTTTTCCCTTTTAATTTCTTTCTCATTTTCTTCATCATATTTCCCTTTGCGTACTTTTGGCTACATTTACTATTTTTTTTTTTTGTTTCTACAGTGTGTTTCTTCCGTTTTATACTTTTTTCCCTTTTAATTTCTTTCTCATTTTCTTCATCATTTTTCCCTTTGCGTACTTTTGGCTACATTTACAATTTTTTGTTTTTGTTTCTTCAGTGTGTTTCTTCCGTTTTATACTTTTTTCCCTTTTAATTTCTTTCTCATTTTCTTCAACATTTTTCCCTTTGCGTACTTTTGGTTACATTTACAATTTTTTGTTTTTGTTTCTTCAGTGTGTTTCTTCCGTTTTATACTTTTTTCCCTTTTAATTTCTTTCTCATTTTCTTCATCATTTTTCCCTTTGCGTACTTTTGGCTACATTTACAATTTTTTGTTTTTGTTTCTACAGTGTGTTTCTTCCGTTTTATACTTTTTTCCCTTTTAATTTCTTTCTCATTTTCTTCATCATTTTTCCCTTTGCGTACTTTTGGCTACATTTACAATTTTTTGTTTTTGTTTCTTCAGTGTGTTTCTTCCGTTTTATACTTTTTTCCCTTTTAATTTCTTTCTCATTTTCTTCAACATTTTTCCCTTTGCGTACTTTTGGTTACATTTACAATTTTTTGTTTTTGTTTCTTCAGTGTGTTTCTTCCGTTTTATACTTTTTTCCCTTTTAATTTCTTTCTCATTTTCTTCATCATTTTTCCCTTTGCGTACTTTTGGCTACATTTACAATTTTTTGTTTTTGTTTCTTCACTGTGTTTCTTCCGTTTTATACTTTTTTCCCTTTTAATTTCTTTCTCATTTTCTTCATCATTTTTCCCTTTGCGTACTTTTGGCTACATTTAGAATTTTTTGTTTTTGTTTCTTCAGTGTGTTTCTTCCGTTTTATACTTTTTTCCCTTTTAATTTCTTTCTCATTTTCTTCATCATTTTTCCCTTTGCGTACTTTTGGCTACATTTACAATTTTTTGTTTTTGTTTCTTCAGTGTGTTTCTTCCGTTTTATACTTTTTTCCCTTTTAATTTCTTTCTCATTTTCTTCAACATTTTTCCCTTTGCGTACTTTTGGTTACATTTACAATTTTTTGTTTTTGTTTCTTCAGTGTGTTTCTTCCGTTTTATACTTTTTTCCCTTTTAATTTCTTTCTCATTTTCTTCATCATATTTCCCTTTGCGTACTTTTGGCTACATTTACAATTTTTTGTTTTTGTTTCTTCAGTGTGTTTCTTCCCTTTTATACTTTTTTCCCCTTTTAATTTCTTTCTCATTTTCTTCATCATTTTTCCCTTTGCGTACTTTTGGTTACATTTACAATTTTTTGTTTTTGTTTCTTCAGTGTGTTTCTTCCGTTTTATACTTTATTCCCTTTTAATTTCTTTCTCATTTTCTTCATCATTTTTCCCTTTGCGTACTTTTGGCTACATTTACAATTTTTTGTTTCTGTTTTTCAGTGTGTTTCTTCCGTTTTATACTTTATTCTCTTTTAATTTCTTTCTCATTTTCTTCATCATTTTTCATTTGCGTACTTTTGGTTACATTTACAATTTTTTGTTTCTATTTCTTCAATATGTTTCTTCCGTTTAATACTTTTTTCCCTTTTAATTTCTTTCTCATTTTCTTCATCATTTTTCGCTTTGCGTACTTTTGGTTACATTTAAAATTTTCTGTTTTTGTTTCTTCAGTGTGTTTCTTCCGTTTTATACTTTTTTCCCTTTTAATTTCTTTCTCATTTTCTTCATCATTTTTCCCTTTGCGTAATTTTGGCAACATTTACAATTTTTTGTTTTTGTTTCTTCAGTGTGTTTCCTCCGTTTTATACTTTATTCCCTTTTAATTTCTTTCTTATTTTCTTCATCATTTTTCCCTTTGCGTACTTTTGGCTACATTTACAATTTTTTGTTTTTGTTTCTTCAGTGTGTTTCTTCCGTTTTATACTTTTTTCCCTTTTAATTTCTTTCTCATTTTCTTCATCATTTTTCCCTTTGCGTACTTTTGGCTACATTTACAATTTTTGTTTTTGTTTCTTCAGTGTGTTTCTTCCGTTTTATACTTTATTCCCTTTTAATTTCTTTCTCATTTTCTTCATCATTTTTCCCTTTGCGTACTTTTGGCTACATTTACAATTTTTTGTTTTTGTTTCTTCAGTGTGTTTCTTCCGTTTTATACTTTTTTCCCTTTTAATTTCTTTTTCATTTTCTTCATCATTTTTCCCTTTGCGTACTTTTGGCTACATTTACAATTTTTTGTTTTTGTTTCTTCAGTGTGTTTCTTCCGTTTTATACTTTATTCCCTTTTAATTTCTTTCTTATTTCCTTCATCATTTTTCCCTTTGCGTACTTTTGGCTACATTTACAATTTTTTGTTTTTGTTTCTTCAGTGTGTTTCTTCCGTTTTATACTTTTTTCCCTTTTAATTTCTTTCTCATTTTCTTCATCATTTTTCCCTTTGCGTACTTTTGGCTACATTTACAATTTTTTGTTTTTGTTTCTTCAGTGTGTTTCTTCCCTTTTATACTTTTTTCCCCTTTTAATTTCTTTCTCATTTTCTTCATCATTTTTCCCTTTGCGTACTTTTGGCTACATTTACAATTTTTTGTTTTTGTTTCTTCAGTGTGTTTCTTCCGTTTTATACTTTTTTCCCTTTTAATTTCTTTCTCATTTTCTTCATCATTTTTCCCTTTGCGTACTTTTGGCTACATTTACAATTTTTTGTTTTTGTTTCTTCAGTGTGTTTCCTCCGTTTTATACTTTATTCCCTTTTAATTTCTTTCTTATTTTCTTCATCATTTTTCCCTTTGCGTACTTCTGGCTACATTTACAATTTTTTGTTTTTGTTTCTTCAGTGTGTTTCTTCCGTTTTATACTTTTTTCCCTTTTAATTTCTTTCTCATTTTCTTCATCATTTTTCCCTTTGCGTACTTTTGGCTACATTTACAATTTTTGTTTTTGTTTCTTCAGTGTGTTTCTTCCGTTTTATACTTTATTCCCTTTTAATTTCTTTCTCATTTTCTTCATCATTTTTCCCTTTGCGTACTTTTGGCTACATTTACAATTTTTTGTTTTTGTTTCTTCGGTGTGTTTCTTCCGTTTTATACTTTATTTCCTTTTAATTTCTTTTTCATTTTCTTCATCATTTTTCCCTTTGCGTACTTTTGGCTACATTTAGAATTTTTTGTTTTTGTTTCTTCAGTGTGTTTCTTCCGTTTTATACTTTATTCCCTTTTAATTTCTTTCTTATTTTCTTCATCATTTTTCCCTTTGCGTACTTTTGGCTACATTTACAATTTTTTGTTTTTGTTTCTTCAGTGTGTTTCTTCCGTTTTATACTTTTTTCCCTTTTAATTTCTTTCTCATTTTCTTCATCATTTTTCCCTTTGCGTACTTTTGGCTACATTTACAATTTTTTGTTTTTGTTTCTTCAGTGTGTTTCCTCCGTTTTATACTTTATTCCCTTTTAATTTCTTTCTTATTTTCTTCATCATTTTTCCCTTTGCGTACTTTTGGCTACATTTAGAATTTTTTGTTTTTGTTTCTTCAGTGTGTTTCTTCCGTTTTATACTTTTTTCCCTTTTAATTTCTTTCTCATTTTCTTCATCATTTTTCATTTGCGTACTTTTGTCTACATTTACAATTTTTTGTTTTTGTTTCTTCAGTGTGTTTCTTCCGTTTTATACTTTATTCCCTTTTAATTTCTTTCTCATTTTCTTCATCATTTTTCCCTTTGCGTACTTTTGGCTACATTTACAATTTTTTGTTTTTGTTTCTTCAGTGTGTTTCTTCCGTTTTATACTTTATTCCCTTTTAATTTCTTTTTCATTTTCTTCATCATTTTTCCCTTTGCGTACTTTTGGCTACATTTACAATTTTTTGTTTTTGTTTCTTCAGTGTGTTTCTTCCGTTTTATACTTTATTCCCTTTTAATTTCTTTCTTATTTTCTTCATCATTTTTCCCTTTGCGTACTTTTGGCTACATTTACAATTTTTTGTTTTTGTTTCTTCAGTGTGTTTCTTCCGTTTTATACTTTTTTCCCTTTTAATTTCTTTCTCATTTTCTTCATCATTTTTCCCTTTGCGTACTTTTGGCTACATTTACAATTTTTTGTTTTTGTTTCTTCAGTGTGTTTCCTCCGTTTTATACTTTATTCCCTTTTAATTTCTTTCTTATTTTCTTCATCATTTTTCCCTTTGCGTACTTTTGGCTACATTTAGAATTTTTTGTTTTTGTTTCTTCAGTGTGTTTCTTCCGTTTTATACTTTTTTCCCTTTTAATTTCTTTCTCATTTTCTTCATCATTTTTCCCTTTGCGTACTTTTGGCTACATTTACAATTTTTTGTTTTTGTTTCTTCAGTGTGTTTCCTCCGTTTTATACTTTATTCCCTTTTAATTTCTTTCTTATTTTCTTCATCATTTTTCCCTTTGCGTACTTTTGGCTACATTTACAATTTTTTGTTTTTGTTTCTTCAGTGTGTTTCTTCCGTTTTATACTTTATTCCCTTTTAATTTCTTTCTCATTTTCTTCATCATTTTTCCCTTTGCGTACTTTTGGCTACATTTACAATTTTTTGTTTTTGTTTCTTCAGTGTGTTTCTTCCGTTTTATACTTTATTCCCTTTTAATTTCTTTCTCATTTTCTTCATCATTTTTCCCTTTGCGTACTTTTGGCTACATTTACAATTTTTTGTTTTTGTTTCTTCAGTGTGTTTCCTCCGTTTTATACTTTATTCCCTTTTAATTTCTTTCTTATTTTCTTCATCATTTTTCCCTTTGCGTACTTCTGGCTACATTTACAATTTTTTGTTTTTGTTTCTTCAGTGTGTTTCTTCCGTTTTATACTTTTTTCCCTTTTAATTTCTTTCTCATTTTCTTCATCATTTTTCCCTTTGCGTACTTTTGGCTACATTTACAATTTTTGTTTTTGTTTCTTCAGTGTGTTTCTTCCGTTTTATACTTTATTCCCTTTTAATTTCTTTCTCATTTTCTTCATCATTTTTCCCTTTGCGTACTTTTGGCTACATTTACAATTTTTTGTTTTTGTTTCTTCGGTGTGTTTCTTCCGTTTTATACTTTATTTCCTTTTAATTTCTTTTTCATTTTCTTCATCATTTTTCCCTTTGCGTACTTTTGGCTACATTTAGAATTTTTTGTTTTTGTTTCTTCAGTGTGTTTCTTCCGTTTTATACTTTATTCCCTTTTAATTTCTTTCTTATTTCCTTCATCATTTTTCCCTTTGCGTACTTTTGGCTACATTTACAATTTTTTGTTTTTGTTTCTTCAGTGTGTTTCTTCCGTTTTATACTTTTTTCCCTTTTAATTTCTTTCTCATTTTCTTCATCATTTTTCCCTTTGCGTACTTTTGGCTACATTTACAATTTTTTGTTTTTGTTTCTTCAGTGTGTTTCCTCCGTTTTATACTTTATTCCCTTTTAATTTCTTTCTTATTTTCTTCATCATTTTTCCCTTTGCGTACTTTTGGCTACATTTACAATTTTTTGTTTTTGTTTCTTCAGTGTGTTTCTTCCGTTTTATACTTTTTTCCCTTTTAATTTCTTTCTCATTTTCTTCATCATTTTTCCCTTTGCGTACTTTTGTCTACATTTACAATTTTTTGTTTTTGTTTCTTCAGTGTGTTTCTTCCGTTTTATACTTTATTCCCTTTTAATTTCTTTCTCATTTTCTTCATCATTTTTCCCTTTGCGTACTTTTGGCTACATTTACAATTTTTTGTTTTTGTTTCTTCAGTGTGTTTCTTCCGTTTTATACTTTATTCCCTTTTAATTTCTTTTTCATTTTCTTCATCATTTTTCCCTTTGCGTACTTTTGGCTACATTTACAATTTTTTGTTTTTGTTTCTTCAGTGTGTTTCTTCCGTTTTATACTTTATTCCCTTTTAATTTCTTTCTTATTTTCTTCATCATTTTTCCCTTTGCGTACTTTTGGCTACATTTACAATTTTTTGTTTTTGTTTCTTCAGTGTGTTTCTTCCGTTTTATACTTTTTTCCCTTTTAATTTCTTTCTCATTTTCTTCATCATTTTTCCCTTTGCGTACTTTTGGCTACATTTACAATTTTTTGTTTTTGTTTCTTCAGTGTGTTTCCTCCGTTTTATACTTTATTCCCTTTTAATTTCTTTCTTATTTTCTTCATCATTTTTCCCTTTGCGTACTTTTGGCTACATTTAGAATTTTTTGTTTTTGTTTCTTCAGTGTGTTTCTTCCGTTTTATACTTTTTTCCCTTTTAATTTCTTTCTCATTTTCTTCATCATTTTTCCCTTTGCGTACTTTTGGCTACATTTACAATTTTTTGTTTTTGTTTCTTCAGTGTGTTTCCTCCGTTTTATACTTTATTCCCTTTTAATTTCTTTCTTATTTTCTTCATCATTTTTCCCTTTGCGTACTTTTGGCTACATTTACAATTTTTTGTTTTTGTTTCTTCAGTGTGTTTCTTCCGTTTTATACTTTTTTCCCTTTTAATTTTTTTCTCATTTTCTTCACCATTTTTTCGTTTGCGTACTTTTGGTTCCATTTTCAATTTTTTGTTTCTGTTTCTTCAGTGTGTTTCTTGCTGTTATACTTTTTTCCCTGTTAATTTCTTTTTCATTTTCTTCTCCATTTTTCCCTTTGCCTAGTTTTGATTTTGATATTGTTAAGGTAGAAAACAAATTGAATCTTGCATATTTTTAATGTTTGCATTTGAAAGTTACAAATGAAATGCTAATATTTCATATTTTGTTATTTTCCAATGGAAGAAGAAGAGGAGAACTGAATATATTTACATTTTGATATTTTGCAGTGCAAAATCTATTGGAAATATTGTATTATTTAATATTCTTGAATGAAAACAATGTATATTTTAAATTTTTTGTTGCGAATTAACAAAATAATGGAAATATGCCATATTTTGATATTTTACAGTTGAAACGGTATAAATGATATGTAAATATTGCATATTTTCCTAATTTATTGTTGAAAATGTGGAAATGAAATGGAAATAATGAATATTAATATTTTTACATTTTCAATTGAAAACAATGGAAATATTCCTTATTTTCATAATTTTCAATGGAAGTGTTAATAGAAATATTTTACATTTTGATATTTCTCATTGGGAAGAAGTGAACATATTACATATTATGGTATTTTTCTGTAGTTAATGTAGAAATATATGAAATGATGTATATTTTAATATCCTTGAAATAAAACAATGTATATTTTGATGTTTTTCATTTGATAAGTAAGAAACAAATGGAAATAATGCATAATAATGTCTGGTCAGCCTATGAGCTAAAGGGCTCACTTGATATCCAATAATGGCCATCAATATCAGATTTCTTCCATCAACTATTGGTTGCAGTGATTTCTACAGATATGAAAATGTCAGGTTGAATGCCCATATTGCGACTGATCTCAAATGATAAGAAAACAGCTGCAGGAGTTGGTATACCATGTCTAATGGCCGATTTGATGGTTATATAATGAGAGAGATGACGACACTTTTCAACTTTAACAAATCATTTATACTAGGTAATATCACAAAAATACAAGCTTAACAAAAAAATGCATGAGTGATGGACAGTTATACCTTAAGACTTGAACTCTTAGTTGCTCACTCTGGGTGTTTAATTGTTAGTTTTAGGTTGGTATATGATCATGAGTTCAGGTGGTAGCCAAGTCAGTTCTTAGGCACATTCTGATTCAAATCTAATTAATAACTTTTTTAGAGTTCTTCTGTGGATTTTGCTGAATTACACTGGAGTCTACTGATCTGTTCCACCTAACCTACAGTTCTACTCTGCTTGACCTGAAAAATATCAAAATATACACTATTTCTATTTGTTTTCTCCCTTATCCAATGAGAAATATTGAAAATATCAAAATTGCAGTATTTCCACGATTTTTCTACCCTTTCCATTGAACAATATCTAAATATACAGTTTATTCATTTTCTTTCAACCTTTTCAAATTAAAAATATCAAAACATTTCCACTTGTTTTCCAGCATTTCAACAGGAAATGAAAATAAGCTATATTGTCATTTGTTTTCTACCTGTTCAATAGAAAAAATCATAATAAGCTGTTTGTTTTGTACATTATCTATAGAAAAATATTTCTATTACTTTTCCAACATATCTATAGAGAATACCCATACATTTCTATCTTTTCAATAAAATTAATAAAATAAGCTATATTTTTCTTGTTTTCTACCTTGTTAATAGAAACAAATAAAAAAGCTCTGTCTTTTTGTTTTCTACATTTTCAAAAGAATAAATCAAAATAAGCTGCATTTCCTTTTGTTTTCAACCTTTTCACTTGAAATAATTCAAAATAAGCTATATTTGCATTTGTTTTTACCTTTTTGTGTGATAAAAAGCAAAATAAGCTATATTTACATTAGTTTTCATCCTTTTCAATTGAAAAATATCAAAATATTCAATATTTCCATTTATTTCAACATTTTCAAAAGAAAAATTAAAATAATATATATTTCCATTTGTTTGCTAAATTTACAATTTAAACAATTGAATGAACTATATTTCCATTTCTTTTCAACTTTTGAATTGAAAAATAATAAAATATGCAATATTTTTTTTCATTTTCTACCATTTTCAACAGAAAAAAATCATAACCTATATGATGCATTTCTTCTACTTTTTCAACAGAAAATTCAATATATGCTATATTTCCATTAGATTTCTAACTTTACAAGAAAAATTCAATATAAGCTATATTTCCATTAGATTTCTAACTTTCCAAAAGGAAATAATATAATATAAGTTATATTTCTAATTGTTTTTTTCCCTTTGAATTTAAAAATATCAAAATAATCTATATTTCCATTTGATTTCTAAATTTTAAAAGAAAAATCAAAATAAGCTAAATTTCCATTTGTTTTCTACCTTTTCAAAAGAAATATATTCAAATAACTGGTATTTCCATTTTTTTACTAACTTTTCAATTACAAAATATCAAAATAAGTTGAATTTTTATTTTTCTCTCTTTTCAGTTAAAAATCCAAAACATTTAATATTTCTGTTTGCTTACTATCTTTTCAAAAGAAAAATCAATATAAACTATATTTCAATTTAAAAATATCAAAATAAGCTGAATTTACATTAGTTTGCCAACCTTTAAATTAAAAAAAAATCATAACATCCTATATTTACATTTGTTTTATACGTTTTCAATAGAAAAAATCAAAATAAGCTATATTTCCATTTATTTTCTACCTTTTCAATGTATAACATGCATGCCCTGGTGAATCCTGGGTCAAACTTGGTCAGCAGTGACCAAATGATATGACCCTTGCCATACACTGCCTATACCAGAAGATGACTTGGTCCTCAGGGTTGTGAGATGACTTGATTGCAGGGTCACTCCCACACTAGTTGATATTGTTGCTGGTCCACAGACCATTGGTTGTTGGCTGTCCCAGTCCACACTTTGCTCTGCTCACATTGTGTTTCTTGATCACAGAGCAGTGGAGATTGAGTATCACCAGTAATCATAGCACTGATTCAAACCACAGTGAAGCTGTGTTATAAAGGAAAAAAAGAAATGTTTCACAGACAAAATAAAATCAAAAGATTCTTCGGGTCAATTTTCAATTTGGTTTATGTAGTTCTTTGTATAACAACATTAACCTTTCCCACTAAAATCTCTATAGTGACACTTTGCCTATTGGTGCTAATTCTTGGAACCAGGCTCAAATTTGGACATTCTCATGGTAGCAAGTTACGTGGATTTCAGTAGCACCTTTGTCTGCTCTTCACTGTCTGTCTCTCATCTATCACTGCATCACCTTAATGCTCTGGCAACCTTAAATGATGAGATAACTTGATTTTGTATTTTCAGTAATAACTCATTCAAGTGACCAGTGGTCACTATGCTTGGGGACTGTTCCCAAGTTCTGCATCAAATACAAATCCCAATTCTTGACATTATCTTTCACCAATTTGGCCAATATGTCCTCTAAGGTCCTATGAAACCTTTCCACTTTTGCATTACTCTGTGGGTGGTATAGGGAAGTAGTCATATGCAGTGTTTTCTTGCTCACCAGCACTTCAGCCATTAGCTTATTCACACCCTCTAGTCTGTTGTCTGTGACCAGCTGCACCGGTGGCTCCATAACAAGGAAATATCTCTGTCAGTATCAAATCAGACACTATTTGGGCTCTCTTATTAGATACTGCATATGCCTCGTGTCAATTTGTTACCCAATCTACAAAACTCACTATATATAAATTTCCTCTTTTCTCAATATCTCTGATATATCCATGCTCACTTTTTCAAAGGGATAATCCATCAATGGAGCTGTCTTTTGCCTCCTGCTCTGGGCTTGACACATCACACAACCTTGTACATAGCTGACAACCTCATGGCAATCTTGGCCAATAATAAGTTCTACCTATCAGATCAAAGGTCTTATTAATTCCCATGTGGCCCATTCTCTCATGACACTGCTCCAATATCTTGACTCTCAGCCCAGTAGGCACAAACAGTCTGCAAGGTAATATAGCATCTCTTCATGCACTACTTACTCAGAGGTGTCAACTGCCTCTATTTTTGCTCTGAGGGTAGCTAATTTCACTGTCCTCTTGACACTCTCTTATTGTATATCTCCAGTGAGGATCAGTCACAGCATGTAAGGTCCACTTTGTTTCAGTTTCTAATATAGGGTGGTCATTTAATCTATGTAAAATGATCACTTGTATGTTGTAAGCTCTGTCATCTACCCCTGGTTCTAATCTCATGAGTTCTGCTTTCAACTGTTTTGGAATCCTTGACAGCATATCTGCACATGCATTGTCCTTTCCTGCCAAGTACTCAATTTTACAATTTTACCCACTTAATTTCAATGCCCATTGCTAAATCTTTTCGTTAGTCCACTCAGCTTCTATCAAGTATTGGAGTGACTTGTGATCAGTCTTAATGGTAAGCACAGCTCTATTCAGCTAATCATCATCATCTTTTGACCTCCCTGGTTGGTTGGTCAAAAATCCATTGACAATCCCTTTCCACACTGTTTGGTCCTGTATTGCTGTCCACAAATCCTCAATGTCCAACCATGAGTCCCAAGTTATGTCTGGGAAAGTCAATTTATGTGAGAAGACATTTCCAGAAGGATGCCATAGGAGTAAGGGTTAGACAATTCCCCTGTCTGCTCAGTGGCAGTGGTCTGCAAACTGTAATCATTTTTGTTTGAGCTTAAGAGAGATTGAAACAGATGACCAGTCACCTCCCAACTGTTTGGAGTGAAGTAATTGCAAAAGGGGAGATGCAGGAACAACAAACAAAAAATCTACATCAAAGTTCATGAAATTCTATTGTCTACAGCACTTTAAATTCACAAACTTTCAATTCACAACCAGCAGAAAACATGAGCTTCTATTTTGCACAAAGCAAAATAAAATTGACGTCTTGAGCTTCCAGGAGCACAGGTACCATAACCATGATACTGACCTGAATTATAATAACCCTGATCAATATCAATTTATCACTACCTCAACCACCAAAAACTCCCACAGTTCCACAGTTGACAGAGTTGGTACACTTCTCTCTCCTAAAGCCTCAGAAAACTTACTATCTGTTGAAAAAATATCTGATCACATAATAGTTGCTGAATTCAGCAGTAATCCTTGAAATAAGCATAGAAAGAAAAACTCAATATTATTTAAGGACTATAACTTTATTAGGCTTTCACAAACTTATTTGTTTGCTGTCCTGTTTGTGTCATCTCTCCATGTTTACCACTCACCTCATTGCTCATCATGTAGAGCTAGCAGTTTATGCTGTAGAGAAATATCAACAGATACAGAACTAACAGTATGTATACTAACAGGAAAGATTAGCACTTTACAACATTTCTACCCCACTTGTTCATTTTTGCAGGTGTTGTCTTGAACACTGATATCTAGGGGCTTCTTAAATGTGGAGAATGAGTTAAGAATTTAAAGAAACTTTATGTAAAATGTTAGAAGTAAAGATATTAGGTATCCATTGTAGATTTCATTTTTCTACCACTTCTAGCAGTAGGATATCTAAATTTTTCTGATGAGTCTTGCTTCTCAGCAGTAAATTCTGTTTCCTTAGGTGGAGTAGTGATCACCTCAGGTGTTGGTTGCAGCCCTTCATTGTTTATATCACCAGTGCTGATGAGGGACAGTTGAGTTTCTGGTATGACTGAATAACCAACCAGGGCCCAATGTTGAATAGAGACTAGATTCTTTATCATCTGGCAAGTAGACGTGCATATTAAGAGTTGCATTCTAACAGCTGCACTTCATCCATAAGAGGATCATATTTTGAATGGTGTGCATTTCTCCTCATAAGTACTGTTCCTGGAGTTGAAAGCCAGGTAGGAAGAGTGACCCTTGAAGAAGACTTCCTATTGAAAGCAAAGATCCTCTCATGCAGAGTGGCGTTGTTGCAGTGTGCAGGATTGATCTGATTGAATGCAGAATTTTGGGTAGTACCTGTTGCCACTGACTTATTGGGAGATTGTTTGCTCTAAGAGTCATAGTGATAGCCTTTCATAGAATTCTATTTAGACATTACACCTGACCATTCCCTCTCAGATTATAAGGGGTAGTTATTCCCATACTGTGAAAGAAGTGTTTAATAATGATGAATTTGAAATGATTCCTCAGTAAGTAGTGTCTCCATTTCTTTAGTGCTTCCACAATTGCATAAGCCTCCTTTTCAATGGGGGAACGGTGCTTTTCACTCAGCGAGTGGATTCTTGAGAAGAAGGCTACTGGTCTCCTATTCTGGCAACATCATATGCATCTGTCCCAACAGCAAGTGGACACTTAGGGTCAAAGGTTACCAAAACTACACTCTCAAGTTCTTCTTTGAGTGTCTTAAAGCAGTCCTACATTTTTGATAGAGGAAATATCCTGTTGTATATAGTGATTTTCTAAGTGTAGCTTAGATATAGCACAAGGCCGAAAGTATGGAGCACCCAGTGAGAATCAAACTCACTACTTAGTCATAATTGATATACATACTGTTGTGTATGAGTCGGTAGGCTTTCTTTGAAAATTTTGATATCCATTGAGAGTAGTAGGCAAACATTCCCATCACCATTATCAAGATAAGTGAAGGTATTGATAAGTTTTTCATTGCCAATAATATCATCAATGACTCTCTGAAACTACTCCATTTGTCACTTTTTTCTTATAGAAGTCCTTGTATCTCTGGTGAATGGCAACAAGGCTTAGTTGCTATCAGTTTGCAATCCGGTACCAAGTTCTGAAATACTACTTTACTACTTTATCTGCAGCTAGATTACACACAGAAAATGGGACCTGAGTGCTGTTGAAGGAAATTTCCACCTTTTTGTGATTTTTTAAAAAGTTATGTCCAAGAATGACTAGTGCATGGGTTTGTACTCAAAGTCTTTATAAGTCATATTAACTATCACATGTCCTTGTGTTTTATTAGTGAGACTTTTAGATGCCATAGTGATAGTACTTTGGGATTTAAGGACTTTCAATTTTCTTCTTTGCACAATGATTGTACTAATGAAACTTTCCGAGCTTCCTGTATCTATAAGAGCTTTCACTGAAGTTCTGGTGATGCTTATCTCAATGACAGCATTGGAGAGACACTTTGGGTTTGTAGTAGCAAGAAATGACACGTACCCAGCTGCTGTACACTTAACTGAGTTGCTGTGCAGGCAAACTTTCTGGAAATGTCTTTTTTTTTGTTTTTCCACATCTCGTAAAAACTGCATCTCTTGCAGGGCATTTGGTGCATGGATTTCTGCCAAACCCACAAAAAAATCATTTGGGCTGCTGTGGTAGCATCCTTATCCTTGGTTTGTAGACCTAGACAATTTTCAATATCCCCAGCAGTGTTCGAAGTAGTCGCTGCTGCAGTTATAGCGGCATAGGGTTGTTAAGACTTTCTCTGTCATTTCAAGAGATCTAGCATCATCTCCTGTTTGGAGATCTATTTTCTTTTTGAGGAGACTCTGGCATATGAGGTTCAAAGCCAGATCATCAATAAAAGCATCTCTAATTGCATCATCTTTGTATTGCTCTGCTGTTACTAGCTTAAAATTACAGTCTTTTGCCAGTAATTTTAATTTCTGAAGGAACTGGTCTAGTGTCTGTCCAGCTTCTTGTTTGTATGCCAATAGTAAAAGCCTTGCAAAGATTTTGTTTTTCAGCTTAACATACAGGCTTTGTAGCATTTTAAAAGCATTTTCATATTCTTTTTAACTAACCTAACACTTGTTTTATGTTATGTGGTCAAAATGCTCTTCAGTTGTTTCAGAGAACACCAAGATGTTGTCCTAAAAATGGCAAAGCTCTCCATTTTGCTCAGCACTATTGACATCAGCTGCTGGAAAATACCCAGGGTATTGGCTAGGCCAAATGGCATGACCCTGAACTGAAATAATCCCATATGACATGCAAATGCCATTTTTTCATAGTCTGCGTCATCAAGGGCCACCTGTCAATAACCTGACAATTGTTGAAAAGTACTTAGCCCTTCCCAGAAGAACCAAGATGTCATCTATTAATGGAAGGGGCACTGCCAGTGGTTTTGAGATGGCATTCAACTTTCTAAAGTTAACACAGAATCTGTCTCCCATCTTTCTTATCCACTACTACAATGGGGAAACTCCAGGGATACTCAGACCTTTCAACTATCCCCAATTCTAACATGCCTCTAACTGCTTCCTCTACCAGTAGCCTCTTATGGATGGGTGCCCTATATAGTTTTAATTTAATCAGCACTTGCTCGCTGGTATCAGTTTTCATCTTCACTGTGTGTGTCTGCTCTAACTCCTTATCACAGTTAGCCACTACATCTCTGTTGGCACTCAGCAGTCACCCTATTTTGGTCGTAAATTTCTCAGTGGATATTATCTCTTCTTCTCTCACTTATCCTACTTGACTCTGCTCTTTTCTTCTCTGCTCATCATATTTCATCTGCTTAATGGACCTTATTGGTAAGGCCCTCCCTAGCTCCTCTCCTTTTGATATTTTTACCATCTTGTTAGCCTGATTGGTCAACATAGCTTGTGCCTGTTATGTCACACACACAATGCCTCTTATCGCTGTCACACACAAAGCCACTTCTCCTCTTCAGGGCTGTATTTTCCTACAGGTGTTATCTGAAAGATTTTACTTTATAATTTTATCTTCATTCCCAGCCTACTTCTACCAGATATTGCCATCCTATGTCAATGACAACCACTACCAGCGTTGGCTCTCTAATGCTGGGTTAAATTTTAATTGGACCTTATGTTGGCCCAGCAAAGATCATCTCTCCACAGACTTGTGGACACTATTTGTCCCTCCTATTTTCACCAGGAGCCACACCATTCTTGTTATTGTCATCTTCATCCTGTCTGCTTGGCTAATCATAATGTCAGGCCTTTTTAACTATTCCTGCAGCATCAAACTATTATACCAGTCCTCCCTGATCAAGGATACAGACGGCACTGTGGCTATCGAAGCCCTCATTGCTTTTTCTTTGACTACTGCTTCACAGGTAAGCTCCCTCTCCTGGCTTAACAAGGAAAATACTCTAGCTATCTTTCTTCTGTGGCAGTGTCTACCTGGCCTTCTTGACATGGGTGCTGGCAACAAAAAAAACGCTCATCATCTACATAGTACAGTCCCCAACCATCTATATTTACTTTGCAGCACTCAACAACCCTTCTGAGGTCTTTTTTCTCTATTTCTAATGGGGCAATCTTTTCTCAGATGGCTTGGTCCCCAACAAAACCAGCACTCTCTCCTGGGATAGCTGGCTGACCTGTCCAACATCACATCTTTCTCCTTTTTCTCATTATCACATGGGCCGTCCTTCCTCTTATTTCTTGTGCTAGGAGGGTCTCTGAGCATTTGCCAGGTCGTCTCCTAGGGGTGGATCTGTTTCATCTAAGCCCATAGCTTTGGCTGTCTCTTTGACAAATCTGATTTTTAAAACAAACAGGCAAAAGAAAGGTTCTTACTTTTAATCATCAATTGTAATTATCTTAATCTTCAACAACAAATTTTCTCAGTCGCTGGTCCTGCTTATTTAAGCAGACATTTACCAGCTGTTCCCCCAACCTGCTATTAGAAAAACTTGTCGTCATATCTTTTCACTTAATTGTACTCATGAACTTTACAGGTCCATTTCATATTTCAATTTCTTCAGGCAAAGGATAAAATCCTATTTCTCAATTTGTTTACATTTCCCAAATCAACAAAGCTATTTCCACTCTTTGACAGGCAGGCATAAATCAATTTCTCAATTTTGCCTTCATCTTCAAAATTGCCAACTATTATAACCTAATTGACCCCTTCTTCAGTCTGGTAATGATGAGACATGTTTTCATAACTTTCTCTTTAATTAAGCAGACAACCCAATTTCTCAATTTCTGTTTCCAAAATTCTCAACTAACTTCGAATGTACTTTCACTGTTTGTTCTTAGACCTCATAGGTTGAAGCCTTCCAATTTTCTCTGATAATATCTTTCCCAAAACCAATAAAGTCATTCTTTTCTGGTCTATCATTTCTTCAAGCTGGATTTTCAATAGGAAACTATTTCATTCCTTCTTTCAATTTGTATATTATTCTATAATTTTAAACCTGTTCCAGTTCATATTTTAAATTAACACTTTTCCTTTACCAGAATCACATAGGGTCACAAATAGAAAATAATCAAATAAGGATAATTCCTTCTGTTTTCTACCTTGTCAATAGAAACAAATAAAATAAAGCTATATAACAATTTGTTTTCTAAATTTCCATGGAAAAATAAAAATAAGCTGTATTTCAATTTATTTGATACCCTTTCAATGAAAAACTTTCAAAATAAGCCAAATTTTCATTTGTTTCTACCTATTCAATATAAACATCAAGATAGGCAACATTTCCATTTGTTTTTTACATTTTCAATAGAAAAAACAAATTAAGCCATATTTCCATTTTTCTCCTTTTTTAATAGAAAAATATCAAAATAAGTTGAATTCCCATTTATTTTCTGTTTATTAGAACAAATCAAAATTGATATAAATATATATAAACAAGTATATTTCCATTTGTTTTCTACATTTCAGTTGAAATAAATCAAAATAAGCTATATTTATATTTTCTCTACCTGCTCAAGAGAAAAAAATCAAAATAAGCTATATTGCAATTTGTTTAATACATTTTCAATTTAAAAGTTTCAACATAAGCTAAATTTCCATTTATCTCCCTTTTAAATAGAAAAAAATCAAAATATACAATATTTGTTTTCTACTTTTCCATAGAAAAAAAAACAAAATAGTCTATATTTCCATTTGTTTTATAATTTTTCAATAGAAAAAAAATCAAAACTAGACATATTTCCATTTGTTTTCTCCCTTCTTCAATTGAAAGATATCAAAATATATAATATTTTGACTTGTGATATACCTTTTCAAGAGAAAAAAATCAAAATAAGCTATATTTGAATTTGCTATGTGCCTTTTCAATTGAAAAGTTTCAAAATAAGCTGAATAAGCATTTATTTTCTACCTTTTCAATTGAAAAAAATCAAAATATGCAAAATTTCCATTTGTTTTCTACTTTTTCAATAGAAAAAATAAAAATAGTCTATATTTCCATTTGTCATCTTCATTTTCAATAGAAATATATCCAAATAAGCTGAATTTCCATTAGTTTTTTACCTTTACAATAAAAAATCAAAATAATAGAAATATTGCTGATTTTGATATTATTAAATTGCAAATGTTGAAATCAATTGGGAATAGAGCAGATTTTGATATTTTTAAACTGAAAATTAAAAATCAGATGGAAATATAGCTGATTGTGATATTTTTCAATTGAAAATGTTCAAATGAAATAGAAATACAGGTAATTTTGATAGTTTAGAATTGAAATTGTTGAAATCAAATGCAAATATAAGACATTGATATTTTCAATTATAAATGTTGAAATCAAATGGAAATATAGCTGATTTTGATATTTGTAAATTGAAAATGTAAAAATGAAATGGAAATGGATTTTGATCTTTTTCAATTGAAAATCTAAAAATCAAATAGAAATATAGCTGAGTTTTATATTCTTCAATTGAAAATGTTGAAATCCAATGGAAAGATAGCTGATTTTGTTATTTTTCAACAGAAAATATTCAAATCAAATGGAAATATAGCTTATTTTTATATTTTTCCTTTGAAAGTTTTGAAATCAAATCTAAATATTTCTCCTTTCCAACATAAATATCAAATGGAAATATAGCTGATTCTGATATATTTCAATTGAAAATGTTGACATCGAATGGAAATATAGCTGATTTTGACATTTTTCTATTGAATAGCTAAAAATCAAATTGAAATATAACTAAGTTTAATTTTTGAATTGAAAATGTTGAAATGAAATGGAAATATAGCTTATTTTGATGTTTTTCAATTCAAAATGTAATAATCAAATGGATATATAGCTAATTTTGATATTCATGAAGTGAAAATTTAAAAATCAAATGTGTGGCAGCAGTGGGGGCAATATCACCCTGAAATATCAATAATGATATTAATGGAGAATATACTGGAAAACTGGAAAAAAAAAGTCATTTTTCAAAACAACCAAGATGTTAAAAATGCTGTAAAGACTTTGAAATATAAATGTTACAGATTCTATTTAGAAAAAAACAAACTACAATCATTTTTTACTCTTTTAATGTACAAAATATATCAGATTATTAATAAAAAATAGAATTCAGAATGCCTTGATTTGAAGATTAATTTTATCAATAACAAGACAGCATGAATCTATGTAAAGTTTACCAAAATTGCTCAGTGCTATTAATAGATAAACTTCGAACAATGGCAATACAGTCAGGGTACTGAAAGATGAAATGAGTGTGAAGTTTTAATTTAGAAGTGTGTTGTGAAATGTGTCTATCCCATTCCTAAACCCAATAACTACTTACCAGGATCAAAAAATCACAACATGGTTGGTGAGTGGAATCAAATTGACACTTGAAAACAGAGACTTAGGTCTAACCTGTAATACTGGACCATACAGGACCTACTGCTGGTCTTGGGTATGACATTGGCCCAGTGGGGTTAGGATACAGTGTCACATGGGCACCTTGACCAGAGACCATGTTACAACTGACACTGTGCAAGAGGATCAGTGTTACATTTGACTGCCATGACCAAGGATTCAACCCAAGAGATACCTGGAAGACATTAAAGGAAAGGAGTTACAATGGATGCCGCAACCAAAGATTATAATTACCTTGAAGACATGGGAATCAAAAGATTATATTAATCCAAAGAACTGATAGTTACAGAACAACAAAACAGCAGCAGAAGCACACCCCAGGTGGGTTACTTTTTAGTTTCCCTCGATTATTGTTTCTTTTTCTTACTCAATTGGAATAACGGTGGCCTTTAGGAGTCTGTTGGGTGGGATGAAGTTACCCTCCTACCGAGGCAACCCGGCTGAGTTTCATAATTAGTTGGTAGCTGTACAAAAGAAACAGCTGGTATACAGGTTGACACACTGGGAGGTGGTTCTGTTGGCATATAAAGCAGCAGCTGGACCAGTCTCAAAATTTATCAGGGCTTTATACAGGGATAAACCCCAGATAACATGGGATGAACTGAAGGAAACCATAATCAGATGGTACGCTAGCAAGAAAACAACCACAGAGGCGGTGCAGAAATTGTTTAGGATTAAACAGGAAGTTAGGGAAAGTCTAGAGGACCTAGGAGATAAGATAACGAGATTGGCAGGGTTAGCATTCCCGAATCCAGAAATAAGAGAAAACGGAGCAATTCAGAGACTGTTAATAGACACTTTTATGGATGCCATCTGTAATGATGATGTGAAAGGTGATGTCCTGAAGGCTAGGCCCTGTATGCTGATGGAGGCCGTGGAGGTAGCTAAAAATAGTGAGAAGGTCTGGGAAAGGATAAGAAACAACAGATACCAAGGAGCCCAAAGATCCAGGGCTTGGAAGGGTACAGAGAAAAGCTCCAGAAATAGAATAGTGAATATAAAACCCCGTAAGGATGCGAAAGGGGAGGATTGGGAGGCCTAGGCTGACCCTAACTGGAAGGAATGGGATATACGGTACGGATTTTATAAGTCTACTCCAAGGCTGGTATGCTGGACCTGCAATTACGGAGGACACAGTGTCAGAGACTGTCCCACCAATTGGGGAGGAGACACCAGGTCTCTAGGTCCAAATTGAACTAAGTGCGGAAGTTTTGGCTACAAGGCAATGTGGTGCACAGATGTATGGGATAGGAGACTAGGGATTAAGAAAATAGACATCCTAGTACCCACCGAAAAGAATAGGCGATCGGAAAAAATCAGTGGGGCCCCTGTAGTGAAGTGAGGGGCAGAGTGGCCCCAACAAAAACAAGATCTCTGAAGTGATGGTCTTGTGGTGTGGCAGAACATTTTGCAGTCAACTGTAAATAGCATAACTACTGGCTATGTAAGACAGCTGGACACTTAAGAAGGAATTGTCCAGGAAGAAAAGGTGCTGAGAGAGGAAGGGAAGAAATAAGGGGAACAAGAAGATCAGTCCCCTCCCTATCCAAGAGAGGCTGGCCTAGGGTAGCGAGCAATGAGCTTCTATTGCCAGCACCCATGTCGAGTTTGAAAAATAGGATAACAGTGTGACACCCACCGGTGGTCGCGGTCGCAGCGCCAATATGGGACGTCCACTGGTCGCGACGTCAATATATGACACTGCGCCGTCGGCTTGTGGTCAACTCCCAGTTGCAGGGCGAAGCTGTAAGGTTTCTTCCACCAGCGTTTAGGGTTGACTCTTTGTCGCTGTCACCAGCCTATGTCCCGGTTCGATACCAACTTGTCGTTCCCAGCTCGCCTCCAACGCCTGGTCACCAAAGTAACTGCTTTGATCTCAAGTCTAACCTACCCACGTTGTGATTTTGATCTTAGGTAGACGAAATCAATCAGGCGTTGGGCTGTAGTGCAAGCTGAATCCAGGGTAAAGATGATACCGCACAAGCGTAAGTAAAAGAAAATAATAAAACAAACTCACGGGGTTCAAATATGTTGAAAAATAACAATTATCTTTATCTATCTGTTGATTTGTTCATTAGCGAGGCAGATAGTAGTCAGATGAGGGTATGATATGGCTACCATTCAAATTGATGAGGACCAAAGGTGAGCTTACAGTGTATGTGGCACCTGATTTGTGCAGAGAAATAATTTTAGAGGGTGACTGGCTTAGGCTGAATATGGTCCAAGTCCAATTTGATCCGGCTACATTGGTTTTGGGAGGAGTAGAGATTCCATTAGGGAATGAAGTGGAAAAGAAGTGCCCTGTAGTAGCCCAGACTGAGGTGAAACTTCCACCTAGAATGGCTGTTTCATGTAAAGGAAGGATAGATATAGTGGAGAAACTAACGAAAGGGTTATATCAGATATGATAATGGTGAAAAAGAGGTGACCTTGTGCAGTTCCATGGTAGAAAGGATGGAAATGGTATCCCTATTGCTGGCTAATACAGCCAATAAAACTATTACAATAAAACAGAAAGAAGAGTTAGGTTACGCCTGTCTGGTAAAAATTATGAAGCTAGTGAGAGTAAGCAAGAACTATGGAAGAAGGGTAGAGACTAGTAGCCCTGAAATAAGGGAAGAAGACTTGATAGTGCCTGAAAGATATAAAGATGAGATAAGGAAACTGCTAGAAGCTAATTGAGATGTGGTAGCTAATACTGACAAGGATTTTAGACAGTTAAATGCCATTACAAAACCATTAGCGGTATCTTTACACCTGATTGATGATATTCTGGTGCTTTTGGGGAAGTCAACCTGTTTTTCTACGTTGGATCTAAGGTCAGGTTTTTGGCAGGTAGCCTTGGATGAAAAGGACCAAAAGAAGACAGCTTTCACTTGTCACGTGGGTCTATTCAATTTCCGTGTGATGCCATTTGGGTTATGTAATGCCCCAGGTGTATTTACTCAGTTGCTGTTCATAGTGCTAGGAGGGATGGAAAACTTTGCTATGGCTTACCTGGATAAGATTATGGCGTTTTCTAAAACACCCGAGGAGCATTTCGACACCTACAGAAGGTGTTCGATCGGTCGAGGAAGCACGGAAGTTAAATCAAGACCAAGTATTTGGGTTTTGTTATAAACAAAATGGGAATAAAACCTGATTTAGATAAGGTAGAAGTGATAAGAGTTATGCCGGAGCCCAATACAATATGAGAGGTTCATGGCTTTTTAGGAGCCATTGGATATTACAAGCGCTTTGTTCTTGCGTTTAGCAGATTAGCAGGACCCTTGATAGCCTTGACGTAAAAGTATGCTAGATTTAAGTGGACGGAGGATTGCAGCAAGCCTTTGATACTCTCAAGGACCAGTTGACAGCAGTACCCTTGCTGACCTACCCAGACCTAAGTAAGCCGATAGTGATTTACACAGATGCCTGTGATAAATGTATAGGTGTGATACTTACCCAGCGGATAAGGATGGACCAGTGCCAGGTATACCTGAGGATGTACCTATATATTTTCTGTCTCACAGAAACCCAGCAGAGATGGCCCAGTGATAGAAGCGTTTGCCATTTTATATGCAGTCCAAAAATTGGACTATTACTTGAGTGGAGCTGTGTTTACCATTAAAACTGACCATAAGCCCCTCAAACATTTATTGGAGGCAGAATGGATGAATAAGAAGATCCAGCAGTGGGCATTGAAGTTTAGCGGCTATCAGTGCAAAATAGAGTATCTAGCTGGAAAGGATAATACCTGTGTAGATCTGTTATCTAGGATCCCAGAAAAATTAGTCTGAATCCATTAGGTTGGAACCGGGTTTGGACGACAGAGCGTATCAAGTAAACGTCCAGTTTGGGAAGCAGAGGATGAGGAAGAAGTTATTAGGGACCCTCATTGGGAAGCTATAATAGAAAAGAATCAGGAAGATAGCGAAATTAGTTCTCTGAGGAGTAAGGTAGAAGCAGCGACTACCACTAAGTATGTCATACACAATGAGGTGTTGAACTACAAATCAGGACCAGAGGAAGAAAGAAGTCTAAAAATAGTAGTACTAAAAATATTAAGACAAGAAATCTTAGACCAGTGTCATGAAAAGGTGGGACACATGTGGACTGATAGAACCTATGAATTAATAGGCAGGAATTATTTTTGGCTTGGATTGTATAATGCTGTATTGGATTATGTGAACAAGTGCATAACATGTCAATTGCAGAGTCGAGATAATAGGGTCGCCCCAGTAAGGAAGACAGATACTCCCAATTACCCATTTCAGAAGGAGAGCATGGACAAACTCCTCATGGAAATTCATATATAGTGAGCTTCGTGGACTGGCTGACAAATTGGCCAGAGTCTTTTGCAATACCTGACAAGAAAGCCTGACGGTATCAAATATCATATTTCAGGAAATATTACCTAGATATGGAGCCCCTGAGCAATTGGTTACTGACAATGGACTAGAGAATGTAAATCAGATTATGGAGGAAACTCTGAGAGGATTGAATACTATTACCCCCTCTCCATACCAACCCCAGAGCAATGCGGAGACAGAAAGATTCCACTGGACCATAGCCGATGTACTCGCAAAGTTAGCAGAAGATAATAAGGACAGCTGGGATGAGTATCTAATTTTGATGAACGAAACCATGAAATTCTCCCCTTATTATATGCTATTTGGCAGAGACATGGTCTTACTGATAGATAATTTGCTAAGAACCAGAAGGAAATATATGGGCGATCACCATAAATTGATCTTGGAACAACAACATAAAGAGAAGAGAGTGAAAAGCGGATTGAGGATGGCAACCTTGGTTGAACCCGAAGAATTAGATATTGATAGTGAAGAAGGGGAGGAGAAAATTATGATTACCCCAGAGAGTTTGGAGAGAATAAAGGCAATCGACAATTGTGGAAGTAGCTCCATTGAGGAAGGTTGTTGACCATATTCACCATTGTCTATGAATATAGAATACAGCGCAGTACGTAATCTGTTGAATGAAACAACTCAGTCTTTGAGATCAAAGGCTGGCAGTGATATTTAGCCACTCCCCCACACGAGGGTTACATGTGGGACAAGGCCGGGATTAACGTGGGATCTCCTAGCCCGTAGGCTCGGCCAAAAATATTCCCTATTCGAACTCGTATAAACGGGTTCAGGGGCAGTCAACTTCCCCGAACGAAACTCTGCCCCTCGGCGGAGCCTTGTCCGGGTTATCAAAGGCTGGCAATGAATGTTTGGGAAAAACATGGCCGCATTTATACACGTCGCATTGAATATTTTGAACCTTCTGATTGGGTAACCCTTCTGTTAATTTTGGCTGGCTCACTAGTACACCAGGGTACCCAAAAACTCGAACACTCCCCATTTTGGGTACATTATGGAATCTTCTTTAAAAATATTAGTAAAGTCAATATTCATATGAAACAAATACTTTAGTATTCATAAAATATATCTTTTTTGTTTTGTAATTAAAACTTTATTTTTTTTGTAATTTTTTTTTTAATTAATATCCACAAAAATTAGTTATATCATTTTGTCCCACTGTTAAGTATTTCAGGTTAATAAACATTAATAACAATATTATAAATTTGGATTGTGATCACAACAAAAAAGTGGAAAAAATTGTTATTTTACTTATAGCTGGGACCCATTAAAACAGTCACTATCACTCCGGGTCAGAGTGATCCTGAGAGTCATATTAAGGAATGAAAGCCCCTAATTTCAATTTTGTAATTGGCTTTGTAAACACGTTATTTTCCGATTGAACATTTGTACTATTTTCTTTTGTACCTGATCTCTAACAAATTGATATTTAATATCAATATGCTTTGATCTTTGATGTATTAATGGATTTTTAGCCAAAACAATACTGGCCTGATTGTCACACTAAATAGTTATAGGCTCACTTATTATCAGTATTGTAATTGTTTTTATTAGTAATTTATGAAAAATAGCCTCTTGTGTTGCTTGCGATAATGCAACATATTCCGCCTCACATGTTGAAAGTGAAATCATTCCCTGTTTCTTAGATTTCCAGCCAATTATTGGATTATCCTTTGCCAATCTAATGCAATAGCCTGTGATACTTTTATGATCTGGTGAATTTGCCCAATCAGCATCACAAAATCCTTCCAGTTGTAGTGGGTTTCTTGATTGTCAAAATACTAGGCACTGATTCTTAGTTCCCTTTAAATAACGTAATACTTGCTTAGCTCTTGTTAAATGCACAGTCCTCGGTTTATTTAAGTTTTGGGACAACTTAGTAACCATATAGCAGATGTCTGGCCTGGTTGATATCATGACGTAAATAAGACTTCCAATCAATATTCTGTATTCTTTCTCACACGCCGCTATACCATCTTCATTATTCATAATTGTGTTTAAATCCATTTCACATGGAGTAGTTCATGTTTTACAATTTTGCATGTTGAATTTAGATAAGTTTTTCGATGTATCTAGATTGATTCATTGTAATAGTTTTGTCCTTAAACTGGAACTGTATACCAAGAAACCATGAGAGTCGACCCAAGTCGGTCATTTTAAACCTTATATTTAAGGAATTTTTAATTTTTAACAGAGCAGCTTCACATTTTGAAGCAATTAACATATCGTCGACCCAAATAATCAGAATTTCTAATATTTCATTATTAAATATTCTTGTGTACAGGTATGGTCTGTCGGAGTTAGCTCCTCCTTAGGTCCTTAACCCTTCATCAGGGGTCTCTCTCCCCTGGCTATAAATACTGGCTGACCCTTCGCCTCGACCTCTTTTTTCCTCAGGCCTTCAGCTTTATACCACCTCGCAAATGTGAGCTCTCACAGATACTGCGTTTCCCAAATTCTGGGAATACGCTAAGAACAATACACATACGTACGAACACTCACCACAACACACACACACATAATATTCACCACACGCACTCAATGTAACTGTCCATGTGCTTGTAATTTGTACTTCTTTTTAACACATATATTTATCGGTCTTGTTTGTTTTCTTTGGACTTAATTAAAGTCCAACTTTCTCATGTAGTTGGACCGGCTAGCAGGAAATTCTACCCACATGTGTATTCTACAATACACACTCATCGCCGTCACGTCAACTGGGGAGGGTTCAAAATGTTGTTCAATTAAATAGGAATGTAGTAATTTATTCCACGTTCTTCCGCTTTGTTTGAGCCCATATAGTGACTTTTTGAGTTTCCATACATAATTATCACCTTTTCAAAACCTTCTGGCGGTTCTATGTATATTTCATAGTCAATCGGAGCATTTAAATACGCTGCTTTAACATCCGTATGGTGTATATATATACCATAATGTGCGGCCACTTGGATCAAAATTCTGATTGTTGTCATGTTTGTTGTTGGATTGAATGTTTCTACATAATCTTCCCCGTATATCTGCGAAAATCCTTTAGCTACAAAACGAGCCTTATACACTGGCGATCCATCCTCAGTTCGATTTATAGTATAAACTCAACGGCTGCCGATAATATTGTTATCATCCTTTTGGAATTATCAGAATTCAGGATACATTGCACCGAATAGCAACAGTCAATGTCACAGATATTACATTGACCCATTCCAAAATAGTCTGGCTTTCTTCTATTTCTAGTCGGATAACGTGGAATTTGCCCCTCCTCTTTGGTTGTATCTTCTTTTAATGGTTTGCGTCTGATTTTTCCTCGTCTATATCATCTGGTATAACACCTTCCTTTAATTGTGGATTTTGAATGGGTTTTCTATTTATAGACCCTATCCACTAATTAGACCATACTAGTTCGTGTTGGACCAGTTCCTCGCAATTAATGTTGTTTTCTTCGGGATCCTCCACTTGCTCAAAGGAATCTGTAAATCTGACGCATCTGATCTTCCTTATTATTTTACATTGCGGGAAATAAATCATATAGGCCGGACTTGTTTTGTCATAGCCAATGAATATGCCTTTTCCACTTTTTGGATCTAGTTTTGCCCTGTGGTTGACATGTGTAGCAAATTGTATAAAAAATATGCATACCACTTACGTTGGGTTTGTAGTTCGTATAAGCCTCGTAAGGAGTCTTTTTAATGCTACTATTATAGCAACTGTTTCTTATATATACGGCTGTATTTAATGCATAGACCCACAGATTTTTGGGTAACTTAGATTCTATTAGAAAACATCTAGCCATTTCAAAAAGAGTCCGGTAACTACGTTCAGTGATTCCGTTCTGGTGCGGGTAATAAGGACAGGTTTTATCATGTTTAATGCCTTCATTTATTAGGAGGTTTTCGTAATCATCAGAAGTAAATTCTCCACCATTATCTGTTCTAATTATTTTCCATAAGGTGAAATATCAGAGAAATACATTCTTGTAGCTTGTAGGATATCAGATTTGTTTTTCAGAAAATATATAAGTCCTGAATATTCGTCAACAAAGTTTAATACATATGAATAAGTGCCTGTAGTGGATGGATTAATTATGTGGTAATATTTGTTGAGTGTCAATTAACTATTTCCACTAACATCAAAATAAAATACAAAATTCAACTAAATTGTTTTAAAACGTAACAATTAGATTTAGGTTGGTGTACAACATGCAAAGAAAAGGTAGGACAGAGTCGTGTCCCTTTAATTTGGAAATATTTGTACCAGAGTTCATATTACGAACAAGACATATTTGATTTTATTTCAGAATGTCTTTCTTGTAATCGTTCGTTAATGTTGATATTAAAGTTGTTAATATTAAGTGTCTTTTAAACAGAAAGTTCTTAAGAAGTAATTTACTTTTTACTGTAATATTGAACATGTAATTCAGAAGAATAAAGTTTGGACTTGTGAGTTCTAAAATTGGTAAAAGTTCAGGAGTGATTTCAGAGGTTGGTGAGTGAGTGTACTGGAGTTGTTTCGTGTTAAATAAATTTAACTTTGTAACTTCAAAAGTATGAGTGATGTGGAGTTGTTTGGCAGTTGGTTATCCGTCACGAAGCTCACTGGTAAACTTGTGTTCGTGATTTCTGATCACGTGCATGGCTCGCGAACACATTTCAAGATTTTTGGCGGTATTTTGTGTTTAAACACGTGTGCGTAGGCGTTGTTATTACTTTGAGATATATTGGCCAATCAGAAGCAATTATTGTAAAACTTGCGTCTGGAGCCTGGATTGTGTTTAGCTTGCACAAAAATCTATAACTAACATGAAAATGTAAATTAGAAATGTTTTAACATTTCTTGTCCATTGAGGATGTAGTGCACTGAGTAATTGGTTCTGATCCACTGGCATATGGAGGTTAAGCTCTATATGCCAATACCCATTGGTGAAATTGGACCCGCTAAGTCGCAATAAACTCTGAACAAGATGTCTGTTGATTTGGGGATTTGATCCCTTCTATATTTCGTCATTTTCCCTTTAATACACGTGTCACAATGTTGTAAGCCCTTTGGAGATGTAATTTTCATTCCAGTGACGTGTTCTTGCAATCTTTTAACATCCAAATTATTACAGTGGCCTAATATTTTATGCCAAGTCCTTAAGTCGTGGGTGGCTGTTTTTACAGATTTAATACTTTTCAAATAATACAAATGTCCATTTTGTTGTATATTACATTCAGTTCCATCTGGGTATATTAGCTTTGAAAATTAACTTTAACACCAGTTCCAAATGCAGACTGAACTGAGAAAATATTTTGTTTAAATTTATGGATATATAAAGCCCTTTTTAATAAGAATTTACAAATATTTCCTTTTTAGTATCGCGTAAATAAATACAGGCATCGCCTCTTTTTAAAACTAAATTATTAGCTCTGGCACCGTCAGCCAACTCAATAAAGTTGGAATCTGGCTCGAAGTTCGAGTCAAAATTAATAAATTTTGATTCATCTGTAATTACATGATTTGTCGCACCCATGTCGACTAGGTAAGAATTATAACTACTGGGTATAGTATCCAACCCAAACGAAAAAGCATATGTTCGCTCATTCGAAAAAGCTTTGACATTTTTACAAAAATCACTCCTTGTATGAAATTGACATTTCGCACGTACATGCCCGGCTCTTCCACAACGAAAGCAGATGATATTTGATTTTCTATTATTCTTCTTCCTGTTGTTGTTGTTGTTGTTGTAATAGTCGTTTTTAAGCCCCTTGTTTTTAATATCATAATTCCTAATCTGATGGGTTTGTTGAGGGACTGGTTTTCTGAATTTTTTAAATGACGTTCTCAGTTGCATTACGTTATTTCCTTAATTTGGGGGATTACACATTTTTTCAGTTTCTTCATAACTACGTAACGCAATTTCAAACTCAGTGAACGTTAATTTTTTATCTTTTTTGAGTTATGACTGTCGTGAATGGTCTGAATGTTGCTGGTAATCCCTTTAAAACCATGGCTATTAGCAGCCCATCTGAGATAGTCTCACCTGCCATTTTTAAGGCATTTGTGACATTTTCAGCTCGCATAATATAATTATAATCTGTTACAGATTCATTTTCTCGTCTCCTTAACGAGGTTAGTTCAGTATATAAAACAATAATTTGGGGATTATCTTTTGACAAGTAATGTTCCCACAATATTCTTAAAGCTTGGCAGCAGTCGTCCCTGGCTTCTCTCATTTCATTATTAAAGACAAACTACTGTCATCCAGGCATTGTATTAATTCGGCGAACACGGTCGCATTTCTTTCCATAAAATCATCATCTTCTATCTTGGCAAAGAATGATGTCATGAAAGTCTGTCTATATTTCTGAGATGAGGTATTATGTACATTATTTACATTATTCGGACTATTGTCCTCATCTTTGTCGCTATATTTATCAGTACATTCCGGCCTTCTTCAGCTGGTTGGAATGTCGAACTGAACCCTTTATTTCGCTCACTGGGATAGACTGTTCTAGTTCCACGTGCCATGTTTTGATAGATGTCAGTTATCAGTTCTTAACCGGGTATTGAACTCACACTCTTTGGGTTCTGTCACTGAATCTAACCAACGCCTTTATCCACTGTGCCATGTGTCCTTGAGGACATCTGGGTATTATAAACCTAATGTCTCAGCAACCATTTTTACCAGTGCTCATATTGCAATTTTTGCTGGTTCCCATATTGTATTTATTTCTATGCTTGGTCGGCTCAGGAGATTTTTGTGGCCTAGCATATGTGCTGATTCCTTAAGTTTACGAATTTTCCAATGGTGTTCCTTGTCTATGATCTCAACATGATCCCACAGAGGGCGGTGGTCTCCCTTCTCTCTCCATATGTGGTCAGCCACGCCTGATTTTTCTACTTCCCCTCGTGTTACAGCTTTCTGGTGTTCTTGAAGCACTTTACCTTGAGGGGGCGGCCTGTCTCTCCTTTATATTCCTTTCCGCGACTGCACGGGATAGCGTACACACAGTCTTTAGTCATGTTCTCCTCTATGGGGGATCTTACTCGGGAGAGATATCTGCGAAGTGTCGTCATGCTTTTGAAGGTTGTCCTGATGTTATATGGACTGTAGATCCTTTGTATTTTCTCTGATAACCCCTTCACTTGAGGCAGGCAGACTGTTTTCTGAGTGTTGTCCTCCTCCTCTTGTACCCGCCTATCCCAGTTTTTTTTTGGGGGGGGGCTGCTGCCATGTACCCAGGGTAGTTGTTACGTTGTAGGGTATTATTTATACTGACCAATTCTTTATCTAACGTCTCTGGGTCGCCACTTATGTCTCGGTGTTGTAAGCAACGGACGATCCCTTTTTTTACGCTGTATGGATGGTGGGATTTGAAATTGAGGTACTATCCGGTGAATGTCGGTTTACGGTATACGGATGTCTTAAATCCATGCTCTGTTCGAGATATTAGAACATCTAGGAATGTGTTGTTACTCTCTTTCTCCATTGTGAACTGTATCGAAGATCTTATTCAGTTCACATGGTCCAGTAGAACCTGAACATCTTCCTGGTGTGGCCAGAGTATGAAGGTGTCATCTACGTACCTTAACCATATAGTTGGCTTTAGAGATATAAACTATAATGCTATTTCCTCAAAGTATTCCATGTATATATTTTCCATAGCTGGTGATAATGGCGAGCCCATTGCTAATCCCTCATTCTGTAGATATATGTTTGATCCCATTCCGAAGTCTGTTGTTTATGTACAACATCTCCATCAGATTATCTATTGAAATACTGGTCCGTTCTTCTAGGGAAGAGTCAGAGGCCAATCTGTCTCTGACTACTGAGAGTGCCTCCTCTGTGGGTACCTTGGTGAACAAATTCACCACGTTCAAGCTCACCATCTGGTTGGATAGGATGGGAGCATCTTTGATTATTTCCACGAAGTGGGCGGAGTTTCGGACATATGAAAGAGACTTTCCGATCAATGGGTCAATTATATCTACAAGGAAGCGACTCAGAGGGTGTCACACATAGCCTTGGCAACTAACAATCGGCCTGAGCGGAATACCGTCTTTGTGAATCTTAGTGAGGTAGCTTGGTATAACGCTACGATAACTGCCTATATGTCTTAGATGCGAAGTGATCCTTGTTCTTGATTAGGATCTGTGACAGTTTCAGAGGAAAATTAACAGGAGATAACTGATAACTGACATCCATCAAAAAATGGCACGTGGAACTAGAACAGTCTATCCCAGTGAGCGAAATAAAGGGTTCAGTTCGACATTCCAACCACCTGAAGAAGGCCGGAGCATACAACGGCCGAAACGTTGTGATAAATATGGCGACAAAGGTGAGGACAATAGTCCGAATAATGTAAATAATGATGTCGTGAAGTTTTTGTATTCTAAGGTAGCCTAGGAATTTCACTTCCCACAATTCGTATTTTGACTCGTCTCCGTTAAAATACAATCGTAATCTGGGCTCATAACCTTTGTTGACCATATTCACCATAGTCTATGAATATAGAATACAACGCAGTACGTAATCTGTTGAATGAAACAACTCAGTCTTCGAGATCAAAGGCTGGTAGTGAATATTCGGGAAAAACATGGCCGCCTTTATACACGTTGCATTGAATATTTTGAGCCTTCTGATTGGTTAACCCTTCTATTGGTGAACTATAAAATGAGTCAGCTCATTTTGGCTGCCCCACTAGTATACCAGAGCAGTAAGTAACTAAGTCTTTTTTGAACTTTTCTGACTGCTGTTTTTGCCGCCCGACTGTTTTGTTTTTTGTTGTTTTTTTTTTTTTTGTTTTTTTGGTGGTAAGGATATTACCCTTATTGTGTTGAACTTTATTTCTGGATAAGTTTGACTTTATTACTGTCTTTTGTGTTTTTTACGACCTTTTTGAAAAGATTTTGATTTTTTTTTTCCTTTTTTCCCCCCACCTCCTCATTTTTTCATTTTACCCGCTTAATTTTTGCTCTTTTTCTTTTTATTCCAGTTTTTCCATTTTTAATTTTCTTTTTCCTTAATTTCTCTTAATTATATCTTCGTTTTCTTTTGTTTGTAACCTCTCTCTGTGTTACGCTTTATTTTTTGTTGACTAACTGTTAATTCTTTAATTTTTTCCTTTTAATATCCTTTAAATTTTTCGTGTTTTGTTTTCTGTTCCAATTTTGTATTGTCTATTTTGTTCTAACCTTTGTACTGTCTATTTGTCCATTTATTTTGTATTTGTTTGGCGTCAGCCATTTTGATTTTGTAACTAGCTTCGTCTAGTTTGAAAAGTTTCGTATTTTCTTTGTTTTTCCTTTGTCTAGCGTTTTCGTTTTTCTTTTCGTGTTTTCCTTTTTTTTCATTTATTGTTTCGCCTTTAGGTAAACTTTGTTCTTTAATTTTTTTCTCTATTACTTATTGTACGTGTTAAATTTTTTCTTGCCACGTGTGATTTTTTTTTGTTTTTTGTATTTGTATTTATTTTTGCTTGCTGTCTCGCTTTCGGGCGAGTTTGGTGTTTTTTTTAACTGATTTATTTTTGTTATTTTAAATTTTCGCTACTAGGCAAACTTCATTTAGCATTTTCCCCCGCCTATAGGCGGTCTTTGTTTCTTGTAGCCAATAATGGCCACAATGAGATAAACATGGAAGCCAATAGTGACCCAAACAAAGACAAGAATAAGGATAATTCAGAGGCCGGGGAATCGCCCTCTTGTTTGAAGTCCCCATCTAGGTGTATAATCAATTTAGCGGAGTTCTAAGAATTACACTCACCTTGTCGTAGAAGGTGGACTCTTAGAAGACCCCCAAGAATTGAGAAACATTGATAAAAGAATAGTGTCAGTGTTCGTCGTGGACAAGCGTAAGCCAAAATTTGTCGCTCGACGAAAGACAGTGATAAAATCACTGGAGTCCTTGGGGTTCAAGCCCCTCAGAATAGTTAAAGGAGCCGATATTTCATGTGGGACGTATTATTACCCACGCCAGAAGACTGCGTTGCCGCATCGAGCTGTGAATTAATAACGAAAGAGTTGATCCTGCACACGGAGTACGAAGGCCGTAGAAGGACCAGAGTAGCAGTATATGAGGTCTCTCCTCGAGTTCTGCTTTCCTGTCCCAGTATGGCGAAAAACTGGGCGCTTCCTGCGATAGGTCATGTTAGACCGAGAAACCTTCTCCTCCATCGCCAACTGTCTGGATGTTGGACGCTTGAAGCTGGCGGTCATTGCGGTCGGCCGGCCGCAAACCTGTATGTTGGAAGTGTGGAGAGACTGGTCACCTCTCTTCTTCCTGCCCAGAGAAGAAGGCCTCTGGAAGTCAAGCTCCAGTCGACCAAAATCCCCCTCTGACCGCGTCTTTACCTACACCCAGTTGGCGAAACATCTAAGGCCACATTCCCCAAAGAGCCTTCGCCCGCTGCTAGTGCAGTTGTGGAGAAGGGGGGTGAATGTCTGGTAGCTGGTAAGGCCAGAGGGAAGCGCCAGACATCGAGTCCTCAGTCCCCTGAAGCCCCAAGGACGAAAGGCAATCAACGGCCTCTCGACAATTTTTCCAAGAACAACAAAGAAAATATGATCCTTGGTACGAGAAATCAGAGAAAATAAATGAGCTAAAAAAGAAACTGGACACACAAAAACAGTCGCAACCCGCAAATCCTATTCCTTCCACATCCTCTGCCCGCCCCACACCTTCACCCAAGAAGAAACCTTCCCCTCTGACAACAGCGTCTAAATCTCACCCTCCCAGCAGAGATCCCAGCCCTGATAAACATAGAATACTCCCAGCCCTTCCCCTGTTAAACAAAGATCCCTTACGCCCCTCTGTATACTCCCAGTCCTTCCCCCGGTAAAAAAGCAGAAATGCCTCCTACAGGAGCGCAAAGAAAGAAAGATGAAATTGCAGAAACACGTCTTCATCACGGGTGAGGATGTCTGCCACATTTCCCCTGCTCAGGCTGAGAGAGCCCGCGATTATGGTAAAGTACTTACTATCTATAAGGCAATATGCAGACATGGACGTCGAAGCTTGCCCAAAGGGTACTGTTATCAGAACTGGTACGAAACAGATTTGGGCAATGATTGACGAGGCCATCAAGTCTTATAAGATGGCCTTGCCGATTGCTATTGTCGAAAATCAGCAATTAAATCATTTGAAACAATTTTGTGCAGTGGGGGGTCCCCGTTTTAGTTCACCCCTTCCTGTTTAGAGCCCTAAAACTGACGAAATCTCCCAAGACGGTACCATCAAGACTGAGATGGGCCATAGCTCTATGTAGGGCTCTGAAGGTATCCAAGCTACTATTACATAGTTTATTCGAACCGTAGGCTTGTCCGCGTCCGCGCAAACTTAGATAAGCCTAAGGTTAGATTGGCTGGTTACTGGAAATTAAACTGTTCATTATTTGGTGAGCAGGATTTCCGGGACCAGCTGCTACTAATGATACAAAGGGAATTGACGGGGGCAGTTGTGGGGAACGCCTGGTGGGATAAATTAAAATCCAAAATTAGAACGTTTGTTGCCGATTTTAGTCGTCGACTCAATCTAGATAGATTAGCGGCGCAAATGGCTTTAGAACAAAAAGTTGATCGGGCTGTGAAATCCTGTGATAGTGGGGAAATAGCCTTAGCTAAGGCAGAGTTGTCCTTGCTTATCAAGAAGGATCAAGCTCTGGTAGTTATGGCTAGCTTAAAAGAATGTCCTCTGAGGTGACGAATATGGCCGCTGAATTGCGTGCAGAGGAAAATCGAAGCGCGTTTTTCGGCGACATATAGCGTGCGTCACATTGCCGGATAAGCGGATCGTGACTATAAACGCGGGCATATGCGAGGCCTTTCGGGATTACTTTCAGGATCTTTTCACCAGGTAGCCCGGTCTGATCCCTACTCAGTTCGACGCCTATTTAGCCGACCTTCCCTGCCCTGAGGCAGCTGAAGCGGCTAGGTGCGATGTTCCCATCACAGAGTCGGAAATCTGGGAAGCGCTGAAGCAGGTTGGCTTGGATAAATCGCCTGGACTAGATGGTCTTCCGTACGAAGTTTACTTGAGGTAGTCGCCCGTTTTTGTTCCTTTGCTGGAACTGATTTTCGAACCACTGGATGAAGCAGGGGTCTATACCTCAACGCTTCACCAGGTGTGTGATCAAGTTGCTGCGTAAGAACAAGAACGGTGGGGATGGGTTAGGGAACTTTCGCCCATTAACCATGTTAAACACTGAGTTAAAGATTTTGGCGAAGATCTTACCCAACCGTTTGCAGCTTGTCCTGTCTAGTCTGATTGGCCCTGAAAGAATTGTGCTGTGAAAGGCAGGACTATTCAGGATAACCTTCATATGGTACGCTTGATCTTAGAACAAGTCGACAGTAAAGCAACGCTGATCAATTTAGATCAGTCCAAGGCCTCCGATGGGGTTGACCATCGTTTTCTGGAGGCTGTCCTTTCGGCGGCCGGTTTCGGAGCCGACTTTCGCTCCTGGATCTGACTTTTGTATGCGACTCCCGGTGCACTGGTGGAAGTGAATGGGGTAAGATCGGAGCCTTTTGTATTGTCTCGCTCCATTCGTCAAGGTTGTTCGCTTTCGCCTTTGCTTTACATTCTTGCGCTGGAACATTTCCTTCGCAAGTTAAAGGCGAATCTGGTACTTCGCGGAATTTCCCTGCCTGGGGCTACCACCTCAGCCAAATATTCTGCCTATGCTGATAACGTTTTGGTTCTTGTGTCGAGCAGAGATCAGTGGTTATGAGATGGTGACAAGGGCCAAGATCAACCTCGATAAGTCTGTTGGCTTGCGGTCGGGTGCATGGAAGGGAGTTTCTCTTTCCTCTGGACGGATGGGCCGGTCAAGATACTCGGCGTCTGGTTCGGTCCTGATCTCCAGTTGGAAATGAATTGGTCGGAGGTACAAGGGAAGGCCGAGATCGCGGTTAATCTGTGGTCTCGGAAGAAACTTTCCTTGAAGGGGAGGGCGGAAGCATGTGTTTCACACATCTACCCGATTCTCCTTTACCGACTCTCTGTACTTCCATTTCCGTTTACCGCACTATCATTAGTAAGGCTCTTGTTCTCTTTCTTGTGGACAGACAAGGCCCCTATAGTATCTCGGGACATCTGTTGCCTTCATCCCTCTGAGGGCGGTCTGGGCATGCCTAGCATTGAGATTCGTCAATATATTCTTCGCATCGCCTTTCTAGACCGAATGTATCGCGAATCGGATGAGGAGGGCGCCTTCTGGAAGGAAGACGTCTGTAGAAACTTCCCATCCCTGAGAAGTGTGCACTCGTGTGAGGAGGAGGCCGTCCGTACACCCCGAGCCGAATGCTCCTTCTACCGCGAATGTCGTTGTGCTCTGAAACACGGACGTCGGATGGCCTCTCCAACGCCCGGGCGTTGTCTCGTAAGGCATTGTATCAACTATTAGTCGGTGGGGGAGTTCAGGGTAATCAAATTGACGAGTTCGGTCTTACGAAGCAGGAGGCTCGCTCAATATGGCCTTGGGCGCCTGGGTTGAAATGCCTCAATAATGATGAGGCATCACTCACCTGGCTGGTGATCCGTGGGGCCCCCTGGGTCGCCAAAAGACTTTATTCAGCTGGCCTGGAGAAATATCCAAACTGCCGTTGCTGTGTTGGGGAAGTCGAGACCATTGGTCATGCCTGCTTTCAGTGCAGGGTGGTAGTGCCGTTGTGCAAGTTTGTTGAAGGCCTCATGGTCCGCATGCTGCAGGGAAAGTTCTTTGTCCTTGAGGCCAATTCTGTTTGTAGCAATGTGGTGCCGCAGATGACGAAGGCTGAACACTGTGTTCTTTTGCTTACTAGGTGTTATGAGAGCCGTGATTTGGACGACGCGTCAGAAGGAATTCTATGATGGCGAGTGTTCACTTCTTCCCAACTGATCTTTAAGCATCAGCTTAAAGTCAAGATTAGAACGAAAAAGCGGCGGCTCCCCTCATCAGAATTTGGCAAAAGGTGGGTGAATTTTGCGCGCTTGTGCCAAGTAAAAAGGGCTGATCTGGAGTGGCATTTTGATGCCGGTTAGGTATCAGGATATTTTTTTCCTGGGTTGAACTTGGGCAACCCTTCCCTGGATTTAGGCTAGATTAGGTTTTTGTATTTGATCCTTTAGTTTTTCTTCCCTTTTTCTGTAAACTTAGCTTGGGTGTGTTTGCTCATTGGCCCCTTTTATTTTTGTCCCCCTTTTTTTTTTACTTTAGTTTAACTCCTCTTTAGGTGGTCAGTGATGTCAGTTCTCTGGTGGATGCATTTGTTGTGTATGAATGAGTGTGTGTCTGTATGAATGCTTGTGGGGAATGAATGTTTCCTATATTTTCATAGTCCCGCATCGATTTCGTCCGGTTAACTTATATTTCTGCCACATTTAAGGTTTGTGGGGGTTTTATAACACCTTTTTTTTTAGTTTCTTCTGAAAGTCATTGTACATAATCATTGGGGATCTTTTAAAAGATTATTGTTTTTTATCCCCCCCCCGACAATATTTGTACATAAGGAGACTATTTAGGATTTTCATTGAGACAATGAGGTATTTTGGTGGATGTCGTAAGATAGGTATGGATGTGTTGTTTTGGTGATAGGAATATTGTTATATGATAGAGGGTCAGTGGTTGTAGCTAGCTAAATTTTAAATTAAGACAGATGATGACCGTCCTTTTCCCCAACCCCCTTTTCGGCCTCGTGTCACATTTACTGTTTATTATCAGTAATAAATATTACTAGTACACCAGGGTCAGACCACAAGCCATTGGGTCGGTGTTTGGTTGTTTTGTGGTTTAGCGGAAGTTCGTCCAAAAAATCAAGCGCTAAGTCTATATTTTATTTACTTTTGAACCTTTTTGTATTTGATTTTCAGTTTGTTTTTCCCTTTGTGTATTTGCAAATTAAGTTTTACCGCATTCTCCTTTTTGTGTTAACGTCCTCCCCTTTTATTCATTTTATTTCGTTCGTTTGTCTTGTTTTCTTGCAAGCCAAGTTTAATTCCATATTTGTTTGTGTTCGTTTATTTACACCGGATTTCAGTTCGGTTTTTCTTTGTTTGATTTCTTTTGTTTAAATATTATTATCTAAGTTTTGTATTTGGTAAAATTAATTCCAAAAAAAAAAAAAAAAAAAAAAAAAAAAAGGAACTGGTTTTCCGTCATAAGTGCATGACACTATTATAGCGGAATTAACACAAACACCGCAAACCTAAATGCCGGTGATAAGTGAAAATGTATCAACAAAAAGAAGTTGGCCGGAAGTATCTTGACTTCAAAGACACTCCGACTTCAAACTGAGTATATGGGCAGCCGAAGAACAAATGTGACAGTGCATGGGGTACCCATAGACATCACAGAAGATTACCATACGGGGCAAAAAAGGCCCCTAGACAAAGTGGAGAAAGTTGCAGGAGTGATCAGCAAAACTGGAATTGCAACGATTGATGTGGCAATAGAAATTACATTGACCCGTCAGAACCACCGATATTCCCAATACCATAATGTGCACGGAAAGACTGATGTTGGCTGTGATCGAGGGACGAAAACCCTACTGCTGGGCGTGTGGGACATTGGGGCACATGGCCAAAGTGTGCCCGCAAAGAAAGTGACTCCACAACCAACAGCAGTAACAGCAACAACAACATCAACAACAAAAGCTACAGATGCAGAACCCAGCAAGGCCCCTGGTGATGGTTGGAAGGAGGTGGTGACGAAGGGACGAAAGCAGAAAGCTGGCCTCTCATCCCCCCAGAAAGAAGTCCCACTGAAGCAGCAGCATCCACCCAAGGAGCAGCTGAAGGAGCAACACAAGGAACGACAGAAGGAGCAGCAACAACAACAACAAAAGCAACAGACACCAAAGAGTCCAGCAGCTAAATAAACAACAAAAAAGTAACAGCAAATGTCAGACAATGATATGGAGGTGGAGGAAGTGCCTCCAACACGGCCCTCTTCCTTGAAAAGGAGCCGGGAAAATGAAGAGGATGAGGAGATACAAATCAAAAAACATACTGGACAAAGTAGGGTGGAGAGGAACATAGAAAAAACCAGGTCCCTATCCGTCCCTGCTTCGCCAGTAAAAGAGAAAGGAGCTACTCCAGCATCTAGGAGCCTCCCCACTTCACTCACCCGTGTTCCACTCCCTCCCACCACTCCCACATCTCCAGACACACCTACTCCGACAGCTTCAGATTCATCACCTCCCCGAACATATCTTTCTACACCTACCCCCTCGTCCACTTCCACCCTGCCACACCCAGACAGGGAGAAAAAGAAACTGAAAGTGAAGGATATATGTAGGGTGGACAGGGGTGAACTGGAGAACCTCTCTACCCGCAAGAGATCTCTCTTAGGGCCTTTATTTAAGCTTTCCTCCGTTGATAACAAATCAGTGGAGGACCCAAAGAATTTTCCTAGGGCCCCATGGGTTGTTGCCCTCAATAGGGATACTGGGAAATACTTTAGAGTATGGACCCGTCTCTTCGAGGCCAGAGAGGCCTTTCCAGAAATAAGAATGGTAGAGTTGGGCTCCCAAGATTTGATTAAAATGCATAATTTTTGTGCAGGGAGGGTCCCGCTACGTCTCCACCCATCATTATATTGGGCTCACGGACGTTGGCGGTACTGTCCTAGATGAATGATGACGGAGTTGGGCACAGGGAGCCTACGACAATCCATCGGGGTCCTTTCCACTGCAGATTTCCGCCCTGGTGTGTTCGAATAGCGTGTGCTACATGGGCCAGGTAATTAGACATAGGTTAAGCAAGATGTCTTCTGAAGCCGTGAACATGGGCGCAGAATTGCACAAAGAAGAGGTCCGTTGAAGTGGCGATCGTTACATTCGTGAAATCAAAACCCCAGAGGGACATACCCTTCGGGCCACTGACGACATGTGCGAGGCGTTTCAGCAGCATTTCGAGAGCCAGGTTACCAAGGAGCCTGGTCTTCGTGAGGATGAATTTCGCAGCTATTTGGCTGACTTTCCTCTACACGGCATTGAAGAAGGTCGGCAGAGGCAAGTCGCCCGGTCTGGATGGTTTGCCCTATGAATTGTACTTGAGGCTGTCGCACATCTTTGTCCTGATTTTGACTCCAGTGTTCAATAACTGGTTTTCTAGGGGTGGGATCACGCTGTTGAAAAAGGGCAAGGGTGTTGGGGGGAGCCTAGATGATTACAGGGTCATAACTCTGCTAAGCACAGAGTTAAAGATTTGGGCCAAGATCCTGCAGGAGCATTTGCAGTCAGTTGCCGAGTCTCTGTTAGGTCGGAAGCAGACTTGTTCTGTGAGGGGCCGAACAATTCAGAGCAACCTGCATCTGATCCGCACGATCATAGAGGGTGTAAAAGACAACAATGAGACCACGCTGATCAATTTGGATCAGTCCAAGGCATTTGATAGGGTTGACCATCACTACCTTGCTACTGTCCTGCAGGCCGCCGGATTCGCACTCGACTTCTGCCACTGGATTAGCCTCCTGTATCACTCCTTCGGTACTGTGGTACAGGTGAACGGAAAGCTGTCAGGTGCTTTTGCGCTGTCTAGGTCGGTCCGTCAGGGTTGTCCACTGTTGCCCTTACTTTATGCTTTGGCGTTGGAGCCTCTCCTTCGCTGGCTGAGAGACAGGGCATGCAGTCCGGCCCTACGTGGAATCGCCGTTCCAAGAGGGACTCAAGCCAGGGTTTCTGCGTATGCCGATAACGTATCTGCTTTCGTGTCATCCCGCAGCAGGGCCATCGGAAGGTGCTCTTTGTGGAGGGGATGCGGGAATCAGGTCGACAGACGAGTCTGTGCACAACATCCGTTTCATAAGGGAGCTGGGAATGCCACACTTGGTGAGCCACCAGCGCGCCTCAAGGTTATCTTTCCTACAGCGCACGTTGACAGGTGGAGATCCGATTAAAGGGTGGGTTGTGAGGGGCGCGTTCCCCTGCCTTACTATCAATCCCCCTCATCTCACGGGTTCAGCGCCGTCGTAAACCCCGGGATCAATTGGTTTTCCTTCGTGTGTGTCGGTCGGCCTTGTTGGCTGTTCCTATGTCCAGTGAACTTTCTCAGCCTAGGAAGGTCTTCTATCATCTTTTAGTAGAGGTGATCGTAAAAGATTCCCTACGTGAGGAGCTCGGCTTGTAGGAGGATGAGTTTTGCTCTTACTGGTCTTGGGTGCCAGCGACGGATTACCTCAGTAACCCTGAATTTTCGCCTACCTGGCAATTTCCTTTGAATCGGCTGCCTCTCAATGACAAGGCCTTCATATGGGGCTTGGCAGATTTGCCAGACTGTGAATGGTGTGGCCTTAGTTTAGAAGAAATGGCTTTGCATGCCTTCTACCATTGCCCAAGGGTCCTCCCCTTATGGGACCATGTCAGTGAGCTGACAGCTCGTTTCGCCCTCGAAAAGCTTGTGCCCATTGACCGTGCACACGACAATGTGTCACCCCGTATTCCGGAGTGAAATGGATAGAGTTTCTGGCGCTGCTAGCCACAGCCCAAATGGTGATATGGACGATGTGAATGGAGTAAGTCTTGCAAGGCAACCGTCTTTCTCATCAGGATCAAATTCTTTGAGCATCAGCTCAAAATGAAGATTAGAACTGATAGAAAACGATTGCATTTGACAGTGAAAGGTTGGTGAAAGAGGCAAGCTTGGTTCATTTGAACGGGGCTAGCGTTGATTTTCTCAATTATGTCAAGCCTACATCACATCAGGATGGTTTCCTGTGAAGCCCTCCACTTGGTTAGGTTAGGCAAGATTTTGTGGACCTAGTTAATGTGAGTAAGTGTTGTTCCCGGTCTAATCCTGGCCACTTTTTTGGTTATGATCCAGCCTGAGATTACCAACCTACCCAATTTGTTTTTGACCCCTCTCTTATCTCGACTGGGTCAGCATTATATCTTCCGATGCCCATATGATATTTTATAATTTTTCCCACTACCTTAGTGAGAGAGTTGCTTGATTTTGTCCCATGGGCAGAAAACAACTAGAAATATAGTAAAACAAAAAAAAAATGTAATATAGCTGATATTTTATATTTTCCTAGTCTAAATGTTGAAGTCATATGAAAATATAGCTTATTTTGATAATTTTCAATTGAAAATGATGAAAACATATGGAAATGTAGCTGATTTTGATAATTTTTAAATGGAAAATGTTCAAAATATACAGGATTATCACGGATTTTTATATTTTTATAAAGAAAAAGTTGAATTCATATGGAAATATAGCGGATTTGGTATTTTTCAATTGAGATGCTGAAAACAAAAGGAAATATAGCTGATTTTGGTAGTTTTCAATTATGATACGGAAACCAAAAGGAATTATAGCTGATTTTGCTACTTTTCAATTAAGATGCTAAAAAAAACAAAGTAAATATAGCTGATTCTGGTACTTTTCAATTATGATACTGAAAACCAAAGAAAATATAGAGATTTTGGTGTTTTTCAATTGAGATGCTGAAAAAAAAAAAAAAAAAAAAAGGAAATATAGATGATTTTGGCAGTTATCAATTGAGATGCTGAAAATCAAAAGGACATGTAGCTGATTTTGGTATTTTTCAATTATGATACTGAAAAACAAAAGGAAATATAGTTGAATTTGGTATTTTTCTATTATGATACTGAAAACAAAAGGAAATATAGCAGATTTTGGTGTTTTTCCATTGAGATGCTGAAAACTAAAAGAAATATAGCTAATTTTGGTATTTTGCAATTATGATACTGAAAACAAAAGGAAATATAGATGATTTTCATGTTTTTGAGATGCTGGAAAAACAAAAGGAAATCAAGCTGATTTTGGTATTTTTCAAATGTGATACTGAAAACAAAAGGAAATATAACTGAATTCGATATTTTTCAATTATGATACTGAAAACAAAAGAAAGTATACCTGAAAAAGCAAAAGTAAATATAGCTGATTTTTGCATTTTACAATTATGATACTGAAAACAAAAGGAAATATAAGTGAATATGGCATTTTTCAATTATGATACTGAAAACAAAACGAAATAAAGCTGAAAAAGCAAAAGGAAATATAGCTGATTTTGGTATTTTTGAGATGCTGAAAAAAACAAAAGGAAATATCGCAGATTTGGGTGTTTTCAATTGAGATGCTAAAAACAAAAGGAAATATAGCTGGTTTTGGTATTTTTCAATTGAGATGCTAAAAATAAAAGGAAATATAACTGAAAATACAAAAGGAAATATTGCTGATTTTGGTATTTTTCAATTGAGATGCTGAAAACAAAAGGAAATATAGCTGAAAAAACACAAGGAAATATAGCTGATTTTGGTATTTTTCAATTATGATATTTAAAACAAAATGAAATATGGCTGAAAAAGCAAAAGGAAATATAGGTGATTTCCGTGTTTTTGAGATGATGAAAAAACAAAAAGAAATATAGCTGATGTTAGTAGATTTCAATTGCGATGCTGAAAAATAAAATGAAATATAGCCGATTTTCGTATTCTTCAATTGAGATGCTGAAAACAAATGGAAATGTAGCTGATCATTGTATTTTTCAATTATGATACTGAAAACAAAATGAAATATAGCTGAAAAAGCAAAAGGAAATATAGCTGATTTTGGTGTATTTTTTTTTAGATGCTGTAAAAACAAAAGAAAATATATCCGATTTTGATAGTTTTCAATTCAGATGCTGAAAAAACAAAAGGAAATATAGAGGATATTGGCGTTTTTCAATTGAGATGCTGAAACAAAAGAATATATAGCTGATTTTGGTAGTTTTCAATTGAGATGCTGAAAAACAAAAGGAAATATAGATGATTTTGGTATTTTTCAATTATGATACTGAAAACAAAATGAAATATAGGTGAAAAGCAAAAGGAAATATAGCTGATTTTGATGTTTTTGAGATGATGAAAAAACAAAAGGAAATATAGCTGATTTTGGTATTTTTCAGTTGATGTGCAGAAAAACGTAAGTAAATATAGCTGAAAAAACGAAAGGAAATATAGCTGAATTTGGTATTTTACTATTATGATACTGAAAACAAAAGGAAATATAGCTGAAAAAAGGAAAGGAAATAAATCAGATTTTGGTGTTTTCCATTGAGATGCTGAAACAAAAGAGAATATAGCAAATTTTGTTATTTTTCAATTGAGATGCTGAAATAAAAAAAAACAAAAAAAACATAGCTGATTTTGGTATTTTTCAATTATGATACTGAAAACAAAAGGAAATATAGCCGATTTTGGTAGATTTCAATTGAGATGCTGAAAAAAAAACAAAAGGAAATATAGCAGATTTTGGTTTTTTCAATTGAGATTCTTAAAGAAAAGAAATTATAGTCGATTTTGGTAGTTTTCAAATCAGATGCTGAAAAAACAAAAGGAAATATAGATGATTTTACTGTTTTTCAATTATGATACTGAAAACAAAAGGAAATATAAATGAATTTGGCAATTTTTCAATTATGAAACTGAAAACAAAATGAAATATCGCTGAAAAAGCAAAAGGAAATATGGCTAATTTTGGTGTTTTTGAAATGCGAAAAAAAAAAAAAAAAAAAAAAGGAAATATAGCAGATTTGATGTTTTCAATTGAGATGTTGAAACAAAAGAGAATATAGCACATTTTGGTAGTTTTCAGTTGAGATGCTGAAAAAACAATGAAATATAGCTGATTTTGTATTTGTCAATTATGATACTGAAAAAAAAATGAAATATAGCAGATGTGATGCTGAAAACAAAAGGAAATATTGCCGATTTTAGTAGATTTAAATTGAGATGCTGAACAAAGAAACGGTAATATTATTGATTTTGGTATTTTTCAATTATGAGACTGAAATCAAAATGAAATATAGCTGAAAAAGCAAAAGGAAATATAGCTGATTTTGGTGTTTTGAGAAGCTGAAAAAACAAGAGGAAATATGGCAGATTTTGGTGTTTTCAATTGAGATGCTGAAACAAAAGAAAACATAGCTGATTTTTGTATTTTTCAATTGAGATGCTAAAAAAAAAAAAAAAAAAATATATAGCTGATTTTGGTATTTTTGAGATGCTGAAAAAACAGAAGGAAATATAGCTGAAAAAACAAAAAGATATATAGCTGATTTTGGTATTTTTCAATTGAGATGCTAAAAAAAAAAAAAAAATAAAAAAGGAAATATAGATGATTTTGGTATTTTTCAATTGAGATGCTGAAAAACAAAAGGAAATCTGGCTGATTTTGGTATCTTTCAAATGAGATTCTGAAAACAAAAGGAAATATAGCTGAAAAAACAAAAGGAAATATAGCTGAAAAAACAAAAGGAAATATAGCTGAAAAAACAAAAGGAAATATAGCTGATTTTGGTATTTTTCAACTGAGATGCTTAAAACAAAAGAAAATATGGCTGAAAAAACAAAAGGAAATATAGGTGATTTTGGTATCTTTCAATTGAGATGCTGAAAAACAAAAGGAAATCTGGCTGATTTTAGTATTTTTCAATTGAGATGCTAAAAACAAAAGGAAATATAGCTTAAAAAACTAAAGAAAATATAGCTGATTTTGGTGTTTTTGAGATGCTGAAAAGACAAATGGAAATATAGTTGATTTTGGTATTTTTCAATTGAGATGCTAAAAACAAAAGGAAATATAGCTGATTTTGGTATTTTTCAATTGAGATGCTGAAAACAGAAGGAAATATAGCTGAAAAAACAAAAGGAAATATAGCTGATTTTGGTATTTTTCAACTGAGATGATGAAAACAAAAGGAAATATAGTTGAAAAAACAGAAGGAAATATAGCTGAAAAAACAAATACAGCTGATTTTGGTATTTTTCAATTATGATACTGAAAACAAAATGAAATATGGCTGAAAAAGTAAATGAAATATAGCTGATTTTGGTGTTTTTGAGATGCTGAAAAAACAAATGGAAATATAGCTGATTTTGGTATTTTTCAATTGAGATTCTGAAAAACAAAAGGAAATCTGGCTGATTTTCGTATTTTTCAATTGAGATACTGAATAAAAAAGGAAATATAGCTGATTTTGGTAGTTTTCAATTACGATGCTGAAAACAAAGGGAAATGTAACTGATTTTGGTAGTTTTAATTGAGATACAGAAAACAAAAGGAAATATAGCTGAAAAAACAAATATAGCTGATTTTGGTATTTTTCAATTATGATACTGAAAACAAAATGAAATATGGCTGAAAAAGCAAATGAAAATATAGCCGATTTTGGTGTATTTTAATTGAGATGCTGAAAACAAAAGGAAATATCGCTGATTTTGGTAGTTTTAATTGACATACAGAAAGCAAAAGGAAATATTGCTGAAAAAACAAAAGGAAATATAGGTGAATTTGGTATTTTTGAGATGATTAAAAAAGCAAAGGAAATATAGCTGATTTTTGTATTTTTCAATTGGGATGCTAAAAACAAATGGAAATCTGGCTGATTTTGGTATTTTTCAGTTGAGATGCTGAAAACAATAGGAAATATAGCTGAAAAAACAAAAGGAAATATAGCTGATTTTGGTATTTTTCCATTGATATGCTTAAAAACAAATGGAAATCTAGCTGATTTTCATATTTTTCAATTGACATGCTGAAAACAATAGGAAATATAGCTGCTTTTTGTATTTTTCAACTGAGATGCTGAAAACAAAAGGAAATATAGCTGAAACAACAAAAGGAAATATAGCTGATTTTGGTAGTTTTAATTGAGATACTGAAAACGAAAGAAAATATAGCTGAAAAAATAAAAGGAAATATTGCTGAATTTGGTATTTTTAGATTGAGATGCTGTAAACAAAATGAAATATAGCTGAAACAACAAAAGGAAATATAGCTGAAACAACAAAAGGAAATATAGCTGAAACAACAAAAGGAAATATAGCTGAAACAACAAAAGGAAATATAGCTGAAACAACAAAAGGAAATATAGCTGAAACAACAAAAGGAAATATAGCTGAAACAACAAAAGGAAATATAGCTGAAACAACAAAAGGAAATATAGCTGATTTTGGTATTTGTCAATTGAGATGCTGAAAAAATAAAAGGAAATCTGGCCGATTTTGGTATTTTTCAATTAAGATGCTGAAAACAAAAGGAAATATAGCTGAAAAAACAAAAGGAAATATAGCTGATTTTAGTATTTTTCAACTGAGATGCTGAAAACGAAAGGAAATATAGCTGATTTTTGTATTGTAGAATTGAGATGCTGAAAACAATAGGAAATATAGCTGAAAAAACAAATGGAAATATAGCTGATTTTGGTATTTTTCAATTATGATACTGAAAACAAAAGGAAATATTGCTGAAAAAGCAAAAGGAAATGTAGCTGATTTTGGTAGTTTTAATTGAGATACTGAAAACAAAAGAAAATATAGCTGAAAAATAAAAGGAAATATAGCTGAATTTGCTATTTTTGTGATGCTGAAAAAACAAAAGGAAATATAGCTGATTTTGGTATTTTTCAATTATGATACTGAAAACAAAATGAAATATGGCTGAAAAAGCAAATGAAAATATAGCCGATTTTCGTATTTTTCCATTGAGATGCTGAAAACAAAAGGAAATATAGTTGAAAAAAGAAAAGGAAATATAGTTGAAAAAAGAAAAGGAAATATAGTTGAAAAAACAAAAGGAAATATAACTGATTTTGGTATTTTTCAATTGAGATGCTGAAAACAAAAGAAAATATAGCTGAAAAAACAAAAGGTAATGTAGCTGATTTTGGTAGTTTTAATTGAGATACTGAAAACAGAAGAAAATATAGTTGAAAAATAAAAGGAAATATAGCTGAATTTGGTATTTTTGAGATGCTGAAAAAACAAAAAAGAAATACAGCTGATTTACGTATTATTCAATTGAGATTCTGAAAAACAAACGGAAATTTGGCTGATTTTCGTATTTTTCAATTCAGATGCTGAAAACAAAAGGAAATATAGCTGAAAAAACAAAAGGAAATATAGCTGATTTTGGTATTTTTCAATTATGATACTGAAAACAAAATGAAATATAGCTGAAAAAGCAAAAGGAAATATAGCTGATTTTGGTGTATTTTTTTTTAGATGCTGTAAAAACAAAAGAAAATATATCTGATTTTGATAGTTTTCAATTCAGATGCTGAAAAAACAAAAGGAAATATAGAGGATATTGGCGTTTTTCAATTGAGATGCTGAAACAAAAGAATATATAGCTGATTTTGGTAGTTTTCAATTGAGATGCTGAAAAACAAAAGGAAATATAGATGATTTTGTTATTTTTCAATTATGATACTGAAAACAAAATGAAATATAGGTGAAAAGCAAAAGGAAATATAGCTGATTTTGATGTTTTTGAGATGATGAAAAAACAAAAGGAAATATAGCTGATTTTGGTATTTTTCAGTTGATGTGCAGAAAAACGTAAGTAAATATAGCTGAAAAAACAAAAGGAAATATAGCTGAATTTGGTATTTTACAATTATGATACTGAAAACAAAAGGAAATATAGCTGAAAAAAGGAAAGGAAATAAATCAGATTTTGGTGTTTTCCATTGAGATGCTGAAACAAAAGAGAATATAGCAAATTTTGTTATTTTTCAATTGAGATGCTGAAATAAAAAAAAACAAAAAAAACATAGCTGATTTTGGTATTTTTCAATTATGATACTGAAAACAAAAGGAAATATAGCCGATTTTGGTAGATTTCAATTGAGATGCTGAAAAAAAAACAAAAGGAAATATAGCAGATTTTGGTTTTTTCAATTGAGATTCTTAAAGAAAAGAAATTATAGTCGATTTTTGTAGTTTTCAAATCAGATGCTGAAAAAACAAAAGGAAATATAGATGATTTTACTGTTTTTCAATTATGATACTGAAAACAAAAGGAAATATAAATGAATTTGGCAATATTTCAATTATGAAACTGAAAACAAAATGAAATATCGCTGAAAAAGCAAAAGGAAATATGGCTAATTTTGGTGTTTTTGAAATGCGAAAAAAAAAAAAAAAAAAGGAAATATAGCAGATTTGATGTTTTCAATTGAGATGTTGAAACAAAAGAGAATATAGCACATTTTGGTAGTTTTCAATTGAGATGCTGAAAAACAATAGGAAACATGTCTGATTTTAGTATTTTTCAATTATGATACTGAAAACAAAAGGAAATATAGCTAATTTTCTAGTTTTCAATTGAGATGCTGAAAAAAAACAAAGGAAATATAGCCGATTTTGGTAGTTTTCAATTATGATACTGAAACCAAAATAAAATATAGCCGATTTTGGTAGTTTTCAATTGAGATGCTGAAAAAACAATGAAATATAGCTGATTTTGTATTTGTCAATTATGATACTGAAAAAAAAATGAAATATAGCAGATGTGATGCTGAAAACAAAAGGAAATATTGCCGATTTTAGTAGATTTAAATTGAGATGCTGAACAAAGAAACGGTAATATTATTGATTTTGGTATTTTTCAATTATGAGACTGAAATCAAAATGAAATATAGCTGAAAAAGCAAAAGGAAATATAGCTGATTTTGGTGTTTTGAGAAGCTGAAAAAACAAGAGGAAATATGGCAGATTTTGGTGTTTTCAATTGAGATGCTGAAACAAAAGAAAACATAGCTGATTTTTGTATTTTTCAATTGAGATGCTAAAAAAAAAAAAAAAAAATATATAGCTGATTTTGGTATTTTTGAGATGCTGAAAAAACAGAAGGAAATATAGCTGAAAAAACAAAAAGATATATAGCTGATTTTGGTATTTTTCAATTGAGATGCTAAAAAAAAAAAGGAAATATAGATGATTTTGGTATTTTTCAATTGAGATGCTGAAAAACAAAAGGAAATCTGGCTGATTTTGGTATCTTTCAAATGAGATTCTGAAAACAAAAGGAAATATAGCTGAAAAAACAAAAGGAAATATAGCTGAAAAAACAAAAGGAAATATAGCTGAAAAAACAAAAGGAAATATATCTGAAAAAACAAAAGGAAATATAGCTGAAAAAACAAAAGGAAATATAGCTGAAAAAACAAAAGGAAATATAGCTGATTTTGGTATTTTTCAACTGAGATGCTTAAAACAAAAGAAAATATGGCTGAAAAAACAAAAGGAAATATAGGTGATTTTGGTATCTTTCAATTGAGATGCTGAAAAACAAAAGGAAATCTGGCTGATTTTAGTATTTTTCAATTGAGATGCTAAAAACAAAAGGAAATATAGCTTAAAAAACTAAAGAAAATATAGCTGATTTTGGTGTTTTTGAGATGCTGAAAAGACAAATGGAAATATAGTTGATTTTGGTATTTTTCAATTGAGATGCTAAAAACAGAAGGAAATATAGCTGAAAAACCAAAAGGAAATATAGCTGAAAAAACAAATATAGCTGATTTTGGTATTTTTCAATAGAGATGCTGCAAAACAAAAGGAAATCTGGCTGATTTTCGTATTTTTCAATTAAGATGCTGAAAACAAAAGGAAATATAGCTGAAAAAACAAAAGGAAATATAGCTGATTTTCACATTTTTCAATTGAGATGCTGAAAAACAAAATGAAATCTGGCTGATTTTAGTATTTTTCAATTGAGATGCTGAAAACAAAAGGAAATATAGCTGATTTTGGTATTTTTCAATTATGATACTGAAAACAAAATGAAATATGGCTGAAAAAGCAAAAGAAAATATAGCTGATTTTGGTGTTTTTGAGATGCTGAAAAAAACAAAAGGAATTATAGCTGATTTTGGTATTTTTCAATTGAGATGCTGAAAAAAAAAAAAAAAAAAAAAAAAAAGAAAATATAGCTGATTTTGTTAGTTTTCAATTGAGATCCTGAAAACAAAAGGAAATATAACTGATTTTGGTAGTTTCAATTGAGATACAGAAAACAAAAGGAAATATAGCTGATTTTGGTATTTTTGAGATGCTGGAAAAACAAAAGGAAATATAGCTGAAAAAACAAAAAGATATATAGCTGATTTTGGTATTTTTCAATTGAGATGCTAAAAAAAAAAGGAAATATAGATGATTTTGGTATTTTTCAATTGAGATGCTGAAAAACAAAAGGAAATCTGGCTGATTTTAGTATTTTTCAATTGAGATGCTGAAAACAAAAGGAAATATAGCTGATTTTGGTATCTTTCAAATGAGATTCTGAAAACAAAAGGAAATATAGCTGATTTTGGTATTTTTCAATTGAGATGCTGAAAACAAAAGGAAATATAGCTGAAAAAACAAAAGGAAATATAGCTGATTTTCACATTTTTCAATTGAGATGCTGAAAAACAAAAGGAAATCTGGCCGATTTTCGTATTTTTCAATTGAGATGCTGAAAAAACTAAATGAAATATAGCTGATTTTGGTATTTTTCAATTGAGATTCTGAAAAACAAAAGGAAATCTGGCTGAAACAACAAAAGGAAATATAGCTGAAATAACAAAAGGAAATATAGCTAATTTGGGTATTTTTCAATTGAGATGCTGAAAACAAAAGGAAATATAGCTGAAACAACAAAAGGAAATATAGCTGATTTAGCTATTTTTCAATTGAGATGCTGAAAACAATAGGAAATATAACTGATTTTGGTAGTTTTAATTGAGATACAGAAAACAAAAGGAAATATAGCTGAAAAAACAAAAGGAAATATACAAATTTTGGTATTTTTGAGATGCTGAAAAAACAAAAGGAATTATAGCTGATTTTGGTATTTTACAATTGAGATGCTGAAAACAAAATGAAATATGGCTTAAAAAGCAATAGAAAATATAGCTGATTTTGGTGTTTTTGAGATGCTGAAAAGACAAAAGGAAATATAGCTGATTTTGGTATTTTTCAACTGAGATGATGAAAACAAAAGAAATATAGTTGAAAAAAGAAAAGGAAATGGAGCTGAATTTGGGATTTTGAGATGCTGAAAAAACAAAGGAAATATAGCTGATTTTGGAATTTTTCAATTGAGATGCTGAAAAGAAAAGGAAATATAGTTGAAAAAACAGAAGTAAATATAGCTGAAAAAACAAATATAGCTGATTTTGGTATTTTTCAATTATGATACTGAAAACAAAATGAAATATGGCTGAAAAAGCAAATGAAATATAGCTGATTTTGGTGTTTTTGAGATGCTGAAAAAACAAATGGAAATATAGCTGATTTTGGTATTTTTCAATTGAGATTCTGAAAAACAAAAGGAAATCTGGCTGATTTTCGTATTTTTCAATTGAGATACTGAATAAAAAAATAAATATAGCTGATTTTGGTAGTTTTCAATTACGATGCTGAAAACAAAAGGAAATGTAACTGATTTTGGTATTTTTCAATTATGATACTGAAAACAAAATGAAATATGGCTGAAAAAGCAAATGAAAATATAGCCGATTTTGGTGTATTTTAATTGAGATGCTGAAAACAAAAGGAAATATCGCTGATTTTGGTAGTTTTAATTGACATACAGAAAGCAAAAGGAAATATTGCTGAAAAAACAAAAGCAAATATAGCTGAAACAACAAAAGCAAATATAGCTGAAACAACAAAAGCAAATATAGCTGAAACAACAAAAGCAAATATAGCTGAAACAACAAAAGCAAATATAGCTGAAACAACAAAAGCAAATATAGCTGAAACAACAAAAGCAAATATAGCTGAAACAACAAAAGCAAATATAGCTGAAACAACAAAAGGAAATATAGCTGAAACAACAAAAGCAAATATAGCTGAAACAACAAAAGGAAATATAGCTGAAACAACAAAAGCAAATATAGCTGAAACAACAAAAGGAAATATAGCTGAAACAACAAAAGGAAATATAGCTGAAACAACAAAAGGAAATATAGCTGAAACAACAAAAGGAAATATAGCTGAAACAACAAAAGGAAATATAGCTGAAACAACAAAAGGAAATATAGCTGAAACAACAAAAGGAAATATAGCTGAAACAACAAAAGGAAATATAGCTGATTTTGGTATTTGTCAATTGAGATGCTGAAAAAATAAAAGGAAATCTGGCCGATTTTGGTATTTTTCAATTAAGATGCTGAAAACAAAAGGAAATATAGCTGAAAAAACAAATGGAAATATAGCTGATTTTCGTATTTTTCAATTGAGATGCTGAAAACAAAAGGAAATATAGCTGATTTTGGTTGTTTTCAATTGAGATGCTGAAAACAAAAGGAAATATAGTTATTTTGTTATTTTTCAATTATTATACTGAAAGCAACGGGAAATATAACTGAATTTGTCATTTTTCAATTATGATACTGAAAACAGAATGAAATATGGCTGAAAAACAAAAGGAAATCTGGCTGATTTTGGTATTTTTCAATAGAGATGCTTAAAAACAAAAGGAAATATAGCTGATTTTAGTATTTTTCAACTGAGATGCTGAAAACGAAAGGAAATATAGCTGATTTTTGTATTGTAGAATTGAGATGCTGAAAACAATAGGAAATATAGCTGAAAAAACAAATGGAAATATAGCTGATTTTGGTATTTTTCAATTATGATACTGAAAACAAAAGGAAATATTGCTGAAAAAGCAAAAGGAAATGTAGCTGATTTTGGTAGTTTTAATTGAGATACTGAAAACAAAAGAAAATATAGCTGAAAAATAAAAGGAAATATAGCTGAATTTGCTATTTTTGTGATGCTGAAAAAACAAAAGGAAATATAGCTGATTTTGGTATTTTTCAATTGAGATTCTGAAAAACAAAAGAAAATATATCTGATTTTGGTATTTTTTAATTGAGATGCTGAAAACAAAAGGAAATATAGCTGAAAAAACAAATGGAAATATAGCTGATTTTCGTATTTTTCAATTGAGATGCTGAAAACAAAAGGAAATATAGCTGATTTTGGTTGTTTTCAATTGAGATGCTGAAAACAAAAGGAAATATAGTTATTTTGTTATTTTTCAATTATTATACTGAAAGCAACGGGAAATATAACTGAATTTGTCATTTTTCAATTATGATACTGAAAACAGAATGAAACATAGCTGAAAAAGCAAAAGAAAATATAACTGATTTTGGCAGTTTTCAATTGAGATGCTGAAGAAACAAATTGAAATTTAGCTGATTTTGGTATTTTTCAATTGAGATACTGAAAACTAAAGCAAATATAGCTGATTTTGGTGTTTTTCAATTGAGATGCTGAAAAAATGAAAAGAAATATAGTTGATTTTGTGTTTTTCAATTGAGATACTTAAACCAAAGGAAATATAACTGATTTTGGTAGTTTTAATTGAGATACAGAAAACAAAAGGAAATATAGCTGAAAAAACAAAAGGAAATATAGCTGATTTTAGTATTTTTCAACTGAGATGCTGAAAACGAAAGGAAATATAGCTGATTTTTGTATTGTAGAATTGAGATGCTGAAAACAATAGGAAATATAGCTGAAAAAACAAATGGAAATATAGCTGATTTTGGTATTTTTCAATTATGATACTGAAAACAAAAGGAAATATTGCTGAAAAAGCAAAAGGAAATGTAGCTGATTTTGGTAGTTTTAATTGAGATACTGAAAACAAAAGAAAATATAGCTGAAAAATAAAAGGAAATATAGCTGAATTTGCTATTTTTGTGATACTGAAAAAACAAAAGGAAATATAGCTGATTTTGGTATTTTTCAATTGAGATTCTGAAAAACAAAAGAAAATATATCTGATTTTGGTATTGTAGAATTGAGATGCTGAAAACAAAAGGAAATATAGCTGAAAAAACAAATGGAAATATAGCTGATTTTTGTATTTTTCAATTGAGATGCTGAAAACAAAAGGAAATATAGCTGATTTTGGTTGTTTTCAATTGAGATGCTGAAAACAAAAGGAAATATAGTTATTTTGTTATTTTTCAATTATTATACTGAAAGCAACGGGAAATATAACTGAATTTGTCATTTTTCAATTATGATACTGAAAACAGAATGAAACATAGCTGAAAAAGCAAAAGAAAATATAACTGATTTTGGCAGTTTTCAATTGAGATGCTGAAGAAACAAATTGAAATTTAGCTGATTTTGGTATTTTTCAATTGAGATACTGAAAAAATGAAAAGAAATATAGTTGATTTTGTGTTTTTCAATTGAGATACTTAAACCAAAGGAAATATAGCTGATTTTGGTAGTTTTCAATTAAGATGGTGAAAACAAAAGGAAATATAACTGATTTTGGTAGTTTTCATTGAGATACAGAAAACAAAAGGAAATATAGCTGAAAAAACAAAAAGAAATATATCTGATTTTGGTATTTTTGTGATGCTGAAAAACAAATGAAATATAGATGAAAAAAAAAAAAAAGGAAATATACATGAAAAAACAAAAGGAAATATAGCTGATTTTGGTATTTTTCAATTATGATACTTAAAACAAAATGAAATACGGCTGAAAAAGCAAATGAAAATATAGCTAATTTTGGTGTTTTTGAGATGCTGAAAAACAAAAGGAAATCTAGCTGATTTTGGTAGTTTTAATTGCGATACAGAAAATAAAATGAAATATCGCTGAAAAAACAAAAGGAAATATAGCTGAAAAAACTAAACGAAATATAGCTGATTTTGTTATTTTTCAATCTAGATGCTGTAAACAAAAAGAAATATAGCTGAAACAACAAAAGGAAATATACCTGATTTTGGTATTTTTCAATTGAGATGCTGAAAAAATAAAAGGAAATCTGGCCGATTTTGGTATTTTTCAATTAAGATGCTGAAAACAAAAGGAAATATAGCTGAAAAAACAAATATAGCTGATTTGGTGTTTTTGTGATGCTGAAAAAACAAAAAGAAATACAGCTGATTTTAGTATTTTTCAGTCGAGATGCTGAAAACAAAAGGAAATCTGGCTGGTTTTGGTATTTTTCAATTGAGATGCTGAAAACAAAAGGAAATATAGCTGAAAAACAAAGGGAAATATAGTTGAATTTGGTATTTTTGAGATGCTGAAAAAACAAAAAGAAATATAGCTGATTTACATATTTTTCAATATGAAATCTGGTTGATTTTGTTATTTTTCAATTGAGATGCTGAAAACAAAAGGAAATATAGCTGAAAAAACAAAAGGAAATATAGCTGATGTTGGTATTTTTCAATTACGATACTGAAAACAAAATGAAATATGGCTGAAAAAGGAAATGAAAATATTGATGATTTTTGTATTTTTCAATTGAGATGCTGAAAACAAAAGGAAATATAGCTGAAAAAACAAAAGGAAATATAGCTGATTCTGGTATTTTTCAAATGAGATGCTGAAAAAAAAGGAAATCTTGCTGATTTTGTTATTTTTCAATTGAGGTGCTGAAAATAAAAGAAAATATAGCTGAAAATACAAAGGGAAATATAGCTACTTGGTATTTTTGAGATGCTGAAAAAACAAAAGGAAATATAGCTGAAAAAAAAAAAAAAAAAAAAAAAAAAAAGGAAATATAGCTGAATTTGGTATTTTTGTGATGCTGAAAAATCAAAAGGAATTATACCTGATTTATGTATTTTTTTAATTGAGATTCTGTAAAACAAAAGGAAATCTGTCTGATTTTCGTATTTTTCAATTGAGATGCTGAAAAACAAAAGGAAATCTGGCTGATTTTGTTATTTTTGAATTGAGATGCTGAAAACAAAAGGAAATATAGCTGATTTTGATGTTTTCAATTGAGACGCTGAAACAAAAGGAAAAATAGATGATTTTGGTATTTTTTCAATTGAGATCCTTAAAGCAAAAGAAATATAGCTGAAAAAGGAAAAGGAAATATAGCTGATTTTGGTGTTTTCAATTGAGATACTGAAACAAAAGAAAGAAGAGCTGATTTTGGTAATTTTCAATTGAGATGCTGAAAAAACAAAAGGAATTATATCTGATTTTGTTATTTTTCAATTGAGATGCTGAAAAACAAAAGGAAATATAGCTGATTTTGGTTGTTTTCAATTGAGATGCTGAAAACAAAAGGAAATATAGTTATTTTGGTATTTTTCAATTATTATACTGAAAGCAACAGGAACTATAACTGAATTTGTCATTTTTCAATTATGATACTGAAAACAAAATGAAACATGGCTGAAAAAGCAAAAGCAAATATACCTGATTTTGGTATTTTTCAATTGAGATGCTGAAAAACAAAAGGAAATGGCTGATTTTGCTAGTTTTCAATTATGATACTGAGAAAACAAAAGGAAATATAACTGATTTTGGTAGTTTTTATTTAAGTTACTGAAAACAAAAAGAAATATAGCTGATTTTGTTGTTTTTCAATTCAGATTCGGAAAACAAAAGAAAATTTGTCTGATTTTGTTATTTTTCAATTGAGATACTGAAAACAAAATCAAATATAGCTGATTTTGGCAGTTTTCAATTGAGATGCTGAAAAAACAAATTGAAATTTAGCTGATTTTGGTGTTTTTCAATTGAGATACTGAAAACTAAAGGAAATATTGCTGATTTTGTTAATTTTCAATTGAGACACTGAAACTAAAGCAAATATTGCTGATTTTGGTGTTTTTCAATTGAGATGCTGAAAAAATGAAAGGAAATATAGCTGATTTTGGTATTTTTCAATTATGATACTGAAAACAAAATGAAATATGGCTGAAAAAGCAAATGAAAATATAGCCGATTTTCGTATTTTTCCATTGAGATGCTGAAAACAAAAGGAAATATAGCTGATTTTGGTGTTTTTCAATTGAGATACTGAAAACTAAAGCAAATATAGCTGATTTTGGTGTTTTTCAATTGAGATGCTGAAAAAATGAAAAGAAATATAGTTGATTTTGTGTTTTTCAATTGAGATACTTAAACCAAAGGAAATATAGCTGATTTTGTTAGTTTTCAATTAAGATGCTGAAAAAACAAAATGAAATATAGCTGATGTTGGCTGGATATTTAATTTACGGCATGTCATCTCCTATTTGGGTCATTTTATGCCGAAGCCTTATTTATGAATTTAAGATGGTTATAGTATATAAAAGTTTGGGAGGCTTTTGGAATTCATAATCTACTGTATTTTTTTTGATTGCTTTTTCTTGTGATTGTTTCTGATTATATATTTTCATATCTACATCCATGCATGCATATATGTCTATAAACCCATAGATATACACTATTTGAAACATCAAGTTTCTATTGTATTTATTGTTTCCTGTGGGGGTATATAAATGGCAAGAATTGTGATGGTTTTATCTAGTGTCACTTGTGTTGCTATTGCTTGTAATTTAGTTTTAATCTGTACTTTACTCTGCAGTATGTCATTTCTAATCAATATTGACCCTCCTCCATTAGCTCTGTGTCCTGTATTGTGGTTATAGTGGTATTGTTTATAATTTTTAAGTTGGCATTTTCTTGTAAAAAAGTTTCCTGTAAGCAGATGATGGCTGGATACAGTAGTGACATAAGTATGAATAGGTCATTGTAATTAGATTTTATTCCATGACAGTTCCATTGCAGGATCTTATGTGCCGTAGTTATATTTTCATTTTTTGGGGGTAAAGTTACCTATTAGGTTTATATCATTTGTCCTCTCCAGTTTTTTTTCCATCTCTTGAGTTTTTAGAAGCTTTGTCTTCAACTGCTTGTGGTGTCCTTCGGTCAGATTTTGGGTTTTGTTTTGGATTTTGTTTATATTCTTTCTCTTCTATTTCCATATATTCCATAGGTTCAAATTTATTTTCATTTGATATATTGATTCTTGATTTTGAGTTAGATCTTGATCGAGTGTTTTCTTGTTCTGTTGTCACTTTTTTGTCTTTTTGTTTATTTTTCATTTACTTGGTTTGGGTTTGGGAAGAAGAGGGTTCACTGGAGTTTTGTTCTATGTTTTCTTTCCAGAGTTTTTTGCCTTCTTCTGGGTTAATTCCATTTGATTTGGGTTCTTGAGTTTTATTTTTATTTTGATCCAATTTAAGTTCAATTAAAAAGGCTTTTAATTCTTCAAGGAAAGCTTTTAATTCCTTACATAAATTTGTTATTTTAGTTGTACCTTTTATTTTATCTTCATTGTTTATTTTTTTGGGGTTTTTGTACCACGGAGGCGTAGGTGTTTTCTTTTATGTTATTTTTAACTTCCTTTTGTGCTTCTGAGAAAGATATGTTTTTTTTTGTATTTTATTATGATTATTTCTTTTTCCTGTTTGTAGATACTACATTGTTTTGAGAGGGCAGAGTGGTTTCCCAAACAGTTTGAGCATAGGGTCTCATTTGGACAGTTCTCTTCTTTATGTTCTGGTTCTTTCTCACTACATTTTCCACATGTTTTTTTTGTTTCGACAGGAATCTCTGTGATGCCCAAATTTGTGGCATCTATAGCATTGAAGAGGGTTTGGTATGTATTGTTCTACTTTTATAATTTCATATCCAATTTTAATTGTTGTCAGAATTTGGGGGGAGTTGAAGGTTAGAATGTAGGTATTATTTTCTATCTCTGCTTCCTTTTTCTTTATTGTGATTCTTTTGACATTTGTAACACCTTGAGTTTGAAGTTCTATTTTTATCTCCTCTAGAGTGCACAGGGAGAGCTCCTTGCTTTTTACTACACCCTTTGAGAAATTTAGGGTTTGGTGTGGGTAGGATTTTATTTCTATTTCTTGTAGTTTTTTTTGTCTTAGTGTATCTGCATATATCTTTTTTTCCACTTCCGCTAGTAATGTTCCATTTTGTAGTTTTTTACATTTTTTGGTATGATTATATTTGATATAGCTTTTTGGATTTTAAATGGAGATATTTCTGTTAGTGCTTTGTTGTTTATTGCTTTGAGAACAATAAATTGTGGAAAGTTTTCACTGTCATTTTCTGATTCAGAGTCATTATCCACATGTGGTCTCTTGGAAGATTTCTTTTTTTCCATTGATTGTTTTTATTTTTGTTCATCATCCACGCTCCCTACCCACCGCGGAGTCCACTATTGGGACATACATGACAAGGGGGGGGAACCGATTCGCCTTGCCATGTCAGGGCTACGTGAATGGTATACTCTCTTTGGGAGGAGTCTTTGAGCACGCGTGTTCCTTTGTTTCCATTATCCAAGTTTTACGGCTGTAATGGTTTAGCAGGTGTGTCAGATCCTTTTTTTCTCCCAAATTGATTGACCCTCAGCCACCGCCTTCCAACACATATTTAGGGTTAAGTGTTAGTTTTGGTTGGGAAGAGAGGAGTGTCAGTTATAGGTTTGGGGTGGATTATATATGATGGGGCTTGACATGACCAGCCGATTGATCGGATCGGCCCCTCCGACCGCCCGTCTAGCCCAGGTAAAGGCCAAAGTGGTGTGTTACAGGATTGTGACCGCTTTACACCTGGGTTACAACCTGCTCAACCACCAGGATCCCATCCCCAGACATTACGGGTCGCCACCCATGGCCAACAGGTGGCCCCATTGAGAGACTTTTACCCTCTGCCGGAGGGGCAGTCGGCGTATTCTGATGCCCCACCGACCGGGCAGGCTGATTTTGGTGTTTTTCAATTGAGATACTTAAAACTAAAGGAAATATAGATGATTTTGCTAGTTTTCAATTGAGATGCTGAAAAAAAAACAAAAGGAAATATAGCTAATTTTGGTGTTTTTCAATTGAGATGCTGAAAAACAAAAAGGAAATACAGATGATTTTCTTATTTTTCAATTGAGATGCTGAAAAACAAAAAGGAAATACAGATGATTTTCTTATTTTTCAATTGAGATGCTGAAAAACAAAAAGGAAATACAGATGATTTTCTTATTTTTCAATTGAGATGCTGAAAAACAAAAAGGAAATACAGATGATTTGGTATTTTTCAATTGGGATGGTGAAAAACAAAAGGAAATATAGCTGATTTGGGTATTTTTCAATTGAGATGCTGAAAAACAAAAGGAAATATAGCTGATTTGGGTATTTTTCAATTGAGATGCTGAAAACAAAAGGAAATATAGCTGATTTGGGTATTTTTCAATTGAGATACCGAAAACAAAATGAAATATAGCTGGTTTGGTATTTTTCAATTGAGATGCAGAAAACAAAAGAAAATATAGCTGATTTGGTATTTTTCAATTAACTTGCTGAAAATGAAATTAATATAGCTGATTTGTTATTTTTCCTTAGAAAATGTTGAAAATGTACAGGAATATCACTGATTTTTATATTTTTCTAAAGAAAATTTTTTTGTCACTAACCACAGTATCTAACACTCCAAACCTTGAAAATAATTCATGCAATTTATTTATAGTATTTTGTGATGTTGGCCTCTTCATTTGAAAAACTTCGGGCCATTTACTATAACTGTCAACTACGACCAAATAATGCCACCCGTCAATTGGACCAGCAAAGTCAATATGAATCCTTGACCATGGCCTGTCGGTTTTTGGACATAGCTTCTGTAGAATTTGTGGTGATCACATTTGCGATAGCAGTTTCTTCAATTGCTGACAGTACTCGGCCCTCTTTTGTAGTGTCGTGTTTTGCTCATTTTCTAGCTTTGCTAAAATGCGTCTTCGCATTTCGCTATCTTTTTTAGACACTAAGCCTAGCACGAATATTAGACACTTGAAATTGTCCGCCGATAATTCGGACAAGCGAAAATCGTCACACGTCCTATTTACAATTGACGCAAAACAAAAGCCGTGTAGTCTTCCTGCTCGCTTTTTTGAATATTAAGACATTTCCACCTTTTGTGAAATAATGATAATCTGGGGTTGAAGAGCTCTTTTAGTAATTCAATTGCTTCGTCAAATTTTAAGTCTTGTCTTTTTTTGGGTAATATAAAGTCCGTAAATTTATTATGTTCTGCCGTTCCCAGTTTCCGAAGTAACAATCTTATCTTTTTCTCATCTGGCCATGTTTGGCAATTGACTTCATAAAAGTCCTGATACCTATGATAATATCTTTCGAAAGTCTTTTCCTCTTCTGGGTTATAGGTAAAACTTTCGATCGTCGACCATATTGTGTCTTGAGAAAAAATACTTTCATCCGATTCTTTCTGCTTAGACAGTATAGCTTTAAGTTCAGTCATTGCTAACTGTTTCTTTTCATTTTCTTCTTGTATTTTATTTTGTTTTTCCTGTACCTCCAGAAATCGTTTTGCATTTTCTTCAATTAACCTTTCCTTTTCTTCCTTTTGTTCTTTCTGAAATTTCAGTTGTTCTTTCCGAAAACATTCTTCACTCTCTTGTTGTCTTTGCATCTGATACTTGATGAGTTCCTGCATAGATGATTGAAATTGCTCCATAATTATGTATGTGTAAAGAAAAAAGAAAACGAAATTATGTGTGTTGTTTTTTTGTTTTGTTTTTTTTGAGGGAGGCCAATAAATTAATCAAATTCTCTGGCACAACAAAAAAAATTTTTTTTTTTTTTTAGCACAAAAAATCGGTTACTATAGATTCCAATAGAATAAATAAGTTAATGTCTAACTCACAGTTTTTTTTTCTTTTGTCGATAAACTTTTCAATCCTTTGCTGCGTAAAAATGCTTGAACTCTTTAAATTTCCCGTGTTGAAATCGTTTCTTTCGCTGTTGCGATATTTATTTTTCAACGTAAGTTCTTTTTATCCGTTCGAAACCTCATCGCCACTGTTGAGATGTTGAGTGTTTCCGCGTGCGTGTATTGAAATAAGGACAAACACATACGTAGGGAAAAATACTGGTGTATTCGAAGAAGTATACAACAGAAATTAGTAGTCAAACGAACGCAGGTTAGAAAGAGTATAAAGTCCAACAGTATCTTCCGGTAGAGAGACGGAAGTGTGATGGTCACCTGATCTAATATTTATTTGCACAAATGTACAAAATGTGGCACGAGGCCTAAAAGGGGGTTGGGGAAGGACGGTCTTCTGTCTTAATTCTCTAAACTTAGCTAGTCACAGACTCGGACCCAAACATACCAACAATATAATCCTATCACCAAAACAGCACATTCACTCCTACCTTTCTTACTGCGTCCACCATAATACCTCAAATTCTCAATGAAATCCTAACTAGTCCCCATATGTACAATTCAAAGTCTGTGGGGGGGGGACAACAATTTAAAAAAAAAAACAATGATTATTTACAATATGACTTAATCTTATTTACATAAAACAAAACAAAATAGGGTTAGTAATAAAAAAAAACCACAATCCCTAAATGTGACAGAAATATCAGTTAACTGGACGAAATCAATGCAGGACTATGAAAAATAATGAAAACATTCATTCCTCCAAAGCATTCACACAGGCACACACACACATTCATACACAACAACAAATACGAAAAATCACACACACGAAACGAAAGGCGCCCCGCATCCACCAGAGAACTGATATCACTGACCACCTAACGAGGGAGGGGATGGGGAATTAAACAAAAGAAAAATAGGGACAGAAATAAAAGGGGACCAATGAGCATACATACCTTAGCTAAGTTAACCAGAAAACTGGAAACTAAAGATTCAAAATAAAAAACCTATACTAGCCTAATATCGGGGTGGGTTGCCTCTGTTCAACCCTGATAGGACAAAAAATCCTGTTCCTAACCGACATCCAAATGCCACTCTAGTTCAGCCCCTTTCACTCTACACATTCGCGCAAGATTTATCCACCTTTTGCCAAATTCTGATGAGGGGAGCCGACGCCTTTCCGTCCTAATCTTGACTTTAAGTTGATGCTTAATGAACAAGATCAGTTGGGAAGAGGTGAACTTCTCGCCATCATACAATTCCTTCTGACGCGTCGTCCAAATCACGACTCTCATAACCCCTAGTAAGCAACAGAACACATAGTGTTCAACTTTCGTCAATTGCGGCACCACATTGCTACAAACAGAACTGGCTTCAAGGACAAAAAACTTTCCCTGCACCATGCGAACCATGAGGCCTTCAACAAACCCGCACAACGGCACTACCGTCTTGCACTGAAAAAAGGCGTGACCAATGGTCTCGACTTCCCCAGTACAGCGACGACAGTTTGGATATTTCTCCAAGCCTGCTGAACAAAGTCTCTTGCCGACCCAGAGGGCCCCACGAACCATCAGTCAGGTGAGTGATGCCTCATCATTATTGAGACATTTCAACTCAGGCGCCCAAGGCCATATCGAGCGAGCCTCCTGCTTCGTAAGACCAAGCTCGCCAATCAGATCATCTTGAACGGCCCCACTAACTAACAGTCGATACAATGCCTTACGAGACAACACCTGGGTGTCGGAGAGGCCATCCGACGTCCGTAAGAGGAGTTTCAGAGCTCGACGACATTCGCAGTAGAAGGAGCACTCGGCTCGGGGTGTACGGCCGGCCTCCTCCTCGCACGAGTGCGCACTTCTCAGGGATGGGAAATGTTTTCGGACGTCTTCTTTCCAGAAGGTGCCGACCTCATCCGATCCGCGACACATTCGGTCTAGAAAGGTAATGCGAAGCATATGTTGACGAATCTCAATGCTAGGCATACCCAGACTGCCCTCAGAGGGATGTAGGCAACAGATCTCGCAAGATACCATATGGGACTTGCCTCTCCACAAGAAAGAGAACAAGGTCCGTACTAATAAAATTAGTCTGGCATACGGGAGTGGAAGTACAGAGAGTCGGTACAGGAGAATCGGATAGATGTGTGAAACACATACCTCCGCCCTTCCCTTCAGGGAAAGTCTCCTCCGAGACCACAGATTAACCGCGATCTCGGCCTTCCCTTGTACCTCCGACCAGTTCATTTCCAACCGGAGATCAGGACCGAACCAGACGCCGAGTATCTTGATCGGCCCATCCGTCCAGAGGAAAGGTCCGGGAAGAGAAACTCCCTTCCACGCACCCAACCACAAGCCCACAGACTTATCGCGGTTGATCTTGGCCCCTGTCACCATCTCATACCCACTGATCTATTTGCTGACTTCGTCAATCTCGTCTCTGCTCGACACAAGAACCGAAACGTCGTCAGCATAAGCAGAATACCTGGCTGAGGTGGAAGCCCCAGGCAGGGAAATTCCGCGCAGGACCGGATTCGCCTTTAACTTGCGAAGGAATGGTTCCAACGCAAGAACGTAAAGCAAAGGCGAGAGCGGACAACCTTGACGAATGGAACGGGACAATACGAAAGGCTTCGATCTTACCCAATTCACTTCCACCAGCGCACCGGTGGTCGCATACAAAAGTCAGATCCAGGAGCGAAAGTCGGCTCTGAACCAGCCGCCGAAAGGACAGCCTCCAGAAACCGATGGTCAACCCTATCGAAGGCCTTGGACTGATCTAAATTAATCAGCGCGGCTTCACTGTCGACTTGTTCTAAGATCAAGCGTACCATATGAAGGTTATCCTGAATAGTCCTGCCCTTCACAGTACAAGTCTGTTCAGAGCCAATCAGATTAGACAGGACAAGCTGCAAACGGTTGGGTAAGATCTTCGCCAAAATCTTTAACTCAGTGTTTAACATGGTTAAAGGGCGAAAGTTCCCTAACCCATCCCCACCGTTCTTGTTCTTACGCAGCAACTTGATCACACCCCTGGTGAAGCGTTGAGGTATAGACTCCTGCTTCATCCAGTGGTTGAAAATCAGTTCCAGCAAAGGAACAAAAACGTGCGACAACCTCAAGTACACTTCGTAGGGAAGACCATCTAATCCCGGAGATTTATCCAGACCAACCTGCTTCAGCGCTTCCCAGATTTCCGACTCTGTAATGGGACCCTCGCACCTAGCCGCTTCTGCTGCCTCGAGGCAGGGAAAGTCAGCTAAATAGGCGTCGAACTGAGCAGAACTCAGACCGGGATCCCTGGTGAAAAGATCCTGAAAGTAATCCCGAAAGACCTCACATATGCCCGCGTTTATAGTCACGGTCCGCTTATCCGGCAATGTGACGCACGCTATATGTCGCCTAGACGCGTTCCGATTTTCCTCTGCACACAGTTCAGCGGCCATATTCGTTGCCTCAGAAGACATTCTTTTTAACCTAGCCCTAACTACCAGAGCTTGATCCTTCTTGATAAGCAAGGAGGACAACTCTGCCTTAGCTAAGGCTATTTCCCCACTAACACGGGATTTCACAGCCCGATCAACTTTATTTTCTAAAGCCGTTTGCGCCGCTAATCTATCTAGATTGAGTCGACGACTAAAATCGGCAGCAAACGTTCTAATTTTAGATTTTAAATTGTCCCACCAGGCGTTTCCCAAAACCGCCCCCGTCAATTCCCTTTGTATCATTAGTAACAGCTGGTCCCGGAAACCCTGCTCACTAAATAATGAACAGTTAAATTTCCAGTAGCCAGCCAATCTAACCTTAGGCTTATCTAAGTTTACACGGACCCGGACAAGCCTATGATCCGTATAAACTCTGAAATGGAAACTTGGACACCCTAAGAGCCCTACATCGACTCTCCTAACTAAGACTCGGTCGAGGTAGCTCGCAAGCGTCCCAGGAGCCGAGTTGCCACTAGTTGTCCAAGTCCATGCTACCTCCCGAGGGTGTTCATTCCAGTACTTATCGACAAGATCAAACTCATCGATAAAGTCCTGAAATGCTTTCACGTCCGGGTTGTTAGTACCTTGTTTTTACCCTATACGATCTATATCGGGGTCAAGGACGGCATTCCAATCCCCCGCTAAAACTACCCGACGGGACGTCGTCTAGAACGGCGCGATCTGCCGAAACAAAGCAGACCGCTCGGCATGGGTATTGGGCGCATAAACCCCAATGAGACGTAAAACCTTATCCTTTATGGTAACATCCAGCACGCAAAGTCTTCCCGCCGGATCCACGAAGACAAGGGTACATGCAGCCTTCAAAGACATGCTCACTAGCCAAGAGACACCTCTCGAACAACCATCAAAACATGCTGAATAAAGGGCGAACCCCTTAGACAGTATGTCCTCACGGTCATGAGAAGAAAACCGGGTCACTTTCAAACAACATACATTCACCCCGAGGCGCTGAAGGTCACGAGAGAGCCTCGCCCTGCGAGACTCGGACCTCAGGCCCCAGATATTCAAACTAGCTAACCAGAGCGCCATTGTCAAATCGAATTAGGGTTGTCCTTCAAGATAGAACATGGCTGGGATGAGGACACCGACAGCTTGTCCCATCGATCCAGACGTCATCTCAATATCGAGAGTATCATCCTGTGACAAGCCGCCAATGTCCGCAGGATATGTTAGTTTAAGTGTCCTATAAAGGGATGGGTGAACAAAAAGAGGGACCTTCCCTTTACATTGTTTCGATTTGTCCAGATTCTCCTCCAAAAGTACGGCGGCTTGGGGCACCACTTTCAAGGACGCCTTTGCCTCCTCTATCTTCCGTGTACCCGGGCCAGTTCTTACAACGGTCAGCAATGTTCGGGCATTCTTAAAATTTTCTAGCACCTCCACATCAACGCCAATGATGTGCCGGAAATTCCATAAAATTTTTAAGGGCTTCGGGTTTTTTGTTTGCCCGAAGACCCTTTCTGCCTGTTCCCGGGATACGCGGCAGACGTCTTCCCCTGGGAGATAAGGTGATTGATTTTCTTTTCTTTTCTTTTTTTGTCAGTAGCTGCTTGTGACTCGGGGCTTCTATATCTCTTCTTTTGTGGAGAATGACTGGGTGTTGAAATAGGCGTGACTTTGGGTGTTGTGGAGGGTGTCATGCCAGAAGGCGTCCTCACAGGAGAAGGTTTAGTTGAATGATAAAATTTAGCCGGTGAGTTCGTCAAAGATTTGGGCGGAGGTGGTTTAATGAAAGTTTTTCTAGTTGATGAAGGGGAAGATGGGGCAGAGGATAGGGGGCCCGATGCCCCCAGCAATATTTGATTTTTAGCCCGCTTGGTCTCCAGCTTTTCCTTCAACTTTTTTATGTCCAAAATTTTCTGCCAGCTAGACTCGTTTAATTTTTGGGGGTTTGTTGCGTTCTTTTCATATGACGCCAAGGCGTCGCCCTCAGAGCTGGCAGAGGTCCCACTGTTTGAATCTTCCCTTTGCCCCTAACTACGAGGCGCCATTCCCCCTATTCCTTCTCCTTATCCACACTTGTGGAAGGCGTCGGTTTTGGGGGTAATGTGGGTAAGTACCCAACCGAGGGATTTTCCCCACCGGTCCACTTCGCAGTTAGGCCCACTATAGGCACCGCAGATTAGACATTCTCGGCCAAAGGGGGATTTTGGTCGCCTGCGGCCGGAACTCCAGGGGCCTTCTTCCCTGGACAGGAGGAGAAAATGTGATCACACCTCCAGCAAGTAGGTTTGCTACCGGTCACTATGACCAGCATTTTCCGGTCGCCTAAATCCAAGAGTTGGGGATGGACTTGTAGGTCTTCTGATCTAACATAATGTCGAAAGTCCATCCATGAAATCAAACGGAAAGATAGCAGATTTTTATATTTTTTAAGTAAGTGATGAAATCAAATGGAAATGTAGAAGCTTTTTATATTTTCTACAGTAATGTGATGAAATCAAATGGGAAGATAGCAGATTTTTATATATTCTATAGTAAGGGATGAAATCAAATGGAAATATAGCATCTTTTTATAGTTACTATACTAAGTGATGAAATCAAATGGAAATATAGCAGATTTTTATATTTCCTATAGTAAGTGATGAAATCAAATGGAAATATATAGCAGATTCTTATATTTCTATAGTAAGTGATAAAATCAAATGGAAATATAGAGGCTTTTAAGATTTTCTATAGTAAGTGATGAAATAAAATGGAAGGATAGCAGATTTTTATATTTTCTATATTACATGATGAAATCAAATGGAAAGATAGCAGATTTTTATATTTCTATAGTAAGTGATGAAATAAAATAGAAAGATAGCAGATTTTTATATTTCTATAGTAAGTGATAAAATCAAATGGAAATATTGCAGATTTTTATATTTCTAGAGTGATTTAATCAAATGGAAAGATAGCAGATTTTTATATTTCCTATAGTAAGTGATGATATCAAATGGAAATATAGCAGATTTTTATATTTCCTATAGTAAGTGATGAAATCAAATGGAAATATATAGAATATTTTTATATTTTGTATTGTATGTGATGAAATCAAATGGAAATATATAGCAGACATTTTTATTTCCTATAGTAAGTGATGAAATCAAATGGAAAGATAGCAGATTTTTATATTTCCTATAGTAAGTGATGAAATCAAATGGATACATAGCAGATTTTTGTATTTGCTATAGTAATTGATGAAATCAAATGCAAATATATAGCAGATTTTTATATTTCTATAGTAAGTGATGAAATCAAATGGAAATATAGCAGATATTTTTATTTCTATAGCAAGTGATGAAATCAAATGCAAAATATATAGCACATTTTAATATATTCTATAGTAAGTGATGAAATCAAATGGTAATATAGCAGTTTTTTTATAAATTCTATAGTAAGTGATGAATAGTGCATATTTTTATATTTTTATAGTAAGTGATGAAATCAAATGGAAAGATAGCAGATTTTTATATTTCCTATAGTAAGTGATGAAAGAAATTTGGCAAGATAGCAGATTTTTATATTTTCTATAGTAAGTGCTGAAATCAAATGGAAAGATAGCAGATATTTATATTTGCTATAGTAAGTGATGAAATCAAATGGAAATATAGCATATTTTTATATTTACTATAGTAAGTCATGAAATCAATTGGAAATATATATCAGATTTTTATATTTGCCATAGTAAATAATGAATTCAAATGGAAAGATTGCATATTTTTATATTTCTATAGTAAGTGATGAAATCAAATGGAAAGATAGCAGATTTTTATATTTTCTATATTACATGATGAAATCAAATGGAAATATCGCAGATTTTTATATTTTCCTATAGTAAGTGATGAAATCAAATGGAAATATAGCAGCTTTTTATATTTACTATAGTAAGTGATGAATATTGCATATTTTTAATTTCTATAGTAAGTGATGAAATTAAATGGAAATATATAGCAGATTTTTATATTTTCTATAGTAAATGATGAAATCAAATGGAAAGGTTGCAGATTTTTATATTTCTATAGTAAGTGGTGAAATGAAATAGAAATATAGCTGCTTTTTATATTTCTATAGTAAGTGATGAATATTGCATATTTTTTAATTTTCTATAGTAAGTGATATAATCAAATGGAAATATAGCAGATTTTTATATTTTCTATAGTAAGTGATGAGATCAAATGGAAATATAGCAGATTTGTATAAATTTCCATTTAAAATTTTGATGTCAAATAGAAATAAAACAGATTTACTATTTCTCTACTGAAAAAGATGAAATCAAATGTAATATCGCTGATGTTGATATTTTCAATACAAAATTATGAAATCAATGGGAAATATAGCATATTTTGATATTTTTCCATTGAAAATGTTAAGATCAAATTGAAATATAACAGATGTTTCTATTGTGACACCCACTAGTGGTCGCGTTCACAATCCAATATGTGACACCCACTGGCATTGTCGCTATGCCAGTATGTGACATCCACTAGTTGCAACGTCAATATATGACCCTGCACCGTCGACCCATGGTCAACTCCCAGTTGCAGTGCGAAGCTGTAAGGTTTCTTCTGCTAGCATTTTGGGGTTGACTCTTTGTTGCTGCCACCAGCCTGTCTCCCAGTCGATCTGGTTGTTCCCTGTTCGATATCAGCTTTGTTGTTCCCAGCTTGCCTCCAACGTCTGGTCACCAAAGTAACTGCTTTGATCTCAAGTCTAACCTACCCACATTGTGACTTTGATCTTAGGTAGACAAAATCAATCAGGTGTCAGGCCATAGTGCAAGCTGAATCTGGGGTAAAGGTGATACCGCACAAGCGTACGTAAAAAAAATAATAAAACAAACTCAAGTGGTTCAAATATGTTGTGAAATAACAATTATCTTTATCTGTCTGTTGAATACAGGAGTGTGTTTCTCTCCCAGCCCATTTCTATGGATTTGTGACACTTTTTGCATTTCTTAAGCGAGTTATGGTGCTTTTGGTAGGATGACAAGAGGACGTGGAAATCTTTCGATCAGCTTCTGTGAGGCAACACTCTCCAACTTCTCGAACTAACTCCAAACTCGAACTGTCTGGAACTGACTGCAACTGACTGGAACTGACTAAACTGCCTTGAGATATTCGTTTATATGGACACCGACCAAAACCCAGTGTGGGAGCCTGACGTGGTTTGGGTTCTTTGATAATTCTCAATTCCCAACAAGAATTCTCTTTGTTCTTAGGCCAGAAAAAATTAATTACTTCCCATTTTTAGAAGATTAATCACTTTCCATTTCAGGGGTTTCTCCCTCATCCATGAAGGAAGGTCGGAGGAGACATCCTCCTAGAGTCTTCCTCTCTCACATTGGTATCTCATACCAATCCACTCAGTTGGTGTTAAAACTTCTCCGTCTTTCTCATACATTCACCTCCACCTATCACCCATGCTACCACTTTCCCAGTGATCACTCAGCAGTGTGAGTGTGGCCAGGCTAGCTAGCTCTTAAAATTATCATCCAGAATTTTGTTTACAAAAATCCTTTTTTTCTTTTTCCTTTTCCTTTAGCCAAAACATTTACAAATCCCAGATTGCCAAATAATCCTTATCACATGTTTCTTTCGGGAACACCCAAAATTCACCTAATCGGGCCTCTCTACCGAGTCATTAATCACTGTCAAAACCGACACCTGGCCTCTCTGCTAGTCAACCCCCAACTGGGTGGTCATGTCCATCCCAGAACCAAATTCTTATTTTTCTCATGCCTTAAAATTCTCTTATAGCCAAATGCTCATTTTCAAGACACTACGTCTGACATCAAAAGTTTGAATCAGCAATAATAATGATTCCCTTTTCAATTTTCCTTCTCATGCCAAGATTCATGCATATACCAGATTGCTTTCTTTGCTGGAAGCAGGGATTAAAGTTAAATGATATCTCTGAAAGATAATATCTATTCTTCGTGGTGGTCTCAAGCTGAAATTTTTTTATGGCAACATGCGTTGGTTGGCTTTGTTTTTCTTTCAGAATTCTGTTTTGTTTGGCATGTCACTACCTTATCGTGATATTAATTAATTTTGACAGAATCACAGTCTCGCTTTTTTTTCTTACAGATGTCTTTTGCGAAAAGTATCTTTTTTTTTGTAAATAAAATAAAATCTTTTTAATGTCGCTCAGTCTATCTTTCGATATAGCTATTTCTTGCCTTAAGTATTTCCCGTTTTTAATTTCTATAGTTAATTAGTTAGCCATAGGTAAATAGTGTCACACTATTTTTGTATTTAAAATTTTGAAATCCAATGGAATTATAGATTTTTATATTTTCTATTAAAATTTTGGAATCAATATGATTTTTCATATTTTTCTCATTAGAATGTTGAAATCTAATGGAAATTTTGCAGATTTTTTTTTCAATTTCATTTATTGAAATCAAAATGAAATATAGCAGATTTTGATATTTTGTAAATGAAAATTTTGAAATATTGGAATGTAGGTAATTTTTACATTCTCCTATATAAAATGTTGAATTCAAATGGAAATATAGCAGATTTTTACATTTTTCTATTGAAGTTGTTGAAATCAAATGGAAATATATTATATTTTTATATTTTTATATTTAAAATGTTGAAATCAAAAGAAAATATTACACATTTTGATATTTCTTCATAAAAAAGTGTCTATATAAATAAATGTTGAAATCAAATGCAAATACAGCAAATTTTGACAGTTTCCAATTTAAAACTTGAAATATAATGGAAATATTGCTAATTTTGATATTTTCAATTTAAAATGTTGAAATCAAATGGAAATTTAGAAGATCTGACTTTTATCTATTTAAAATGTTGAAAGCAAGTGGAAATATAGCAGATTTTGACATTTTCTGATAGAAAATAATAAAATTAAGTGGAAATATATCTTTTTTTATATATATTTCTCATTAGAATGTTGAGATCAGTTGGAAATTTTGCAGAATTTTTTTTTTTCATTTATTGAAATCAAATTGAAATATCACAGATTTTGATATTTTTCTAATAAAAACGAAATCAAATAGAAATATAGCATATTTTTATATTTTTATATTTTAAATGATGAAATCAAATGGAAATATAGGATATTTTGAGGTTTTTCTATTGAAAATTGTAAAATCAAATGGTAATATTGCAAATATTTCTATTTTTTATATGAAATGTTGAAATCAATTGAAATATAAAAGTTTTCAAATGTTGAAATATAATGGTAATTTTGCAGTATTTTTCTATTTAAACATTGAAATGAAATAGAAATAAAGAATATTTTTATATTTTTCTGTTTCCAATATTGAAATGAAGTGGAAATACTTCAGATTTTTATATTTCTATTTAATTTAATTTATACTTTCTATTTAAAATGTTGAAATGAAATTGAAATATAGAAGATTTTTATATTTTCCATGACTAAATTTTGAAATCAATTGGGAATATAGGAAATTTTTATATTTTTCTCTTTGAAATGTTGAAATCAAATGGAAATATAGCAGATTTAGATATTTTTCTATTTCAAATGTTGAAATTAAATGTAAATATAGCAGATTTTTAAATTTTCTTTTGTAAATGTTGAAATATTATGGAAATAGAGCAGATTTTGATATTTTTCTATTTAAAATTTTTGAAAACAAATTGTAATATAGCAGATTTTAATATTTTCTAATTAAAATAGTGAAATTGATTGCAATTAAGCAGATTTTTATATTTTTTTATTTAAAATGTTGAAATCAATTGGAAATATTTCAGATTTTGATATTTTTGTATTGAACATGTTCAAATCAAAGGAAATATTGCAGATTTCCATATTAGAAATAAAAAAAGTGTATAATATATTTTCATATTTTTGTATTTAAAATGTTGAAATATAATGGAAATATAGCAGATTTTTCTGTTTCTCTTTTCAACTCGAACTAGTTCTTCCCACTTGACTTAATTTAGACGTCAACTCTTCTAAGAGTTGAAATCTAGAGTTTTCCAAGGGGCTTCTAAAAGTCAGGCATTTTCTTTAAAGAAATCTCAAGGAATTCCTTTACTATTTCCCATAATTCTATCCATTTACTCACATTGGTTGGCATTGATTTCAAGAAAGATTCGTTCTCTTTGAATTTTTCTTCTGCCTGGTAATAAGGGAAGGAGTGACAATGAGAGTCCATGGGCTCCACATCCCATTGGAAATTCTACAATAAATAATGGTGGCTCCACTTTTATAGTTCTGGTAGGCTTTTCATCACAGACTTTTGATAATTCTAGTTCTCTTTGGGTGGCTACCACTCAAATTCCATCTGATATGCTAATTGCTGAAGGTAATATAACACTGGGTTAATACTTCTATTTGACAATTCTTCTTAATCCCCCTTTTATTTTTCTTAAATAATTCAAGTACACACAGATCATGACTACCAGTTCCATGAATTGGACTTGCAGATATGCAGATACCTAAAGTATCGACTTTACATCTATTTGTCTCATCACCTATTAACAACATGAATTTTGTTCTGGCCAAATTCAAGGCTAAAAATTCTGCTTATACCTTATACTTAACCATGGCTTCTAACTTTTGATTTTTATTAGGATGTGGAATAGGAAGATTTATTACCTGATATATTTTGAAGTTACTATCCCTAACAGAGGAACTGATACCAGGACTAATAACTTCTTATCTTCCAATAAAGTGACACACCCTTCCATAATTGCTCAGTGGGATCTATAGGCAGTCTAAGGTGATGAGGTAATCTAGCCTGTATTCCCAACAATACTTCTCTTAACTGGGTTGGAGTTATACTTGGTGACAGATGTCCCATAGACAACATATCCAACTGAGCTCTCACATGCTCTAGTAATAAGGTTAATGACTGACTGGTCTGGTGGACTGTACTTGCTATCAACAACAACTGAAAATATTGTTGTAAACACCCTCTAATCCTCTCAGTTACGCTGCTAGGGATCCTGTTACATTAAACACCTCCTCTCTAAAACTTTGCAAATGGGAAATTAACCAATTTATGCTACCTCTGTTCTCAGCTAATTCCAACCTTATAACATTAAGAATGGATACACTCTCTCTAGCTATTTGAGCTAATACCTGTTGGTTATTTTTCACATCTTTCAATTTTCTCCTAATCACACCTACATCATCTTCAGACACTGTTCCAAATAACACACTCAGTGCAAGTATGGTTCTTTTTTTTTTGTAGTCTGAAATAACTCTACCCCCTTCAGGTATAGACTCATATCTTTCCATTGTCTATCAAGTATCAGGGACACATGGGCCAAAGGATACATTATACAGTGGTACTCTTCATTCTGTAGATAATCCTGAGCTACCTGTGTTCTAGCCCTATCGAGCTTTGTTATTTCCATTTCTAAACGAGCTAATAACTCTTTATATGATTATTAAGATTATCAACCATTTCAATCTAGTTATGATCACTTCACTGGGTTTTTTTTAATATAGTATTTGCACTATATTCCCAGGCACTTACTACCAAAATCAGCACCAACACTACCAGTGGTACTCCCCTGTCCATATCTGCAATGAGATGGAGATGAGAGTCTACTTTTAATCCTACATTCTGTCATTTTTCTTATGGTTATCAATTTGCATAATCACCTGAGAAAGTAATCCAGTCCCCAGCTAGCAGCGTCACACACACATGGGGGCTCTTCCACACATATGTTAACACTGACAACTGTGGTTCAGCCCACTCTTAGGCTCTTCCGCATTTATTTTATCAATCTTCCCATATTATCTATTCTGCGGTAGTTTGCACTGCCCCTCTCAGTCATAATTTTATAAGCAATTCTTCTACTTCCATAGATGCTTTTTTCAGTTTTTAATCATTCTTTTAACTGATCTAATGGAATCTCATCCTCTTCTTCCCAACTATTTGACCCTTCACTACTCATCATCAGTGCAACATCAGCATCATTACTTTCCTCAGGGGATCTATTTTCACAATTATCGATGTCCTTTATTCTCTCCAAACTCTCTGGGGTAATCATAATTTCCTCTTCTCCCTCTTCACTATCAGTCTTTAATTCTTCAGGTGCAACCAAGGTTGCCCTCTTCCTTCTTCTTTCCTTACCCCTCTTCTTAGCTCCTTCCCATTCATCTATTTCAGCTAACTTTATATCATTAGTATGTACCCGTTTTACTTTTCCTGCTATTTGATCCCAAATTATGTAAGAAACAGGTCCTGTCTGTTCCACTATCCTATAAAAAGGAATCCATCTCCAATCCAGCTTACCTTCCATCAGGTGTACTTTATAATATACAGGATCACCCACTCAAGATAATTTCCTTCCTGTTTTTATTCTATCATAACGCCTATTCTGAATTATCCTGATTCTCCTTCTCACCTGAGTGAAAACTTTATGTTGTTGTTCCAAGATCAATTTATGGTGATTTTCTCCCATATATTTACTTCTGGGTCTTAGCAAATTATCTATCGATAAGACCACGTCTCTCCCAAATATCATATAGTAAGAGGAAAATCTCATGGTTTCATTCATAGAAAATTGCACAGCAGTCAGTGCTTGAGCTAAATACTTATCCCAGTTCTCCCTATTATCTCCTGATAATTTAGCTAGCACATAGGCCAAGGTCCGGTAGAATCTTTCTACCTTAGCATTACTCTGGGGATGGTATGGGGAGGTGGTAATGTGTTCAGTATTTGATTCTCTTAGAGTCTTCTTCATAATTTTGTTTACATTCTCTGGTCATTGTCAGTGGCCAACTACTCAGGGGCTCCATATCTAGGAAATATCTCCTGAAGTATTATATTTGATATTGTTTGTGCTTTCTTATCAGGTATTGCAAACGCCTCTGGCCAATTCATCAGCCAGTCCATGAAGCTTCCTATATATAAATTTCCATGAGGAGTCTTTCCATAGATCCTTGAAATACCCATGCTCACCTTCTGAAATGGATAATTTGAAATATCTGTTTCCCTCACTGGGGCAGCTTTATTATCTCTACTCTGCAATTGACACATTATGCACTTGTTCACATAATTCAATACATCATTATACAGTCTAGGCTAAAAATAATTCCTGACTATTAATTCATAGGTTCTATCGATTCCTATGTGTCCTACCTTTTCATGACATTTGTCTAGGATTTATTGTCTTAACATTTTTGATACTACTATTTTGACACTTATTTCTTCTTCTCGTCCCAAAAAGTAACTCCATTGTGTATAACATATTAGAGATAGTCCCTGCCTCTACCCTACACCTAGGAGAAGTAATTTCGCTATCTCCCTGATTCTTCTCTATGATAGCTTCCCAATGGAGGTCCCTGATAATTTCTTCTTCCTCATCTTCTTCGGGATGTTTGCTTAGGGTGTGAGAATTTATCACATTAACTTGATAAGCCATGCCATCTATACCTGGTTCTAACCTAATGGATTCGGACTCTAATTTTTTGGAATTCTTGATAACAGATCTGCACAGGTATTACCTTTTCCAGCTAAATACTCTATTTTACAGTGACAGCCACTAAGCTTCAATGCCCACTGTTAATTATTTTCCTATTCATCCATTCTGTCTCTAATAAATGTTTGAGGAACTTATGATTAGTTTTAGTGGTAAACACAGCCCCTCTTAAGTAATAATCTAATTTTTGTACTGCATATAAAATGATGAAAGCACTGGCCCTCTCTGCTGGGTCTCTGATAGTCTGTGAGGCAGAAAATTCCTCAGGTATACCTGGCCCTGGTCCATCTTTATCAGGACACAGCTGGGTAAGTACCGCACTGATACATTTGTCCCTGGCAGCTGTATAAAGCTCCATTGGCTTACTTAGGTTTGGGTAAGTCTGTAAGGGTACTGCTGTCAATTAGTCCTTGAGGGTATCAAAGGTTCACTGATAGTCCTCCATCCAATTAAATCTAGCATACATTTTAGTCAAGACTATCAAGGGTCCTGCCAATCTGCTAAACCAGGTACAAAGTGCTTGTAATATCCTATAGCTCCTATAAAGCCATGAACCTCTCTTACCGTTTTGTGCTCTGGCATAGCCCTTATCACTTCTACCTTATCCAAATCAGGTTTAATCCTCATTTTTTTTGTCTCATCCTTCATAAGCTGACATTTAGGCAAATTTAATTTCAACCTATGCTCTCTCAATCTATTGAACACCTTCTGTAAGTGTCTAAAATGCCAACTCAGCTTCCACTCTGACTGACTGTTTTTGCACAAACCCGTGCTTAAATACATTCGGTGGTAGCGACAAAAACTTTGATTACAACCTGATTTCTGATCTGTCTCCCCTCATGATTAAATGAACAGTCTCTTCCTCTCAATTGGTATTCCATAATTCATATAAACACTATTGTTTATATTAATAATTCTGACAAAGCACATAAACTTCACCACAGATTATCTTTCTCATCTATAAACAAAATCCTATACTACTATAATTATTTATATTTCAAGGGTGGCCATTGCTCTCTGCTACACTTAGTGTAATCATCCTTATTCGAAACACCAGGGATAGCCTCAAGGTATGGGATCATCATGTGGAAGCAAACGATACCTTCCCGAAGCCCCGGATGACTCAGATAGATTCTCTGGAGCTAAAGAAATTAGCTCAATATTGCTTAGCGAGGGTCCCGATTCTTCTCCCCACTCTCCATAAAGGGCACTTAAGCTAACCTTCTCGACAGATGTCAGTGGCATTGTCACAGAGGGGTGAATAGCATTCAACGTAGACACTGGATGTCTGGGATAATGCATCAGGGTCTTGACTCCCACAGATTTTCGTCCAGTTTGTGTTTAAGCGATTTTTTTAAAAAACTTAAAATATGACTATCAAGCTAGCTAGTTTGAATGCAAGAGGCCTGAATGATCGGGGTAAGGCTGCTCACCTGCTTCTGGTTTTCTTGTCCTTCAAAGTGGATGTAGCCCTGATCCAGGAGACACACTTTGTGATGTTGATACTTGTGTGTTCTCTAGCGACTTTATTGTCTATTCAGCAAATGGGGACCAGCTGGCTAGTAGTGTTTTCTTGTTAGTAAAAAGTTCTCTGTGTGTGAGGGTGGACCTTGTCTATGTCGATGTGAGAGGCCGGTTGGTTGTGGCCAACATTGCCCTGAACAGTGGCTTACACGCCCAATGACCAGACAGAGCGTGTCAACTTTTTCCAACAGTTGGAGCCATTCCTGGTCGACTGATTGATCTTAGACTTAATGGGGGACTGGAATGCCATCCTGGACTCCAGCATAGACAGTTGATGGGGATTTAATGAAAGATCATTGGGCGATCGTAGCTTGGTTGATCTGATCGGTGAGTTTGGGCTCATTCATAGATTGATCCTCCGGGGCGGGAGATGTGAATGTGGGCACTTAAGTAGCCGTCTCCCTACATAGCCAGCTACCTGGACAGAATGTTAATTTGAAGGGTCAGTCTAGATTTGCTAGATTGTCACACATTTCACCGTTTATACTCTTCGTCTGTGCTCGGATGTTGTTAGATTCTAGGTCTAGAATGGCTGGACACTGGAAGTTCAATCTGTCTTTACAGGACAGGCCGGACCTACAGCAACAGTTGATTAGATTAGTGCAACAGGAGCAAGTGGGGCGGTTATTTGTAATGGAAGAGGCTTAAGGAGAGGATTAGGTCTTTCACCACCGAATGTAGCCAACGACTCGCTCTAGATAAGGCTGAAATAGTGAAGAATCTAGGGGATAGTCTGTCCCAGGTGGTGGCTAGAAGGGATTCCCTTGAGATAGCCTTAGCTAGACAGGCTCTGGAGCACCAGGCTAGCAAGTGCTACCAGGTTCAGGTAATTAAACATAGGTTAAACAAGATGTCTAATGAAGCTGTGAACATGGGTGAAAAATTATGCAAGGAAGAGATCCGTCGAGGTTCTGATCAATACATTTGCAAGTTCAATACCCCAGAAAGTCGTTCTTTAAGGTCGACCAAGGACATGTGTAAGGTGTTTCGGCGGCATTTGAAGAGCCTGGTCTCTATGGTGATGAATTTTGTAGATATTTGAGAGATCACAGAGGATGAAGTTCACTTTGCATTGAAGAGTGTCAGCAGTGGAATGTCTCCATCTGCCCTACAAACTATAATTGAGACTGTCACACATCTTTATTCTGATTTTGCCAGTGGTGTTCAACAACTGGTTCTGGCAGAGGTCCATCCCCGATCAGATATCCAGGGGCATGATCATGTTGTTGAAAATAGGCAAGAGTATTGGGTGGGATTTAGATGATTACAGGCCCATAACTTACAGAGTTAAATATTTGTGCCAAAATCCCAACAGAGCATGTGCAGTCAGTTGTCACAAGCTTGTTGGAATCAGACTTGTGCTGCATCTGGTCCACATGATCCTAGAGGGTGTAGAAGACGACAATGAAGCCGCACTGATCAATTTGGATCAGTCCAAGGCATTCGATAGGGTAGATCATCAAAACCTGGCTGCTGTCTTGCAGGCCGCAGGATTTGAACTCGAATTCTGCAAGTGGATCAGCCTCCTGTATCACTCCCCCAGTGCTACGGTACAGATGAACGGAAAGTGGTTGAGCGCTTTGGCGCTGTCATGGTCGGTTCGTCCGGGTCGTCTGCTGTTGCCCTTACTTTACACATTGGCGTTGGAGCCCATACTTCGACAGAGCATGCAGTCCTGCCCTACGTGGAATTGCTGTCCCTGGAGGGAATTGAGCCAGTGTTTCTGCACATGCCAATGACGTATCTATTTTTGTGTCATAATATAGCGATATTGAGGGAGTACAGAATGTGCTTGAGCGGTACGAAAAGTTGGCGGGGGCCAAAATTAATTGCGACAAGTCATCTGACTTCTAGTTAAGTACCTGGAAGGGAGTGACTTCTGGAGCCCTTTAGTTGGACAGACGGAGCTATCCACATTCTTGGTCCAGACCCAGTATCAAGTTAAAGAAGAATTGGACCGAGGTACAGTCAAAGGTGGTACAGTCAAAGTGGTACAGTCAAAGTGGTACAGTCAAAGAGGTACAGTCAAAGTGGTGGTCCATACTTGGCTTTGACGGTGCTTGTCTATAAAGGGTAAAGCTGAGGCGTGTTTCCTATTATCCTTTAAATGCTTTTACTTCCTCTCTGCAAGAACAGAAAGAAGGCGCTAGATTGCTTGTTGGCCACCCTCTTGTGGGTTATTTGCAAATATCTGGTCTGTAGAGAGATTGTTGTTCAACATCCATGTCATGGGATGCCACACTTGATGTTCCATTGGCATGAATCAAGGTTGTTTTTCCAACGCCATGTGTTGATGGAAAACTCAGTTTTGGAGAGGAGTGTTAGGGATGCCTTCCCTAGCTTTACCATCATTCTCACCGTCTCGCAGACTGAGCGTCATCATAAGCCTTGGAATCAATCGAGATTCCTGTGAGAGTGTCCGGCAGCCATAAGGGCCTTTCCTCAGTCCAGTGATTTTTCATGACATCGTAGGCTATTGTATCGTGATCTAGTGGAAGCAGTTGTGACGGACGCTCGGCTTGTCAGAGTTGTGCTCTTTCTGATCTAGGTCACCAGCAGCAGACTATCTCAGTTTTCACTTACCTGGCAATTGATTCGAAACCTCTCATTGACGTAGCCTTCAGATGGGGTGGGGTGGATCTGCCGGCTGTCATTGGTGTATCCTTGGTTTAGAGGAAACGTCTTCGTACGCCTTACACTATTGTCCTCATGATGCGCCCTTTTTGGGATTATGACAGCGAGTTGTGGAAGTTGCAAATAGAGGGAATCTTGCAATACAATCATTATTCTCCTGAGGATCTGGTCGGATTCTTTGAGCATCAGCTCAGAAGGAGACCAAATCTGTCAGAAAGTGTTTGATGTCAACAGATTTCAGCAAAAGGTGGGTATTTATGGTGAGCCTGGTTCAAGTGAACGGGGCTAGCCTTGATTTTCTCTTTTAAGTCCCCTTAATGCAATGGGACGGTTTCCTGTAGACCCTCCCCTGGATAAATTATACACTATTTGTTTTCCTTGTTAATGTGAATAAGTGTTGTTCTTCACCTGTTCCCAGCACCCCCTTTTGTTATGATTCCATGTCAAGATTAGTTTGTTTTGTCTCCTTTTTTCATCTCAGCTAGGTCAGCTTTTGATTTCCCCATTCCGTCATTTTTTTTCCCCTTTTCACTCCATTAGTGAGTGCGCTTCTTCATTCTGTCTACTGGCTGAATACAGTGACTCTTATTATTTGGTTGGGTGGACGGGTCCTACTAATATCTGTTTTGTTTTAATTTGAATATTTTGTTTTTTGTTTTTGATTTTCAGTTTTTGGGTTCATACTCGCCTCCATCATTTCATAAACTTAAAATATATTCCAACAGATAAGAATGTTACAGACATTTTTAAAAGACTCTGTAAAAGACCAAGTTATAATTATTGGTACCAAAATTACTACTATCCAAAGTTTAAAGGATATGGGTGTTAGGGTAAGCTGTGGATACAATTATCTCCCTTTCTAAGGAATCTCTAAAAATGGGTTAATTTTATACTTTCTGTATTTTATCGGTTGTATATTCAGTTGATGAATAAACCTGTTACATTGTACCTCTCTTGTTCCATTCTCTCTTCCTACATATTTCTTGTCATTAAAATATGTTGACATATCACTACAACCCTACAATCTCTGGGTGCAACTCAACAATTTGTGGTTGTGTTAAAATAAATATACATTTCATTACTGAATTTAAAGACTGTAAAATTATTTCTCCTTATTTTGATTGTGAAATTATTTGAAAACTCTTTGTTTTAAAATAAAAATATCAACATGATTTTAATTTGCATTTTTATTTTATTTTAATTATTCTGTAGTTGTAATAGTGTAAAATTACAATCTTAACATTTTTTTGGGTAGAAAATAAGACAAATTTTAAATAATTGTTGAAAAAATGTTATACTACAAGTATATGGGAACATTATTTACATTATTCGGACTATTGTCCTCGTCTTTGTTGCCATATTTATCACAACGTTTCGGCCATTGTACGCTTCGGCCTTCTTCAGGTGGTTGTAATGTTGAACTGAACAGGACAGAGATTGGGATAGGCAGATACAAGAGGAGGACAACAACAATCAGAAAACAGTCTTGCTGCCTTATGTGAAGGGGTTTATCAGAGAAAATACAAAGCATCTGCAGTCCATCAGGACAACCTTCAAAAGCTGAACAACACTTTGCAGATATCTCTCCCGAGTAAGACCCCCCATACAGGAGAACATTATTAAAAACTGTGTGTACGCTATCCTGTGCAGCTGCCGAAAGAAACATAAAGGGGATACAGGCTGCCCACTTAAGGTAAGGCTTCAAGAATACCAGAAAGCAGTACCATGAGGGGAAGTGGAAAAATCAGGCATGGCTGACCACGGAAAAGGGAGATCACCGACATCTGTTGTATCAGGTTGAGATCATAGACAAAGAACACCACTGGAAAATTCGTAAACTTGACTCAGCACATATGCTAGGCCACAAAAAACTCCTGAGCCGACCAAGCATAGAAATGAATACAATATGGGAACCAGTAATAAGGAGTGCCAGAGAAAAGCGATAATAACAACAAAAAATTGCAATATAAGCACTGGTAATAACATACAATGATAACAGCAAAAACTGCAATATGAGCACTGGTAAAAAATGGTTGCTGATGACATCAGGTTTATAATACCCAGAAATTCATACACAGATGTCCTCAAGGACATATGGCACAGTGAATAAACGCGTTGGTTTGAGCCAGTGACAGGACCCAAAGAGTGTGAGTTCAATACCCGGTTAAGGAATTAACAGGAGATAACTGATAACTGATATGCTTTAAACATGGCACGTTGAACTAGAAAATCTACCCCAGTGAGTGAAATAAAGGGTTCAGTTCAACATTCCAAGTACCTGAAGAAGGCCAGAGCGTACAACAGCCGAAACATTGTAATAAATATGGCAACAAAGAGGAGGACAATAGTTCGAATAATGTAAATAATGTACATAATGCCTCCCTCATCTCAGAAATATAGACAGGTATATGGGAAATAGTTGAAGGTTTGAAGTTCTTTTTTTGGTTAACTTTTTTCTCGTAATATTTTCCCTAGCACAAAAATTATTCAAAAGAATATTTGAAGAGCTCCAGACAAGCAACCTTTCTAATTTTTCAATACTGTGACCCTCAACACAAAATTTCACATGAAAAAGATGATCATTATCTGCCAAAACATTCAAGGTTATGTACATGGTTAATTTCCTTTGATTTATTGAAAAGAAAATATTTTTTGTCAGTTAATAATTATATAATTATAAAGAACAGAATTTGTAGTAGTATCATTAGGATATAACAGAGAACCTTTACTAATCCCTGGAAAATAGCTGTTTATTTCAGGTGTTTTGTCCTCATTATCACTTCCAGATAATTCATTTCATAAAACTGCATAACAGCCATAATCTGCTATGTATAATAATTTCCCTGCATTCATTAACATCCTCATCTGTTTCATCTGTTAAATTTATAAATATCTAAATTTAGCTCCACTGCCACTTTATCCTTGTTAATTTCTACATTTTTCAAATCACTACTTTTATTATTAAGTAACAGGCTCAATTTTAAAACTGACATCATTCTGATATTTTTTCACATTCAAACACTTGATGTATAGAGATATTATATTGATCTCCTCCAAGTTGCTAGTACTGACCATATCTATCCTCAAGGTGATCTGTGACACAGTATTGTTGACCCAGAGTCAACTCCTAGTCGCGTCGTGAAGCTGTGATACTTCTCCTTCCAGCGTTTTGGGGTTGACTCTTAGTCACTGCAACCAACACGTGACCTGGTTGATCGGCAGTCATCGCTAACCGGCGGGATCCTTTGGTCAGGGTACCAAATGGGGTGGTCAGTCGATTCTAATGGCTTCGCACAAGATGCAACCAGTTCAACACCAACTCTGTCGTTCCCAGCTCGCTTCCAATGACTGGTTACCGAAGTAACTACTTTGATCTGAAGTTTAACCTACCCACATTGTGATTTGATCTTAGGTAGATGAGATCAATCAGGCATCTGACCGTAGTGCAAGATGAGTCTAAACTGGAGGTGATGTCACACAAGCATAAAAAGAAAGAAATAAAAACCAGAAAAAGGTTCGGGTATGTTGAAAGAAAGCAAATTAACTTTTATCAGTCTGTTCTATACAGGAGTGTGTGTTTTCCCCAACCCATTTCTTCTGAGAGTAACACTTCTTATACTTCCTAGACAAGTTCTGGTTTTCTAAGTCAACTGGTTTAGTTTTTAAGTGCTGGCTTAGATGTGACAAAGAGAGAGAGAGAGAGTCTGTGACACACATATACACACACACATTTTTTTTAGTGAAATTGGAGTAGGTTTGAATAGCAAAATTAAATTAGAGCATTTTCTTTACCGATGGGGAAATCTGATCTAGGGCAGAATTTGTACCCACTGAATCTGATCATCAATAGACAATGGAAAAAGTCGAAATAATTTTTATCGATTAAAAATTGAAATAGAGCTAATTAAGCTAGAAGGAACTTTGGAATTCACATGATTTTGGTTGAAGCAGCCAGAACCCCGTGATAATTGTGTGCGAAGTAGTAGGGCTGAGGGTCAGTTATAACCAGACGGGTTTATCTATATAAACGTGTAGTTATGCTGAAAAAGACAGATGGGAGAAAATTCTTGAAGAGAGAAGAGTGAATTGGCCTGTGCGAGTGTTGGGAAGAGGAACGCCACTATAAATTTAAGTCCCGCACAGAAATCTTTATCCCTCCATCGCAAGAGTCATATATCATTCTGAGACAATTTAACAACAAGATAATCACAGACTCTCTCTCTCTTTCTCTCTCTCTCTCTCTATCTCTCTCTCTCTCTCTCTCTGTCTAAAATCCAGTGTATGATTTTTTTTTTACTTTTCTTTTCTGTAACCCGTTTCTCTTCTCTACTATTCTTTTCTGCTATATAAAAGACATTAACAATTCAACCATTGAATCGATGTATGTCCGGCTTTCTGCAGATATTAATATTTTTCTTTTTTTTGCTGCATTCTAAATTTCTTAGCGCAGACTCCCCAGCCGTGTCTACATCTTCAGTCGACCGTGAATGGACGGACATCACTTTTGCTTTCTGGATCAAACAAATCACAATGTGGGCAGGAAGCAGGATTAAACCAGCGGACCGGTCGAATAATCTATGGATGATCAGGGGACCTATGGCTACTCACTTAAGTTCGGTTAGGACCGAGTAGACACCTCAACCCCGACAGTAAGACGCCGGAGGTTGAGGGACCGGGGTGAAAGTATTAAATAGCTTCGTTCGTCAGTATAACTTGTGTGTAGAAAGGCAAAGTTGGAGGCCAGAATCGTGGAATCTCTCTGTCGGCTTGCTCCAGTGTGCAAACTTCTGTAACTCCAACTGCTAACTGAACTCCACTGGTGAACTTCCTGAGGGCGCTCGCTTATATGGACATTGACCAAAAACCGGACCAAAAAACAGCCTAGGGTTTTTGGTAATTCCCGATTTCTGACAAGGGACCCCTTTATTGTCTGGCTAGGAAAATTGATTACTTCTCATTTTGGAAAATTAATTACTTTCCATTTTGGGGGAGGGATCCCTTCATCCATGAGGAGAGTTTGCAGGATATATATACTCTTAAACTCCCTCCTTCTCATATTGGTACCTCATACCAAATCCTTTCGGTGGGCATTAGTAATTTCCCTGTCTTTCTTACCAATTTACCTCCGCCTATCACCATTGCTACCATCCGACCAATGGTATCTCAGTCGTGTGGGTGTGGCTAGGCTTGTTTCATTAATTAACTCTTTGACATCCCTGCTTATTCAGGATTTCTCAGTTCAGAATTATCAACTTTGTTTATGAAATTCCCTTTTTCCTCTTACAAATAATGCATGGCTCTGTCACTTGGCTAAGTCTTAAAATCTTTTCGATTTCGAATGATATCTTTGACACTTTCTGGTTATTTTGTGTTTTCTTAACCAGTATTTCAACAATCATCATTAATCAATTGTCAAAGCTCACCACATGGCCTTTTTATGAATTTACCATGCAAATCCTCGGTTTCTTGAGAAAAGTAAAAATAATATCTTTTTATATTCAATGATATATCTTTCAGAATATCTTCTTATGCCAAAATTCTTACAATTAACACATGGTTTTGTCACTTGGTCAACTCCTAAAATCCTTGCGATCTCGAATGGTATCTTTGACGCTTCTGGTTCTTGTGTTTTCATAACCAGTACTTTTACAATCATCATTAATCAATTGTCAAATCTCGCGACATTGCCTTTCTGTGAATTTATCATTAATGCAAATGCTTGGTTTCTTGAGAAAATAACCCTTTTTTTTAAAGTAAAAATAAAATCTTTTTTTATATCGGACAGTATATCATTTGGGATATCTTTTTTTCGTTCTCAGTATTTTCTTGTTTAAGTTTTATGGCTAATTCGTTAATCAATTACCATAGCTAAATAGTGTCACAGACCTGTTTGAAATTTACTAGTTAATACATGCATCATTTTCAATTCTTCTGTGCAATATTTGGTCAGTTCTAGAATTGCATGAGTAGTATGATGCAAAGCTGTGAAGATTTCATTTGTTAGCTTCCCAATGCCATCCCAAGATTCCAACCACTGAGAAATACATAATTGTCATCATTTACTTTAAGTGGATTAGCACATTTATTCTTAAGCCACCAATCGTTTACATTCAGTATTGTCCATCAAGTATAAAATGTTTGTATTCTGCAAAGTTAGGCAAACATTTCTGTTTCCCTAAGGATACCAATCCCTGAATAATGAATTGGCTAAAAATTTTCAAAACTAATGAAACATTTTGCCTTTCAAGACTAGTGGGAGGAAGAGCCTTTAAGGCCACTTTATAACAATATTTCAAAATTGACTGATATTCCAATGCATGAAGTACAAAATGGGCACTTTAGATATTATCTGAATCATGATTTTCATTGACCTAAATTTTGGGAACATCCCGCATTTACTTGCATCTTTTTAACCAAACCAGTTGTTTCTAATGCATTTTAGTATATAAACTGAATCAAATATGAAGAAAAGATGTTTCGGTTTCATAACTATATGCGGATATACAATTGAAAGCTTTGCAGGACTACAAAAAGCCATAGCTTTCATATTGCATTACTACCTGTTATGACTGATATTACTCTAAAAACCTATCTCTTCTAGACCAATTATTACACATTTAATTATGTTAAATAAATTCTGAGCTTTATGACATTTAGTTGGCATAATATGCACAACATCCTTGTATCATGTGAATACACTAATAAGCATAAAAGCAAAAGCACTTGTTGCAGACTCATTGCATTTGTTGCTTAAACCAAGAACATTACCACCTTTTATGACCAAAATAAGGTTTTAGGTGAATTTCATCTACAAGTAAACATAATGTAATGTCTTTTTTCTCTAGTAACTTTGTTATGGGCGTGTTCTTTAACGCATATATGTTTTGTATTATTAATGATTCAAGAAAACAACGAAACTCCAAATGGGAATGAACAAGTATATATTGAAATAACATACAAGAATAAAATATATAATAATTTGTATTCAATGTATAGATTAAGGAAAAAGAAGTTGCTTTCCTTTTACTGTATTTAGATTTGTAATTGATTGTTTGAAAGAAAGTTCTCTTTAAAGAGAAATGTTCAGTCTGCTGTTAGAATAGATAACACAAGAATACAATTGATCAGAAAGTGTGTTGTGTTAGAGAAATAAACAGAGTCCTGCGTGACTGAACTTGGCTGAGTCACAGAGAGATATGTATATATATTACAAAATTCTGTGTCTGTGTGTGTGTTTGAAATGGTGTGAGTAAAGTCATAGGTTTGTGTTGACAGGCGAAATTTAGGGAACTTTACTGGCGGCTTGTGAAAAAGTCGCCTCTTTTAAAGCTACGGGTAGCCCCCTAGCGAAACCGCGGGAAAAGTTGATTTCGCACTAAAATATGTGATAGGTTAAAATTTGAACAATCACTAAATTTGTACTAACGAAACGAGTAAGCAAGTTCAAAACTGACAAATTCAAAGCCACGGCTGCAATGGTTAAATTGTCCTATAGAAAAGGCAGTAATGATTTATTCGGTTGGTGAAAAATTAATATTGTTTTTTGACGTTAAAAAATACGTCAAAAAACGATATTATATTTTAACCAACGTAATATTAGGCAATCGAAGACGAATAATATGTGGGTGTGGAAAAACATAGCAGTCCCTACAACTTAAATTTGTTTTTAATATACATAAGAAATTGTAAATAATGTTTTGTGAAAGGAAAATAATAGTATGCTTGGGTCTGTGATTGTGTCTAGCTAAGTTAAATGTAGGCCCAGATGAAGACCAGCCTTCCCCACCCTTCTCGTCGTGTATTATATTTTTGTAAAGAATAAATTATTAAAGATTAATTTGCCTATGCTGGACAATTTCACAGTTAAACAGGAGCTAATGTAGAAAAACATGAAGTGACATGAGGAAAAAATAAAATAAATCATATACAAGAATAGTAAAATAGAACTAAAGTAAGGATACAGAAATACTAGAGAAGAAAATGAAAAAAGGAGTAAAATGCAAAAAGAAGCAGTAGGCCCTAAAGGAAAATAGTGGCAAAAATGATAAAAAGAGAAAAAATGGAACTAAAATAAGGAAACAAGAAGAACAATAGGTAAAAAATAGTAAAATGGAGCAGACGCAGGAAAACATGAAGAATACTGAAGGAAACTAAATTATAAAAATAGTAAAATGGAGCAGACGCAGGAATACATGAAGAATGCTAAAGGAAACTAAATTATAAAAATAGTAAAATGGAGCAGACGCAGGAAAGCATGAAGAATGCTGAAAGAAACTAAATTATAAAAATAGTGAAATGGAGCAGACGCAGGAAAACATGAAGAATGCTGAAGGAAACTAAATTATAAAAATAGTAAAATGGAGCAGACGTAGGAAAACATGAAGAATGCTGAAGGAAACTAAATTATAAAAATAGTAAAATGGAGCAGACGCAAAAAAACATGAAGAATGCTGAAGGAAACTAAATTATAAAAATAGTGAAATGGAGCAGACGCAGGAAAACATGAAGAATGCTGAAGGAAACTAAATTATAAAAATAGTAAAATGGAGCAGACGCAGGAAAACATTAAGAATGCTGAAGGAAACTAAATTATAAAAATAGTAAAATGGAGCAGACGCAGGAAAACATGAAGAATGCTGAAGGAAACTAAATTATAAAAATAGTAAAATGGAGCAGACGCAGGAAAACATGAAGAATGTTGAAGGAAACTAAATTATAAAAATAGTGAAATGGAGCAGACGCAGGAAAACATGAAGAATGCTGAAGGAAACTAAATTATAAAAATAGTAAAATGGAGCAGACGCAGGAAAACATGAAGAATGCTGAAGGAAACTAAATTATAAAAATAGTGAAATGGAGCAGACGCAGGAAAACATGAAGAATGCTGAAGGAAACTAAATTATAAAAATAGTAAAATGGAGCAGACGCAGGAAAACATGAAGAATGCTGAAGGAAACTAAATTATAAAAATAGTAAAATGGAGCAGACGCAGGAAAACATGAAGAATGCTGAAGGAAACTAAATTATAAAAATAGTGAAATGGAGCAGACGCAGGAAAACATGAAGAATGCTGAAGGAAACTAAATTATAAAAATAGTAAAATGGAGCAGACGCAGGAAAACATTAAGAATGCTGAAGGAAACTAAATTATAAAAATAGTAAAATGGAGCAGACGCAGGAAAACATGAAGAATGCTGAAGGAAACTAAATTATAAAAATAGTAAAATGGAGCAGACGCAGGAAAACATGAAGAATGTTGAAGGAAACTAAATTATAAAAATAGTGAAATGGAGCAGACGCAGGAAAACATGAAGAATGCTGAAGGAAACTAAATTATAAAAATAGTAAAATGGAGCAGACGCAGGAAAACATGAACAATGCTGAAGGAAACTAAATTATAAAAATAGTGAAATGGAGCAGACGCAGGAAAACATGAAGAATGCTGAAGGAAACTAAATTATAAAAATAGTAAAATGGAGCAGACGTAGGAAAACATGAAGAATGCTGAAGGAAACTAAATTATAAAAATAGTAAAATGGAGCAGACGCAGGAAAACATGAAGAATGCTGAAGGAAACTAAATTATAAAAATAGTGAAATGGAGCAGACGCAGGAAAACATGAAGAATGCTGAAGGAAACTAAATTATAAAAATAGTGAAATGGAGCAGACACAGGAAAGCATGAAGAATGCTGAAGGAAACTAAATTATAAAAATAGTAAAAAGGAGCAGACGCAGGAAAACATGAAGAATGCTAAAGGAAACTAAATTATAAAAATAGTAAAATGGAGCAGACGCAGGAAAACATGAAGAATGCTGAAGGAAACTAAATTATAAAAATAGTAAAATGGAGCAGACGCAGGAAAACATGAAGAATGCTGAAGGAAACTAAATTATAAAAATAGTGAAATGGAGCAGACGTAGGAAAACACGAAGAATGCTGAAGGAAACTAAATTATAAAAATAGTGAAATGGAGCAGACACAGGAAAGCATGAAGAATGCTGAAGGAAACTAAATTATAAAAATAGTAAAATGGAGCAGAAGCAGGAAAACATAAAGAATGCTGAAGGAAACTAAATTATAAAAATAGTAAAATGGAGCAGAAGCAGGAAAACATGAAGAATGCTGAAGGAAACTAGATTATAAAAATAGTAAAATGGAGAAAAAGCAGGAAAACATAAAGAATGCTGAAGGAAACTAAATTATAAAAATAGTAAAATGGAGCAGAAGCAGGAAAACATGAAGAATGCTGAAGGAAACTAGATTATAAAAATGGTAAAATGGAGCAGACGCAGGAAAACATGAAGAATGCTAAAGGAAACTAAATTATAAAAATAGTAAAATGGAGCAGACGCAGGAAAACATGAAGAATGCTGAAGGAAACTAATTTATAAAAATATTAAAATGGAGCAGACGCAGGAAAACATGAAGAATGCTGAAGGAAACTAAATTATAAAAATAGTAAAATGGAGCAGAAGCAGGAAAACATGAAGAATGCTGAAGGAAACTAAATTATAAAAATAGTAAAATGTAGCAGACGCAGGAAAACATGAAGAATGCTGAAGGAAACTAAATTATAAAAATAGTAAAATGGAGCAGACGCAGGAAAACATGAAGAATGCTGAAGGAAACTAAATTATAAAAATAGTAAAATGGAGCAGACGCAGGAAAACATTAAGAATGCTGAAGGAAACTAAATTATAAAAATAGTGAAATGGAGCAGACACAGGAAAGCATGAAGAATGCTGAAGGAAACTAAATTATAAAAATAGTAAAATGGAGCAGACGCAGGAAAACATGAAGAATGCTGAAGGAAACTAAATTATAAAAATAGTAAAATGGAGCAGACGTAGGAAAACATGAAGAATGCTGAAGGAAACTAAATTATAAAAATAGTGAAATGGAGCAGACGCAGGAAAACATGAAGAATGCTGAAGGAAACTAAATTATAAAAATAGTGAAATGGAGCAGACAGAGGAAAGCATGAAGAATGCTGAAGGAAACTAAATTATAAAAATAGTAAAAAGGAGCAGACGCAGGAAAACATGAAGAATGCTAAAGGAAACTAAATTATAAAAATAGTAAAATGGAGCAGACGCAGAAAAACGAGGAGAATACTGAAGGAAACTAAATTATAAAAATAGTAAAATGGTGCAGACGCAAGAAAACGTGAAGAATTCTGAAGGAAACTAAATTATAAAAATAGTGAAATGGAGCAGACGCAGGAAAACGTGAAGAATGATGAAGGTAACTAAATTATAAAAATAGTAAAATGGAGCAGATGCAGGAAAACGTGAAGTATGCTGAAGGAAACTAAATTATAAAAATAGTGAAATGGAGCAGACGCAGGAAAACTTGAAGAATGCTGAATGAAACTATATTATGAAAATATGAAATGGAGCAGACGCCGGAAAACGTGAAGTATTCTGAAGGAAACTAAATTATAAAAATAGTAAAATGGAGCAGACGCAGGAAAACGTGAAGAATACTGAAGGAAACTAAATTATAAAAATAGTGAAATGGAGCAGACGCAGGAAAACGTGAAAAATGCTGAAGGATACTAAATTATAAAAATAATAAAATGGAGCAGACGCAGGAAAACGTGAAGAATGCTGAAGGAAACTAAATTATAAAAATAGTGAAATGGAGCAGACGCAGGAAAACTTGAAGAATGCTGAATGAAACTAAATTATGAAAATATGAAATGGAGCAGACGCCGGAAAACGTGAAGAATTCTGAAGGAAACTAAATTATAAAAATAGTAAAATGGAGCAGACGCAGGAAAACGTGAAGAATTCTGAAAAAAACTGAATTATAAAAATAGTGAAATGGAGCAGACGCAGGAAAACGGGAAGAATGCTGAAGGAAACAAAATTATAAAAATAGGAAAATGCTGCAGAGGCAGGGAAACTTGAAGAATGATGAAGGAAACTAAATTATGAAAATAGTGACATGGAGCAGACGCAGGAAAACGTGGAGAATGCTGAAGGAAACTAAATTATAAAAATAGTGAAATGGAGCAGACGCAGGAAAACGTGAAAAATGCTGAAGGATACTAAATTATAAAAATAATAAAATGGAGCAGACGCAGGAAAACCTGAAAAATGCTGAAGGAAACTAAATTATAAAAATAGTATAATGGAGCAGACGCAAGAAATCGTGAAGAATGCTGAAGGAAACTAAATTATAAAAATAGTGAAATGGAGCAGTCGCAGGAAATCGTGAAGAATGCTGAAGGAAACTAAATTATAAAAATATGAAATGGAGCAGACGCCGGATAACGTGAAGTATTCTGAAGGCAACTAACTTATAAAAATAGTGAAATGGAGCAGACGCAGGAAAACGTGAAGAATGCTGAAGGAAACTAAATTATAAAAATAGTGAAATGGAGCAGACACAGGAAAACGTGAAAAATGCTGAAGGAAACTAAATTATAATAATAGTAAAATGGATCAGACGCAGGAAAACGTGAAGAATGCTGAAGGAAACTAAATTATAAAAATAGTGAAATGAAGCAGACGCAGGAAAACGTGAAGAATGCTGGAGGAAACTAAATTATAAAAATAGTGAAATGGAGCAGACGCAGGAAAACGTGAAGAATACTGAAGGAAACTAAATTATAAAAATAGTAAAATGGAGCAGACGCAAGAAAACGTGAAGAATGCTGAAGGAAACTAAATTATAAAAATAGTGAAATGGAGCAGACGCAGGAAAACGTGAAGAATGCTGAAGGAAACTAAATTATAAAAATAGTAAAATGGAGCAGACGCAGGAAAACGTGAAGAATGCTGAAGGAAACTAAATTATAAAAATAGTGAAATGGAGCAGACGCAGGAAAACGGGAAGAATGCTGATAGCAACAAAATTATAAAAATAGGAAAATGCTGCAGACGCAGGAAAACGTGAAGAATGATGAAGGAAACTAAATTATATAAATAGTAAAATGGAGCAGACGCAGGAAAACGTGAATAATGCTGAAGGAAACTAAATTATAAAAATAGTGAAATGGAGCAGACGCAGGGAAACTTGAAGAATGATGAAGGAAACTAAATTATGAAAATAGTGACATGGAGCAGACGCAGGAAAACGTGAAGAAAGCTGAGGGAAACTAAATTATAAAAATAGTGAAATGGAGCAGACGCAGAAAAACGTGAAGAATTCTGAAGTAAACTAAATTATAAAAATAGTAAAATGGAGCAGACGCAGGAAAACGTGAAGAATGCTGAAGGAAACTAAATTATAAAAATAGTGAAATTGAGCAGACGCAGGAAAACCTGAAAAATGCTGAAGGAAACTAAATTATAAAAATAGTATAATGGAGCAGACGCAAGAAATCGTGAAGAATGCTGAAGGAAACTAAATTATAAAAATAGTAAAATGGAGCAGTCGCAGGAAATCGTGAAGAATGCTGAAGGAAACTAAATTATAAAAATATGAAATGGAGCAGACGCCGGATAACGTGAAGCATTCTGAAGGCAACTAAATTATACAAATAGTGAAATGGAGCAGACGCAGGAAAACGTGAAGAATGCTGAAGGAAACTAAATTATAAAAATAGTGAAATGGAGCAGACACAGGAAAACGTGAAGAATGCTGAAGGAAACTAAATTATAATAATAGTAAAATGGATCAGACGCAGGAAAACGTGAAGAATGCTGAAGGAAACTAAATTATAAAAATAGTGAAATGAAGCAGACGCAGGAAAACGTGAAGAATGCTGAAGGAAACTAAATTATAAAAATAGTGAAATGGAGCAGACGCAGGAAAACGTGAAGAATACTGAAGGAAACTAAATTATAAAAATAGTAAAATGGAGCAGACGCAAGAAAACGTGAAGAATGCTGAAGGAAACTAAATTATAAAAATAGTGAAATGGAGCAGACGCAGGAAAACGTGAAGAATGCTGAAGGAAACTAAATTATAAAAATAGTAAAATGGAGCAGACGCAGGAAAACGTGAAGAATGCTGAAGGAAACTAAATTATAAAAATAGTGAAATGGAGCAGACGCAGGAAAACGGGAAGAATGCTGATAGCAACAAAATTATAAACATAGGAAAATGCTGCAGACGCAGGAAAACGTGAATAATGCTGAAGGAAACTAAATTATAAAAATAGTAAAATGGAGCAGACGCAGGAAAACGTGAAGAATGCTGATGGAAACTAAATTATAAAAATAGTGAAATTGAGCAGACGTAGGAAAACGTGAAAAATGCTGAAGGAAACTAAATTATAAAAATAGTATAATGGAGCAGACGCAAGAAATCGTGAAGAATGCTGAAGGAAACTAAATTATAAAAATTGTGAAATGAAGCAGACGCAGGAAAACGTGAAGAATGCTGAAGGAAACTAAATTATAAAAAGAGTGAAATGGAGCAGACGCAGGAAAACGTGAAGAATACTGAAGGAAACTAAATTATAAAAATAGTAAAATGGAGCAGACGCAAGAAAACGTGAAGAATGCTGAAGGAAACTAAATTATAAAAATAGTGAAATGGAGCAGACGCAGGAAAACGTGAAGAATCCTGAAGGAAACTAAATTATAAAAATAGTAAAATGGAGCAGACGCAGGAAAACGTGAAGAATGCTGAAGAAAACTAAATTATAAAAATAGTAAAATTGAGCAGACGCGGGAAATCGTGAAGAATGCTGAAGGAAACTAAATTATAATAATAGTAAAATGGAGCAGACGCAGGAAAACGTGAAGAATGCTGAAGGAAACTAAATTATAAAAATAGTAAAATGGTGCAGACGCAAGAAAACGTGAAGAATTCTGAAGGAAACTAAATTATAAAAATATGAAATGGAGCAGACGCCGGATAACGTGAAGCATTCTGAAGGCAACTAAATTATAAAAATAGTGAAATGGAGCAGACGCAGGAAAACGTGAAGAATGCTGAAGGAAACTAAATTATAAAAATAGTGAAATGGAGCAGACACAGGAAAACGTGAAAAATGCTGAAGGAAACTAAATTATAAAAATAGTATAATGGAGCAGACGCAAGAAATCGTGAAGAATGCTGAAGGAAACTAAATTATAAAAATAGTAAAATGGAGCAGTCGCAGGAAATCGTGAAGAATGCTGAAGGAAACTAAATTATAAAAATATGAAATGGAGCAGACGCCGGATAACGTGAAGCATTCTGAAGGCAACTAAATTATAAAAATAGTGAAATGGAGCAGACGCAGGAAAACGTGAAGAATGCTGAAGGAAACTAAATTATAAAAATAGTGAAATGGAGCAGACACAGGAAAACGTGAAAAATGCTGAAGGAAACTAAATTATAATAATAGTAAAATGGATCAGACGCAGGAAAACGTGAAGAATGCTGAAGGAAACTAAATTATAAAAATAGTGAAATGAAGCAGACGCCGGATAACGTGAAGCATTCTGAAGGCAACTAAATTATAAAAATAGTGAAATGGAGCAGACGCAGGAAAACGTGAAGAATGCTGAAGGAAACTAAATTATAAAAATAGTGAAAAGGAGCAGACGCAGGAAAACGTGAAGAATGCTGAAGGAAACTAAATTATAAAAATAGTAAAATGGAGCAGATGCAGGAAAACGTGAAGAATGCTGAAGGAAACTAAATTATAAAAATTGTGAAATGGAGCAGACGCAGGAAAACGGGAAGAATGCTGAAGGAAACAAAATTATAAAAATAGTAAAATGCAGCAGACGCAGGAAAACGTGAAGAATGATGAAGGAAACTAAATTATACAAATAGTAAAATGGAGCAGACGCAGGAAAACGTGAATAATGCTGAAGGAAACTAAATTATAAAAATAGTGAAATGGAGCAGACGCAGGGAAACTTGAAGAATGATGAAGGAACTAAATTATGAAAATAGTGACATGGAGCAGACGCAGGAAAACGTGAAGAATGCTGAAGGAAACTAAATTATAAAAATAGTAAAATGGATCAGACGCAGGAAAACGTGAAGAATGCTGAAGGAAACTAAATTATAAAAATAGTGAAATGAAGCAGACGCAGGAAAACGTGAAGAATGCTGAAGGAAACTAAATTATAAAAATTGTGAAATGGAGCAGACGCAGGAAAACGGGAAGAATGCTGAAGGAAACAAAATTATAAAAATAGTAAAATGCAGCAGACGCAGGAAAACGTGAAGAATGATGAAGGAAACTAAATTATACAAATAGTAAAATGGAGCAGACGCAGGAAAACGTGAATAATGCTGAAGGAAACTAAATTATAAAAATAGTGAAATGGAGCAGACGCAGGGAAACTTGAAGAATGATGAAGGAACTAAATTATGAAAATAGTGACATGGAGCAGACGCAGGAAAACGTGAAGAATGCTGAAGGAAACTAAATTATAAAAATAGTAAAATGGATCAGACGCAGGAAAACGTGAAGAATGCTGAAGGAAACTAAATTATAAAAATAGTGAAATGAAGCAGACGCAGGAAAACGTGAAGAATGCTGAAGGAAACTAAATTATAAAAATAGTGAAATGGAGCAGACGCAGGAAAACGTGAAGAATACTGAAGGAAACTAAATTATAAAAATAGTAAAATGGAGCAGACGCAAGAAAACGTGAAGAATGCTGAAGGAAACTAAATTATAAAAATAGTGAAATGGAGCAGACGCAGGAAAACGTGAAGAATGCTGAAGGAAACTAAATTATAAAAATAGTAAAATGGAGCAGACGCAGGAAAACGTGAAGAATGCTGAAGGAAACTAAATTATAAAAATAGTTAAATGGAGCAGACGCAGGAAAACGGGAAGAATGCTGATAGCAACAAAATTATAAAAATAGGAAAATGCTGCAGACGCAGGAAAACGTGAAGAATGATGAAGGAAACTAAATTATATAAATAGTGAAATGGAACAGACGCAGGAAAACGTGAATAATGCTGAAGGAAACTAAATTATAAAAATAGTGAAATGGAGCAGACGCAGGGAAACGTGAAGAATGCTGAAGGAAACTAAATTATAAAAATAGTGAAATGGAGCAGACGCAGGAAAACGTGAAGAATGCTGAAGGAAACTAAATTATAAAAATAGTAAAATGGAGCAGACGCAGGAAAACGTGAAGAATGCTGAAGGAAACTAAATTATAAAAATAGTTAAATGGAGCAGACGCAGGAAAACGGGAAGAATGCTGATAGCAACAAAATTATAAAAATAGGAAAATGCTGCAGACGCAGGAAAACGTGAAGAATGATGAAGGAAACTAAATTATATAAATAGTAAAATGGAGCAGACGCAGGAAAACGTGAATAATGCTGAAGGAAACTAAATTATAAAAATAGTGAAATGGAGCAGACGCAGGGAAACTTGAAGAATGATGAAGGAAACTAAATTATGAAAATAGTGGCATGGAGCAGACGCAGGAAAACGTGAAGAAAGCTGAGGGAAACTAAATTATAAAAATAGTGAAATGGAGCAGACGCAGGAAAACGTGAAGAATTCTGAAGTAAACTAAATTATAAAAATAGTAAAATGGAGCAGACGCAGGAAAACGTGAAGAATGCTGATGGAAACTAAATTATAAAAATAGTGAAATTGAGCAGACGTAGGAAAACGTGAAAAATGCTGAAGGAAACTAAATTATAAAAATAGTATAATGGAGCAGACGCAAGAAATCGTGAAGAATGCTGAAGGAAACTAAATTATAAAAATAGTGAAATGAAGCAGACGCAGGAAAACGTGAAGAATGCTGAAGGAAACTAAATTATAAAAATAGTGAAATGGAGCAGACGCAGGAAAACGTGAAGAATACTGAAGGAAACTAAATTATAAAAATAGTAAAATGGAGCAGACGCAAGAAAACGTGAAGAATGCTGAAGGAAACTAAATTATAAAAATAGTGAAATGGAGCAGACGCAGGAAAACGTGAAGAATCCTGAAGGAAACTAAATTATAAAAATTGTGAAATGGAGCAGACGCAGGAAAACGTGAATAATGCTGAAGGAAACTAAATTATAAAAATAGTAAAATTGAGCAGACGCGGGAAATCGTGAAGAATGCTGAAGGAAACTAAATTATAATAATAGTAAAATGGAGCAGACGCAGGAAAACGTGAATAATGCTGAAGGAAACTAAATTATAAAAATAGTAAAATGGAGCAGACGCAGGAAAACGTGAAGAATGCTGAAGGAAACTAAATTATAAAAATAGTGAAATGGAGCAGACGCAGGAAAACTTGAAGAATGTTGAATGAAACTAAATTATGAAAATATGAAATGGAGCAGACGCCGGAAAACGTGAAGAATTCTGAAGGAAACTATATTATAAAAATAGTAAAATGAAGCAGACGCAGGAAAACGTGAAGAATGCTGAAGGAAACTAAATTATAAAAATAGTGAAATGGAGCAGACACAGGAAAACGTGAAAAATGCTGAAGGAAACTAAATTATAAAAATAGTAAAATGGAGCAGACGCAGAAAAACGAGAAGAATACTGAAGGAAACTAAATTATAAAAATAGTAAAGTGGTGCAGACGCAAGAAAACGTGAAGAATTCTGAAAGAAACTAAATTATAAAAATAGTGAAATGGAGCAGTCGCAGGAAAACGTGAAGAATACTGAAGGAAACTAAATTATAAAAATAGTAAAATGGAGCAGACGCAAGAAAACATGAAGAATGCTGAAGGAAACTAAATTATAAAAATAGTGAAATGGAGCAGACGCAGGAAAACGTGAAGAATGCTGAAGGAAACTAAATTATAAAAATAGTAAAATGGAGCAGATGCAGGAAAACGTGAAGAATGCTGAAGGAAACTAAATTATAAAAATAGTGAAATGGAGCAGACGCAGGAAAACGGGAAGAATGCTGAAGGAAACAAAATTATAAAAATAGTAAAATGCAGCAGACGCAGGAAAACGTGAAGAATGATGAAGGAAACTAAATTATATAAATAGTAAAATGGAGCAGACGCAGGAAAACGTGAATAATGCTGAAGGAAACTAAATTATAAAAATAGTGAAATGGAGCAGACGCAGGGAAACTTGAAGAATGATGAAGGAACTAAATTATGAAAATAGTGACATGGAGCAGACGCAGGAAAACGTGAAGAATGCTGAAGGAAACTAAATTACAAAATAGTAAAATTGAGCAGACGCGGGAAATCGTGAAGAATGCTGAAGGAAACTAAATTATAATAATAGTAAAATGGAGCAGACGCAGGAAAACGTGAAGAATGCTGAAGGAAACTAAATTATATAAATAGTAAAATGGAGCAGACGCAGGAAAACGTGAAGAATGCTGAAGGAAACTAAATTATAAAAATAGTGAAATGGAGCAGACGCAGGAAAACTTGAAGAATGTTGAATGAAACTAAATTACGAAAATATGAAATGGAGCAGACGCCGGAAAACGTGAAGAATTCTGAAGGAAACTAAATTATAAAAATAGTAAAATGGAGCAGACGCAGGAAAACGTGAAGAATGCTGAAGGAAACTAAATTATAAAAATAGTGAAATGGAGCAGACACAGGAAAATGTGAAAACTGCTGAAGGAAACTAAATTTTAAAATAGTAAAATGGAGCAGACGCAGAAAAACGAGAAGAATACTGAAGGAAACTAAATTATAAAAATAGTAAAATGGTGCAGACGCAAGAAAACGTGAAGAATTCTGAAGGAAACTAAATTATAAAAATAGTGAAATGGAGCAGACGCAGGAAAACGTGAAGAATGCTGAAGGAAACTAAATTATAAAAATAGTAAAATGGAGCAGATGCAGGAAAACGTGAAGAATTCTGAAGGAAACTAAATTATAAAAATAGTGAAATGGAGCAGTCGCAGGAAAACGTGAAGAATACTGAAGGAAACTAAATTATAAAAATAGTAAAATGGAGCAGACGCAAGAAAACGTGAATAATGCTGAAGGAAACTAAATTATAAAAATAGTGAAATGGAGCAGACGCCGGAAAACGTGAAGAATTCTGAAGGAAACTAAATTATAAAAATAGTAAAATGAAGCAGACGCAGGAAAACGTGAAGAATGCTGAAGGAAACTAAATTATAAAAATAGTGAAATGGAGCAGACACAGGAAAACGTGAAAAATGCTGAAGGAAACTAAATTATAAAAATAGTAAAATGGAGCAGACGCAGAAAAACGAGAAGAATACTGAAGGAAACTAAATTATAAAAATAGTAAAATGGGGCAGACGCAAGAAAACGTGAAGAATTCTGAAGGAAACTAAATTATAAAAATAGTGAAATGGAGCAGTCGCAGGAAAACGTGAAGAATACTGAAGGAAACTAAATTATAAAAATAGTAAAATGGAGCAGACGCAAGAAAACATGAAGAATGCTGAAGGAAACTAAATTATAAAAATAGTGAAATGGAGCAGACGCAGGAAAACGTGAAGAATGCTGAAGGAAACTAAATTATAAAAATAGTAAAATGGAGCAGATGCAGGAAAACGTGAAGAATGCTGAAGGAAACTAAATTATAAAAATAGTGAAATGGAGCAGACGCAGGAAAACGGGAAGAATGCTGAAGGAAACAAAATTATAAAAATAGTAAAATGCAGCAGACGCAGGAAAACGTGAAGAATGATGAAGGAAACTAAATTATATAAATAGTAAAATGGAGCAGACGCAAGAAAACGTGTATAATGCTGAAGGAAACTAAATTATAAAAATAGTGAAATGGAGCAGACGCAGGAAAACGTGAAGAATGCTGAAGGAAACTAAATTATAAAAATAGTAAAATGGAACAGATGCAGGAAAACGTGAAGAATTCTGAAGGAAACTAAATTATAAAAATTGTGAAATGGAGCAGTCGCAGGAAAACGTGAAGAATACTGAAGGAAACTAAATTATAAAAATAGTAAAATGCAGCAGACGCAAGAAAACGTGAAGAATGCTGAAGGAAACTAAATTATAAAAATAGTGAAATGGAGCAGACGCAGGAAAACGTGAAGAATGCTGAAGGAAACTAAATTATAAAAATAGTAAAATGGAGCAGATGCAGGAAAACGTGAAGAATGCTGAAGGAAACTAAATTATAAAAATAGTGAAATGGAGCAGACGCAGGAAAACGGGAAGAATGCTGAAGGAAACAAAATTATAAAAATAGTAAAATGCAGCAGACGCAGGAAAACGTGAAGAATGATGAAGGAAACTAAATTATATAAATAGTAAAATGGAGCAGACGCAGGAAAACGTGAATAATGCTGAAGGAAACTAAATTATAAAAATAGTGAAATGGAGCAGACGCAGGGAAACTTGAAGAATGATGAAGGAACTAAATTATGAAAATAGTGACATGGAGCAGACGCAGGAAAACGTGAAGAATGCTGAGGGAAACTAAATTATAAAAAAAGTGAAATGGAGCAGACGCAGGAAAACGTGAATAATTCTGAAGTAAACTAAATTATAAAAATAGTAAAATAGAGCAGACGCAGGAAAACGTGAAGAATGCTGAAGGAAACTAAATTATAAAAATAGTGAAATTGAGCAGATGTAGGAAAACGTGAAAAATGCTGAAGGAAACTAAATTATAAAAATAGTATAATGGAGCAGACGCAAGAAATCGTGAAGAATGCTGAAGGAAACTAAATTATAAAAATAGTGAAATGAAGCAGACGCAGGAAAACGTGAAGAATGCTGAAGGAAACTAAATTATAAAAATGGTAAAATGGAGCAGACGCAGGAAAACGTGAAGAATGCTGAAGGAAACTAAATTATAAAAATAGTGAAATGGAGCAGACGCAGGAAATTGGGAAGAATGCTGAAGGAAACAAAATTATAAAAATAGGAAAATGCTGCAGACGCAGGAAAACGTGAAGAATGATGAAGGAAACTAAATTATATAAATAGTAAAATGGAGCAGACGCAGGAAAACGTGAATAATTCTGAAGGAAACTAAATTATAAAAATAGTGAAATGGAGCAGACGCAGGGAAACTTGAAGAATGATGAAGGAAACTAAATTATGAAAATAGTGACATGGAGCAGACGCAGGAAAACGTGAAGAATGCTGAGGGAAACTAAATTATAAAAATAGTGAAATGGAGCAGACGCAGGAAAACGTGAAGAATTCTGAAGTAAACTAATTTATAAAAATAGTAAAATGGAGCAGACGCAGGAAAACGTGAAGAATGCTGAAGGAAACTAAATTATAAAAATAGTGAAATTGAGCAGACGTAGGAAAACCTGAAAAATGCTGAAGGAAACTAAATTATAAAAATAGTATAATGGAGCAGACGCAAGAAATCGTGAAGAATGCTGAAGGAAACTAAATTATAAAAATAGTGAAATGGAGCAGTCGCAGGAAATCGTGAAGAATGCTGAAGGAAACTAAATTATAAAAATAGTGAAATGGAGCAGTCGCAGGAAAATGTGAAGAATACTGAACGAAACTAAATTATGAAAATAGTAAAATGGAGCAGACGCAAGAAAACGTGAAGAATGCTGAAGGAAACTAAATTATAAAAATAGTAAAATGGAGCAGATGCAGGAAAACGTGAAGAATGCTGAAGGAAACTAAATTATAAAAATAGTGAAATGGAGCAGACGCAGGAAAACTGGAAGAATGCTGAAGGAAACAAAATTATAAAAATATTAAAATGCAGCAGACGCAGGAAAACGTGAAGAATGATGAAGGAAACTAAATTATATAAATAGTAAAATGGAGCAGACGCAGGAAAACGTGAATAATGCTGAAGGAAACTAAATTATAAAAATAGTGAAATGGAGCAGACGCAGGGAAACCTGAAGAATGATGAAGGAACTAAATTATGAAAATAGTGACATGGAGCAGACGCAGGAAAACGTGAAGAATGCTGAAGGAAACTAATTTATAAAAATAGTAAAATTGAGCAGACGCGGGAAATCGTGAAGAATGCTGAAGTAAACTAAATTATAATAATAGTAAAATGGAGCAGACGCAGGAAAACGTGAAGAATGCTGAAGGAAACTAAATTATATAAATAGTAAAATGGAGCAGACGCAGGAAAACTTGAAGAATGCTGAAGGAAACTAAATTATAAAAATAGTGAAATGGAGCAGACGCAGGAAAACGGGAAGAATGCTGAAGGAAACAAAATTATAAAAATAGTAAAATGCAGCAGACGCAGCAAAACGTGAAGAATGATGAAGGAAACTAAATTATATAAATAGTAAAATGGAGCAGACGCAGGAAAACGTCAATAATGCTGAAGGAAACTAAATTGTAAAAATAAAGAAATGGAGCAGACGCAGGGAAACTTGAAGAATGATGAAGGAACTAAATTATGAAAATAGTGACATGGAGCAGACGCAGGGAAACGTGAAGAATGCTGAAGGAAACTAAATTATAAAAATAGTAAAATTGAGCAGACGCGGGAAATCGTGAAGAATGCTGAAGGAAACTAAATTATAAAAATAGTGAAATGGAGCAGACACAGGAAAACGTGAAAAATGCTGAAGGAAACTAAATTATAAAAATAGTAAAATGGAGCAGACGCAGAAAAACGAGAAGAATACTGCTGGAAACTAAATTATAAAAATAGTAAAATGGTGCAGACGCAAGAAAACGTGAAGAATTCTGAAGGAAACTAAATTATAAAAATAGTGAAATGGAGCAGTCGCAGGAAAACGTGAAGAATACTGAAGGAAACTAAATTATAAAAATAGTAAAATGGAGCAGACGCAAGAAAACGTGAAGAATGCTGAAGTAAACTAAATTATAAAAATAGTGAAATGGAGCAGACGCAGGAAAACGTGAAGAATGCTGAAGGAAACTAAATTATAAAAATAGTAAAATGGAGCAGATGCAGGAAAACGTGAAGAATGCTGAAGGAAACTAAATTATAAAAATAGTGAAATGGAGCAGACGCAGGAAAACGGGAAGAATGCTGAAGGAAACAAAATTATAAAAATAGTAAAATGCAGCAGACGCAGGAAAACGTGAAGAATGATAAAGGAAACTAAATTATATAAATAGTAAAATGGAGCAGACGCAGGAAAACGTGAATAATGCTGAAGGAAACTAAATTATAAAAATAGTGAAATGGCGCAGACGCAGGGAAACTTGAAGAATGATGAAGGAACTAAATTATGAAAATAGTGACATGGAGCAGACGCAGGAAAACGTGAAGAATGCTGAAGGAAACTAAATTATAAAAATAGTAAAATTGAGCAGACGCGGGAAATCGTGAAGAATGCTGAAGGAAACTAAATTATAATAATAGTAAAATGGAGCAGACGCAGGAAAACGTGAAGAATGCTGAAGGAAACTAAATTATATAAATAGTAAAATGGAGCAGACGCAGGAAAACGTGAAGAATGCTGAAGGAAACTAAATTATAAAAATAGTGAAATGGAGCAGACGCAGGAAAATTGAAGAATGTTGAATGAATCTAAATTATGAAAATATGAAATGGAGCAGACGCCGGAAATCGTGAAGAATTCTGAAGGAAACTAAATTATAAAAATAGTAAAATGGAGCAGACGCAGGAAAACGTGAAGAATGCTGAAGGAAACTAAATTATAAAAATAGTGAAATGGAGCAGACACAGGAAAACCTGAAAAATGCTGAAGGAAACTAAATTATAAAAATAGTAAAATGGAGCAGACGCCCAAAAAACGTAAGGAATGCTGAAGGAAACTAAATTATAAAAATAGTAAAATACAGCAGACGCAGGAAAACGTGAAGAATGATAAAGGAAACTAAATTATATAAATAGTAAAATGGAGCAGACGCAGGAAAACGTTAATAATGCTGAAGGAGACTAAATTATAAAAATAGTGAAATGGAGCAGACGCAGGGAAACTTGAAGAATGATGAAGGAACTAAATTTTGAAAATAGTGACATGGAGCAGACGCAGGAAAACGTGAAGAATTCTGAAGGAAACTAAATTATAAAAATAGTAAAATTGAGCAGACGCGGGAAATCGTGAAGAATGCTGAAGGAAACTAAATTATAATAATAGTAAAATGGAGCAGACGCAGGAAAACGTGAAGAATGCTGAAGGAAACTAAATTATATAAATAGTAAAATGGAGCAGACACAGGAAAACGTGAAGAATGCTGAAGGAAACTAAATTATAAAAATAGTGAAATGGAGCAGACACAGGAAAACGTGAAAAATGCTGAAGGAAACTAAATTATAAAAATAGTAAAATGGAGCAGAGGCAGAAAAACGAGAAGAATACTGAGGGAAACTAAATTATAAAAATAGTAAAATGGTGCAGACGCAAGAAAACGTGAATAATTCTGAAGGAAACTAAATTATAAAAATAGTGAAATGGAGCAGACGCAGGAAAACGTGAAGAATGCTGAAGGAAACTAAATTATAAAAATAGTAAAATGGAGCAGATGCAGGAAAACGTGAAGAATGCTGAAGGAAACTAAATTATAAAAATAGTGAAATGGAGCAGACGCAGGAAAACTTGAAGAATGCTGAATGAAACTAAATTATGAAAATATGAAATGGAACAGACGCCGGAAAACGTGAAGAATTCTGAAGGAAACTAAATTATAAAAATTGTAAAATGGAGCAGACGCAGGAAAACGTGAAGAATGCTGAAGGAAACTAAATTATAAAAATAGTAAAATGGAGCAGACGCAGGAAAACGTGAAGAATGCTGAAGGAAACTAAATTATATAAATAGTAAAATGGAGCAGACGCAGGAAAACGTGAATAATGCTGAAGGAAACTAAATTGTAAAAATAGTGAAATGGAGCAGACGCAGGGAAACTTGAAGAATGATGAAGGAACTAAATTATGAAAATAGTGACATGGAGCAGTCGCAGGAAAAGGTGAAGAATGCTGAAGGAGACTAAATTATAAAAATAGTAAAATTGAGCAGACGCGGGAAATCGTGAAGAATGCTGAAGGAAACTAAATTATAATAATAGTAAAATGGAGCAGACGCAGGAAAACGTGAAGAATGCTGAAGGAAACTGAATTATATAAATAGTAAAATGGAGCAGACGCAGGAAAACGTGAAGAATGCTGAAGGAAACTAAATTATAAAAATAGTGAAATGGAGCAGACGCAGGAAAACGGGAAGAATGCTGAAGGAAACAAAATTATAAAAATAGTAAAATGCAGCAGACTCCGGAAAACGTGAAGAATGATAAAGGAAACTAAATTATATAAATAGTAAAATGGAGCAGACGCAGGAAAACGTGAATAATGCTGAAGGAAACTAAATTATAAAAATACTGAAATGGAGCAGACGCAGGGAAACTTGAAGAATGATGAAGGAACTAAATTATGAAAATAGTGACATGGAGCAGACGCAGGAAATCGTGAAGAATGCTGAAGGAAACTAAATTTTAAAAATAGTAAAATTGAGCAGACGCGGGAAATCGTGAAGAATGCTGAAGGAAACTAAATTATAATAATAGTAAAATGGAGCAGACGCAGGAAAACGTGAAGAATGCTGAAGGAAACTAAATTATATAAATAGTAAAATGGAGCAGACGCAGGAAAACGTGAAGAATGCTGAAGGAAACTAAATTATAAAAATAGTGAAATGGAGCAGACGCAGGAAAACTTGAAGGTTGTTGAATGAAACTAAATTATGAAAATATGAAATGGAGCAGACGCCGGAAAACGTGAAGAATTCTGAAGGAAACTAAATTATAAAAATAGTAAAATGGAGCAGACGCAGGAAAACGTGAAGAATGCTGAAGGAAACTAAATTATAAAAGTAGTGAAATGGAGCAGACACAGGAAAACGTGAAAAATGCTGAAGGAAACTAAATTATAAAAATAGTAAAATGGAGCAGACGCAGAAAAACGTGAAGAATGCTGAAGGAAACTAAATTATAAAAATTGTGAAACGGAGCAGACGTAGGAAAACATGAAGAATGCTGACGGAAACTAAATTATAAAAATAGTAAAATGGAGCAGACGCAGGAAAACGTGAACAATGCTGAAGGAAAATAAATTATAAAAATAGTGAAATGGAGCAGACGCAGGAAAACTTGAAGAATGCTGAATGAAACTAAATTATGAAAATATGAAATGGAGCAGACGCCGGAAAACGTGAAGCATTCTGAAGGCAACTAAATTATAAAAATAGTGAAATGGAGCAGACGCAGGAAAACGTGAAGAATGCTGAAGGAAACTATATTATAAAAATAGTGAAATGGAGCAGACACAGGAAAACGTGAAATATGCTGAAGGAAACTAAATTATAAAAATAGTAAAATGGATCAGACGCAGGAAAACGTGAAGAATGCTGAAGGAAACTAAATTATAAAAATAGTGAAATGAAGCAGACGCAGGAAAACGTGAAGAATGCTGAAGGAAACTAAATTATAAAAATAGTGAAATGGAGCAGACGCAGGAAAACGTGAAGAATACTGAAGGAAACTAAATTATAAAAATAGTAAAATGGAGCAGACGCAAGAAAACGTGAAGAATGCTGAAGGAAACTAAATTATAAAAATAGTGAAATGGAGCAGACGCAGGAAAACGTGAAGAATGCTGAAGGAAACTAAATTATAAAAATAGTAAAATGAGCAGACGCAGGAAAACGTGAAGAATGCTGAAGGAAACTAAATTATAAAAATAGTGAAATGGAGCAGACGCAGGAAAACGGGAAGAATGCTGAAGGAAACAAAGTTATAAAAATAGGAAAATGCTGCAGACGCAGGAAAACGTGAAGAATGATGAAGGAAGCTAAATTATATAAATAGTAAAATGGAGCAGACGCAGGAAAACGTGAATAATGCTGAAGGAAACTAAATTATAAAAATAGTGAAATGGAGCAGACACAGGGAAACTTGAAGAATGATGAAGGAAACTAAATTATGAAAATAGTGACATGGAGCAGACGCAGGAAAACGTGAATAATGCTGAGGGAAACTAAATTATAAAAATAGTGAAATGGAGCAGACGCAGGAAAACGTGAAGAATTCTGAAGTAAACTAAATTATAAAAATAGTAAAATGGAGCAGACGCAGGAAAACGTGAAGAATGCTGAAGGAAACTAAATTATAAAAATAGTGAAATTGAGCAGACGTAGGAAAACGTGAAAAATCCTGAAGGAAACTAAATTATAAAAATAGTATAATGGAGCAGACGCAAGAAATCGTGAAGAATGCTGAAGGAAACTAAATTATAAAAATAGTGAAATGAAGCAGACGCAGGAAAACGTGAAGAATGCTGAAGGAAACTAAATTATAAAAATAGTGAAATGGAGCAGACGCAGGAAAACGTGAATAATACTGAAGGAAACTAAATTATAAAAATAGTAAAATGGAGCAGACGCAAGAAAACGTGAAGAATGCTGAAGGAAACTAAATTATAAAAATAGTGAAATGGAGCAGACGCAGGAAAACGTGAAGAATGCTGAAGGAAACTAAATTATAAAAATAGTAAAATGGAGCAGACGCAGGAAAACGTGAAGAATGCTGAAGGAAACTAAATTATAAAAATAGTGAAATGGAGCAGACGCAGGAAAACGGGAAGAATGCTGAAGGAAACAAAATTATAAAAATAGGAAAATGCTGCAGACGCAGGAAAACGTGAAGAATGATGAAGGAAACTAAATTATATAAATAGTAAAATGGAGCAGACGCAGGGAAACGTGAATAATGCTGAAGGAAACTAAATTATAAAAATAGTGAAATGGAGCAGACGCAGGGAAACTTGAAGAATGATGAAGGAAACTAAATTATGAAAATAGTGACATGGAGCAGACGCAGGAAAACGTGAAGAATGCTGAGGGAAACTAAATTATAAAAATAGTGAAATGGAGCAGACGCAGGAAAACGTGAAGAATGCTGAAGGAAACTAAATTATAAAAATAGTGATATTGAGCAGACGTAGGAAAACCTGTAAAATGCTGAAGGAAACTAAATTATAAAAATAGTATAATGGAGCAGACGCAGGAAAACGTGAAGAATGCTGAAGGAAACTAAATTATAAAAATAGTGAAATGGAGCAGACACAGGAAAACGTGAATAATGCTGAAGGAAACTAAATTATAAAAATAGTGAAATGGAGCAGACGCAGGGAAACTTGAAGAATGATGAAGGAAACTAAATTATGAAAATAGTGACATGGAGCAGACGCAGGAAAACGTGAATAATGCTGAGGGAAACTAAATTATAAAAATAGTGAAATGGAGCAGACGCAGGAAAACGTGAAGAATTCTGAAGTAAACTAAATTATAAAAATAGTAAAATGGAGCAGACGCAGGAAAACGTGAAGAATGCTGAAGGAAACTAAATTATAAAAATAGTGAAATTGAGCAGACGTAGGAAAACGTGAAAAATCCTGAAGGAAACTAAATTATAAAAATAGTATAATGGAGCAGACGCAAGAAATCGTGAAGAATGCTGAAGGAAACTAAATTATAAAAATAGTGAAATGAAGCAGACGCAGGAAAACGTGAAGAATGCTGAAGGAAACTAAATTATAAAAATAGTGAAATGGAGCAGACGCAGGAAAACGTGAATAATACTGAAGGAAACTAAATTATAAAAATAGTAAAATGGAGCAGACGCAAGAAAACGTGAAGAATGCTGAAGGAAACTAAATTATAAAAATAGTGAAATGGAGCAGACGCAGGAAAACGTGAAGAATGCTGAAGGAAACTAAATTATAAAAATAGTAAAATGGAGCAGACGCAGGAAAACGTGAAGAATGCTGAAGGAAACTAAATTATAAAAATAGTGAAATGGAGCAGACGCAGGAAAACGGGAAGAATGCTGAAGGAAACAAAATTATAAAAATAGGAAAATGCTGCAGACGCAGGAAAACGTGAAGAATGATGAAGGAAACTAAATTATAAAAATAGTAAAATGGAGCAGACGCAGGGAAACGTGAATAATGCTGAAGGAAACTAAATTATAAAAATAGTGAAATGGAGCAGACGCAGGGAAACTTGAAGAATGATGAAGGAAACTAAATTATGAAAATAGTGGCATGGAGCAGACGCAGGAAAACGTGAAGAATGCTGAGGGAAACTAAATTATAAAAATAGTGAAATGGAGCAGACGCAGGAAAACGTGAAGAATGCTGAAGGAAACTAAATTATAAAAATAGTGATATTGAGCAGACGTAGGAAAACCTGAAAAATGCTGAAGGAAACTAAATTATAAAAATAGTATAATGGAGCAGACGCAGGAAAACGTGAAGAATGCTGAAGGAAACTAAATTATAAAAATAGTGAAATGGAGCAGACACAGGAAAACGTGAAAAATGCTGAAGGAATCTAAATTATAAAAATAGTAAAATGGAGCAGACGCAGAAAAACGAGAAGAATACTGAAGGAAACTAAATTATAAAAATAGTAAAATGGTGCAGACGCAAGAAAACGTGAAGAATTCTGAAGGAAACTAAATTATAAAAATAGTGAAATGGAGCAGACGCAGGAAAACGTGAAGAATGCTGAAAGAAACTAAATTATAAAAATAGTAAAATGGAGCAGATGCAGGAAAACGTGAAGAATGCTGAAGGAAACTAAATTATAAAAATAGTGAAATGGAGCAGACGCAGGAAACCGGGAAGAATACTGAAGGAAACAAAATTATAAAAATACTAAAATGCAGCAGACGCAGGAAAACTTGAAGAATGCTGAAGGAAACTAAATTATATAGATAGTAAAATGGAGCAGACGCAGGAAAACGTGAATAATGCTGAAGGAAACTAAATTATAAAAATATGAAATGGAGCAGACGCCGGAAAACATGAAGAATTCTGAAGGAAACTAAATTATAAAAATAGTAAAATGGAGCAGACGCAGGAAAACGTGAAGAATACTGAAGGAAACTAAATTATAAAAATAGTGAAATGGAGCAGACACAGGAAAACGTGAAAAATGCTGAAGGAAACTAAATTAAAAAATAGTAAAATGGAGCAGACGCAGAAAAACGTGAAGAATGCTGAAGGAAACTAAATTATAAAAATTGTGAAACGGAGCAGACGTAGGAAAACATGAAGAATGCTGACGGAAACTAAATTATAAAAATAGTAAAATGGAGCAGACGCAGGAAAACGTGAAGAATGCTGAAGGAAAATAAATTATAAAAATAGTGAAATGGAGCAGACGCAGGAAAACGTGAAAAATGCTGAAGGATACTAAATTATAAAAATAGTAAAATGGAGCAGACGCAGGAAATCGTGAAGAATGCTGAAGGAAACTAAATTATAAAAATATTCAAATGGAGCAGACGTAGGAAAACATGAAGAATGCTGACGGAAACTAAATTATAAAAATAGTGAAAGGGAGCAGGCGCAGGAAAACATGAAGAATGCTGAAGGAAACTAAATTATAAAAATAGTGAAATGGAGCAGACGCTGGAAAACGTAAAGAATGCTGAATGAAACTAAATTATAAAAATAGTGAAATGGAGCAGACTCAGGAAAACGTGAAGAATGCTGAAGGAATCTAAATTATAAAAATAGTGAAATGGAGCAGATGCAGGAAAACGTGAAGAATGCTGAAGGAAACTAAATTATAAAAATAGTGAAATGGAGCAGACGCAGGAAAACGGGAAGAATGCTGAAGGAAACAAAATTATAAAAATAGTAAAATGCAGCAGACGCAGGAAAACGTGAAGAATGATGAAGGAAACTAAATTATATAAATAGTAAAATAGAGCAGACGCAGGAAAACGTGAATAATGCTGAAGGAAACTAAATTATAAAAATAGTGAAGTGGAGCAGACGCAGGGAAACTTGAAGAATGATGAAGGAAACTAAATTATGAAAATAGTGACATGGAGCAGACGCAGGAAAACGTGAAGAATGCTGAAGGAAACTAAATTATAAAAATAGTAAAATTGAGCAGACGCGGGAAATCGTGAAGAATGCTGAAGGAAACTAAATTATAATAATAGTAAAATGGAGCAGACGCAGGAAAACGTGAAGAATGCTGAAGTTAACTAAATTATATAAATAGTAAAATGGAGCAGACGCAGGAAAACGTGAAGAATACTGAAGGAAACTAAATTATAAAAATAGTGAAATGGAGCAGACGCAGGAAAACTTGAAGAATGCTGAATGAAACTAAATTATGAAAATAGTGACATGGAGCAGACGCAGGAAAACGTAAAGAATGCTGAATGAAACTAAATTATAAAAATAGTGAAATGGAGCAGACTCAGGAAAACGTGAAGAATGCTGAAGGAATCTAAATTATAAAAATAGTGAAATGGAGCAGATGCAGGAAAACGTGAAGAATGCTGAAGGAAACTAAATTATAAAAATAGTGAAATGGAGCAGACGCAGGAAAACGGGAAGAATGCTGAAGGAAACAAAATTATAAAAATAGTAAAATGCAGCAGACGCAGGAAAACGTGAAGAATGATGAAGGAAACTAAATTATATAAATAGTAAAATAGAGCAGACGCAGGAAAACGTGAATAATGCTGAAGGAAACTAAATTATAAAAATAGTGAAGTGGAGCAGACGCAGGGAAACTTGAAGAATGATGAAGGAAACTAAATTATGAAAATAGTGACATGGAGCAGACGCAGGAAAACGTGAAGAATGCTGAAGGAAACTAAATTATAAAAATAGTAAAATTGAGCAGACGCGGGAAATCGTGAAGAATGCTGAAGGAAACTAAATTATAATAATAGTAAAATGGAGCAGACGCAGGAAAACGTGAAGAATGCTGAAGTTAACTAAATTATATAAATAGTAAAATGGAGCAGACGCAGGAAAACGTGAAGAATACTGAAGGAAACTAAATTATAAAAATAGTGAAATGGAGCAGACGCAGGAAAACTTGAAGAATGCTGAATGAAACTAAATTATGAAAATATGAAATGGAGCAGACGCCGGAAAACGTGAAGAATTCTGAAGGAAACTAAATTATAAAAATAGTAAAATGGAGCAGACGCAGGAAAACGTGAAGAATGCTGAAGGAAACTAAATTATAAAAATAGTGAAATGGAGCAGACACAGGAAAACGTGAAAAATGCTGAAGGAAACTAAATTATAAAAATAGTAAAATGGAGCAGACGCAGAAAAACGTGAAGAATGCTGAAGGAAACTAAATTATAAAAATTGTGAAACGGAGCAGACGTAGGAAAACATGAAGAATGCTGACGGAAACTAAATTATAAAAATAGTAAAATGGAGCAGACGCAGGAAAACGTGAAGAATGCTGAAGGAAAATAAATTATAAAAATCGTGAAATGGAGCAGACGCAGGAAAACGTGAAAAATGCTGAAGGATACTAAATTATAAAAATAGTAAAATGGAGCAGACGCAGGAAATCGTGAAGAATGCTGAAGGAAACTAAATTATAAAAATAGTAAAATGGATCAGACGCCGGAAAACATGAAGAATGCTGACTGAAACTAAATTATAAAAATAGTGAAATGGAGCAGGCGCAGGAAAACATGAAGAATGCTGAAGGAAACTAAATTATAAAAATAGTGAAATGGAGCAGACGCTGGAAAACGTAAAGAATGCTGAATGAAACTAAATTATAAAAATAGTGAAATGGAGCAGACGCAGGAAAACGTGAAGAATGCTGACTGAAACTAAATTATAAAAATAGTGAAATGGAGCAGGTGCAGGAAAACGTGAAGAATGCTGAAGGAAACTAAATTATAAAAATAGTGAAATGGAGCAGACGCAGGAAAACGGGAAGAATGCTGAAGGAAACAAAATTATAATAATAGTAAAATGCAGCAGACGCAGGAAAACGTGAAGAATGATGAAGGAAACTAAATTATATAAATAGTAAAATGGAGCAGACGCAGGAAAACGTGAATAATGCTGAAGGAAACTAAATTATAAAAATAGTGAAATGGAGCAGACGCAGGGAAACTTGAAGAATGATGAAGGAAACTAAATTATGAAAATAGTGACATGGAGCAGACGCAGGAAAACGTGAAGAATGCTGAAGGAAACTAAATTATAAAAATAGTAAAATGGAGCAGACGCGGGAAATCGTGAAGAATGCTGAAGGAAACTAAATTATAATAATAGTAAAATGGAGCAGACGCAGGAAAACGTGAAGAATGCTGAAGGAAACTAAATTATATAAATAGTAAAATGGAGCAGACGCAGGAAAACGTGAAGAATGCTGAAGGAAACTAAATTATAAAAATAGTGAAATGGAGCAGACGCAGGAAAACTTGAAGAATGCTGAATGAAACTAAATTATGAAAATATGAAATGGAGCAGACGCCGGAAAACGTGAAGAATTCTGAAGGAAACTAAATTATATAAATAGTAAAATGGAGCAGACGCAGGAAAACGTGAAGAATGCTGAAGGAAACTAAATTATAAAAATAGTGAAATGGAGCAGGTGCAGGAAAACGTGAAGAATGCTGAAGGAAACTAAATTATAAAAATAGTGAAATGGAGCAGACGCTGGAAAACGTAAAGAATGCTGAATGAAACTAAATTATAAAAATAGTGAAATGGAGCAGACTCAGGAAAACGTGAAGAATGCTGACTGAAACTAAATTATAAAAATAGTGAAATGGAGCAGGTGCAGGAAAACGTGAAGAATGCTGAAGGAAACTAAATTATAAAAATAGTGAAATGGAGCAGACGCAGGAAAACGGGAAGAATGCTGAAGGAAACAAAATTATAATAATAGTAAAATGCAGCAGACGCAGGAAAACGTGAAGAATGATGAAGGAAACTAAATTATATAAATAGTAAAATGGAGCAGACGCAGGAAAACGTGAATAATGCTGAAGGAAACTAAATTATAAAAATAGTGAAATGGAGCAGACGCAGGGAAACTTGAAGAATGATGAAGGAAACTAAATTATGAAAATAGTGACATGGAGCAGACGCAGGAAAACGTGAAGAATGCTGAAGGAAACTAAATTATAAAAATAGTGAAATGGAGCAGACGCAGGAAAACGGGAAGAATGCTGAAGGAAACAAAATTATAAAAATAGTAAAATGCAGCAGACGCAGGAAAACGTGAAGAATGATGAAGGAAACTAAATTATATAAATAGTAAAATGGAGCAGACGCAGGAAAACGTGAATAATGCTGAAGGAAACTAAATTATAAAAATAGTGAAGTGGAGCAGACGCAGGGAAACTTGAAGAATGATGAAGGAAACTAAATTATGAAAATAGTGACATGGAGCAGACGCAGGAAAACGTGAAGAATGCTGAAGGAAACTAAATTATAAAAATAGTAAAATTGAGCAGACGCGGGAAATCGTGAAGAATGCTGAAGGAAACTAAATTATAATAATAGTAAAATGGAGCAGACGCAGGAAAACGTGAAGAATGCTGAAGTTAACTAAATTATATAAATAGTAAAATGGAGCAGACGCAGGAAAACGTGAAGAATACTGAAGGAAACTAAATTATAAAAATAGTGAAATGGAGCAGACGCAGGAAAACTTGAAGAATGCTGAATGAAACTAAATTATGAAAATATGAAATGGAGCAGACGCCGGAAAACGTGAAGAATTCTGAAGGAAACTAAATTATAAAAATAGTAAAATGGAGCAGACGCAGGAAAACGTGAAGAATGCTGAAGGAAACTAAATTATAAAAATAGTGAAATGGAGCAGACACAGGAAAACGTGAAAAATGCTGAAGGAAACTAAATTATAAAAATAGTAAAATGGAGCAGACGCAGAAAAACGTGAAGAATGCTGAAGGAAACTAAATTATAAAAATTGTGAATCGGAGCAGACGTAGGAAAACATGAAGAATGCTGACGGAAACTAAATTATAAAAATAGTAAAATGGAGCAGACGCAGGAAAACGTGAAGAATGCTGAAGGAAAATAAATTATAAAAATCGTGAAATGGAGCAGACGCAGGAAAACGTGAAAAATGCTGAAGGATACTAAATTATAAAAATAGTAAAATGGAGCAGACGCAGGAAATCGTGAAGAATGCTGAAGGAAACTAAATTATAAAAATAGTAAAATGGATCAGACGCCGGAAAACATGAAGAATGCTGACTGAAACTAAATTATAAAAATAGTGAAATGGAGCAGGCGCAGGAAAACATGAAGAATGCTGAAGGAAACTAAATTATAAAAATAGTGAAATGGAGCAGACGCTGGAAAACGTAAAGAATGCTGAATGAAACTAAATTATAAAAATAGTGAAATGGAGCAGACGCAGGAAAACGTGAATAATGCTGACTGAAACTAAATTATAAAAATAGTGAAATGGGGCAGGTGCAGGAAAACGTGAAGAATGCTGAAGGAAACTAAATTATAAAAATAGTGAAATGGAGCAGACGCAGGAAAACGGGAAGAATGCTGAAGGAAACAAAATTATAATAATAGTAAAATGCAGCAGACGCAGGAAAACGTGAAGAATGATGAAGGAAACTAAATTATATAAATAGTAAAATGGAGCAGACGCAGGAAAACGTGAATAATGCTGAAGGAAACTAAATTATAAAAATAGTGAAATGGAGCAGACGCAGGGAAACTTGAAGAATGATGAAGGAAACTAAATTATGAAAATAGTGACATGGAGCAGACGCAGGAAAACGTGAAGAATGCTGAAGGAAACTAAATTATAAAAATAGTAAAATTGAGCAGACGCGGGAAATCGTGAAGAATGCTGAAGGAAACTAAATTATAATAATAGTAAAATGGAGCAGACGCAGGAAAACGTGAAGAATGCTGAAGGAAACTAAATTATATAAATAGTAAAATGGAGCAGACGCAGGAAAACGTGAAGAATGCTGAAGGAAACTAAATTATAAAAATAGTGAAATGGAGCAGACGCAGGAAAACTTGAAGAATGCTGAATGAAACTAAATTATGAAAATATGAAATGGAGCAGACGCCGGAAAACGTGAAGAATTCTGAAGGAAACTAAATTATATAAATAGTAAAATGGAGCAGACGCAGGAAAACGTGAAGAATGCTGAAGGAAACTAAATTATAAAAATAGTGAAATGGAGCAGGTGCAGGAAAACGTGAAGAATGCTGAAGGAAACTAAATTATAAAAATAGTGAAATGGAGCAGACGCTGGAAAACGTAAAGAATGCTGAATGAAACTAAATTATAAAAATAGTGAAATGGAGCAGACTCAGGAAAACGTGAAGAATGCTGACTGAAACTAAATTATAAAAATAGTGAAATGGAGCAGGTGCAGGAAAACGTGAAGAATGCTGAAGGAAACTAAATTATAAAAATAGTGAAATGGAGCAGACGCAGGAAAACGGGAAGAATGCTGAAGGAAACAAAATTATAATAATAGTAAAATGCAGCAGACGCAGGAAAACGTGAAGAATGATGAAGGAAACTAAATTATATAAATAGTAAAATGGAGCAGACGCAGGAAAACGTGAATAATGCTGAAGGAAACTAAATTATAAAAATAGTGAAATGGAGCAGACGCAGGGAAACTTGAAGAATGATGAAGGAAACTAAATTATGAAAATAGTGACATGGAGCAGACGCAGGAAAACGTGAAGAATGCTGAAGGAAACTAAATTATAAAAATAGTAAAATTGAGCAGACGCGGGAAATCGTGAAGAATGCTGAAGGAAACTAAATTATAATAATAGTAAAATGGAGCAGACGCAGGAAAACGTGAAGAATGCTGAAGGAAACTAAATTATATAAATAGTAAAATGGAGCAGACGCAGGAAAACGTGAAGAATGCTGAAGGAAACTAAATTATAAAAATAGTGAAATGGTGCAGACGCAGGAAAACTTGAAGAATGCTGAATGAAACTAAATTATGAAAATATGAAATGGAGCAGACGCCGGAAAACGTGAAGAATTCTGAAGGAAACTAAATTATATAAATAGTAAAATGGAGCAGACGCAGGAAAACGTGAAGAATGCTGAAGGAAACTAAATTATAAAAATAGTGAAATGGAGCAGACACAGGAAAACGTGAAAAATGCTGAAGGAAACTAAATTATAAAAATAGTAAAATGGAGCAGACGCCGAAAAACGTAAGGAATGCTGAAGGAAACTAAATTATAAAAATTGTGAAACGGAGCAGACGTAGGAAAACATGAAGAATGCTGACGGAAACTAAATTATAAAAATAGTAAAATGCAGCAGACGCAGGAAAACGTGAAGAATGCTGAAGGAAAATAAATTATAAAAATAGTCAAATGGAGCAGACGTAGGAAAACATGAAGAATGCTGACGGAAACTAAATTATAAAAATAGTAAAATGGATCAGACGCCGGAAAACGTGAAGAATGCTGAAGGAAACTAAATTATAAAAATAGTGAAATGGAGTAGACGCAGGAAAACGTAAAGAATGCTGAATGAAACTAAATTATAAAAATAGTGAAATGGAGCAGACACGGGAAAACGTGAAAAATGCTGAAGGAAACTAAATTATAAAAATAGTAAAATGGAGCAGACGCAGGAAAACGTGAAGAATACTGAAGGAAACTAAATTATAAAAATAGTAAAATGGAGCAGACGCAAGAAAACGTGAAGAATGCTGAAGAAATCTAAATTATAAAAATAGTGAAATGGAGCAGACGCAGGAAAACGTGCAGAATGCTGAAGGAAACTAAATTATAAAAATAGTAAAATGGAGCAGACGCAGGAAAACGTGAAGAATGCTGAAGGAAACTAAATTATAAAAATAGTAAAATGCAGCAGACGCAGGAAAACATGAAGAATGATGAAGGAAACTAAATTATGTAAATAGTAAAATGGAGCAGACGCAGGAAAACATGAATAATGCTGAAGGAAACTAAATTATAAAAATAGTGAAATGGAGCAGACGCAGGAAATCGTGAAGAATGCTGACGGAAACTAAATTATAAAAATAGTGAAATGGAGCAGACGCAGGAAATCGTGAAGAATGCTGACGGAAACTAAATTATAAAAATAGTGAAATGGAGCAGTCTCAAGAAATCGTGAAGAATGCTGAAGGAAACTAAATTATAAAAATAGTGAAATGGAACAGACGCAGAAAAACGTGAAGAATACTGAAGGAAACTAAATTATAAAAATAGTAAAATGGAGCAGACGCAAGAAAACGTGAATAATGCTGAAGGAAACTAAATTATAAAAATAGTGAAATGGAGCAGACACAGGAAAACGTGAAAAATGCTGAAGGAAACTAAATTATAAAAATAGTAAAATGGAGCAGACGCAGGAAATCGTGAAGAATGCTGACGGAAACTAAATTATAAAAATAGTGAAATGGAGCAGTCTCAAGAAATCGTGAAGAATGCTGAAGGAAACTAAATTATAAAAATAGTGAAATGGAACAGACGCAGAAAAACGTGAAGAATACTGAAGGAAACTAAATTATAAAAATAGTAAAATGGAGCAGACGCAAGAAAACGTGAATAATGCTGAAGGAAACTAAATTATAAAAATAGTGAAATGGAGCAGACACAGGAAAACGTGAAAAATGCTGAAGGAAACTAAATTATAAAAATAGTAAAATGGAGCAGACGCAGGAAAACGTGAAGTATACTGAAGGAAACTAAATTATAACAATAGTAAAATGGAGCAGACGCAAGAAAACGTGAAGAATGCTGAAGAAAACTAAATTATAAAAATAGTGAAATGGAGCAGACGCAGGAAAACATGAAGAATGCTGTAGGAAACTAAATTATAAAAATAGTAAAATGGAGCAGACACAGGAAAGCATGAAGACTGCTGAAGGAAACTAAATTATAAAAATAGTAAAATGGAGCAGACGCAGGAAAACATGAAGAATGCTGATGGAAACTAAATTATAAAAATAATATAATGGAGCAGACGCAGGAAAACATGAAGAATGCTGAAGGAAACTAAATTATAAAAATAGTAAAATGTAGCAGACGCAGGAAAACATGAAGAATCCTGAAGGAAACTAAATTATAAAAATAGTAAAATGGAGCAGACGCAGGAAAACATGAAGAATGCTGAAGGAAACTAAATTATAAAAATACTAAATTTGAGCTTACGCTGGAAAACATGAAGAATGCTGGAGGAAACTAAATTATAAAAATAGTAAAATGGAGCAGACGCAGGAAATCATGAAGAATGCTGAAGGAAACTTAATTATAAAAATAGTAAAATGGAGCAGACGCAGGAAAACATGAAGAATGCTGTAGGAAACTAAATTATAAAAATAGTAAAATGGAGCAGACGCTGGAAAACATGAAGAATGCTGAAGGAATCTAAATTATCAAAATAGTAAAATGGAACAAAAACAGGAAAACTTGCAAAAAAATCTTTCCCTGAGCTCAGGATACCTTAGCTACAAAAGTTATGTCCACTGTTCTGGGAGGCCCCTGGTTTTGCTCCACCCCACATTATATAGAGCGGTAAAGCTAACTGTTGAGGTCCTGTTCAACATAGATTTTTGCCCTGCCTGTGACTAGACCTGAAAATGGCTATCAAGTTGGCATGCTTAAATGCAAAGATCAAAGTAAGGCGGACTACTTGCTTTGTGATTTGTCTTTGCAAGGTCGATGCTTATATGTTGTCTAACGACTTTGTTGTTTATTCAGCATGCAGGGACCAATCAGCAACAGGAGTTTCCTTGCTGGTGAAGTGTTCCCTGGATAGAAAGGTGGATTTTTTCCATGTTGGCATGGAGCGGGGGTTGTGGCCGATATTGCCGTAAAAAGGGATTTGTTTCTGTTCGTTGCAGTTTATGCACCCAACAATCATAGGAAACATTATTCCTTCTTCCATCAGTTGGGCCTGTACCTGGTGGATCTGACATGCCTAGTTTTAATGGGAAACTGGAATTTAGACAGAGGTGTGTAGCTAGCAGGAGATGAAGTGATCGTAGCCTAGTTGATCTGATCAACGAATTTGGTCTTGTTGATAGATACTGGATTGATCATCCCAGGCAAGAAATAAGGACATGAGGCCTCAGTTGTATATTTACCCAAGTGGTAAGCTACCTGGATAGAATGTTAGTAAGAGTTCATCTCAATTTACTATACCGTCTCATGTTCTATTGGGTAGGCAATTAAGTCTACAGTCTTCTTTGTACTCAGATGGCATTAGAAACTTGCTGGACATGGAAGGCTTCCAGTTAAAGTTAACTAGATTAGTGCAGCAGGAATTAGTGGGGGTGGTAGTTGGGAACAGGTGGTAGGAGAGCCTTAAGTATAGCATTAGGACTTTCAACACACAATATACCCAAAGACTCACATTAGTAGGTGAAGACATTAGAGGATAGTCTGGCCAGGTTTGTTGCTGGGGGGATCCACTAGAGTGGGGTTAGCTAGAGAGGCTGTGAAGCTTTCGGCTAGCAAGTGCTACCAAGGCCAAGTAGTTAATGAAAATGTTTAATGAAGCTGTGAACATGGGCACAGACTTTCACAAGGAGGAAATACATCAGAACCGATTGTTACATTTGCCAGGTCAACACCCCGGATGAACATGTCCTGCGAGTGACCAATAAGCTGTGCAAGATATATCAACAGCATTTCAGGAACAAGTTTACCAAGGATCCTGGTCTCTGTAAACAAGGGTTTCACAGCTACTTTCCTTGGCATTCATCAACTGAAGTGGCTAACTGTGAAATCTATAATACATTGAAGAGGGTCAACAGTGGCAAGTCTCTAGAATTTGGTCTGCCCTACAACTTGCACTTGAAGCTGTTGCACATGTTTGTACCTATCTTGACAATGGTGTTCAACAACTGGTTCCATCAGGAATCTGTCCCTGATCGGATATCCAGTGATGTGATCATGGTGTTAAAGGACAAGCATGGTGGGTGGGAACTAAATGGCCCATAAATTTGCTGAACACTCGGTTAGATTTTGGCCAAGAGCATGGTGGAGTGTTTGTAGTCAGTTGCTGAAATTCAGTTGGGGCCAGAGGACACTTGTATTGTGAATGTCCAAACAATTCAGAGCAACCTGCATCTGATCTGAACAATCCTAGAGGATGTAGAAGATGATGAAGAGGCTGCACTAATCAACTAAGATCAAAAGGCTCAACTATCAGTACTGGCAGCTCTCCTGCAGGCTGCTGGAGTTGAAACCAACTCCTGTAACTGCCGTATCTCTCCCCCAGTGATGTGGTAGAGGTGAATGGGAGCCTGACTGGAGCCTTCACACTGTCATGTTTGTTTCATTAGGGTTGACCACTGTCACTTCTAATTTATGATCTGATGTTGGAGCCCCTTCTGTGCAAACTGAAGGACAGTGCATCCTTATGTGAAATCTGTTTACCTGGAAAGTGTTGAGCCAGAGCTTTTGCATATGCTGATGACATATCCATTTTTGTGTTACACTACAGCAACATTGTTAGCCACAACAAGTCTTCTGATTTTGCAGTTGGATTCTTAGAAATGTGTTGCTCTTCTGGACCCCTCCAGTTGAACTGATGATCCCACTGCATTCTTGGAGTGCTTGATCTGAACTTGTCTCTGAAAGAAGGTATGTATGAGGTATATACCATTTACTTCTTTACTCTTATCCTTTTACCAGTTGTTAGTATTTCTAGAAAAATAACAGTTGTAAATTGTGGCCAAAGCAGGAAAACTAATGATGAAAATGATAAAATTAGAAAAATGGAACTAAAGTAGGGAAAAGGGGAGGTCAATAGTGTTGAAAATGATAAAAATAGTAATACATTGGGAACAAGTCTAAGCAATAGAACACGCAAATCAATCTTAATAAACTACACCTGGCTCAACTATTTATGTGAGGATACTGACAGAAAACTGACATTAGCAACACACAACAGCAGTAGCTATTGGAATAGTGCTACCACAAGTTACTAATGGCATTGCCAAGCTAATCTCATTCTTCCTTACCAAAATGACTACAACTCAAACGGTCCACATTATCTTTTCCAAAGAACATTTGACCATCTATTTAACACTAATATATTTTCAGCACATTCTGAAAGATAGAAACTTCTATGTTTTTACAGATCACAAACCTCTGACAAAGGTACTACACTCACTAAACAATCAATATTCACCAAGCGAGTTGTGACAATTAGATTATTATAAATTTTACAGTTCACTTCAGACAAAAAATACATCACTGGACCTAACAATACTTTAGTCAATACCCTATTAAGAATGACAATTCATCACACAGACTTAGCAGATTTCAACTGTGTGTCTGTAGCAGATGAACAAAAAGACAGCATAATGAATATATCAGTACATGGGATGTTACTTTGGCTGCTCTTTTTATGAATAAAAATATTTTGCGACATATCCTTCAAGAATTTGAGGCTATACTTACCTCCTCTGTATAAAGCTATTTTTCAATATTTTCATGAGATATCCCACCAAAGTATGAGCTGCTGTTAAAATGATAACTTAAAGATATGTATGACCAAGTATAACAAGACTTATGGACCTGGATAAAAAATTGCCCAGCATGTCAACAAAATAAGGTTACCAGACATATTAAGACACCTATTGGTACATTTAGTAACTCAGATGCAAGGTTTACTAACTTGCCAGAAACAACCAAAATGACTGGGCAGACAATTTATCATTATAATATTGTCTATATAAATAGTCAAGGATGATGTGCAATGCACCCCAGCCTAAATAGTTTATGGAACAACTTTGACTCTTCCTAGTTATTTTTTTTTTTTATAATAATGCAAAACTTGAATTCATATTTGTTCAGGAGGTAAAAGCAAAAATATTGTAGATGCAATCCACATCAACAAGTACCCACACAAATATATACTCCACAAGATCTAGTCAATTGGAAGTATATTTTGTCTGTAATGACACAAAAAATAGAATCCTTTAGCTCAGTGTTATGAAGGATGTTACCTAGTAACAAGAAAGCGAATAAATATTTTAACATTCTGCACAATGGAAAGTACAATACTTCCATTCACAGATTTTTTCGTCACCCGTGCGAATATTCAACATGGCAGTCCCAGACAGTGACGATACGCTAAAGAAAATGCAGCAGCAGATCGACAGATTGTCTATGCAACTGGAGTGACTGAGTAGAGTGTGTTTGCGTCCAACATACAACGCATACAAGTCTCGACACCATAGCAGATCTAATTCGAGGAACAGGAGTAAACCAAATACTGGTATTTGCTGGTACCACCAGAAGTTTGGACAAGCAGTGAGACATTGTGCAAAGCCTTGCCATTTCAATGATCAACCAACATCTACTATGAAAAGACAAGCGGGAAAAGGCAACCCCAACAGCGCATGAAAACGGCGTCTGCTGTTGGGGAAATCAAATTAACCGTCTTTTTTTACGTCAAAGATATTAACTCAGGCGAGTTATTTTTGGTGGACACTAGAGCCCAGGACAGTGTAGATAAAAGAGGTCAGAGATAAAACCACAATGAGCGAATCATCATATACCCTGCATGCAGCAAACGGTACGGAAATCGAGACATGTGGCCAAATTTCTCTCACACTCAACATCGGCTTAAAATGATCATTTCCGTGGATGTTCAGTGTCGCACAGGTGAAAATTCCTATCCTCGGGGCCGACTTCATAGCCCACTACAAGCTCGCCGTGGACATGTCTACCCACACCCTAATAGACCAGACGACGCAACTAATGCCTACAGGCATGATTTCCACATATACATCCACTAAAATCTGTGCCGCACTTCCTGACAGCAACCCACTACAGCACGTCTTAGATAAAATCCCTGCTCTTACACCTTTCACTTATACGGAGTCCATCAAACATAACACTGTACATCCAGACCTCCTGTTTTCTCATCCCCTTGCAGATTAAGCCCAGATAAATACAAACTAGAGAAGGCTGAATTTCAGCATATGTTAAACCTCAGCATTGTACGATCGTCATCCAGCCCCTTCGCTTCCCCATTCCACATGGTGCCTAAGACACAGTCTGGGGCGTGGAGACCCTGAGGAGATGTCTTAACGCATAAACTGTGCCTGATAAATACCCTGTGCCAAACCTAGCAGACTGTTCAGTAACACTCCAAGGTGCTCAAATGAAGGCATTTTATTTTTACCAAATTCCAGTAGCTCCGGAGGATGTTCATAAAACTGCAATAACTACACCCTTCGGCTTGTACGAGTTTTTGCAGATACCCTTCGGGCAACGGAACGCTGCACAATATTTCCAGCGGCTTACCACATTCAATTGCCTACATCAATAGCCTTTTCATAGCTAGCAAAGACATGAATGAGCACATAGGTTAACCTCAGGTTTTCGAGAGACTCAACCACTTTGGACTTAAAATTAACTCCAATAAATGTGTATTCGCAGTACCCAGGCTAGTCTTTCTTTGGCACGAGATAGTCAGTACTGGAATTACACCTGTCACCGATAAAGTAAAAGCAACAACACTTCGACAGCTTCGCAGATTCTTAGCACTAATCAATTACTAGTACTACCGTCAGTTCATCCCTAAATGTTCACACATACTGACACCCCTGACAAATCAACTCCGTAACCAGGGGAAACGCAACGCCAAAATTACACTCAATGGTGAAGCTCTCATTGCATTCAATGAAGCCAAGGACGCCCTAGCGAATTTCACCAAGCTTACTTATCTTCGGGAAGATGATAAAAACACACCTATTTCTTATGACCGACGTTTCTTCAGAAGCAATTGAAGCTGTATTACATCAGCATACAGGCGAGGTAACTAAGCCACTTTCATTTTTGTAAAACTTAGTCCTCTGCCAAAAAATTCAGTACTTTTTCGCGTGAGCTGTTTTTTTAGCTATTTTATACACTACACTACACTACAGCCATCAAACACTTTCTCTATCTCTCATATCACAAACCCCTTATTTATGCTTTACATGCTAAGAGCGACAAATATAACCCTCGTGATTACCGACAGCAGAACTATATTTCCCAATTCACGATGGATATTCAATACATAAAGGGGAATCATAATACTGTAGCAGACACACTGTCACGCTCTAATCAATGCATCAAGCAAACAACCCCTAGATTTCGATACGTTAGTCGACGAGCAACAAAGGGACAACACTCTGTCAGACCTAAAAGAAGATACATCTTTACGAAATGAGCCACGTTCCGTGCCCTTCAGCAATAGACATTTATGTAACACCAGTACAGGTCACCTCTGACCTTTGGTTCTTTCTTCCATGAGAAGGCAGATATTTGATCACTTCCACTCACTATCGCATCCTGTATGGCGGATACCAACGAAGTTAATAGGTGAACGATTCATATGGCCTAGAATGAGTTCCAACATTAAATGCTGGACCCAGAGTTGTGTCAGATGCCAGCGAACTAAGGTAAACCGACACATTAAATCACCGCCGGGACGATTCACACAACCTGATGGCCACTTTCAGCATCTTCATGTGGACTTGGTGGGTCTATTATCCGAAATTCATGGCTATCAATACATCTTAACGATAATTAACATTTACTATATTGGCCAGTAGCCATCCCTCTTCAGTACACCATGGCAGAATCTGTTGCTAAGGCAATATTGCGGGAATGGATTTCCATTTTTGGCTGCCCCTCGGTTATAACTACAGATCATGGTCCACACTTCCAGTCAACATTATTCAAGGAATTCGTGAACTTGCTTGGAGCTACCCATATCTCGACAACTGCATATCACCCTTATGCAAATAGCCTTGTCGAGAGGTTCCACCATCAACTTAAAGCCGCATTAAGAAGTTCTGACACTGCCCAAACTTGACTGGAGAAATTACCGTTAGTTATGCTTTCATTACGAACCCTGATCAAGAAGATCTTCAGTGCACTCCTGCAGATCTTGTCTTTAGTACATCGTTCACATTAATTTCTGGACAGAAACACTGCTATACGGCCAATCTCTACCTTTATACAGTATCTTCAACATAGAATGGCTGAACTATCATTCTCTCCTACATGAGTACACTCTAAGGAGGTTTACCTTCCCAAATCTTTACAAGACTGTGAATACGTCTTCGTTAGACAAAAGACGCAGTAAAAAAAAAAACGCTAAACCCTAATTACTCCAGACCTTTTAAAGTACTTTCATGACAACCAAAGTATTTTACCATTCAGATATACAATGGCCAGTCAAACATCACTATCAACCGTCTGAAACCGGCATATCTTGAGCAAGCTGCCAAACAACTTCATCCGAACCGGCAACAATCCAGCATTCCGCAGCAACCAGCATTATCATCGTCAAACCAAAGTCAGAAGTCCACTTCACAATCAGAACCACTGTTTACCAAAACCGGTAGAAGGGTGAATTGGCCTTCTAAGTATCGCTCCTACATGACATATTAAAGAATTTTGTTATAATTTCTTTAATCTCCGGTGGGGTGATGTGCTGATCTGTTACACACGAACATACATACATACATACAAATACAAATCACATACAATGCCAAGCATTAATTGGTTAATCACCACTACATTATTATAGGCAATTTATCAATCATAGCAATGCGACAATTTTGTAATCGCTCTATTTTTATGTCGTCAGTTTTGTGCACTTTTGGGAGAAACGGATCACAGAAGCTTTCTTAAGTCTCTCCAAATCTTGCTCGCTGATTGGTCGATGCCAACCAATCAGATCGTCCACAGGTGAAGAATAATTCTTCCCATGCAGCAAACTGTATCCTACAGTCACTTATTTAAGCAAGAATTTTCTGACCCTTTTCTAACATTCTTCCAGTGAACTTAGAACACTAAAATAACAGTTAAAGAGAGACAACTCTTATTTTATTCAACCTTTTCTTACTTAAATGCATGCTTTCTTTCACATCATTGTTTGATATTGTACATCTTGTTAAATACAAATTTTATGTGTAACAATGTCTTTTGGTTACCCTTTTCTGCATCAGCCCTGTTTCCTAATCTAAAGTTAAATTAATGTGGTGAAGTCTGCCACAGTTTTTTACTTTCTTTCAGTGTCTCTACTTCATCACACACATACAGTTTGTTAATTTTCTAATCCATCAGTCAAATAGGTTTGCTGCCAATATGAGAAATGCAATTTTCATAGCAATGAAATCATGTTATGGGTTGGAGTGACTGGAGATGGTGGGAAGCATTCAAGAATTATTACGTTAAAACAGCAATGCAAAGAAAAATTGAACCTACAATGACATGATTTGATTTCTTTCAAACCACTCAAGTGAAAGAAATATTTTGATAGATGATAGATGAGTGTGAAAAGAGAAAGAAATTAAACAAAAAAGGCAAGAAAAGCAAAATAGAGAGACAGATAGGAATAGGAGCAAGAAAAGAAAGTGAATAAGGAGAGAGGAAATGAGGGAAGTTAGACTAAAGAAACAAGTGAGAAGTACAAAGAGAGAGAAAATTGTGGTAGCAGTAGAAATGTAAAAGAAAAAAACAGTAAAAGGCCCTGAAAATTTAAGAATGAAAGGTCATTCTAAAGGGGAGGAAAAGGAAAAGTAAGGAATAAAAAGAAAGAAGGTAAAATGAAAGTAGGATAGGATGTGCGGGGTAAGTAAATAAAAAAATAGTGAAAAGGAAAACATTGAAGGAAATAAGAAGGGAAGACATAGAAGATATATGACAGGGACAATGAAGAAAAAAAAGATAAGTGTAATGAAAGCAGATTAAACTGTTGATCTAGTTTGTTTCTGCATGCCTCATGTGATGCTGCTGCAGTTTCAGTAGCAAGTGACCTTTTATAGAGCCAGGTTGTTTGTCTGTCACTAAAGTTAGACTGCTTTACAAGGCTAAAGGGATCCAACTACATTATTTACCCATAGTTAGGGAAGGAGTAGATTCATACTTTTCTCATAGATTATATTGTGATAGATATTGTCTCCTTGAGTCATCACCTGTGATCATCCAGTAAAAGATTTCAGATTATTCAATATCATTAATGCAGACTTCATTCATTCAATTCAATCACTTTTAAGCAATTTAAAAAGACTCCAATTAATTTAGTTTAGTCATTTTCTGGCTGATCTCCTAGCTTTCTACAGCAATCTTACCACTTTCAAACAATATTGCCAACAAATGTAGAAATGTCTATTCTTTGCATCTTCAACTCCATTATAATCCAGCTTGCAAGTGAAAATTTCATGGGTGAAAAGGAGTTTCACAATTGCTTTAAAATTTATTGAATATCCACCATTATGGTTAAAAAGCAAAACACTGATTTAAATATTTGAAAACATCTAATGTTGAATTTCAATCATTCAGAAAAAGAAATTTGATAATTTACAATTTTTAAAATTCCTCTATTTGTAAATTCATAAAATTGAATTTATAAATACTTCATATAAAAACACCCTTATTGTTTATTTTCAAGTATTTCATGAAACATTGCTTGTAGAAAAATATTCCATTTTTGCTTTGCTATTCTTCTCTACTTGATTCTCGTAATTGGGAAATGGTAGCATAATAGTGTTAGTGGCAAATACTGGCTGAAGTAAGTATAATGTACCCTTGTAAGTTTGGTTTTAAACTTTATTACCAATAGTTTTCATATCCAAGTAGAATAACAGAATTGGCTGTGCAGCAAGATCAGGTATACTTTATATTAGCAGTGAGACAAAAGAAAAGCTTGTTAACATGAAATTATTTGTATTGCTCATATAGTGGTTCAAGTCAGAATGTCTCTTTGTGGATGAGGGAAATGACCTGGAAGATGGAGAGTCTGTAGTACCTAGAGTATTGGGTCAGTTGATTGTGGTCATCAGTGGTGATTTTAACAGCTTTGTCCACTCACTGTGATCACTGACAGTCGTGAGAGGTGTTCTTAAATGTAGATGGTGTGGATCAGCATTGTCATTCCTTTTGCTTTAGCAGGAACATTTTTGATTGGATTCTTTTATATTGTAATTTATATTTTTTTGCTGAGATTTGATTTATGAGATGGATGTCATGCTTGGAGCCCCTGTGCAGTGATGTTTTTGTTTTAATTTTTGATTTCTTAGTGTTTACATCCAGTTGATGGGTTTTGTTGTAATGAATCAGAAAGAGATCTTAATTTGAAACAGAGTATGAGGATGAGAATATTGAAAGTGTTACTCATACTGTGAGTGTATGGGTAAATTACTGGATCTTTTCTTGAGTAATGTAAAAAATAATATTTATGAATAAAGATCAATAAGTCGATAGCCTGATATGTTCATTAGGTTAAGTTTATTGACAAGGAGGAGCTTATATTGATAAAAAATATTTGTTGTGTAAAATGCTGTTTTTTGTTCATCTTCATGTTACAAAATCGATTTACTTATGTTTATATTGGTGTGTCCAATAAATTCAGAATATAAGTCATAGTAAAAGCTTTTATTTGAGCAAAGGTATTCTCTTGATTTCTGATAAGTAGAATTCATTCCTCCTTGCTTAAAGATATCAATGTCTGTATAAGAATATGCATAGTCCTAAAATACAGAACATATTAGTATGTTTAGTATTTATTCTTATTTAAAAAGTATGTATAGAATCAAGTTATTTTTTTTAAATTTTGCAATTTAAGCACTTAGAACTGATATAATGTTTCATACTCTTTTTGCCTTTAATCTTTAATAAAAAATAACATTTTTCCCTTTCAGGGCTATCTATATTCTATCAACAACTAATGATTTGAAACAGTAGTTAACATGCAAATCTCACAGATCATTCTGATAGTTCAAACTTATTGGATGCTCCATAATTTTTGTCTTTATTAATTTGAATAAATATCAATGTAACATTTAAAAATAGTTTAATGAATTTGACATTGGTTAACAATCACTGAACAATCTTCCTTTATTCTGGAAAAAGGAATGAATATCTTAAAGAAAAAATTAATGTTTTTTTCTAAAAAATATTCTTTAGAAATTTTGTTTTGGAAAATAAGAAACATCCACTCCAGAAAATTGTAATCATGGAAAGATTTATGAATGTCATAAAAATAAATTATATTCCATTTTTTTTTTTTTTTTTTTTGCCAAAAAATATGGCAATGTTTCAGGAACACAGAAAAGAAATGCCATTTAAAAAAACTCAATCAGAATCAGTAATTGTTGGTCAAATGAAAACAAATAAACTTTTTATTGTAAAGAAACACATGCAAAATTACTATTATCCTTCAAAGTCCCTACTTTGTAAATGTTTCCAACCTTGAAATGATTGCTGTTTTTTTAACCAAAAACACATATTAATTAATCTGATTATATTAACAAGATACAATGAGAACACAAGATAAATCAAGCAAGCCTGATCAGCATGAATTTGATAATATATAAAATCTTTCTAATATATAAATCTTATGATTTTTCATGTTTGTCAATTTCTGAACCCTTCAAAATTATTTGGCTATCTTTTATGACATTTTACACATTTTTTGAGATTTTATTTAATATAAAAGATTTTTGATTTACACCTTTTCCTGATGATAATTAATAATGACCACACTCAGAATATACATTGTCAGATTGTATTAGGAAAGTCAATATTTTCACACTAAAATTAGTAATTAAACAACTGATGTCTATAAAATTTTCAGAATGAATTTCATATGTGAATTTCTGTTTGTCTATCATTATTAAAAGTATTGATAATATGTTTTGAGAGTGTCAAGATTTATTATACAAACAAACTATGCACAAAAACGTTTTGTTTATAAAGATATAGGCCTTAGAATCATATTTGATTAACACAATGTTACATATACCTGAATAGGCAATGTGGGCAATATTCAACTTTTCAGAAGCACTGTCTTGTATGTGTATACTATTTAGCTTAAAGCTTCTTGATTCTGACTTTCTCCATACAAAAACATCTTGTTCAAGAACTTAAAATAATTCTCTGCATTTATCATGAACTAATCAACTCCGAAAAATCTATAATTTTACTGCCTAAAACATTACTCAACATCCCACCGTTTTGTCTTTCAAGTCATGATCAGCACTTAAACTTACTATTGAGAAATCAGTTTTCATGTATTCCTCACACAACTTACATGTTTTTCTCTCAGTGATGTTTACTTAGATTTCACATCTTTAGCACATGTTCTTAATATTTTGCATCGTTTCTGTTTAGATTTGCAAAGCCAAATATTTTTTTTACTTATTACCCTTTTCATATTTACCAAATCTCCTTTTTTTTTCTTAAAGCTATTTTTTTGTGGGCATAAAGATCCAAGTTTGCCCAGAATTGTTAGTGATATACAATAATTAGTTAATTATTAAAAGGAGTCAATTATTTCTGATTAATCAAAAAGCAGAGAAAATGTATCTGACAATCAGTCAAAAAATCTCTCAACTTTTATAAAAAACAATAAAAACTTAAGCATAAAAACACTTTAGGTAAAAATAATGAACTCAGAGAAACAATTTTGTTAATATTCAAATGATTTATTTCACAAAGTTTTATCATAAATTATTTGCCTTTAATTCATATAATATAAAGAAAATACCAATGTAATAGGGTGATAACTGTGGTTAAATTTTTTTATTGCATGAGAATGCCTAATGATGATTTGAAGCAGGAAATAATTAAGATTAAACTGATAAAAACTCAAATATCAAGGAGAATAAGGAAAGAAAATGGATTTAAAATAATAACTAGAAGCCATTTGGAGAAGACTTCAGGAAGATATAAACCTGAAATAAACCAAATAGAATTCATTAAGATTTAGTAAAACTAGATCTTCTTTAATCTACCCAGTAGCCTCTGGGGCAGTATGACAAAAATTTATGGTCTTCAGAAATTTTCCAAATTTCAAACAAATATGCAATATGTTTATACCAAATACTATTTGTTACCAAAATTCAGGCTCATTGTTCAGCCTGACTTTAGTCTAAAAAGGGCCTTATGTTCTTGAATAAAAAAAGGTTATACAAGTGTTTTCAAAAAATATGCATTAAATCAATGTCAGAGATGCACAAACTTAAATGCAATGGTGTAGCCTGAACAAGACAGTCAGAGAGAAGATGGCAAAAAGATCAGAAGAAATCTGTTCATAGACCATTCTCTTTTGCTGCTGCTTCTGTCACTAACAAACACACACATGCCCAAATAGACAAGAATACAGTGCAAAAATGAATGTCCCTTATTTCTCTATGAATTACTGCTAGAAAAATTTTGCTTCAGTACACATGATAACAGTGACAATAACTAATTAAAAACCACTTTGGTTTCATTTATTTTTTCTTTAGTGTATGTAAAAAAGAAAAAAAGAGAAAGAAGGAAAAACACAGATATTCTTTAAATATGGAAGAATTATTAACTGAGTTAATGACAGTAATTATTGGAACTACAGAAACAACAACAAAATTTAATTAAAATAAGGAAGAAAGTGGAAAATTCATCAAGTTCCATCACTCTCAATGCATTGACAAATGCCATATCTGAATACACATTCAATTAAGATGATGAATTTTCTGCTTATTTTAGAAGATACAAGCACATTTTTAGAGAAGAATGTGGTGAAACTTAAACAGAATCAAAAACTAATACTACAAGAAATATCAGATGAAAGTTAAAGAATCCTAAATCTGATACATTATATGGAACAAATTAAAGAAAAAGAATGTGCATACATACAAGCTAAAGACAATGGAAGAAAAAGAAAAATTGATCCATGTTTCAGATGTGGATGTTTACTGTCACATTAAGAATTCAAAGTGCTACAAGCGTGGATAAGTAGGACATAAAATGTCAAACTATAAAACTAAAGCAAGGAAAAGTGCTCACAGTTAAAATTTTGTACACAGCATTGCAATGGAAAAAATAATTAAAGAAAACCAAAGAAAATTTGTGTATGTGAAAATTAATAACATGGATGTAAAAATGAAACTAGACAATGGCAGTGACATCACAATAATCAACGAAGCCTTCAAAAATTGCACATGGCATGTTGGGTAAGTAATTATTTTTTATTGGTGAAATGACTTGTAACATTTCTTTTCATAACAAGTCTGTAAAAGCTAAGTCTTATGCATTAAAAAATACTACAAACTTATTCAGTACTGGTTAGATGGAATTATTTGAGTTGTGGGATTTACCTATAAATATCTATTGCAAAAATATAAGTGAACAAACTCCCAGTTTAAAAAATAAATTTAAAGGAAGAATTGAAAAAATGTTTTCCAGATGTTCTGTCAGATGAGTTGGGTTGGTGTTCCAAAGTCAAAGCAAAATTTCAAGTGAAAAAAAATGTGTTGACACCAGTGTTGAAACCAAAATGTTGTGAATCATTCACAGCATTGGATCAAGTCAATGAAGAATTAGACAGACTTGAAAAATTAGGTGTGATTGAAAAGATTGACAATTCAAAATGGACAGCACCAGCAGTGTATGTAAAGAAAAAAAATAAAATTTGTGTTTCAACAGGGTTAAACAAATGTGTAGAATCCCATAATGACCCTTTGCAAATTTAAATGGTGGAAAAATTTTTTCAAAGCCAGATCTTTCTCAAGCATATTTGTAAATACAGGTTGAAGAAGAATGTTTAGCGTTAATAACTATAAATACTCACAAGAGATTGTATAAGTTAAACCGAGTTCCTTATGAGATAAATGTTTTTGAAAATATACAAAAATACAGATTCAAACTCAGCGAGGAAAAGTGTGAATTATTTTTACCTAAAATCAAGTACTTCAGACAAAGCATTGACAAAAATAATTGTCAACCAGATCCATTGAGGGCAAGTGCAATTAAGAATATGCCTCCTCCAGTGTTACTAGGTTACAAACATTTCTAGGACAAGCAAACTATTATCAAATCTATATACCTAATATGCAGAAATTGAGAGCCCCACTGAACAATTTGCTGAAAAAGGCATGAAGAGGAACTGGACTGATAAGTGTCAGAAGGCGTTTGAAGAAATCAAGAAAATACTAACATCAGACTTATCATTAACGCACTATGATCCAAAAGCAAAAATCATATTGGCTTCAGATGCTAGCCACTATGGTATAGGAGTAGTAATTCTACATAAATATGATGATGGTAGCATAAAAGCCATCTCACATGCTTCATGTTTGCTACTACTGGAAGAAAAAACTACAGCCAGATTGAAAAAGAGGCATTAGCAATAATATTTGTAGTGAAAAATTTCACAAATTTATACAAGGAATGAGTTTTTGTTTACAGATGGACCACCAACCTCTATTATTAATTCATGGTTTGAAAAAAAAGGAATAGATTACAATGCTGGAGTACCATCTTATTACAATTTCAGGATAAAATACCAAGAAATTAGGACATGCTGATGGTTTATCAAGATTGAGGACACTGTTATTGCATCATTAAAATGTGAAATAGAAATTAAAAATATATTATATAATGTACTGTGTGAACTACCCTGGAAGAAACAAAAGTAAAAGCAGAACAAGACATGTTTATTTCAAAAATAAAAAAATGACTAAAAGGAAGTAAGAAAGATAGATGATTTTTAGAATGCAATCCAAACTTGAATGCTTACTTGCTATGTGATTGAGTACTGATGTTTGCACAAAGAGTAGTAATACCTGTCATATTACAAAAGCAGGTATTAAATGAATTTCAAAGTGGACATCTGGGAATTTCAAGGATGAAATCTCTTATGAGAAGCTATGGGTCAAGACACTGAAAAATTAGTAAAAGCCTGCAAAGGTTGTATTCTGGCATCAAAATCACTGACTACAAAATTACAACCATGACTAAAAACAGATACTCTATGGTCAAGACTGCACATAGATTTTCACAAGGCCAATAAATGGATCACATTAACTTGAGGTAGTGGATAGTTTTACTAAGTGGCCTGAAATTTGTATGTGCAAAAATCAACTTCCACAATTAAAGGGAAAACTTTACACAAACTGTTTACAAAATATGGCATTCCAAATGCCATAGTCTCGGATAACAGTACATTGCTTACGAATTTTGTAAGATGTTCTCGATTGAACATATTACTACCCCGCCATATTGCCCAAGGTCAAATGGACAAGCTGAACAGTTTGTGGGTACTTTTAAGAGAGCTTTGAAAAAAAGCAAGTAATGAAAAAGTGAGCAAAGAAGCACTACAAAAATTTTTGAGAGTATACCAGGTAACGCCAAATCCCAATACACCAACAGTCATGTCACCGGCAGAATTGATGTTTGCAAGAAAAATTAAATCAGTGTTCAATGAGTTGTTACCAGGTCAGAAAAGAATAAGAACAGATAACAAAAAGGGTATCAAAATTTTTCAAAATTAGCGAAAAGTGTTTTTCAGGGTGTATAAAAATAGAAAAGAAATGTGGGAAGATGGCATAATAAGGTCATGAATTGGAAAAATGATATATATGGTAAAAGAAAAAAAATGGGAACACAAAATGCATTGGAATCAGTTAAAGAAGAGGTTTATTGAAGAATGGTCCACAAGTAAGGAAGAACCTATGATATTTTTGACGTAACAACACCCCAAGATTTTGTTGAACATACAATTATGATTACCAGAAAAAGGAAATGCATGGAAAAAGTAGAGGTCGACTCAAAACAAAAGAAATACAAAGTTCAATATGTGGCGAACTCACCAGAATGAGAAGGAGGGGGTGAATAGTAAGAAATAAAAAAAAATAATTACTAGTGAAAAAAAACTCAAAAGCAGGGATGTTATGGAGTAAATAAAACACCGCTGGTAGCACAAATGAACTTGGCAAGATGCCTTAAATAAAAAACTCAATCAGAAGTGTTCTGTTGGAGTCAGTCAAGACATAATATTATAACTGATAGGAATGAGTTATAACAAAAAGATTAAAATCAAATGGATTTATATCTGATTTTTGTACTTTTAGGTACTTTATGCCAATTTGACCCAATTGCATCCTGCACTTAGGGGAACCCTAAACTGGTAGTAACATTACATATATTATACAAAGTGTGCAAAATATACAGAGATGACTAATTATTTCAGAAAATATGCATTCTATAAAAAAGCATTTCAAAGTACTGTCAAATGTACAGGCTGCTCCATAAAAATGTGACAAATATGTTGGATTTCTTAAAATGGTATATCATATTTTTATTGCATATTTTGATTTGACATCACATTTAAAATAAAATTACAAAATATTATTATAAAATTAATAATACAGAAACTGTGGAAAAATCAAAGTAGTTCATTAAGAAGCTATAGGTTTAAAATTTACTGACAGATTTTATTTTAAAATAGATAATGAATCAGAATATGTAATAAAAAATATGGCGCACTATTTAAAAAAATCAACTTATTAATGTTACAACTTCTTGAAACAACCAGAAGTGGGCTCATACCTTTTTTCCAGGATTATTCATGCAAAAGAAATATAAACAGTCTCACTTGGAATTTAAACTTGGTTTAACAGTTTTGTTTTGCATGAGAATAAATGTTTCACTACTAAACACCACATTAAGATGGAGATACTTTGTCAGTAATGATTAGCTAATTTTTAAAAAATATATCTGTCTCTCTGTTCTGATCAGGTTCATTAATGTTTCAACAACCACAAAACTAACTTGTTTATGCTGGAAATATTCTGAGCAGACTTTAGTTACAGTTTCTAGTAAAGAGTGCATAATCTGGTGTGTTCAGTAATTGAAAAAGTCCAGTACACTCAAACTGTTGGTTATTATGACTTGTAATTCTGTGCTTACACAACCATCAGTAATCAATTGTGATGGCTTTTGTCAGTATTGAATACATGATGAAAATAAACTGTTTTTTAATAATAAATTTTATGTTTTTGAGGATTGCATTAAAATTTTATAACAAACAGGATAATCATTATAAGATATAACTAAATTTAGATATTTACACATAAACATATATTCATATATGTGCATTTGCACATGTTTATACACCAATATACAAATGCAAATATACTAATGATGAGATTCACAAATTTACTTACTGGTACTGAATTTTTGATAAACAAGAATCAATAGTTTTATTCATACTCTGTTCATTGGATGATATGACAAGATCAAAATAAACAACACTTTCTTTTTTGTTAATTAAATATTTTATAGATTTGGAGGAGAACATATCTTCATCCTTTAATCTAAAACACTTCTTAATGAGCTGGTATCTGTAGTTTAAGTTAAATTATTATTAAAATTGATTAATTTTGACCAAATTTTTGTCTTTAATGCATTTCTCCCAATGTTTTGCCTGTTTTACTTTCTAGCCTTCCTCAGTCTTTGTTATTCAATTAACTTTTTTGTGAGTATTCACTTATTTTATTAATTTTACTTTAACAAAAAAGGAAGGCATTTTTATAGCTATTAAGACTGTTTTCATTTTCCAAATAGAACTTTGGTCTAATTGCAAGAGATCAAGATTTCAAACCTACATACACTAAAATAATTCAATTTTTAAATTTTCAAGAGTTACTGGATGCCACAAAAACCTGAAGAAGGCAAAAAAATACATCATCTGAAACGGTGTAACGAAAACAAAAAAGGGGCCGGGGGTTCACAAAATCTTTGATTCAATATATATAGTTTCAGAAAATCAGACTGACTTTTGCAAATTGTAAAAGCGTATATTATCTAAGGGAAGTAACTCAGACAAAATATCTCAAAAGTCATCTGTCGACATATGAATAAAAATAAAAACACCTATTAAAAAACATTAAAAAATTGTGTCGTTGATATGTTCAAAATATAAATACACAGAAAATGTTTAACAGTTGGTTAAGAAAGAGTAATATCATACATATATACATATATATATATTACGAAATGGACAAAGTCCGACAATTTATTTAAAGACATTTTTGCTTAACGTTCTTTTTATAGATACAATACAAGTATTTAAGTAAATGCTCTGTTTATAATAAACAGTATTAAATAACATTTACCGGCCTGAATGTCCGAGAAATTTTCATAGAAAATATTCGTCCTTGGACAGGATTCGAACCTGCATCCTATACGGAACCGTCATTTACGCTGACGTGGCCGAGCGGTCAAGGCACGTCAGCGTAAATGACGGTTCCGTAGGATGCAGGTTCGAATCCTGTCCAAGGACGAATATTTTCTATGAAAATTTCTCGGACATTCAGGCCGGTAAATGAATAATACTGTTTAAACAGAGCATTTACTTAAATACTTGTACAGTAAAAAGAACGTTAAACATAAAAATGTCTTTATGTAAGCAAATATAGATCCGACAGTATGAAGAAAAATATACGGAAAAAAGTGAAAAAACAAACAAAAATCCTTATATGCAATTATGCTGTTTTAATGTTAATATAATGTCAACGTCGGACGTTTCGGTCTAATAAACCATCTTCAGGACATATTCATAAAATATAATTAACATTACCAATTCATGTTGAATTGATAATGTTAATTATATTTTATGAATATGTCCTGAAGATGGTTTATTAGACCGAAACGTCCGACGTTGACATTATATTAACATTAAAACAGCATAATTGCATATAAGGATTTTTGTTTGTTTTTTCTGTATATTTTTCTTCATATATATATATATATATATGAGTTAAGAAAGAGTAATATATATATATATATATATATATATATATATATATATATATATATATATATATAATCAATTCACCCCAACCAAGGTGATAATGCCACTAAGACACAAGGGGCTACTCAGTGTGAAAGAGAATGAAAAAGATTTTTGAAGGAACTGAAAATCCAATCCTAAATAGGAAACAAGGGATAAACCTTTACTCCTGTTCAAAAGACTAAGGAAGTGTGTGAACCACACATTAGGTGAACCTAATCCTATTAAGAAAAATAAATAAATAAATAAAATTTCAGAGTTTAGGCAGAGACAGAAGTATATATAAATTTGAAGTAGATTTTAGAAGGTAACTGAAAACAATTATAAAGAAAACCAAAGATATAAAAGCGAAAAAATAAGTATATATTCATTAAAAAAATTGTTTTACATACAAGAAAAAAAAATTGTTCTACATACAAGAAAAAGAAAAAGGTTATTCAAAAATGACTATGTAAGTGATTGCATGACCAGATCATGTTTTCATATACATTGACCAGCATATCAATAATGACCTTCAAGGAGTCCTTTGTATTGTGGGGATGAATGTTGGTGTCCTTCACAATGACCTCAAAGACATAGTGGTCTAGGGTATTCAAATCAAAACAGCTAGGAGAGCACATATTTTTGGAATGACATTATTGTGAAAATTCTCAATCTGAGTAATGTACATCATATGAGAAGGTGCAAAGCCACACTCTCAATCCAGGCATTGACCACTGTGTCAAGCAAATTGATCTTGGTGCTGATATTAACTCTGTATCCCTGCAAGAAGAAATGAAGTAACATGACATAGACATCATTACTCACAAATCCAAGGACCCTCACAACCAGTGTGAATTTAGTATCACACCTGATGTTCCTCATATTCACCTGGCTACTTTCAAGAAGATCACTAACTCCAAGTTGATAACTAGTGCTATGAGCACAAAGTACCTTTTCATTTCCTTTGTCAGAGTGAAAGATGCTATCTTAATGTTTTCAATGAGTAAGAAAAAAAAATGAGAATGTTTAAAATTGATGCATACTCTATGTTAGATCATCTTTTATGTATGGCCTAGTAAATATATGTTCTCATATACCTAGCATACTTTGCATACATCATAATATATATATATATATATATATATATATATATATATATATATATATATATATATATATATATATATTTAGTTGCCGATATTGAGCGCTTTCCAATAAGTACTGTGCATATATATATACAAATAAATAAATACTTTCATAAAAGAACATTATTATTCTTTTAATTTTCAACTTTTTATATATATATATATATATATATATATATGAAGAAATATAGTCTTAAGATGTGCTATATTTATGGTATAAAGTGCTCAATATCAGAGATAGAACGTGTGTAAATATAAAATATATATACGGGTCAGTGGTGCATTGTGGGTAGTCTATTTTGGCGGTTATTTTACCGGAAGTCGTTTATTTGTTTATTTATTTATTTGGGTTAAATTATTTTGCTTGTTTTTATTTATTTTAATTCTTTATTTTTTATTTTAATTGGTGTTTTTATTAACGGAGTAAAAATTTGTTTATATTGCTTATTTAATAGTTTTGTTTTGAGAAGATAATATATATATAAATAGCCGAGAAAAATAACAGCACTCATGGCCTGACGATTGCATGTAGCATGAAACAAACTGTCGCCTCTAAGTGTTAACTTCTATCTTCACTTTTATATTTATATATATATATATACATATATATATATATATATACATACATACATACATACATACACATTTTATATATATATATATATATATATATATATATATATATATATATATATATATATATATATATATATATATATATAAAATCATGGCCAACCTGTAGTACAACTGAAGGCAAGAACTAGTAATCTATATTAAATGTCATCCACTGGAAGTGATGATTTTCAGTTTGAGTATGTGGTAGTTTCCTGTTGTAGTTGGCTCAAGAAATTTTTGTTTTTTTATTTGGAATTACCTTAGCTTATTTAATTGAAATATAAGTATATGATTTAATTATTTTCTTCACACTTCTTATAATATTGAATGTTGAAAAAAATTATTTTGTGTTAAATTTACTGAGAAAATATATAATTTAGGAATCTTAATCTTGTTACTTGGAAGTTAATTTGACATTTTTCACTTAAGGATAATATTCTTTTTGCCAATCTTTAACTTTCATTTCAGCAAAAATAAATTGCGTCAAAAGGACAGTTCTTCCCTTGACAATGCTATTATACCATTTTGAGTAATATAAAGAGCAAACTATACCAAAATTTAAAAATGAAAGATCTTGGTCAGTTATCATATTTTTTGTTGGTATAAAATTTAAATTTAGTAATGGCATTATTAAAATGAGTCAAAAAAATAGAAAAAATATTAAAGAGATTTAAAATGAAAAATTGTAATCTGAAATCACTACCATGTGACTTAAGTGTTAATAATAGTAGCAGTCTAGATCCAAATGAACTTCCAGATAGCAGACTATACTGAGGAATTTTAAATCATTTAATCAATGACTTAGGAATAGAAATCAAAAAAGCTAACCACTTTATTAACTTGTGAGGCATAATATATGACTATGTTTTATGAAATGTAAGAAGATATTTTTCTAACACAACTGTTCAAGAACATGAGGGGGGGGGGTAATGATGAGACACTAATAAATGTATAGGTTGACAACCAGGAATCAATAAAATCAACAAAAAATCCCATATACCCCCCAGCAGAGATTAAAAATAGATTCATGTAAAATATCATTCTATAAGATCTCAAATTCGAAATGGCAATATATGTTTACATTATGCACGTTCAAGCGACAATATTGCAAATATGTTCACAAAACCAGTCAGTAAAATGAAATTAAATACATTTAATGTGATTAAAGGTTGATTACTTACGACTATTATTACAAATGAGTTACCTCCCATCGACTGTATTTGAATGATTAAAACAAGTACCTAAATAAATTTTAGTTTAAGGGAAGCTTAGAATAAACTAAAGTTCAGATATAGCCAGTGTTCTCTTTCATGAAACCTACTATCGACCCATCTTACTCTGATACTGTATGGACTACAATTGAAATTTTTCCTGCACCAAATTTTCTGTAGCTCTATTTTTTTAATCAATTCCAAAGAATAAGCAGAGTGCATCACATATTTTGTCCTCTATTTGATTTGGTTCTTCAGTTCTAAGATATGAGTTAACTTAAACCATCATAATTTATTATGTTGTTTACTTATTTGTTTTACATTAGGGAATAATGCTCAAAGTATTTCATAATTCTTATTCATACAAAAAATATCAATGATTGACTAAATACAAAACTGCAAACAGGGAAACAATTGTTTACAGCTGTTTAGTAAATGATATTTACTGTTCAGTCTTTCTGTTATGGACGGATCTAAATTCAATGAGCATGAGTAGGCTTCATTAAATTTTGTTCATATAGAATTATTATGGCACACAAAAGATTTTAAGTTATGAACGTGGAACAGAGCTATATGGTTTGAAAAATAATAAATGAAAATCATTATAAATTCTTAAAATTATTCTTAATAGTCCGGACAGAAATTTCTTTGGCCAACTTGTTATTAAAACAATGAATGAACACTTGTTTATTATTAATTTCATCTGGCTGAATTGAATTTGTCTCAGATAAATAACATTATGAACAGTAAATTTATTTCAGTGAACATTTAAAGTTATTAAATTGAAACAAAGCTATTATGCCTTGAAAAATAATGGATTAAAACCAATCAGGATATTTTTATTAATAGTTTGGACCAAAATTTATCAGTCAGAGTCACAAATTATTATATTCCATTCTGTTGAGATATACTTATTGGTCTGAAATTGATTTGATATTTGTGTTATTCAAGTGCTAGAGTCACTACTGATTGTATGTATACTGATGAAAAATAAAATTGTAGCACTCTGAATATGTAGCTTGCATATTCATTTTATTAAAAATTCATGCATTTACATTTTTATATTGACCGCAACACAAAATTTGATTACAACAGAAATAGTTTTTAATTTTTGTTAAGGGATTTGAAATATGCTACCTTGATGATACATGGTATTTTCATGTTGCTGGATATTCAAAAAGTTTTAATTAAGTCACGAACACTTTCATTTCCCATAGAAAAAAGTATTATGCTTTGGGATATACTTATTGAATTTCTGTGAAAAATCATATTTTCTAAAGCTGTGTGGTGTAAAAAAAATAATTAATAATAATAATAAAAATAATAATAATCATAAGGGAAATTAATAAGTAAGAAAGAAAAAAAATAATAAAATAAAGAAATAAATATATACATGAAGGAGACGGAAAAGAAAGAAAGCAAGTGCTAAAGTATATGGAAAAGAATATTCTGATAACAATTTATGATTTCACTCCCAGCCCTAACAGGTATAGAACAAAGATGTTAATTGGCTAAGATGAACAAATTACCACTCTTATGAGAGGCTCCATGAAAGTTAGATTCATGCCAACTGTGAAAAAATGCTTTCTTTTCCACTGGATGCTGCAGAGAATGAAGCAAAAAACAGTGGAAGTTTGCTGGTCTAGCTAATTGTGGCTAAAAACTACCAAAAATCACAGAAGCTCCATGCATAACTTACACTATATTAAAAAAATGAAAATGAAAGGGATGCCAAAAAATAAAATAATTTTAGCTAATCAAAAAATTAACACAAAGAGACTTTTGACATTAGCCAAAACCAAGGTTCATGCCAGTAGCCCGGGAGCCAGGTCAAAAGAATATAAACTGACAGCTCTGAGAATAGACCACCAGAGAAACTAGCCATGCATGAAGAAGTTAAGAGGTCATCTGCTAATGATATTTTCTGTCCTTCTTAGGGCAAAGAAAACACAGCTCACCTATTTCTAAGATTACTACTACTACTACTACTACCAAATTCTGATTTCAAAACTACCCACTATCAAGCCAAAACAGACTTTCTCCAGGCTGCTACCAAGGTCAAAGGTCTCACTCCAATCTAAATCAAATAAATAAATATATATTATTTATTTTATATCCTTTATTCCAGTTTGTTTTATTTCCAAAGTCTCAGATAAATAAATACTAAGACTATCTTGCACTTACCCTCACTGATGACCTCCTGACATAAAGGCACATCTCCACACAGTATCTGGAATTAATTTCAAGAAAATAGACATATATAATATTCAGTCAGGATAACACCAAATATGTTTTTTTATGATTCGGCAAAAATTGGTATAGCTTAACTGGAAAATTTTCACTCTTCTGCTGCATTCACCAATGTACTTTTGGTCTTTATAGAATTCTCTTAATGAATAAATTTCAAAAGACTGGAAAATGTACCTTAAGTGATTTTTACATAAAAAGAAAGGATAAAGAAGTTCTGAAAGGATTAAATTATGAAATTGTGTGAAGGATAGCAAAATAGTTAAGATGTTCAATAATAATGAATATTTTTGAAAAATGTCATATTTTTACTTAACAAAATAAATTATTTTGGCCACCTAGTATTACTTTAATGGGATTCTAGCATACTAACTTACTAACCAAACAGAACTTTACACAAAAACATCTATTTTCCAGCCAGTTTTCACTGCATCAAGTCTTGTTTCTGATCCAGTTTGCCCTTATAGAAATCAAGCCAAAATTGATAACTAACTAGTAGTTAGCAGCCTCTTCTTGGAACAGCTCACAATCACACCTCCATGCCAATTTGATTTCTATATAGAATTTTTTTTTGGCCATTTTTTTCATAAGTTTTTTAATATATCACTTACTGCTCTCCACCAATTTTTCTTTATGAAAAGATGTGCACTCAGGTTTGTGAATTTGTTTTGTCTTTTTCTTTAGCTTGCCAGTCAATCTCTTTCAACTCAAAAGTTTTCTTAAGCGAGTAAATTTCTTTTTCCGTCTTTTTCCTCAGGAGTGGGTAAAGGGAGTTATATTTAAGAGACGTGTGCTCAGTTGTTGCACAAACATACATACAAACACAATCTTTCTTTTATACATATAGATAGCAAAGTTAAATACAACTTTTCTGAGTGGACTAATGGATTTTATATTTTGCTAATTTTAATAGCATATTTTTTTGACACATTTCCAATATTTCCATGTGTACACATTCTATCATTAAATAAGTCAAGTGTATTGGACACACTTTTTTATATGCTGCTCTTTGGCATGGTAATGATAAATTTCAACCATAATCATTTTCATAGTTACATGAATGCTGGATATTAACAGTATTACACCATTGTACATATATTTCTGGACAGAAAACTGTTTACATACATTTTTATAGAGTTGCAGATATTTTCAATATGGCCACTTTCTTCTTCACCTCCAAGCTGAGTTTGATTTCGACATGGTTCAAAGTCACACACACACACCCCTGCCACTAGTTCAGCTATTCCCTCCACGGTAATGTGTAATATGTGACCTAATTGGGATAACTACTTAACTACATAGCACTAGATCTAAATTTGGTTGATATTTAACCCAAATATATTTTCCAGGTGTATTCACTTGACCTTTCCAAGATATTTTATTGTTCACTCATTAATATTTTTCAGAGATATTTTCCTGCATTGCAGGATATTTAATTAAACCATTATGTGTGAGAAGAATTCTACTATGACACCATTGCATAAAGTTAAATCAGTATTGTCCCATGCAGGTGAATTGTATCATGTTGTTTCAAGCAAGCAGTTGTGTTTGGTGGTCTCTTCTACTAGTGTAGTAAATGTATGATCAATGGAAACCAAATTTTCTTTCACAAATACATACAAATTTCCTCCAGGCACCAAGTTCTGTGGCATTGATGCTTTCCTGATAAAGACACATGTATGGATACCAGTCATTTGTGGAAAAACAAAATGACCAATAGCTCCAGAAGCTTCTTAAGGACTACTTAACATCTTGAAATTTCCAAATATACATGTCCTGAACACTGAGTTGAAAATACTGCATGATTTAGCCAAATCAAATTGGACATTTCAACATCCTGAAAAGACATAAATTTTTTTAATGTATGTGTGAAAAACACAAAACAAAATATTTGTTTGGGCAAGCTAAAGTCAGCCTTTGTCGATGATACATGGTTAAATTGGAGCATACCAGTCACTATACCATCTTCAGTAGCATCAGATTTTCAGCAATCACAAGCATTTTTTAACTTTTTGCTTTCTCTTTTTGGAGGAAAATTCTTTGGTTTTCCAAATTGAGGACTGTGAACTACAGTTTCTTTTTATATCTGAGAAAGATATATTCCCAAAAGGAAATGGCACCGTAAAATTTTATTTTTTCATTTTATGAATTTTCATGAATTTCAGGTTCATTGTATTTTTCATTATCAAAAAACAATTCCAGTTTTGGTTTGAAGAATTCTTTGAGAAATCTTTCATTTTCTTTAACATGTTAAAACCACTGACTAGTCAAGGAAGTGTTATATGGAGTGAAATTAAATGAGAATTTGAACATGAAAGGTTTAGAAAATATGCTGTATGTGGAAGAAATTCTGATCTTATTTCCATGATCTTGTCATGTCCATAAAGAAATACATAAATAAAAAATTAATTATATTGTCACTTTGTTGTGTTCATAAAAAAGTAAATAAATAAAATTTAATTATAGTAAAAAAAATAATTATGACAATTATAATTATCAATAATTCACTCATTTTAAACCAATGAGAATCAACCCCAATTTTCTCCTGTACACACACAAACATGTGACATTTTCACTATCGGACAAGCAGTTTACACAGACAGATCGTTAACATGTGTGTCAATGAAAATTTAATCTCCTTTTCCTTTTTCAAGCCATAATAATAACATTCATCTTTTAGCACTCAACAAAAATTTGAGGTAAGAGAACCCCAGATACTTCTTGTATTTTCTAACTAAATTATCTGGACACTCTTTACACACATAAGACTCTATACACTTTACTTATTCTTAATCTTATTCTGTCAGATTCTGATCCATATTTGATCTACATTTGACCCTAAACTCACAATTTTACTCAGTATTACTGTCTCATTTCTCCAACACCATATAACAACCAGATAATAAATAATACTTGTTTTTTTGTTTCCACATCTTGCTGTTTCTCTTTTTTATGACTATTTTTGTATATATTGTTGCAGCCGCCATTAGACGCTCCTTAGAAAAACAACCTTGATCTTCACAATCCCTGATCTTGCAGATTTAAGTCCCGCAGCATGCGAGAAACTGGATGACTGGCCAGTATGGTTGACTCCAAAACCGTACCTCATGAGCATCATATTAGGCAGCGCTTCCCAAACATCGGACAACATGGGGAGTAATTTTATATCTACGGTTTTCTACTCCCTCTAGCCAGGGATTACTTGAACAAGTCGTTCCACATATTATTAGCCACTTTTTTTCATCCTAATCCAAGCTTGCCTCCATCCATCTGAGGGCAGTCTGGGGATGGCCAACGTTGAGATTTGTCAAAAGACTTTGCGGCTTAAGTTCTTGGATCGAATGTGTCAGCAAGATGAGGGTAACGGCCTTTTCTGGAAGAAAGATGCTAAGAAAGCATTCCATCTTTGAGAAGTGTGCATGAAGGCGAGGAGGAGGCCTCCATATTCCTCAAGCCGAGTGCTCCTTCTATCGCGAGTGTTGACGCACTCTGGAAGACTTCACTCAGGTTAAGGAAGGCCTCTCCGATACCCGACTGTTGTCTCCTAAGGCATTATATCGGGTGTTAGTGCAGGGGGCTGCTCAAGATACTCTAAGGGATGAGCTTGGTTTGACAAGGGGGGAGTTTAGCTCTCTGTGGCTTTGGGCGTTCGGGTGGTGATCTCTCAATAACGAGGCATCACTCACCTGGCTGGTGTTGCGGAAGGCCCTCTGGGCCAGCAAAAAGCTCTGTGCAGTAGGCTTGGCAGTTACGCCAAACTACGTGCGCTGCGGTGTGGCCGTTGAGTCATTGGGGCACATCTTCTTTGACTGCAGTATTGTTTGGCTATTGTGCAAACTGATTGAGGGCTACATGGTCCACGTTCTAGGTGGAAAGTTCTTTGTCCTAGAAGCCAGGTCTGTATGTAACAATGTTGTGCCGCAATTGAAGAGGAATGAACACTATGTGTTCTTGTGTTTACTCGGCATTATGCGAGTCATGATTTGGATGCAATGAAGGTGAGAAGTTTTCCTCTTCTCAACTCGTTTTGTTTGTTAAGCACCAGCTTAAAGTCAAGTTAGAGTGGAAAGGAGGTGACTCTCTTCATCGAAATTCGGCAAAAGGTGGTTGAATGCTTTGAGTTTAGTTCACTTGAGAGGGGCTAATTTAGAGTGGCATCTGGAGGTGACATAGGCTTAAGGATATTGGTCGCCTGACTTAAAACATTTGTCATGTAGGGATAAGTTAGAGTCAGTCATTTTGATTTTGTTTAATTTGCTTGTTTTTTTAACTTAGCTAGGGTGTGAATGGTCACTGGCCTCTTTATTTTTGCCCCCCAACTTTTTGGTTCATTTCCCCTTCCCTCCCCATTTAGATGACAGAGTTTACAGTTTTCTAGTTAAACTGTGGAATGCCTTTCATTTGCAAATGTGTAATTTTGTTTATTTCTGCAGTATTTTTTTGCCCAGGTAACTCTTATCTCTGCCATGTTTAGATTGTAGGGGACCGTTTACTAACACTAGTTTTGTTTAGTTGTGTAAATAATCTTATATCACAAACACTGGGTATTCATTGTTTATTAACCCAACCACCCACCACCCAAAAAAATGGTGTATATATGGGGATTATGTAGTGGATGTGGTATTGTGGTGTATATGTATGGCAGTCTTGGGTGGATGAGATGTTTTGGTGAAAGGAACAATATGTGAACGATTGGGTCAATAAATGAGGCTAAGTTAGAAGTAAGCCAGATGAAGACCAGCCTCCCCACATTCCAATTTTGCCCTTGTGGCATATTTGTACTTTTGTACAATAAATATCCAAGCTGCTTGGCCTGGGGCCTGGAAAGTGTAGTACACTATCTTTGTGAGCTTCCAGTGCTTCATCGAAAGAATACTCTTCGACGTGAGTGATCCGCCCTGGAAGACCTATCACCACTCTGACTCCAGCTTCCTCAAGTGTTACACTTTGGCGTGATCCCGTCTCCATGGTTGATCCACCCTGGAAGTCGTATCACTATTCTGATTCAACCCTGTTTAGGGACTTTGTCAAGTGCTACACTTCGGTACGACACCACCTACATGGTTGATCTGCCCTGGAAGTCGTATCACTACACTGACTCGATCCTGTTTAGAGATTTGTCCTAACCGACCCGACAAATCTTCGTTCGTCATCAATCAACCTGTTGCCGACAATTCTCCCATCAGGCAGTTGACCAGCTATCGCTGCCGATCAACTATACACTTGTTTTGTCGATATAACCGAATCAACTTCCCCTGAGGGAAACCAGTAATACCGTACCTGACACTGATTCAAACATATTTCTCCATCAGTACAGTCTTGTACATTTTGGATAAATAAAATTGATGTTTATTGTTTTTTAAACCTCTGCCATTGTCCCCTCATTGTCTTGGTTGTTCACACCTTTCTTCCAAAGCTTGCGGAGGTGACATCCTTATCGGCCCCGCAACAATATAAATGTAAGGGGGTTTATAATTATTTACTCATAGTTATAACTTCCTTACAATTTTTGATTGTATCACTTTTCTAGTAAGAAATTAGGCATATCATACAACAAAATCACCACTCAATTTCTTTGCTCAGAAAAAAATTCCTTTTTTTTTTGTTCCAATGCACTATTCAACTGAGCCAATTGCTCACTGTAGCATCTCACAAAAATAATTTATTCATGTTCCAGTAATTAGTAATAAAGTATTTCATTTGATTCCTACCAGTCACAGAGAAAATCTTTTTCCATAAAAGATTTATGTTTAGGTTGAGATGTTAAAGTCTGTCTTGAATCCAAACCTAATTTTCTTAATTTTCAGTTCAGAATAAATAAATCTATTTTTCATTGCAACTATCTTGTCCAAAAATGTTTTTTCTTATTCAAGCAAGGAGAGAAAAAATGTTTAAACATTGGCCTTTCGTTCATGTGGAACTCAATCCATAGCTTGAGAATTTTCCCCAGGTCTATATTAATACGACCAGAACAAGCAATAAAGAAGTGAATAAACCTCAAAGATGTTTATTGTTTATCAACTTCAACTAAAAAAGTTTTTTAGTAACAGAAACTGAAAATCTAAAGGTATCCATTTAAAGGACTTATTTTAGTTTCTTTTGTCTGTTTTAGTTTAGTATTAAAAAAAAAAAAACAAAGAAAAAAACTGGTACATTAATACGAAAATAAAATTATCTGAAAGTGAAAGTCTGTGAAAAAGATAATCGAAAAAAAACCAACAACAACACACCATTCCATGTTTAGCAGACGCCATTTCCAATTTGGGTTTTGTCACGTGATAAAACATGGCTGCATTTGTGTTTTGACGTGTCGTTGTTCAAATTCTGAGGTGAAAACATTCCGTTATTTATTACCTGGGCGATTTTTGCATGTAGTATTGATTGAGTCAAATCTCTAAAACTATGGTCAGTAATTTTTTTTAAATTAATAACTTTCTATTTAAGAATAAAGTGGAGGAAATGAGTAAAGCTTACGTGTTATAAAAAATTTGTGCCTAGCCCATGTATTTTCTTCCGTGTATGCTTGAGTTGAGTCTACTAATGTTTATTGTTTACTTATGTCTTTTAAAAATTATTTAGATCTTAATAAAATTAGGAAAATACATTTGACTTTTTGAAAAATTACGACAGATTTCCATTTGAATTTTTATGCTTTTTTCCGCTTCGATTTTCATTTAGGGTTTTTACCGGGTAAACTTGACTTTAGAAGTGCACCTAAGAAAAGCTCAATATTTTATTTTTCAGGTTATTTAGAATATGAATAAAATTATACAAATTTAAAATTAGGATTTACTGACAAAGGAAAATGTCATAATCTCGATGTTTTTCTCACGTCAAAAATCTTTTTAGTTTATCCTGAATCTAACCCTCTTTTTAAGTGCGGTAGTTCAAACACTGCATAACAATTGGAACATCCTTTTTTATTCCTTGAACAAAGCTCATATTCTGACCCCATGGGAATTAATTAAATTTAGTGCTATGCAAAAATAAATCGTTTTAAGCGGTAACACGAAATAAAAAAATAGTGAAGCTACGAAACCAAAAAAGTGGTTGGAAAGTCACAGAAGCCAAGTTTTTAGGCTTTATCTTTTTTTTTGCTTCTGTGAGTCAAAAATAACAATTAATGATCCCATATATAAATTGAAAAATAGTCATGAAATTTTTCTTTGCGTAAGTTATTTCATTTTTTTTCTTTAGAAAAATAGCCTGTAGGTACCGTTAAATTTCAGTTAAAAAATAACTTTAAAAATACGCATTTTTTTACACATTTCCTTTTGATTTTTTTATTTGAAAAATAATAGCCTTAAAAAAAAAGAAAAATAATTTTACCGTTTTTTACACATTTTAATCGGTTTTTAAGACATAACAATAACATTTAAATTTTAAGTAAGTTCTTTAAGGTCAATTTATCATGGATCCGATTTTTTTAAATTAAAAAAAATAAAAATTTCTTAAAAATCAAATATCTTGTTTGAAAAAAATGAGTAAATTCCAGGATTAATTCACAGAAGTTTGGAAAATATTTCTTATTTTACAGTACGCTAAGCGAAAAACAATTTTAAACACAGCAAGCAAAGCAAGGTATCAACATGTCAAGTTCATAAGTCAAAAAAAATAAACACTCAAAAACAAAATGATGACAAAAATTTCCGCAATGTTTTTTTTTAATAAACTATTCACTTCAGTATATTCACTATATAGTATTCAGTAACCAATTCAATCGTTAATGAATAAGTGCTGAAAATTCCCCGATTTATTGTAAAATTGGCAGTGATTTTTGCTTTCATTTTATCTTTGGAAAATGCATTCGTGTTTTTACCAGAAAAAAAGAAGAAATAAAACTAAATCATTGCATTTTTCATTTCATTTTGCACACAACTTTTCAAATTCAAAAGAGGGCTTAAAATATGAGGCTGGTTAAAGAAAATATTTTATCACATAGTGTAATACATTGCTTGCTGTACGAAAATTAACACTCTTACTTACTTAAGAGGGAAAAAAGTAAAACCCATTGAAAAACACCAAAAGGCAGTAAACTTAAACACCAATTGTTACAGAAGAAATTAATTTCTAAGGAAAGAAAATAGAAAATTATTGCAAAAAGTGAAATATTGTTTTTTAATCAGTAAATTTTTTTTTTTTGTACACAGTACACCTCATTGTTTCTTAACCTAACCTTTTCTTTTTAGTACCTCTTAACTTGTGTATGGTATAATTTTATTAAAACTAATGTTAAATGACCTATAAGAAACCAGAAAAGTTTCTTTTAATAAATTAATAATTTTTACACTTTACTACACATTCCTATTTTGATTATTTTGGGAAAATATAATGGTTATGGTTGATTTGGATTTATTTTGAAATTAATAAATATTTAAAATTATTCTATGCTAAAAAATGTATAAAGTATCTGTGTAATGGTTATATTTGTTACATAAGTTGGCTACACATATCTGAGTATTCCTGTCTGCTAGGGTGGCTTACTAAAGTTTTCAATAGATGCCTGCTCAGGTGCATTTATGTTTGTTCAGCACCGACATTATCAACCTGTGGTTCATATTACAACTATACTGAGAATACTTTAATTACAGTTTCTGGTAGAAAGTGCATAATCTAGTATAATTACTCAAACCCTTGATCACAATGACTCGTGGCTTCATGCTAGCATGTGTTACCTTTATACATATAAAAACTATCATCAATTTCTGAATTGTTGACATTTTTAACAAAACCCTTTACTGTTATTTTACAATAAGCTAGCTTGTAAAATATTTAATTATCTTAAACTTTCTCTTCATCCAGCTTCTCATATATTAGTTTTATTCACTGTTTGGTAAGATTAGAGCAGTTAGGTTAGTTGAAAAGTTAAGAGATATATTAATATTTTGAGTAGATTTAAAAGGAAAAAGTTTATGCACTGCAATAGACTTTATTTTAGTCAAATTACTCGTGTGGCATATTAATTTTAAATTAAAGTTATTGAATAAAATATATCTTAGTGCTCTAAACTCTTGACAAAAATGGCCCAAAATTCATTATTTTTAAAATTCATATCAAATGTATGAAAGATTTTGATTACCTTAAGTTAATATATATATATATATATATATATATATATATATACACACATATATATATATATATATATATACACACACATATATATATATATATATATACACACACATATATATATATATATATATACACACATATATATATATATATATATATATATATATATATATATATATATATACTGTTAATACATTTAGAGAGCAAAATATCTGATTCCTTTTCATCTTTGCTTTTAGGATTATTCCAAATTTCTGGATGAAAACTTTGAAGTGAAAGAATGGGTTAATGGAGCCTTTAAATCTCACAAAGATCCTGTTGTTAGTAAAGATGTGAGTATGTACTTTGCCAAATTATAAGCCAATCTACATTATTCTATTGTCTGGAAGCACTTTAAACATTTGCAACAATGACAGAATTTGTTTATTTATACATTTCCTTGAATAAGAAATACATTTGAATATAAATCCATAGCTACTTATAAAATTTCATTAAAATGCTAGATAGAGAAAAGGTTTTACATATTTTAAAAGGATAAATGAACTTATTTAAATCAGTTTAATTTCATTGGAAAATATCTGCTGATTTAAAAAATTTTCCCTAAATCAGAAAACTTTAAAAAATAAGATATTATTTGCTTTGATAAATTTCTGCATTTTTGTTAAATTATATTATTGATTTATAATATATAAAAAGAAAAAATATACACAAAAAATTTCATTGAATTTTAAAATGTTACATGATTCTTTTATTCCTTCTGCTTTTGATACAGAGTCTGAAATGTAATAAATATTAAAATAATTGAGGAATGAAAGAATTCATCAGTAATCTTTATCCACTAATTTTAATATATATTTTTTAACAAGAAAGTACAAATTTAGCATTTACAGATATCCTTTTACTCAGTAACCAGATTATTTTTCCTTAGACATTTGGACCTTGTAAACATAACTGTTAAGACATCTCTTGACTGGTTCAAGTCATTTTGGATAATTCTCCAGTGGTAATATTTATAATTTTATATCCATTTTGCAATTATAATATGTTATAGAGAAATGTTATCTTCAATTGTCATCACTAACACAAAAGCTTGTAAGAATATCTACTTATCAGAGCAAACTACACATGTAAGGAAGGTCAAAAAATGCATCAGCTGAAACCTGACAAAACCAAAGATGAGTATTCTAATCTGAATTATTTAAAAAAAATATACTTCATCTCATTATGAGATATTTTTCAGTTTATAATTCAGTGAATTAATCTAATTAAGAATAACTATAACTTTTAGAATAATTATTATGCTTATGTGTAACAGCAAACATATAAATAACTAATTGTCAACTTGTCAGGCCTAGTACAGTTTTTAGTGCATGTAATTTGATCTTATGAAGGTGGATTGATTAATATGCAGCAATAAAATTGTCTTTATAAGAAGGGAAATTATATTGAAAAATTACATAAGATAAAGGCTTTTTTTCATCATTAGAATATAGACTTATTTTAGTGCCAACAAATATTAACAGCAAATCAGAAGCAATTATCTAGTGACTTTAAATTATTATAAATATCCGCCACATTATAAGCCATATTTTAATAAACTGACTGAAGTTGTTTTTTTGTTGCCGAAACACAAATGAGGAGGGACGGAACAACCAGCAGCACCGGAGACAAACAAAGCAAAGCAAATTAAACAGAGACATGTCTGCAGCATAGGTGATGGAGAATTCCACACAGGAATGAAGCAAACAAAGGTCAAACATAACTGGGACACAGAAAGTGAAGACAAACAAAAAGGAAACCATGACGTTCCATACAATAGAGCCACTGGAGACTCGCTTACTAAACAGAAAATCTGTCTGTTTATATTGAGCCTAGAAAGATTGGTAATCTCACTATGCAGACATGAATCATTTACATAAACAAATTCTAGACACCACACAGCCCACCACTGGAACCATGTTTTTTGCAAATGGATGTTCTCGGATTCACACCGGCCATCCTCTCCTGCATATGCATCACAACAAGTGTTGTCTTTTTGATCAACAGGGACAGGCAGCCTTATTGAAGGTAGCCAGCAGTTCATCCTGCCTTTCACTTCTGCTACACTGATAAAAGGGATTTTAAGTGTTTATGGGTAAATTTGTAGAAAGGTAACTCAAAATATATTCCTTTGTCTGACTTATATGTAACAACAAAAGGATAATTGTCTGTTGAATGCTCCTTCCTCAAGAAATGAGTATTACTTGTTGACTCCTCTCTGATATGTGATTAGTAGATGTTGGTTCTTCAGTTAAAGATTAAGAATTCACTTTTAAAAAACATTTGGAACTACAACCCTTGACAAAAATTATGGAATTAGCACACTTAGAGAATGTTCACTTAGAATAAGTAAACCAATAAGAGATAAATCACAAAACATTTTTATTTCATAGCTGAACATCCTAACTTCATAAAATATACCTTAAACTAGATTAAATTATTTAAGTTAATGGTATCATTTTTTCCAAGTTATATAGAGGAAAATATTATGGAATAGGATAGTTTTAACACAAAAGCATAGTACTAGGCTACATCAAAACATCAGGAAAATAAATTCGAAGTAATAAGCCATGAAAATAGAAAATGTACAACAATAGAAATGAAAAGCAAATGGGTTGAAACAGTAGTCAGTGTTTGTGACAGAACTGGAAGAAATTGGCTGAATGAAATGGGATTTATATACCGAAAAGCCAAATGTAAATCAGCACTAATACACAAATAGAAGAAAGTGGTTGGAAGAGAAACAATCATGGCGTGCAAATGATTGGATAAAGTGATATTCAGTGATAAATCAAAAATATGCATTGGCCAATGTGATGATGCTGGAACTTTTGTTTGGTGCCATTCAAATGAAACATAGAGATGATTGCCTGAAGAAAACAAGTAAATTTCTCAAGTAATTTATGATACAGTGGTTGAATGCCATTTAAAGGACCAGGGAGTGGCAATTATTACCACAACAATCAATGTATATTGAAATTCTGGATAATTTTCTCATTCCATTGATAGAAAATTGGTTTGGTGATGATGGAGTCTTTTTGTGGGATGATAATGCATCTTGTCACAGAGCAAAAATTAGGTATATAAAATCAATGATATGACTATCAAACAGTCCATATCTAAATTTATTTAAAGATTTATGGTGGAAATTAGGAAAAAAATGGTCCATCCATCTGCCATTCAGGAAAGTTGGAACCACTTTGATAAAGAATATTGAAAAATATGAAATCCATGTCTGAAAGAATTAAACTTGTTATAAAAACTCAAGAAGGGACAACTAAATATTAATTTTAATATCAATGAAATCCATAATGTTTCCTTCAATAAAGGGTTATTCCATCTATATTGCTTGGAAAAAATTATACCATTAATTTAAATAATTTAATCTAGTTTATGATATATATTATGAAGTCAGAATGTTCACCTATTTAAATAAAAAATGATTTTCAAGTTATCTGTGATTAGTTTAACTACTGCTAAATAAAAAAAACTCAAGTGAACATTTTGTAAGTGTGCTAATTCCATCATTTTTGCTAGGAGTTGTTAACTTAGAGAAAATGAAGTTAATGAAAAAGTAGAATTGTTATTGGTTTGAATTAATCATTATAATCATTTGTTGAGTTTTAACTGAAAATACATTTTTTTTTCAATACAAATTTATAACTAAATCATTTTTTATCTTTTCAGCAATATGCCACCACACTTGTTATGAAACTACAGATGTTTATACAGGTAAGTTATGAAAGAAAAATGTATTTAAAATATGTTTTCAGTGCATATCAGTGCATTTATATGTATTGCTCTAAATCAAAGTTAGTAAGAAAAATTAATCTTAAAACAGAAGAGACACCACTCTAGTTTTTAGCAACTTTAACATGTTTTGTTTATGGCATTATTAGAAGTAATTTCTTGCAAATTTCTTTGACTTTTCAAAACAATTCTGGGACAAGTTTACTATTTTATAGTTAACTTTAATATAATAGCTTTTAAACTAGAAATACCTATGAAAATTTCATGGTTTTCCTATTTCATTTTCTGATAATCTTAATTCTTAAGTTAATGATTGAATAAGTTCTATGATAAAATATCTATAGAAATTTCCCTATCATATTGTTAAATATTTGAGTCTGACATCTTTAACAAAATATTGCAAGAATAATCATAAATATGAGTGCTGAGTGTTACTTTAAGAAGTGGGTACAAATGAAAAGATTTGAAATTGACAATTTTTTTCTATTTCACTGAAACAGCTGTTAAGCACTTCTATCTTACCTTCTTTCATTCATTTTCTCACTGAAACCAAGTAGCATCACTAATATGTGTTTTTCCACACAATCAAAATAGAATAGTTCATTATTTATGAGGTATTGGCAGAGCATAATGGTCATTTGAACTAATGAAGGGAGAAACACAATTATAATAGGATAACATTCTTTTATTTTCAGTGAGTTGAAAAATGCTAAAAAAAATTTTTAATGAATATTTATTTTATGATATTTGAATAATAACCCCAAAAGGTTTTCAGTCATTTATAAAGTCATGTCTTTTTATACATGTATATATATCTGTGAAGGTGTAGGGAAATATATGGGTGGTTTGGCATATATATGTGTATACAAATACTAAGTTCACTCAACTGAGGAATTCAGCTAGAGATCTACTCACTTTCATTGTGATTATTGAGGTTTGAAGCACTCTGGGTATTAAGCTGTCTGGTTACTAAAGAATAACGAAGATGCACAAACTTATGTCTTCTCTATCTATTTTTTTATTCATTTCTGTTTACATTGTCCCTTTACAATCTGAACTGAAAAAAAAAATTTCTTAATGGGGTAGTGATGGCCTGCCATTGTAATTGGGTTTATCTCTTTCATCCTATACACAAATTAGTTGCTATCTAGAAGAGGATTCCTTATTCTCCCTCTTATGCATTGGCACTTGACTGTTATGTTTTCACTACTGGGGAATTAAGTGGCTAGAAGATAACACAAGTTTTCTCCTTAGACATACAAAGTAAAACAGTCTCACTGATTGGATGTCTGGTTGGTGATCCTGGTTAATTGTGATCTGGACGGACTCTTCTCTGCAGGCTGGAACAACTACTCACTGGAAGTATAGTGGATCCCTCTATTTCTGGGATCATGGTTCTTTCAGGTGTTTGGTTACAAAATCAATTTGCATATGTGCATAGTAACAGGGTCAAAGCAGAGTGAGTGTTGGATTTACTTTGTTTTACCTAATCCTAAATATTTGTTTTTAAATTTTATTAGTAGGTGTCCCAAAGTGCCCTATGAAAATATGTTAAAAAAGTGAAATTTCCTTCATTTTCTAGGTTATTTTGATAAAATAGGTACATAAAAAATTTAATATTTTCTCTTTATAAAGATACAATTCTTTCTAATATGATGATTAGTTTTTATTCTACATCTCTTTAAATTATGTCACTATTTCAAGGACGGGCAGCACATCTTCCAATTTGACAATGTCATAGTGGTGTGTTTCAAACTTGGTGCACATTGAGTTGCCTTCTTGCACATATCAAAATAGCCTCATCTCAAAAAAAAGGAAACTCATCAATTTAGATAGGGCTTGACATTGTCTTTTACAAAGTTGAAAACTTTAGTGGATAAAATACCATAGAAATTCAACACTTAACAATGAAAATTGCAGTAGTGCAATGTGTCATTTTTAATAATCAGTTGATTTCATATCGCTGCACCCATACAACTTGAGTCACATACAAATCAAAAAGAGAGTATACTGCATTCATTTCATGCAAAACTTTTGGTGTCCAACAGAACAAAATTTGTATTGCTGATTGAGTGAACGAACACCACCAACTGAATTCCATTTTAAATCAGACTTGTTTCATTGAAGGATATTACACAGTTTAAATCTTTTTGTCCTTATATTTTCTTTAATGATACATTTTAAAAATGGGCAAAGTATTTATTCATTGTGTTTTGTCCAAACAGTCATGCTCTTATCATTTTCACTTTTACACATTTTCTTAAAGAAATTTTAAACAGAATTCATATTATAAAATATAAAATAAATATATAAATTGGATATATTTTTAGTGCTTTAAATTTCACACTCATGTTTTTTAAATAAAATTTTTAAAAGTGTCTAGGTTTCTTTTAATGGTCATTCATTTCATTTACATTTGTGGCTGGTAATATTTTCTCTAATCCTTGGGATTGAAAATTCATTTACATTTTCTCTTAAAAAAATGAAGCTGGATACATGTTTCAGCTTAACTTTGGCAGTGTGGGTCCATAAAAAATTGAAATGTAAATTCAGCTCCATTGCTATTGTGCTCGGAATCATAGCAAGAAGTTGCAAGACATTAATTTTTTTAGATGAAACTTTTTTTTTTTTGTCTACTTACAATGTGTGAAAGCACATGCAATACCCTGCTTTCATCAGCCACCAACCAGGGGAGGTAACACAGTTTCAGTGGTTAAAGGCAGTACTGCCACCCTTGGTGTCACTTGCAGCTTTTGCCACTGGACAGGGTATTGTCTTTCAGTGTAAACATGTCAGTCTCTGCAATTTTTATACAATTGCAAGTCAGATTTTCTAATGTTGCATTCAATAAAAACATTTGATTTTGATTCTTAAACAAAACACAACACGCTCATAGTGATCATTATCAATGATGTATAATGGAAGTTAAACAGGTATGTTTCATGTCTGAAGCAGCATTTTGTTGTGAGCATGATTTTAATTAAATTTGTTTATTTAGATATTGATCAGATCCAACTCGATACCTGTCTGGAGATGATGTGAAGCACTCTTCAGGCACTGGCCAGTGATGCCCACCTTCAAAAGGAAGGAAATAATTGAATTTCCAAGGAATCCACAACATCTGACCTCAATAAGTAGCACATGGCATGTCCACCCTTTTCCATGCAATCAGATCGCAGCAATTCATTGCGGTTTTTCTTATGCTCGTGCACCTCTTCCTTGTCCTCCTCCCATGGAACCATTAATTCTACTAGGAGGACTCACTTCTTTGAATCAGACCATGCTACATTGTCTGAGTGTGCATCTGTCTGGATGATTTGTATTGGAAATTGCAGAGATTTTTTTTAAATCCACTAACACTCCCTAATCCCTGGTCCCACTTAGTTGCAATATGTTATTTAGGTTTACTGCACAGGTCGTTCACCTTCCTTGTAAAAACAGATCTTATGTTCTCTGGCCATTACAAGCTGTTTGTTGACTGCTTCACACTGTGTACTGATTAAGTTCATCAGCACTTTGTTATGACACGACATATACATCTGCTGTGATTGTGGGCAATCAGAGAGCATGTGACGTAAAGTGCTTCAATCATTTTGACATGATGTGCATACATCAATGTCAGTGTACTCCTACAACTTGAGGTTGGTCGCATTTGTAGGTAATCATAGGTAAATTGCAGGAGGAATGATATTGCCAATGGCTCTATTGCAATCAGAGTATTCCATGAGAGCTTCATTGGATCAATATCGCTTCAGGTAGTCCAAGCACATTGTTTGGGCTGAGAAACAGCAGTAGCTGTTTGCTGCTCTTCTTCAAAATTCCTGACTTCTTCAATCACCATGTGTCTTTTTCCCTTTGGACCCTATTTGGAGAAAAACTTGTTGCTTGTGCTGCCCAGACCAGCTCGATTGGTTTGAGTCACCTCCATAATCTCCTTGGTTCACAATCTGGATTCTGCTTCTTGGGTGGCTTCTAGTGCCAACCACCAATTTTGATATCTAACAGTATCCGGTGGATGATCTCATTGGCTGAGTCCCACATCGTCATGAGAAGGCATACTTTTCTGGTTTTGAACTCCTCCACCAATGAGGAGATGGGAAGTTGCAGGTTTCTGGCATTGGTATAGAGTCCCACTGTGGAGAAATGGGAGAACTTCAAGCCACTTGCGCAGGTACTTGTTGATACACTGTCATGTCTGCTTAATCCAAGACAGAGTAATCTCATATACCTGTAACAGCCACAGAAGCCCAGGCCAGCAAACCATGTTAGTAGCACCAAGCCTTCAGTTTGCCAAGGAGATGAGTTTTGTCAATGAATTCAATTCCATCTAGTGATACTTTCTGCACCTCTTTACCTTGGTGCTGATCATGAATTTTGTACAGCTTTCCAAGGCTCTTCACTGGCTTCTCTTTGACTGTCGGAATGCAGAAATGAATCTCCTTGACATAGTCTCCAAGTAATGATAAGCTCTGGCTTTTCTTGGGTTTAGCCTTCATTCTTGCCCACATGAAGAGCTTATAGTAGTACTGCAGCAGTTTGTCAGCACTGACCATAGATGGTACCAGAATAGTGATGTCATCCATGAAAGCTCTGGAAGGAGGAAGGACCATCATCACTCCCTTTGCTGTGTCTGTTGCACCTCGTAATATGAATAGACAAAATTGCCTTTCTATGTTGTGCTTTAACTATTTCAATTTTGAGCATGCACTTATTCCCAATGTTTAAGCTGGTCTGATCTAATAATTATTGATTCTATTAGTATTATATATCTTTTACTTCCAGACTACCTATATAACATTGCATTTACAATGATTTTTAACTACTCTGAAGTTGGCATCTTTATACATTGTTGAAATTGGCTTCTGACCCAATATCACACAAAACAGAAAATGGACAAACTTTGAATGGTCATAACTTCATTGCTAATTGAGCTACCAAGATAAATTTTTCACAAATTCCATCTTATACATATCAAAAACGGACAATATTCAGGCACAAAAAACACTCCTGCTTACAAAGGAAGAGCTGTCAGGATTTGACATGTATCATCTCTTGAGCTTTTAAATAGAATTCCGAGTGCACTTTACTTACCACAAAGAACATGTCTTTTGTGTAGAATGAGGCACACAGGATTTTTTAGTTATTGTAGACCCAGATATATTGAGATACTTATGCAAATTATTACATTAAGCTTTTTGAAATTTGGCCTGATACATTACAGGCTAACCTATTCTAACTTCCAACTTCTGACTGGTTTTACCTGTATAGTCAAAATCACACTGACATTCATTATTTATCAATGTGTAAATCCTGAAGATTATACTCAAAGTACTTGATTCAATAAAGAATTGTTTTGACCACCAGAGAACCACCTAAAAAAAGGAAAAAAAATACCATCATCACATGTCAAATATGAAAATTTGTGAGTATTTAGTGGGGAATGAATTTTAGTTTATTATATCTTTATGATGCAGTTCAGGCTTTATGTTGTCATTTTGCCCTTTGATAATACTAACGCATTGGACATTTTGAATGTGATGAAGATCTCTTGGATATTTTATTTTAGGAAAATGCATCTTATACATAGTCTGCCTGTCTTTGTGTGTGTGTTTGTCTCTTTCTAACTCTCCCTCTCTCTCTCTCTCTCTCTATATATATATATATATATATATATATATATATAGTTGCCACAGTACCAATCTGTATTGTTTTACTTTCCTTTTGTTTGCCCTTTTCTCAGTTCAGTTACTTTTTAGGTTAGTCACCATTTTTTAGCACATCCTGTTACCCCTGAAACTGGCACAATAAGCATGGGCCCAAGCATGTAGATCATATTTTTCTTATCCTCTTAAATCTATTCCTTACAATAGGGTTCCCAGTATGTAACCTTTAAAACCTTTTCTCAATACACTGGTCTCCTTTAATGTCAGGTTATTATTAGGTTGGTGCAAAAATAATATCGTTTTTTGACGTTAAAAAATATGTCAAAAAACGATATTATTTTTGCACCAACCCAATATTTTGAGCATTGGTTTAGGGTACCCACTTTTTATACATTTATTTTATGTTTGTATCTCTCTATGTAGAATCGTTTTCACCACGTATTCACAGTTCCCAAACTGTAACTTCATTTAACCTTCTTCCTTTCTGAGAATTTATGAAAGCAAACTTTATATATATTCATGTAAGCAAGATATTTGCTAATTCTTTTACACATTTACAGTTTTACACAGTTTTACTTCTCTGGCTGCTTATGTCATATTCCTTTTTACCCTTTTATTTACTTGTTATTCAGAATAAACCAGTCTCAAGTTTATATTTATTTCTCTTTCTAGTTTTACCCTTTTAGCTTTTAATAAGCCTGCTGAAGAACAGGATTTTGTCTTCAGAGTCTTAATTAACATAAGGCATTTATCAGGCTGTCTTGAGGTATACACACATATGAGACAAACAGGTATTTAGGAGGCAAAACATATATACATGAAAAAAGTACTGAAAAGTTCTCTGACCAGCCAAGAAGGGATTCCTCGTCAATAATCTGATGTTTTTAGATTTTGTGAAGTGGATCAGGCTGAGATCTTTGGAGTATACCCTCATAAAACAAAACTTTTTACAAACTAATTTTAAAGAATAAATGTTGATTTGTCTGATTCTAAAATCATATGTCATTTTTTTATACTTTATAAACCAATTTTCTTATTGTCAGATGTTTTTGTTGCTAGCAAGCTTTGTGAAAGTTCTAGGATTGTCCCACAGAAAAATAGCCTATTGGATTAAAGCTTTGATTTGAGAATTTCATGACATAGTAATTATGAGTTCAATCCCTAAGTCATTACTATAGTAAATAAAGTGTTCAGTTTGAAATTCTCTTCAGGTTACCTGGATTAACAGACACCTGAAGAAGGCTAAAGGGTGGCCAAAACAGAAAGATAAACAAAAAGATAAGGACACCCCAGAAATTCAGATAGAAAGCCACAATTAATTGGGAATGTTTATATTTTTCTTCACTTTTAGGAAGTGAATAATGTAATTGAAGATTGCAGTCAACAAGCCTTACAAAATCTTCCCAGGTAAGTATTTTTATTTAAAAAATTTTCAAATTAAAAAATAAACTTGTTTGTTTAACTCTGTTTTGATATTAGATATTTGCATATATACAATTAAATAACTACTGTGAGAAAATATAGAAACCATAGCTTTTTTTAGTGTTACATTTGCTAGCAATTACAATAATATGAAATTGTATTTAGTTTATAAATTGATATTTATACATACATTAAATATTAAACATCACTTGCTTTTTTTCTCATGAAAAATGTTATCCATCCATCCATATATATATATATATATATATATATATATTTCATTGAATAATATAGACTTATTGTGTCTATTTTTATACTGATCATTTCCAGTTGTCTAAACAGTTTTTTGATGTTAAGATGAAATTCATCAAGGAAGGCAGCGTAGTTTTTTGTAAATTACAAAGACAAATGGAATGCAGATTTTATTGCAGTTACAGTAAGTTTGTCTTTGTAATTTATCCCTGAAGATCATCTTGGAAAAGGTTGAAAGTATTTGGGTTAGAAAAACTACAGCGTCATCCTTGATGAGTTTCATCTTAACATCAAGAAACTGATTAGAGAACTGGAAAGGATCAGTATAAAAATAAGTGGACACAATATGTCTATATTATTCAATGAAACATGTTTGAATGAAGATATGCCTAAAGACGCACACACACAAATATATATATATATATATATATATATATGAGAAACTGAAAGTGCACCAGGTGCTTGAGAACATATTTTAGTGGGACATAAATAGAAGACTGATGTGGCATATACCAAATTTTAACATTTCTATTCCAGATGTATTGAGAGTGATAACAACTTCTGACAATAGAAATGAAAATGCAATGGCACTAGTAACCAACTACAGCAATTTTAAGATAGTGAACTTCCTGAAAGTAGTTAGGGGCACAGGAAGAATGACAAGTGGCTTTGTGCAGATCCAGCAAAGGTATCCACATTGTGATGGTTCTAGACATTGTGTTAGATATCTTAACAAAGAGAGTGGTTGTATGTGTCTCAGCAGGACTCTATTCCCTTTTACATTGCCCAAGAGTAACTGGTGATGAATTTTCATGATCTTGTCAATCCAAACATTTGGCCTCCTAGCTATATATATATATATATATATATATATATATATAATAATTGATTTAAAATATGATTTTTTTTCGCTACACAGTTCTAACCATGTTTCAAAAATGGAAATTTAATTTTGTAATTAAATTAAAGACATTAGTTCCATTTCATCCTCAAGTGAATTTTGGAGTAACTTATTTTTAAAATTACTGGGTTTTAACAGCACAGCAAAAATTCATAATTCACGTTTCCAAGGATACAGAGAAATCCATTCATCCAGACAAGGGGTGGTTGCATGTTCATTATCACTGTATTTTGATGTATCAGTTATTAGTTACATTTTGGTAGGGGTAGGGATGTATTTTTCAATGAATTCTGACATCCATTAAATGCATGTCATTTGGATTTTTTTTTAAATTTATTGTTAATGGCAAAAATTCTTACGGCATTTTTTTCTATTTGTATACTTAAAGATTTTTGGGGGGTGTTTAGGTTAGAATACATTTTATTTAACTATGATTTAAAAAATATTTTTACTTTTAATTTTTAATATACAATATTTCTTTTTAAAACAAGTAAATGTATTAGAATTACTTACCGTATGTAAAATTATTTTCACATCAAGTATGTATATTACCAGGTCACAATTTTTTCTTTTTAAATTTATATTTAAATATTATTTAAGTAAAATTATGACAATGATGGCAAAAATAGCTAATTCATTTCTCTGATTTAGTAAACTTTTGTTTATAAACCTAGTAATATATAGTTTCTCATGTAAGCACAAAGGACATGGGTCATTCAATGGCTTACATCTTCTCGCTTTTCATATTAATTTTCATTTTACTGTAGGTGTTTTATGTTTAGGTTAGAATACATTTTATTTAACTACAATTTTAAAAGATGTTTATGTTAGAATTTGTTTTATTTAACTACAATTTTAAATACAACTTTAAAATATTTTCACTGTTAATTTTAATAGACTATTTTTTTTTTTTTATTTATAAAACGAGTAAATGTAATAGAATTACTTACAGTATATAAAATTATTTTTTCATATTAAATATCAGTATGTATATTACCAGGTTGCACTTTTTAAATTTATTTTTAAATATTATTTAAGGAAAATTTTTGACAATGACGGCATAAAATAGCTATTTCATTTCTCTGATTCAGTAAATTTTTATTTTTTATAAACTTAGTAATATTTAGTTTCTCATGTATGCACAAAGGACATGGGTCATTTAATGACCTACATATTCTAGCTTTTCTTATTAACTTCCATTTTACTGTAGGTGTTTTATTTGATTCTTTTATGTGCCAGAAGTACTTTGAGAGAGATGTTTGATTTTTATATTTATTTATCCTAAATGAAATTTGATGTTGGTTGAATCTTTTTTTGAACTCATGGCTAGTGCAAGCTATATATATTTTTATGTTTTCAGGATTTTCAATCGAAAAAATATTGCATTGGTATACTAATGATCCTGTGCGACATTTATTTTGTAGAGGGCAATTATGAGGGTTCCTACAGTTACATAATTTTTAAATTTTCCTCATCAGTTTTTATTCTTCCATTGTCTAAATTTTTTTGGTTTTGGTATAAGTGTTTATTTAAGATATTAGCATTATGTTTCTTAATCATTTTTTCTAAGTTTTTCGTACAGCTGTAACTCACTTTTAGTGTGTTTTCATTGAAGATAGTACTTAGTTTACTTTCACTAGGAAAATGCTTGACTATTAATGCAAGGAATTTTTGTCCTAATTTGTTCTTTACCATTTGGTTGTATGGGGGCGTATACCAAATTATTTCTACTTCTGTTTTTTTCTATGCTTTCCATTTTCATTTTTTATATAAGTTAGTTTTGGGGTTTTGTAGCAACTCTTTTTTAGAGCTTTATTATAGGAATTGATATGCTCATCGAAAATCTTGTCATTTGCTGAATTTGTACTTATTCTTTTTCGGATAGATAATGGTATATGCTTATGTGAAAAAAACATATTTTAAATCAATTAATTTATAATATTAATGCTCTGTAAATTTACATTGAGCACTATTTTGTAAAAATAAAAATATCTATAAGAACACCGGATTATATATCTTACTGTTCTTTCTTTTTATTTATATATATATATATATATATATATACATACATACATACATACATATATATATATATATATATATATATATATATATATATATATATATATATATATAATTTATTCAAAAGTTATAACATAAACATGTTATAAAATCACTACAAAAATAGCCATTTTGTTTCAATACTCATAGTGTCTTATCAAGAGATGGTATTGAATGTAGAACAAAAAGTTTTAAAAGGTTAAAATCAAACAACACTCCTCGATAGGGGAAACACTTACATAAGCTACAATGACCATTCAAAATACAAGTATATGAAAATTTAAAAAACTTGACAACAAACCTTGGTTATAATTATTAATGCCTTAATGTTAGTGTCAGACTAAACTAGAAATCATTCTAACTAATTAATATTAAATTTTACTATAAAAATTGAAAAATAAAAATTACCAATTTTAAATTAAACCTGTATTAAGTTTAAAATATAAAATTATTTAAAGAAGAAACTGAAGAAAAAATACATATATTTATTTTGTTTTAATTGAAAAGCCAAAATCTCAGAATAAACCTTAATCTAATGAGGATGTAAAACATCATCACAACTTAGATACATTTGAAGTGATTATATGGGCAGGGGAGGACGAAATATCGCAAATGACAATACATGCACAATCAGATTATAATACACAAATACATAGATATATTTGGATATATAAACACGCAAAAACATGGATGAAACAAGAATTAGATATCCACAACCAAAAAAAAATATAATATCAGACATGTACATACAATGAAAGGCATATATAAGCAATCATACACATATACATTAATAAAGACACAGACATATACACACCCACAATGATTCAAGTTTAAAAGTGTTAGTAAACGAATGTAAACAGACTATTAAAATATTACTAACATGGGCAAAGATATATAGATTAAAAGAGGGTTCAGTAGATAAAATTTAAAAGGAGTAGAATAAGAAAACGCATATTTGGCAATGAACAACACAAAGAAAAAAAGACAATTAAATATACAAAAATGGACAGAAAAAATAAATATATATGCATACTGTGACGTAGCCATGATTTCATTAACCACATAGGCGTAAGGCTAAAAAGCATCCCAAAGTAAAATCTCAAATTCTAGTCAAAAATTAGTTAGATATAAAAGAAAAATAAATAAAAATAGAAATTTAATCCAATGCTTTCGACTTGCAAGTGAATATGTTCTATGATCAGCCATACCCTCCTCTTCTCTTCACAAATTCTTTTCCTCTTTACCTACTCTTCCATCCACAAGCCAGGGGCCCGTGAATTTTGAAGTGATCCGACGCGAGAATGACCTGGTTCCAAATTTTCGCAGCTATCAGGCGGCTGACCATAAGTGAATTCCATTTACCATCAGGATCTCCTGCTGCGATTCACGTGATCAGAACATACTAAGTGTGTATTGAAATTTTGGCCATCACACAAACACTGTGTGATTTGCGCCCCATCCTCTGCGTACCCAGTCAAGGACAAAGAGAACCCACGTGACTGTATTTTGGGACAGCAAAAATCTAAAAAAGGATTTTCAGTTTCCCTCTGACCAGCGGCAGTTGAGTGTCGCTGGGCAAAATCATCCCTATTCCAAAATAGACTGCCCACTGAGATGAAGAAGACAGCAAAGTCTGTCGACTAGGGATGAAAGGACTTCTATGAAACTGAATCAACCCAATGAAATGCCTGTACGAAATGCTGTGGACCCCCGAACACTTGCAAAAGAAAAGGAATCCCGGAAAATCGCCAGCCAGCCAAAATATTGTTTTAGCATAAGAACTCTCGCTTCGGTGAATCAGAATTTTGTGTGAAAATATCAACTTGACTGACAGATTAAGTTGATTCTCTTAGCTTGATCTTTTTTTTTATATATGTATGTATTCGCTCGCGCCTTCTGTTCTTTAATGATCCGTTTCCCCTTTGTTAAATGAATGTTCTTTTTTCTTTCTTTATTTCTTTATATATATTTATAAATGTTTTATTTTGAAATCCATCGTCTTGTGTCTGTTCTTCGTTGACTCCCTTGTGTCGCTTCCATTTCTGAGTGAAGACCGAGAAAAGATCCCACGTTTTCCTTTTTTTTAAACCCGTGGTTCATCTATATGCTACAAGTTCGTAACAATACACACACATAAAAAAATCCAAACCACCAAATTCAAATGTCCAGGCAAAATGCAACACTTAAAACAAAATTAAACCAGCTAATATATAGAAAAGGAAACACATTACTACACAAATATATACAAATACCTCATATATACTTATATACGCATGAGTACACAGTAATACATACACAGATACAAGCATATAACAAATACACACAAATGTGTACACACATGCATCCATACAAATATATACATACATAAATATATATACTAATACATACATACATATACACACACATAAAATAAAATACAAATATATCAATCTACACAGCAACATAAAAAAAACAAATAAAAACACCAAAATAAGCCAACATACAGACATACAAGCACGGATACAAAAATCTAAGTAAATAAACCCATATAAAAATAAGTATAAACAAACAAACTAAATATATATATATATATATATATATATATATATATATATATATATATATATGTGTGTGTGTGTGTGTGTATATTCACAATATTATCAAAATGACTATAAAGGATTCAGAGCCCTATACCAAATTAAAGTGTAACAAAACACAACTGTTAATTATTAAGTCTGTAAGCAATTTTAAAATCACTATCAAACAAAAGTAGATTGTAGTTAGCATTGATAATCCATTTAAAAACACTAAGATATACACATAAATATATATATATATATATATATATATATATATATATATACGCATACACACCCATACATATACAAATGCATAAATATATAAACAAGCACATATTAGGTTGGCGCAAAAATAATGACGTAATAATGTTTTTTGACGTATTTTTTAACATCAAAAAACAACATTATTACGTCATTATTTTTGCACCAACCTAATACATAACAACCAAGAAAAGATTGAAAAGAATCACAACTATAAATTTTAGTCGTGCACTGGACACAGTTAATAGATCTGTCATTAAGTGGAGTTTGTGAACCAACACTCACAGAGGAATTTTCTGAAAATGTATTTAAATTATTAAATGGTACAAAGCTTGACTTGCCAGATTTGCCCTCACATTCTCAAGACATGGAACGGGCAGTCAACTTAACAACAGAAGCTTCCCAATCTGTGTATGGGCTTGAAGCAAGGCACCAGCACATAATGGCAAAAATTTTGTCAGAAATTGAGACCATCATTTTCATTTAAGGGCTCTTATATGGAGATATTTGAGCCCTATTAAACTATTATTTATTTTTCCAGATTTGTTTGTTGTATTTTCATTCATAATACAAAAAATCAATTTTTTAGTGTATTCAACTATTACTGCTTAATTCACAAGGTAAACAAAAAAAACAGCATTTCAAAATGGTCATTGATAATGGGGGGGAGGCAGATTTGAAGTTTAATTATAATTTCTACATCTTATTTCATTTTGATGAAATAAAATAACATTTGCTGATTTAAATACTGAAATTTTTTGGCTTCCTCATCAATATTTAGGCCAAATCTTGCAAAATCGAGGATTTTTCAGTGCATTTTTGTCTATGATCTTTGATGCCTAATGCTCAAAAAACCGTTGAAGTGTCAGATCTAATTTTTTGTATCAGTACTTAATAGGACTATATGCAACTTTTGGTACATTATTCTTTTTGATTTTCTAAAATAAGTCAAAAATCAACCTACCCTGATATATATATATATATATATATATATATATAATCTTATTATAATTTTTTCATATAGACAAAAACAGTTTACTAAATACAAAGATGCAACTTTGTTTCAGTGCATTTCAATTGCACCTCAACTGGTGAGAACCCAAATGGTTATGAACAATTCTATTTGTAAGCAAGCCATATGTGAAATGTCACTTCCTTTTTTCCATAACATTAGAATTTATATATTATATTCATTCTCATTGCATCGAATGTATAAAAGATTATAATTATCCAGATGTTATTTTTAAACTTAAATTTTCTGTATTAAATTTAATTTTTGATCATGGTAATTTAATTAAAATAAAGTATATTCTGAAAACTTTTGTTAAAATATTTTTTTTACTGAAAGGCTGGAACTGAAAATTATTTATTTTGTCTTTTAGAGTGATGAGAGAAATAGAAGCCGTGCGTCAAGAGGCTGCTCTTCTACAAGATCAAATGAGGTTGGTGAAACAAGATATTGAAAAGGTAAAAGTGCAGAATAGTTTATTTGGTACATATGAAATTGGTTCAGTATCTGTCTATATTTCTGAGATGAGGTATTATGTACATTATTTATATTGTTCAGACTATTGTCTTCATCTTTGTCGCCATATTTATTACAATGATGTTCACAAAATCCTGGGTCCTCTAGGACTAACAAGCATTTTATTGGTGACATCATTTTTGTGATGTATAATAGTAGTATTCACAAGTTGCTCACAATTGCTAGTGACAAATTCTATCTCCCTTACAACTACCCAGATCTATATAGAGTGTCTCACATCCATATGCAAATGATGAAACTCTTACATTTATATAACATTACACTAATAAAATTTCTTATAACTTCATTATATATCTAATAGTGATATGAGTTGTGTTGGACAGAATGACTAATATTTGAAAGTACTCAACTGGATAAATTTATATCAAATACAACCTATGCCTAAATATTTAGTTCTAATTATATTTTTGGGAAATCCTAAAAATGCTATGTTCTTTTTTTGATGATGACACATTTTAAAAGTGATACATTTGCATGTGGTTTGAAATGAAAGTATAAAATGAAAACTTTAATAGTGTTCAGACGTCTTCACATAAGATGTTTTTAAGGTTAAACTAATATATTCTATGATTACTATTTTTTTTTCCTTTTTTTTACTATTATTATCCTTGCTGTTTTTCTTATCACATTATAGTAGTTCCATTCAACAGCTTTTTTGTGAATTTGTCTGGTGTAAATGCATTATATTGTGGGAGAGAGGATGAGAACTAATAGATCACCAAGTTCGTGTTGTACATTAAAATCAAGCTGTTATCTATTTTGTGTACACGTTTGAAGGGATAGAAAAAGTAAAATTTATATCAATTTGTCTAAGTTCTTAAAATTAGCTTCAAACAGAAAAACACACAGTTCTTTGCTTTTGTTCACAGCTAGTTATAATATAATTTTTTAAGAACTAATTTCATTATTTACATTATTCGGACTATTGTCCTCACCTTTGTTCCCATATTTATCACAATGTTTTGGCCGTTGTATGCTCCGGTCTTCTTCAGGTGGTTGGAATGTCAAACTGAACCCTTTATTTCGCTCACTGGAACTGTTCTATGAACTGTTCTAGTTCCACGTGCCATGATTAATAGATGTCAGTTATCAGTTATCTCCTGTTAATTTCCCTCTGAAAGTTCTCCACTGCCTTAACCGAGAATTGAACTCACACTCTTTGGGTCCTGTCAATGTGCCATATGTCCTTGAGGACATCTGTGTATGAATTTCTGGTTATTATAAACCTAATGTCTCAGCAACCATTTTTACCAGTGCGCATATTGCAATTTTTGCTGTTATCATTGCATCTTTATACCAGAGCTCATATTGCAACTTTTGTTGTTATTATTGCTTTTCTCTGGCACTCCTTATTACTGGTTCCCATATTGTATTCATTTCTATGCTTGGTCGGCTCAAGAGATTTTTGTGGCCTAGCATATGTGCTGATTCCTTAAGTTTACGAATTTTCCAATGGTGTTCCTTGTCTATGATCTCAACCTGATCCCACAGAGGGTGGTGATCTCCCTTCTCTCTCCATATGTGGTCAGCGACACCTGATTTTTCCACTTCCCCTCATGTTACAGCTTTCTGGTGTTCTTGAAGCCTTACCTTAAGGGGGCAGCCTGTCTCCACTTTATATTTCTTTCCGCAGCTGCATGGGATAGTGTATACACAGTCTTTAGTCATGTTGTCCTCTATGGGGGAGTCTTACTCGGGAGAGATATCAGCAAAGTGTCGTCAAGCTTTTGAAAGTTGTCCTGATGTTATATGGACCATAGATCCTTCGTATTTTCTCTAATAACCCCTTCACATATGGCAGGCAGACTGTTTTCTGTTTATTTGTGATAAATATGGCAACAAAGATGAGGACAATAGTCCGAATAATGTAAATAATGAAATTAGTTCTTAAAAAATTATATTATAACTAGCTGTGAACAAAAGCAAAGAACTGTGTGTTTTTCTGTTTGAAGCTAATTTTAAGAACTTAGACAAATTGATATAAATTTTACTTTTTCTATCCCTTCAAACGTGTACACAAAATAGATAACAGCTTGATTTTAATGTACAACACGAACTTGGTGATCTATTAGTTCTCATCCTCTCTCCCACAATATAATGCATTTACACCAGACAAATTCACAAAAAAGCTGTTGAATGGAACTACTATAATGTGATAAGAAAAACAGCAAGGATAATAATAGTAAAACAAAGGAAAAAAAATAGTAATCATAGAATATATTAGTTTAACCTTAAAAACATCTTATGTGAAGACGTCTGAACACTATTAAAGTTTTCATTTTATACTTTCATTTCAAACCACATGCAAATGTATCACTTTCAAAATGTGTCATCATCAAAAAAAGAACATAGCATTTTTAGGATTTCCCAAAAATATAATCAGAACTAAATATTTAGGCATAGGTTGTATTTGATATAAATTTATCCAGTTATGAGTACTTTCAAATATTAGTCATTCTGTCCAACACAACTCATATCACTATTAGATATATAATGAAGTTATAAGAAATCTTATTAGTGTAATGTTATATAAATGTAAGAGTTTCATCATTTGCATATGGATGTGAGACACTCTATATAGATCTGGGTAGTTGTAAGGGAAATAGAATTTGTCACTAGCAATTGTGAGCAACTTGTGTATACTACTATCATACATCACAAAAATGATGTCACCAATAGAATACTTGTTAGTCCTAGAGGACCCAGGATTTTGTAAACACATTGTTGGGATGGTTTAATGCAAGCACTAGAACCATGATGTTGAAAGATAACAATCTAAAACAGGTTGAAAATGAATCAGTTTTTTACACAAAAAATAGGGGTTTGCACTATACACAAGTATTTTTTTTGAAGAAGTTAAAAATCATGTATTTTAATTTTTTCTAGAGAGGTTAAAATTCAGGGGTTGCACTTATTCATTAAGTTGGCTTACCATATATACACAAGTTTACAGTAAGGAACATGCTAACAAAAACAGAGTGGACAAAATTTATCTCCCTTGAAACAAGAACCCAGTGAACCAGTCATTAAATGTCTACACCAGCTAAGAGAGAGTAATTGGTACTGTGGTTTTGAAAAACTTGAGAATGAAGAACAGACCATAGAAAACAAGTTGATACAGATGAGAATTATCAAAGGATTACACAACGAAAAGTATTGATACAAAATCTTTGAGAAACTTCAATTAGGGAACGTGTCTTTGAATGCTTTTGTGTAAATTATACAACAGTTGGAAATGATTGAGAGATTCAACAATTCTGAATGTTGACAGTAAGATTTAAAAATTGCCAATACATTCTTATTAAAGGGAACAAAAGACAAATATCAATATTGTGGATATGTACACAAGAGAATGAAAGAGTAGTAACAAGCATTTGGAAAGACATGTAGAAAATGTACAAAAAAGGAATCACTTCCAAGTTGTGTGTAGAGTAAAAAAGGAAGACATTGAAAGTAAGGCACATTCCCCAAAAATTGGGGGAATGACTAGGAAAGCTAAAATTATGAATGATTTATCTACAGCTTCAACAATTTGATGGTTCAGTCATAAAGTACTATAGTATGCTTTGAAGGATTCTTTGAATTAGGCAAAAGATTTGAAATAATACTCATAATTTTGTGAACTGTAATAAGCATCACAGTCTTGTTGGAAATGATGTACTCAAACTTAATTCCACAAAATTAATTAATACTGTGGCATGTTAAAATATTAAATGGCAAGTCTCAAGTTAAATGAAAATATTGCCCCCTCCTACCATCAGGCACTGAAGTTGATGGTACAATTGGTCCTATTAGTAATTGCAAAACTAAGAAAATTAGTGGAACAAGGCCTTTTTGGACATGTTGCACCTGGTGATAGTAAATGGATATCACCTATTATAGTTTTGAGAAATGCAAATGGAGACCTTTGAATATGTGGTCATTATAAAGTGGGAGTAAACCATAAAGTTTGCTCAGATTCAAACCCAATTGAATGTAGCATGTTGAAGTAGCATTACATTCATTAGCAGTAAGTAAAATCTTTATGAAGATAAACTTGAAAACAGTTTATCACCAGATACTCATATGTGACCACTTCAAAGAACTGACAGCAATCAACAGACTGATAGGTTTATTGAGGTGGACAAGAATGATGTATGGAATAAAGATGGCTAGTGCTATTTTTTCAACAAGCCATAGAACAACCCATTGGAGACAAAATAAAAAAAATATTGTGTGCTATCAAGATGACATTTGCATAGGGACCAGAAATGAAAATAGAACTAAAAAAGAAAACTGAAATCATATTGAGAAGATTAAGAAAAACTGGGATGAAAATAAACAAAAAACTGTGTACATAGCAGCAGTGAAATATAATTTCTGGGATATTCCATTTTGAAGGAGGCCATGTCACCAGATCAAACAAAAATACTGAAAGTATCAGTACCAGAAAATAAAATTAAAAAAAACTGGAATCCTTTTTGGGGATTAGTAATTTTTTATAGATGATACTTACCAAGTTATACAAAATTGACTGAGCTGTTTATCAAGCTAAGATAAAAGAATATGGAATTCATATGGGAAGAGATTCAACAAAAAGGGGCTCCACTAGCTGGAGCAGTAGAATATACCAGCAGCACCTTTTGCAGAAGTTGACAATCCTGGGTATTGAGAGGTCATTAGCTAAAACTATCAACTTTAGCATTTACTTGGGATAAACAGGTAGTCAGAGAGGCCTGATCTGATCATGTCAAGCCCTAATATTTATATACACCTAAAACAATCAATCATACATCTAATCTAAAGTTATACACTCCACTACATAACCTAAAAATAAACAAACATATACTCAAACATACAAGTATTAGAAGGTGGTGGTAAAGCTTAATCAGTGTGTCAAAATTTAAACCTCACCATTAGACTCTGATGTTTCACCTAATGGGCTGGAGAAATGGAAACCTCCCAGATGTTTGTGATATCTCCCTGCATTCTTTGGGCAAATGGGTTTTCTCAAAGACATCTCCCATTAAAGAACTCCAAAGCAAGTGGGGAGCAGGAATGATGAAATTTCAAATCAATTTTTTATGGCAATGAAAATTAAAAGACTTCATCTAGAATCCAGTCAGTGAAACAGAGCTTAACAAATCATTTAATGAATTTATCATACTTGAGTCAATAGAGAAAACACCCATTACTAAATTGTCACCATTTTTAATGGAAGAAAATTATATCTTTCAACATAACCCCTACATTTGTCCGAAAATTAGTAAATGGTACAATTTTAGTACCAAAAGTGGTATATTCCAATTGTTAAAATGGACAACTTTTGACAAATTAAAAATCAAAGATTACTGCTCACCAAACTTTAAATTCATCCAAAGGAGTAATCAGAAATCTTGACCTCACTCCGTGCTCTCTAGATGTGAATGTGTTAGTGTTAATACATTTATTTTTTTTTTAATTGTTCTGCTTTTTGTTTCCTTGGGATGGCATGGCATTTAGCGACCACAAATTTAATAACAAATCTCCAAACAAGATTTAGGAAAAGAAGAAATATGACAGACCATCTCGTCTGACTAGAAACATATATAAGAAAAGCCTTCATTAGGAAAGAATATCTAATAGTTAATCTGTGTAGATCTGGAAAAAGCATATGCAGAAACATGAAGAAATGGGATTAAAAGCTAGACTACCAACCTTTGTAGTAAATTTCTTGATCAATAGAAGCTTTTAAACAAAAATTGGTAGTACACTATCAGAAACAAAAGTACAAAAAAAATAGGAGTCACCCCAAGGGGGTATACTTTCAGTAAATAAGATAGTAGAATGTGTCAACACAGAATTACCAAGTTCCTTTGTTGTAGATGATTTCTTGAGTTGTTATAGCTCAAACAATATGTGCATAATAGAAAGATTTTAGCACATGGACTATTGAAAATGGGTTTAGGATATTGAGAATGAAAACAAAATGTATGTACTTCTGTAAAGTATGCATAATGACCCCATTCTAAAAATAGATGACACAGAAATGCTTGTGGTGCAACACCAGAAGTTCCTGGGTATCATCTTTGATTTTAAATTAATATTTATCCTACCTATAAAGGAACTGTGAAATAAATGTAACAATACAATCCAGTTGTTGAAAATGGTTTCTAATACAGACTAGGGTGGTGACAACAAATAACACTTAAAATTATACCTGATAATGATATAATCCAAACTTGATTATGGGTGTTATAGAGCAGCCAGGAAAACCTATCTAAAAACTCTTGATACTATACGCCATCAAGGAGGACTAGGCTTACCCTGGGAGCATACAGCACATTCCTAGTATAGAATCTTTACAAAGTGACTTATGAAGAAGTAATTTTTATGTCAAACAAAAGAAGTTCTATGGTGAAATATATGTTAGGAGTCATATTTTCAAGAAATGGATTTCCCAAAGCTCTCGCATCATTGTGCCAGAGTTTTACAATGAAAAACTCAACTCTGTGGCTATGACACATAGAATGTGGACTTTACAAGACACCTCCATATCACCCTCAATCAAATGGTTTAGGGGAAAGGATAGTACAAACCATAAAAATGGGTCTAATAGCATCTTTACAGCAAGAGAAAATAGACTGCCGAGACTTAGGTTACAGAACCATGCCACACACTGGAAAACTAGAGAACCCATATCAACACTGATGAAAATTACAAAATTAGAGTTCCCCCAACAATGTCATATTCTATAAATGAAAGAATATGATACAAAAAGAATAAAGAGTCAAATCCAGAAAACACGAGTTTTGAATTTCTTTGGCCATAAAGGACCATTGTGCTACCATTGCATTAATTGTTTAGTCTTTAGATCAAGTGGTGTAACAATGAGACACTAGTGAGAAGTTGTTCAAAAGAATTATCACTATATTGCTGAAAATTCTACAAAATGAACTTGGAGATCTCTATCCAATATTATTTCTGCTTGGTGACCAAACATTTTTGTACCCATTTGACTAGCAGCTACTTCATACCCAACTGCACAATTATTAACTTGATGATATCTTTAAAGTTTCAACAATTCATTTGAAATTTCTTAATTGACCAAGATTAAGTCATGAACTTAATCTATAATTTCACTAATCAACACTGTTGAAGGCTGTCCAAACCATGCTGCGTCTTTGATCTCAAAGTTGGCATAACAGATACTTGCATCATTCAGTCATAGATTTCCTTGGGATTTTTCTCCTACAGGAACTGCATGACAGTTCATGGTTCAATATTTGAAATTTCCACACTTTCTGTTGATAAGGTTCAGTCAGTATTCTGAAACAAATTAAAAAATAAATGCAAGTATTTTGCAAATTGATATTTTATACACTATTTACATTATTCGGACTAGTGTCCTCATCTTTATCGCCATGTTTATCACAACGTTTCGGCTGTTGTATGCTCTGGCCTTCTTCTGACATCCATTAGACATGGCACGTGGAACTAGAACATTCTACCCCAGTGAGCAAAATAAAGGGTTCAGTTCAACATTCCAACCACCTGAAGAAGGCCGGAACGTACAAGGCCAAAACGCTGTGATAAACATGGCGACAAGATGGGGACAATAGTCCAAATAATGTAAATAGTGTACATAATACCTCATCTCAGAAATATAGACAGATACTGATATTTTATAAATGACCACTCTTTCCAAATGCAGTGACAAAATAACATTTTGAGAAATAGGTTAGGCTATGTTCTCAGCATTCTCTCATACTTTTATATTTATCATATTGACAATTCTTTAAAGTTTGGTTTTATAATTTTATTTTTAAAATATTTCATAATTCATAATACAGTTTTTTACTTTAATATCTGAAGAAATTTGATTCAACTTTAATTAAAGAGTAAATTTTAGAAATTTATCAAAATATTTAACCAAATATAAAATACTTTGAAAAATTTAAAATAATTTTCTTGACATGAGTGGGATTTATGAATTTAATAAAGAAATAGGTTTCCAAACATTTTGTTAAAATACTTCACTTAATTAATCTCAAAAATCTTGTGAAAATTTTATTTTGTGCATTATTTAACTAATTGCTTTTAACTTATTTTATTTTCAGGTTGAACAAGATACTGCACATTCCATGCAAATGTTGTTAAAATTAGATGGTATAAAGTCTCGAATGAAAGATACTTCAGATGCCTTACAAGTAAGTTTCACAGCTTTGACCATCAGACTACTGATGTACAACAGAAAGCAAAATGTTGCATGTTATATTTTAAAATATAATTTTTTATTCATAAAATGGCTTGTTTTAATTCTTAGGAAGCAGACAACTGGACAACACTGTCAGCTGATGTAGAAGAAGTGTTTTTATCCCAAGACATCCAAGCTGTAAGTACATCTTTCTTCTCCAGTTTCAATTTTATTTTTGTGGTTATTCATTTATTTATTAAGGTAGAGTCTTCTATCAGTAGATGAATATTATACGCAGTAAGTTTTAAAATAATTTGTAAAAGCTGGATCTGACATTTTCATTAAATATTTTTATTTTTTCCACCAAAGTTAAGCTGAATAGCTTCATGCTATTTCCAGTTTGTCTGATTAACACAATTCAGCATGAAGTTATTTCACTTATCAATCTGATGAAATTCAGAAAAATTGATATTTGTAAACTGATGTTTATCTACTTTATGTCTTTACTTTTAAAAAGCTAATTTTGTCATACAGAAATTTAGTTTTACCATTCAGCTATGTCGAGAATATGAGACTAATTTGAATGAAACTCAAATTTTAACAAATGTTTATTTCCTATTATTTAAAAAAATTATCAGTGCATTCGTAATATTTTGAAATCTATCTGCCATAATATGAAAAAACATTATAGAACCAGTATTTTATTTAACTTGTTTAGTCATTTATTAATTGTGTGCAAAAGTTCTTTTTAGAACTTTTGATTTTTTGAAAACTTGACTGAATAGACAGTAAAAAGCTGTTTCTTTTTGTTAATAGAAATTTTTGCATAGAATTTTAACAAGAATTCTGTCTTCAAAATGTCTTAAAGAACAAAAAATAGTATTATAGGGGTATTTTTTAATAGTACAAAAATAATTTTATATTTGTATTTCAGATAACAACCAAACTTGTTGGCATGCAGCAAAGTTTGGTAAGTTTTATAAAACCTTTTTAAATTCATTCCTGTTTATGAGCTGATTAAGAAGACTTTGCTCAAATCTTCAAATATGCATTATATTAACTGAAATGAAGAAACAAAAACTGGCAACAGCAATACAAACATGTAGTACATTTGTTTTTTTTATTATCATTACAAGACAAAATTCTATTTAAAAGTAATTGTCTATTCAAATTAAGCATTTCTCCTAATAAAACAGTTCTACATATACATTACTGCTTCACTAAGTGAATTAAGAAATTATATATATATATATATATATATATATATATATATATATATATTATAAAATTACATTATTCTGTTTATTTTAAAGACAATTGAGTTTTAGATGAATGTTTGAATTAAGTATATTTCAGTATTTTTTGTACTATGAATTTTCATAAAACTTTCTGAGCAGATAAAGACAATTATTTAATAATAGTTTCAATGGTTATACATGTGATGATTCATTCTTGCATAGCTGTGATGACATCCAAGGTCGGTTGTATGCATATATACACCTATGTTCACAGGCTTGTCTCCCTGGCCACAATTAAATCCAACAAAAATGACAAATGCTTTTCAAGACACTGATTGGTAAATAGCAAACAATACAATTTCTCACTAAATCAGCAAATGTCTTCCTTCGGATTTGTCAAGGTGAACTGCTATCTTACTAACTTCCAGCCATGGAAAGAGGACCCTTACATCCACTGACCACCTAGGTGACTGCTGACTCCTCACTGCTCGCTCGTCCCTTCCTCACTCTGCTGGTCCTTTCCTCACTGACTGACCATCACTGACTACTCATTATATGGACACCAGTTGGGATCCCACCACCTCTATCTGTCCATTTGTGTTCCAGAGGAGATCATCCAAAAGCTGAATGGCTGGTCAGTTTTTCAAAGGACTCTCCTTTTATGATTATCTAAAATTACTAACAAAATTTTATGTTTGCTAATTCAAAGGCGGGCTGGAGACATGAATCCTGAGAATGCTGGTCATAAATTGACTTAAATAAACAGATTTTTTTTTTCTTTTATCTACTAATGATATGTGAGAAATCATATTGTTACATATGCATCCATTTACTGTTTTAAAAAAATAGAACCTTTAACAGTGTATCACCATGTGTGATTAATCTAAAACTTCTGCTTGTAGCAAATGTTAATTGACACACCAGACTATGAGGAACGCTGTCAACATTTGGAAATGCTTAAGAACAAATTGGAAGCACTTTTGAGTCCACAAGTTGTGGCTGCTTTTAATGCACAGTCTTTGGGTGAGTACGGCATACACTTTTCTCACTTGCGATTCTGTATTTAAAATTGAGAATAAAAAAATTTTTTACATGCTGATCTCCTTAACTGAATAGAACACCAACAGTTCATAAATAGTACAAACAAGTAAAATATAGTCATGACAAAAATGTACCTGCAGACACAATGTTTTTTGTGTTAGCTCTCCCTAATATGTAGCAGTTATTTTATTGTTTGTGTGTTGAAGTTCTCAACCTGCACTTTAAAAAATTTAATTATTTGGTCAGATTTTGGGAAAACTTTTCTCCACCAACTCATGTGGGTAATGTTTGTGTGTGTGTAGAGTAACACTTGTCACCTTCAATGTAGTGTTCAGCTCCTAGAACTTAACAGTCAGACTACTCATACATATAATTTGATTATAGTGGTGAAGGCTTGTGAAGAACCAGCTATATAAATTCTATCATGTTTGAGTTTATTTAGTTTATCTACAAGGTCAGATAAACCAGTACCACGAGGATATATTAATATTAGGTTGGTGCAAAAATAATGACGTAATAATGTTGTTTTTTGACGTTAAAAAATACGTCAAAAAACGACATTATTACGTCATTATTTTTGCACCAACCTAATAGAACGTCAATATATGTGTGTTGATTATTTAAGTAAAATGTTTTGCAAAGGATCAGATTCAAGAAATTCTAAGAAAATACATTAAATCACCCCACTTCGTGGTGATCACATTGGTAATCCAAATTTTTGTTTATAAAAATTATTGTTAAATGTGAAATAGCATTGATGAGACAGCAGATTTTTATTATTTTAGCTATTGGTAGGAAGAGGTTTATTTTATTTTTCTTTCCCTGCAAATATTTAAATATCACATATCCAGGGTTTTACAGAGCCCTCCAAAAAGGAGCAAAAGAGCAAGACAAGAGGGCTCATTTTATATTCAATCGGAGTGGAGCGTGGGCAGCTCTATTTGGGACTAAAGAGCGGGGGGGTTTGCGCTTTATGCTCCTAGCTCCAAAATTATTTTAATTATTTTTAAACATTTGTTTGTATTCAACAGTAACAAAAAAAAGAGGAAAATCTGAGCTAAACTCTTTGAGTTATTTTTTATTATTATATCTGTGGTAAATGTATGAGAGAGTGTGAATGAGCTACAAAGTGTGTGTGTATTAGCTTCCATTTTCATGTGTGACAATTTCAACTTCTACCCAGGTTTTGGTAAGGAGGCAAGTGACTTTGATACCTAGGTGTTACCGTTTTGATGTCCAGGACATTTCTTTTAAGTTACAGGAGACAGTCTGAAAAAATATCTTCAAAAGAGTGAGTCACTCTATAGAAAGTCTTTGATGTCATTTTTTTATTAGAAATGTATGTGTGTGTAAGTGTCAGTGAGAGAGAGAAAGAGTATAAAAGCTATCTGTAGATATTGGCGTGGAGGAATAAAGGTTTGCACTTTTTTTGTTTTTATGACAAATTTTCATTGCTGAATGAATAAATAAACCAATGTTTTTTTTTTTCAATTTACTGACAATTTACTTTTGTACACAATTTTGCTATTATTATTATTATGAAAAACTGTCACAGCTTGAAAGACAAATGTTGAAAAACAAATATTACTAAAGTTAAAATCCAGTTTATGATAAAATTTGTAAAACTAAATTTGCTGTTTGTTGAGGTAATTCTTTTGGAGTTAGGAATGACATATGCCTTATAAGTAAATCTACATTGGAGGAACTTCAGCATGTTTTTAAGGGTAAAGTGTATTCTGACAAGCTAAATGTTGGTTCTTATTAAGTTTGAGTTTCGAAATATCTCATACCCAGCTTATTAATTGCAAAAATATACAATGAAAGAAAAAAAGTACATTTTAACTATGGAGCACCAAAAAAGAGCCGCTCTTTTTTAATTGAGTTGGAGCTGGAGTGGCTCCTTTTTGAAAATGGGGAGCATGAGGGTAGCCAGCTCCAATTTTGAGTCTGGAGTGCGAGCAGCTCCAATTTGGGGGCAGGAGTGGGAGCAGCTCCAAAAATAGTGGAGCATGTAAAGCCCTGCACATATCATAAAGTTGAATATATAGAATTTACTTATGAAATGGAAACAAACAATACTTTACCTTTCCTAGATATCATGCTACACCACACTAACAATAGTCTAAAACTTAGTGCCCATTGCAAATCAACTAATAAAAAGGATCTTATAAATTTTTATTCTCATCATAACAACGAAATAAAATTCAGAATAATCATCAGAGGAAAAATACATTGAAAATACTTTTAAGTTCCTCCAATACCCTAATTATTCAATGCAAAACAAAAGGCTCATAAAATATTTTAAAATAAGAAAGTAGTCCTCCCTGACAAACCCAATGAATCAAAATATATTGATATATTTCTACCCACCAACTATTACAACTACAATTGAAAAGAATTTATCCAAATTCAACATAAAATTTGTCACAACTACATTTAGAACAATAAAAGACTTAATTAATACAAAACAAAATAAGGTAAAACTTGAAGGAGGAATTTACTCTATTACCTGTAATAATTGCCACATTGGAGAAATCTCAATTTAAGTAAACAATTATATGGACACAAAAAGTATCTTTTACAAAACAACATATTAAATCTCACTGTAATGAAAAATTTAAAACTTTAACTAAAAGAGAAAACAATTTACTAAGATGAAAATGTTCAGAAAGTGCTTTAATTGATAGATTATCCACAGTAAATTTGTGTCCAGGTTCTTACATTTCACCATTCTTAACAGATCTTCTATTATCACAAGGTATAAAAAAAGTGATGGAAACATAAACAAAAAGAATCTAAATGAAATTAGCTAAATTATATACCCAAAACATTAAATCCTAAAAAAATAAATAAAAATTTTGATTTAAAATCCTTTCCTTCATATGTATATGTAGTTGCATCAACATAGACCTTAATTTAGTCCGATGAAGTTCTAAAAGCCAAAACACCTTGTACAAAACTTTTTCCTCTTTGTCATACTTCTTTCCCCTAAAATTGTTCTAAGATATTTTAAGTAATTCTATAAATGATGTAATCTAATTCTGTAAATAATGAAGATAAAATTTTGTATTTGTTCTGTTATACTTAAGCCATGTATAACATAGAGGTTAAATGTTAATGGAATAGTGATTTTTCACTTTGAGTTTTATTATTAAATTAAATTTTAATCTTTAATTAAATTTCAATCTGTCTACACAACCTCTGGCACAATTCATGTTTAGCAAATCATGAACTCATGCAAATAGTCAAGTTAGTGAAGGGTTCCAATATTTGTAACATATTTATTTGTTTATTTTCATCTTTTATAATTTTTTATAAATATTGTTGACTATTTTAAATTACATTTACTGCTGATTAAAAAAAATAATACTTGAAACCATTGTTGATTTGATTGTAAAAATGATTACAGTTTATATATTGTAGGTAGCTAACTATTATTTTAATTATTTATTAATCTGGTTTTATATAACTGTAGTGACACTGGCAAATTAATATGCCTAATTTGCATAAGTGCCTATATAACTCGTCACTGAGAATAACGTGGGATGAAGACAAGCTTAGCGACTGACTTGTGCTAAACTTCGATTCACATCAATGGCGTCGCAGATAGGATCCCATTTGTCTCTAGAAGATTCAGATTTCGTGGATGCATGGATTCACTGTTTTTCTGCCAGTGCGAGAATTAAAAAGCTGAAAGACAACAAGGAGAAGGAAGGCGAAAATGAAATTACGGATTTATTTTTGGCTACAGCTGGATGCGAGGCAATAATAAAAGTCTCCACCATGGCATATCCCACAAACTTGAAAGACCTGACTTTCGAAAAACTAAGTCAGATTATAAGGAGAAATATGAGACCCAAGAAAAGGCTGGTAGTGGCAGAAAGAACGAAGTTCATGTCGATGAAACAAGAAATTGACAAACCAATTATAAAATATCTACACCGTCTACGAAATGCAAGTAGATATTGCAAATTTGAAAAACTCAGACAAGACGAACAGACTATTGAAGAGGACTTGATTCAATTAAGGTTAATTGAAGGTATGTGCAATGCATCACACCGATATAAAATAATGGAACAACTACAAATAGGAAATATGTCTTTAAATACATGCATTGACTTTATACAGCAATAAGAATTAAGACAGAAATACAACCATCATAAAAGTCAACCCAGCGAACAAATATTCACTGATACGTACATGTTTAAAAAGATAAGAAAATGTTCGTATTGTGAACGTGAACACGAAATAAAAAGGTAAAAATGCCCAGCATTTGGAAAAACCTGTACAAATTGCTTAAAAAAGAACCACTTTCAAGCAGTATGCAAATTCAAAAAGAAAAATGTTGAAAGAGTTGAAGAAAACGAAACCAATATGTAAGTCTTCACATTAAAAAATAAGAATATAGAAAAAATTGAACAAAAGAAAAAAGACATTATACTAAAGGTTAAAATCAACAACTGCAATTTAGATATGCAAATTGATACTGGGAGTGAAGGAACGCTGATACCCAAAAATTTTTGGGAACACATTGGAAAGCCACCTTTACGAAAGAGCAGTTTACAACTTTGCCAATTTGATGGGTCGGTTATAAAAATTTTAGGATACTTTGAAGGTTCCTTGGTGTTAGAAAATAAATTTAAAGTAATACCTATAATTGTCACAAGTTGTAAAAAGAACCACGGACTTCTTGGAAATGACGTGCTTAACATAAATTCTACCAAATTAATTAATGAGATAAAAATGGAAAAAACCGGAAAGTTAAAAAAACTATAAAGCGAGTTTAAAATTAAAAGAAAATGTCTCCCCCTCTTATTATTGTTCGACATTTTGACGGTCGTCTTCGAGTATAGAATCCAGAGGTTGGCAGTGAATATTTCAGAGACAGTAAGAAAGCGTAGTTCAGGTTTGCAGTGGATATCGTAGCAAAGTAGCAGAGCGTAGTTCTACCTTCTATCATCTTCGCCTGTCAAGTTGGCACTGGTCTTTCCGGTAGGGTAAGCAAAGATGGCCGCCTTTATACACGACGGTTACAATGTTCTGCGGCTTCTGATTGGTTAACCTTCTATTGATGTACTATAAAGCGAGTTGAGTCATTTTGACTCGCTCACTAGTCACATAGTATACACAAAAAACTGTAACAATTATGAGGCACGAAAATTACCAGTACATTTGTTGCCATTAGTAGTAATAAAACTACGAAAATTATAGAACAAGACCTTCTTGAACATGTTCCCCCTGGGGTTAGCAAGTGGGCATCACCCATTGTAGTTTTGAGGACGACAGATGGTGATTTACGTATTTGTGGAGATTACAAAATAGGTGTAAATCACAAAGTTTGTTCAGATTCATATCCCATATCGAATGTTGAAGTTGCATTACATGCACTCGCAGGAATAAGTGTTTTTACAAAAATAGATTTAAAAATGGCATACCACCAAATACCAATAGACGATAACTTCAAAGAAGTAACCACAATAAATACGCCAATAGGGTTACTAAGATGGAAAAGGTTGCCATATGGAATAAAAACCGCAAGCGCTATATTTCAACGGGCCATTGAACAGGTTTTAGAAAATATGAAAAATATGATTTGTTACCAAGACGATATATGCATAGGAGCTACTAATGAAAATGAATTAAAAAAGAAAACTGACATAATCTTGAATAGATTAAGAAATGCTGGAATGACAATAAATGAGAAAAAATGCATAAGCAATTGTAGTAAAATATCTTTTTAGGTTATTCCATTTCAAAAGAAGGTATATCACCAGACCAAGCCTTGATAGAAAAAATACTAAAAGTAGCTACACCTACAAATAAAAAAGAACTGGGGTCTTTTTTGGGATTGGTGAATTTTTACAGGCGATATTTACTAAAATACACGGACTTGACTGAACTGTTTGCAAATTTAAGAAAAAAGAACGTTGAATTTATTTGGTCAGAGGAACAACAAAAAGCTTTTGATAGATTAAAAGTAATTATGGCAAAGAAACCAGTAGTGAAAATGATTGATCCAAAAAAGAACATTACGTTAACCACAGATGCAAGCGAACATTCGATATTGGGAATATTATCACAAGAAGGACATCCGATAATGTATTTATCAAGAAGACTAACGAACACTAAATTTAATTATTCAGATATAGAGAAAGAAGCATTGGCTATCGTGTGGACAACTACTAGAGCCTGACAATTTTTAATTGGGAAAAAATTTCTGTTAAGAAATGATCATAGACCATTAGAGTTTATATTTAACCCAAGGAAAGAATTACCCAAAGTCACGACATTGAGGATACATCTTAGTATAAGATCTTGTTAATAAGATTAATGGCATTTGACTTTGATATAGAATGTGTCAAAGGAAATTCAATTCCATACATAGATGCACTATCAAGATTGCGATTTTACAAGGAGTCAAAAGATAAAACAGAAGAAGAATTTGAAGATGCATTCTTACATTGGGTAGAGACTGATGTTTTGTCTTTAGATATAATGGCTGCAGAAACTAGACATGATCCAGTACTAAGTAGGATAATATCGAGAATAAGAAAAAACTCATGGGGAAATTGTTCTAGGGTGGAAAGACCCTACAAAGAAATAAGACAGAAATTAACGATAGAACATGGAGTAATTTGTAATGGGGATCTGGTAGTTACCCCAGAAACACAAAGAAAATTGGTAATAAAAAGTGTACATGATGATATACACTGTGGAGTAGCGGCCACATAAAAAAGGATAAAATTAGAAGCATGCTGGCCGGGATATTCAAGAGATGTCGAAGAATATATAAAAAGGTGCAAAAAATGTAAAGAATTAAGAAACTTTACACAGACTACTTTACATTTGTGGCCCAGAGAAGTGGAGCCATGGAGTCGGGTGCATATGTATCATGCCTATATTACTGGAGTGGGACTCTTATTAATTCTAATAGACTCTTTTTCAGGATGGCCTGAAATAATCTGGGTGCCAGACAAGAAAAGTTCTATGATAAAACAGATTCTAAGGGTCATATTTTCTAGAAACGGCATACCAAAAACCCTGGTATCTGACAACGCACCAGAATTTTGTGATGAAGATCTTAATTTTTGGTTAGAAAAAATAGGATGTAAACCGTATAAGACACCCGTATATCACCCTCAGTCGAACGGGTTAGCGGAAAGAATGGTGCAGACCATAAAAATGGGATGAAAAGCATGCTCTCAGCATAAAGAAAAAGTAGAAGTTTTTCTACCAAGGCTGCTTTTAAGCTATTGCACAATACCACACGCTGGAAGACTAGAAAGCCCATAAGCTTTAATGAGAAGGCAAATTAGAGCTCCGCTAACGATGTCGTATTCCACAAATGAAAAAATGTGGTGCAAAAAGAAGCAAATCTGGAAAGGGCAGAATTTATCATGCAGAAAGGCCACAATACAGCTATAATAAATAGAGAAAACAGCAACAGTGTATTAGCCCATGCAGACCAAATAAGGACCCAGGGTGAATATGAAGAGCAAAATGATGAGGAAGTTAATGATTTATTAGAACAGCCGTTACAGAATGAAACATCAGAAGACGAAATAATGCAGGATCAAGTGGGCCAGAGTGAGTTTGAAAGTTCGGACGAAGATCAAATAATGCAAGAAAATGCCTATGATTACAGCTTAGCGCAGGACAAACCTAGGTCTCACAGAAGAAGAAATACAGGAGAGAGAGAAGTAGAGCAAAGTAATGAAACTATCATGAGAAGAAGTAAAAGAATTACTAGAGGTATAAAACCTATACGTTTCAAGAAGATGTAGTGACACTGGCAAATTAATATGCCTAATTTGCATAAGTGCAAGAGAAAGCCTATATAACTCGTCACTGAGAATAACGTGGAATGAAGACAAGCTTAGCGACTGACTAGTGCTAAACTTCCATTTCACATCAATAACAAAGTAGACATTTTTTCATTTTACATATATCTAAGAATGTTTTAATCTGACATTATTTCTTATTACTATAAATGTTATATTTAGTGGATACACATGCTTGAATAGATATCCCTGTACTTATTTCTTTTTAAAAACAGTGTAATTGACATCAACTAGTTTTTTCTGTTGAAATTCTTAATGAAGAAAATATCTCGTAACAGGTATTGAACCTATGTTCTTAAATTGGGGTGAGGACGGGAGAAGTATCTCTTCATTAAGCATTCTAAAGCACACCTAACTTAAGACTTTAATTGCACAAGCCAGTAGATGTCAATACACTTTTTTATTTTTAAAATCACCAATGTCTACTCAAATGTCAATATAATGTTTATAGTTGTAAGAAAAGTGTGTGTGTGTCTTTTTACGTTTTTATTTATCTACTTATGTTTTAGATGGTATTTAATCAATGAAATTACTTTCCTTCTCAAAATATCAGTTTTTCAATAAACCATAAAAATGTTTACTCCGCTCTGTATAGCATATATATATATATAATTTAGTAAGATATTCAATATCTATTCAGTTACTGCTCTTTATTTTTCTTAAATTATTATTTTTATTTACTTAAATAAAAGAAAAAAAATAATCTTTTTTTTCTTTTTTTTCTTTACAGAGGCTACTCAGACTTATGCCAAAATATTTGAAGATATCAACAGATTGAGTCAATTGTACAAGTATTATCATAAATGCCATAAAGTAAGTAATGTTGAATAATTATATATTCTGCATTAACAGTGAAGCTCAAGCTGTGGCTTTAGATATTTCAAAGTTTTTTTAACAGGATTTGCCTTCTCCACAAGCTCAAGGGTTATGGTGTCTCTGGGTGAATATTTGGCTTAATCCAATCATGTATTGAAGTTCGTTTTGAACAGACATGCTTCTAGTTCATTTCACATTAATGTGAAGGTCCCTCAGAGGTCTATCCTTGGACCTACATTGTTCCTTATCTTCATTAACAAACTTCCTGCTGTAATCAATCCCCAACTATGTATTTATGCTAATGACACAACTATTTTCTCCTATCTTAGTAGCAAGTCTGTAAAGTAAAAAAGTAAAACTGGCTACTGCTCTTGGAAAAGGAGCTCCAATCATTGGTTAACTGGGGCAAGAAATGACTTGTAAATTTTAATGCCTCCAAAACAAAACTGCTTTCTTTTAATCACCAGAGAGATCCTTTTCTGCCTACTGTCAACTTCTAGGAGAGCAACTCTTTGGGCTTTCTTACTCTCATGTTATCTACTGATCAATTGCTAGATCTGCTGATAAGAAAGTTGGTTCACTTTGTCATGCCAGACAATTTTTGTCATCAGAATCCATCTTGCACATTTATAAATCTACCATTCACCCATGCATTGAATATTGCTGCCATATTTGGTCTGGTGCTCTTACTATTTATCGTGAGATTCTTGACAAACTTCAAACGATAACCTTCAGCAACAAGGCCTCTGATCTGGGGATTGGAGGTTTTGAGTAATGTGGAACCACCTCAATTGATATTGTTCCCAGGTCAACCCTCACCCAGGGTGGTAGCATTTGTTAGGGTCCCAGCTATGGGCAAATAGTGAACCGCTAATAAAAACCCTATGAATGCATAAAAATACCAGCAATATATTTTTAAAGCAAAATGATCAAAAAAAAACAATCACTTATAAAGTTCACAGAAGACTCAATTGGAAATAACAAAAATTTCATTTTTAAAACTAAATATACAAATGAGTTATCTGTCTATATCTCTGAGATGAGGTATTATGATTATTTACATTATTTGAAGTGTTATCCTCATCTTCATTGCCACAATACCAGGTTACAGCAGTGGGGAACCAAAAACCTTGGAGAGTTGAGTCAAAGGGAAATAACTGAGACATCCAGAAGAGGCATGGCACATGGAAATAAAACAATCTACCCTGGTGGATGAAATAAGGGGTTCGGCTTGAAATTCCAGTCACCTGAAGAAGGCCAGAACATACAACAGCTGAAACATTGTGAATATGGCAATGAAGATGAGGATAACAGTCTGAATAATGTAAATACAAATGAGTTACCTACATTATGTAAGAAGTACTAAGTTAAGCAAGACACAAGACATATGCTTGGAGATAAATAATAAAATTAAATTTATTTGATGTTATAATGTTACATCATATTTGCACATACATACACATGGACAGATTACCAACTTTATTTGATAAATTTTCAGGATTTAGAGTGGATACACATATACACACAAACTTTATATGTTAAATTTACTTTGAAAGGATTGAAAATGATTTAAAGTGGAAATGATTATCTTTATTTACAATAGAAATAATTTAATTTTTTTACATTATTATTTTTAACTTATATTTTTGGCTTTCTAGCATCATCAGTGGTGGGATTCAAAAAGTTTAAGAACAGATTTTCTCAACAATGGACCTCAATAGCAATAGGTTCCCTCATTTTTTCCATAGTCTATACTTTACTATATAGATATAATTTAAGAATAAAGCAAATTTTTCTTGCACTTATTCAAAAATAGCAAACTTAATCTGCATTACATTGCACCTTATCATTTTGAAAGGAAAAATAATTAAAAGAAATGGTTTAAAATCTTTTATTCATGATCTTTTATTTTAAAAATTTCCAAATAGTCACTTGTCATAATAGTTTTCAGATTTTTTTTTTTTGCCTCTCTTATCATCAACACTGTGATTTTTTTCTAAGCCATGTTTTCACAAAAAGTGTTATCTCATAAATCTAAAGGGAGACCAATAAGATTGTCTTCAAGATTGCTGCATTTTCCACTGTAAGGCAGCTTCTTTTATCTGAGTATATAATATTCATTCTGCTTCAGAAGAACTGATAGCAATCATATTGATAAGTTTTTGCTTTTTGAAATTGAAAACTTGACATTTAAGGAAGTCAAAGAAATAATATTGAGAAATATTCAACCAAAGAAAAGATTGGCCATAGCTGAACAAACCAAATTCTTAGTATTGAAAGAAGAATTTGGGGAGCCTTTATAAAGAAATATATAAATATAAATAAACAGGTTAAGAGATACCAGCAGATTTCATTGTGAATTTCATGAACTAGGACAACAGGGAATAAGCATGGAGGAAGAATTATTTCAACTCTGACTGTACAACACCTCTCATAGAGTAAAAATTTTAGAGCAGTTACAGACAAACCAAATGACTTTAAAAGCTTGTATTGAGTTCATACAACAAGAGAAGTTAATTGAAAAATTTAATAAAAATGAAAACTAACCTGAGCTTATGGAGACGTACGATAAAAAGAACAATGCCGATATTGCAACTATAAACATGAATCAAGGTTAGAGAAATGTCCAGCATGGAGACAGACACGTAATAAGTGCAAAAAGAAAAATCACTTTCAAGTCATGTAGATGGCAAGATACCAATGTAAAAACTGTCAAAATAATACATGACTATGTAAAAAGTCAAACAAACGTTTTTTTCAATAGAAAGGAGAAACAAAAAGAACACTTTCACAGATATTAAATTAAACAGTGTAGACTTAAAAATGTAAGTTGACACTGAAAGTGAAGTGACCATTATTCTAAAGTATTTTTGGGAACAATTATCAAAACCAAAATTAAAGAAAAGTTTAGTAAGATTAAGACAGTTTGATGGAATGTGTATAAAAATATTAGTGTCCTTTCAAGGCACTTTTGAAACAAAAAATACATTTGAAACCATCACTATTATAGCCATAGACTGTATAAAAAGTTATGGTTTAGTAGGAACTGATTTGATAAATATTAATAGCACATGTTTACTTAATGCCATGAATACAGAAGTCCCGAAATTGGGGCATTAAAAAGCTATAAAACAGCCTTAAGTTAAAAATAAATATCAATTCACCATATTTTGAAAGCCGTAGGCTTCCCATTCATATAAAACCAATGATAGTTGATAAGCTGTGAAAAATGGTGGAAGAAGGCATTCTTCAATATGTAGAACCTGGAGGCAGCAAATGGGAATCGCCTATTGTAGTTTTAAGGAAACCTAATGGTGATTTTAGAATTTGTAGAGATTACAAAGTAGGTGTAAATCATAAGATTTGTTCAGATTCCTACCCTATTCCAAACATAGAAAACATACCACATTCTCCGGCAGGAATGAAATATTTTATGAAAATTGATTTTAAAAAATGCATAACACCAAATTCAAATAGATGATGAACTTAAGGAAATCACAATAAACTCCTCCATAGGCTTACTTAGATGGTCCCACTTACCATATGGAATGAAGACAGCTTGATTTTTTAAAAAGCTATGGAAAATTTGTTAGCAGTGAGAGTAGAAATTATGATAATTTATCAGGAAGAAGAACTGAAACAAAAAACTAAATTTGTAATGGATAAGTTGAGGAGGACAGGAATGATGATAAATGAAGATAAGTGTATATTTAATTGCAAAGAATTAACAATCTTGGGTTATCAAATTTCAGAAAATGATACTTTGCCAGACCTGATGTTGATACAAAAAATATTAAATGTATCTTCTCTAACTAATAAAAAATAATTGGAATCATTTTTCATATTAACCAATTTTTATAGCAAATTTGTGTTAAAATATTCTGAAAGAACTGAAGTGTTTTCTGACTTGTGAAAGAAGAATAAGGAGTTTGGATTGACTAGTACACATCAAATAGTCTTAATTAAATTAAAAGAAGCTCTATCTAAAAAATCTGGGGTCAAGATTTTTGACCCTAAAAAGGATGTTACATTAAACACAGATGCAACCACTGTATAGGTAATTTTGGTTTAGCTAATAGATAATTAGCATAAAGAGAGCTATAACTATAGCTCACTGGCAACTTTAAGTCAGTGTACATAGGACATCTACCACTACTACGTTTGATCATCATAACAGTTTGATTGGTGAAAAATTGTGTACATTTTATCCATGAATATTTTGAAATAATTCACTTGTTTTATTTCACTGACAGAATCATCCAGTACTAGTTGCAAAAGATGATTTAAACAATGCCAAATGACAGTGTTAGGAAAATTGTTTTTTAATTAGTGCCTACTCCAGAATTGCAGCCAAGCAATTTCACTCCATCTGAACAGAAATCAATTAAATTATTTCTTAAATATTCATTATCAAATCTAGCACAGTGCAAACTGTTTAACAAGGATGTATATATTGTTCCTGCTCCTTGTCCTTTCAATTCAACCAAATCCCCAAAAAATTGTTGGTGATAGATTGCTATTTTCAATCTTTAAAAAAATTACAAGTACAAGTTTACTGGATATGGTTGAAGTTTCATCAATGATGATACAAATCTTTAATTTTTATTCAATAATTTTAGTGAATATTTCTTTCTTTATCTCCTTTTCAATATGATCTACTATTTTCAAAGCAGTTTTTCAAGAATGAAGTCCAATACCCGAGTCTAATCCATTTTTCATTTGAAGCTGAATCTCATCTTCAATATGAGAAAATGGACAGCTTCTCTTTGCTAAACTGTAAACTGTATTGAAAACTATTTTAGTAGAGTCTATATACTTGTCGTTCAATTTATTCATGGCTCTTGTAATTGCATCATCAGCACAAAATCTTGTAGGCACTTAGCACAAATGCTGTGAGCCGTTGATGAGAAATGCATATTCATCTTTTTTCTTAGAAAAGCTTGCTGAATTGCTTTATCCATTCCTAAAGATTCAATACTGCAGCAGACCCATGCCATTGATACATGGATTGCTTTCAGGTTTATGGATTCAGAATAAAATCTAGCACATAGATCACACCCAATTTTTTTACTGTGAATAATCAACCCATTGTACTTTTTGAAGTTCTCATACTGCCATCTAGAAGAGTTAATGCTTCAACTGCTTCACCTCTAGTTTTCATGGCATCAGGAACAGAACATTCATTAGCATCATGCTCTAAAGTTGGTCATGTTTCATCCTCATTAGCCTCTTGTCTGAAACTTTCACTTCTGGAGATTTTTCAAAAAAAGTGAAATAAATCTTGTTGTCTCTTCATTTTAGGGTCCTGATACTGAAATGAAAAATATTACTAGTTACTATGAGGATGTTACTATAGAGGAAGAAATTGAAATTAGCATAATAATAATTTATTACCTTTGGTCTGAAGTCCAACAGAAAAATGTCTGAATAAGAAGTTCAATAGAAAAAAAATGTTTAATTTAAACAAATTTTATATTAAAAGTTTTAACTAAAAATCTATTTGTAAAATATGAAAACAACTAAGTATTTGATTAATAAAAATATTGGTCCTAATTAAAAGCACTTATGGCCAGCAAAAAACAAAATATAGTGAATGAATTTATGCTGAAAGGCTCACAAATTACACGTCAAATCTATCTCAAATTCCTTTTTGATATAAACATACAAATTTATTTGTATAAAGTGTACATTGCAAAAATGATTTTTTTAAAAATTTCAATGGCTGCCATGGGGTCCAAGGCGAGGACCCTGATTTTGAATAACACTTGCCACAGCTAAGTAGTTGCCTTCTTTTTTGAAATTTGACTCCCCACTCCACCAAGAAAAATCTTGGCTACACCCCTGCAATTGCATATTAATATTTATTCAATCACCTGAATTTACATCCTCAACTGATTATATGACTACAATTTGTTGACACTCTAAAATGATCAGTTTTATAAAAATTATGCCACAGTAACATAAAATATTTTTGTGCAAAATATAAAAATTTAACTTTCCTACCAACACATGCCAGACACAAAACTTAGTTGGTAGAATCAGCAACTCACAAAAATAGGCACAACTTAACTGAAATCTTAAAAGAAAAAACACATTTATTTTACAATATATAAGTTAAAAATTACAAAACAAGGGTGTTGCACAAAAATTTCCTTTTGTGCACTTCTTTCAGCAGGATAACAGTTTCCTGAGGTAACAAAAAAAGAGATTACCCACAGAAACAAGAAAAATATGTTACAAATTTGTTAGATGAGAAATGGATTCATATACAAAAATTAATCCCTTCAAAAATAGAAAAAAACAGGAAAAACTTGGAGAAAGGAATAACAAAATGGCCCAAGGCAGAAAATTTTTAAACAGCACCCACCTACATTCTTAACAGTATAAGCAAACAGGACGTCTCAGCTCAAAGGGGTTTTATGTTATAAAGTTTCTCGAGGGCCTTTTGAGTTGACTTGTATCTTTGGTGTGAAATCTTCTGGTGTGGGAATCTACCTTGTATCTGTCAAGTCTGATTTATGACCTCCGGCTGGACTGTCCTTTGAAGTCCAGGTGCTATGCTCTCTCTGATTCTTTTTCTTCTGCCTTTTATTGAAAAGGAGACCATCATATTGGCTCCAACCAAATCTTCACAGAACACTTGTTTCTCATTGGCCAATATATATAAAAAAAACCCTCCCATACATTAAAAAAATGAATTAAAAAGATCAAATAATATTGGCAGTTCAACACTTGAGCCTAAAAGGCCACAAATTTTGCACAAATTTTAACACACAAACCATCTGGCCTTCAGAATAATAAACTTTTCTCAAAACATAGATATAAAAAAAACAACCCAGACAATTATACATAGATCTTTTAACATTTTTTACAAATAACAAAATAAAATTTTTACAGTTTGTTTGGGTTGCAGCTATTAGCTTGGTGCAAAAATAATGACGTAATAATGTCGTTTTTTGATGTTAAAAAATACGTCAAAAAACGACATTATTACGTCATTATTTTTGCACCAACCTAATATCAACAGGTTTGCTGAGCTCATAAAATTCCAAGAACAGGTTCATGTGAATATGTGCAAATCCGCTAAATCTCACCACTGAGTATCATATCAAACACTGATCTGATTATTATTATTATTTATATTTCATTTAGGTGCAACTGACACAACAATGGAAAATATTAATTGAAACTAATTCTGAAGACACATTCCTTGATTGGCTAACTGAATTTTATGACCATTTGCTCTCCTCTTGGCATGGACAGGTAAATGTTCAATGTTTTTAATGTTGGAATTATTGACTTGAGAAAGTCTAATTGTATCATTCAAAGAAAATTTAAAATCCATTTTATTTTATAATTTATGCACTAACTGACACTTTGTTCTTTTTTTTATTACATGAAAAAAAATCAGTTATTGATTTAATTTGTCTTTTCAGATAAAATGGTGCAATCATGTCTTCAAGGATCCTGTTCCAATTCTCTGCAACCTTTTTGTAGATGTTATTGATGATTTGGACCCAAGTTTAGGTCAATGTGTAGCCACCTATATTGCTCAACAGGGCACAGATGTAACGCTTACTTCACTTATAAGTCTGAAGCAGGTTTAAAGTTTTTCTTTTATCAATATGTTAGATTTATTTGTTAAGGTGCTAGTTTGGGATTTTGTAGAAATGCTACATTTGTTTATTTTTTTTCATTTTCAGTTATTGATCAATTGAAGAAGAATTGTTTGTATTACAATGTATGTGAATTTTATGGCCCAGGTGATAAAAGAGCGTTCTGGCAAAAACTTTTTTCAGTTGTTGATGAGATTCATAATCTATGACAAGATTCTGTCATTGGTGCATCATATAAAAGTTTCTTAAACTTCTATATATGGATTTTGTTGTGAAATGCATTTCTAAGTTTGCATGTAATAAAATTCACTCTTGTTATAGTAACAATAATGATAATAATATTTGTATTTATATAATATTGAAAATAATATTACCTTGTATATGTATCAAATTTATCTGAGCTGTTTATATCTAATCCAGCAATAGAAATATTACATATTATGTCACCAGTACTTACAAGAGTATTTTATATTTTTAATATTTGTCCTAAAAATGCAATTATATATTAAAAAATATTTCCCACAGGTTTCAGAACGGTTCTTGAAAAGTATTGAATCTGCTGTTGAAGCTTACATGTCAGGTATGATTTGAATTTTTTTTCTTTTCTATCAACTTAAAATAATGTCTGGTGCCTTATTCTCTGGGACAGTTATTTTTAATAATTCTTTAGGAAATTTTAGTTTACCTCTTGCATGAGTATGTAAAATAAAAACACTTTTCTTTCATATAAAGATCCTGGAAAAAGACAAGAAGGCAATGCAATGCTGTATTGACTTTGTGTATAGTAAACTATATAGTAAAACAGCATAATTGCATATAAGGTTTTTTGTTTATTTTTTCCATATATTTTTCTTCATAGTAAACTAAGTAAGTAATATGAAATGCAAAACTAACCATCAAAAATTAAAAAAAATAAAATCCTAAAATCTGATCTTTGAAATTATCTATCTGATTCCAATAAAATGTGAAATTGTTAGATTTCTTACAGAAGCATATATGCAGAAAGGTTTGTTTAGAATTCCCCACTTCCACTGCACCATGTCAGTGTGTAAAGAAAATCTTACTTATTATAAAATGCAGATTGTGTGTGTGTCTGTTCGTTTATATATGGGATCGTATTTCCTACATTTTTAAACCGATTTCAACAAAACTTCACAGGACTACGTAAAATTACCCGGCGGTGGTTCTGACAGTGCCAAAAATTGGAAAAACACAATTGTTTTTGCACAAAATCAATTTGAAAACACGATTAAGAGGCATCACTGTCGCAAGAATGAAAGGGGGACAACTCATATCGAGTTATACTTATAAAACTCAGGTTGTTTGTGTGTGTGTGTGTTCGTTTATATATGGGATCGGATTTCCTACATTTTTCAACCAATTTCAACAAAACTTAACTTTTTTTTTTGGCAGGTAGTGTTTCTTATTGTCTTCCACACTTTTTTCTTTATTTTTACATTCAGAATGCTTTAAAAATTCCATTTACAAGATAATTGTTTATAATAAAACTCTATTCAATCAGTAGACTCATAACGATTGAAAACAATGTTTGAGTTTGGGTTTGACCAATTCATAAAAAAAAAAAAAAAAAAAACTAATTAAGACATTTGTGTCTGTCAACCTTAAACAATAATCTTTGTCAATTTTATTTTTCAGTCTTTATGATGGTCAATACTTGATCTATCTCTTACTGTTACATCCCCGGGCAACGCCAGGCTCTATTGCTAGTAGTGAATAAAATATGAGTGATGTTGGAATTTTGAAGATCATTATTCCAAGAAACAATCAAAACATATAATAATTATTAATGTGTATTTATTTATATATTTCCTGCCCCATGTGTAGTGGGAAGGAGGGTAAATCAAGTTAGTAAATTTATAAGTGCTTACTTAGTCTTTTTAATAATCTATACAAATAAAATATTTTGCATTTAGACAAAATTAGTTCCTGAGTAAAATGAACCATTTAATTAGTTTGTTCCTTTATTCCTGTCTTTCTTAAATTGCAATCTTATTTGTTCAAGCCTTTCATGTGAGGCACTTGCTCTATAAATGTAGATTAAACTATATACACCTGCTCAGAAAACAAGAAATGCAACTATTTAAACCATAGACTAATGGTAAAACATATATTAATAGAATGCAAAAAGCACAGTAAAATAATACCAAGCTCAAAACCTAAAAACTTTTCCTAAAACATAAACCCTACCAAAATTATAGATTTCTTGAAAGAATCAAACCTCTACAAAATAATATAAAATAAATAAAAATTGAACAAAAGGAATTGGACTGTAACAAGGACCTTGAACGGTAACTAAGAGCTGCGATTAAAAATGAATAGAAAAACAGTTTTGGCATTGAATAACTCCCAATTCTTAATATGCTATTAAAATACACACACTCACTCACTTCCTATGTTTTACATTGTTTTATGCATTTAAGAAAATGTTGTTCAATGATCATCATAAAATAGATAATTCCTTTGAAGAAAGGAAATTAGAACAAGAGCAAAAACAAAGGCAGCAATTGCACCTATCTCAATGCAGGGCAAAAATGAAATGAAGAAAGAAGAGCTGCTATGAGAGAACATGTAGCTGAAAGGATTCAAAATGAAACAGAGGAAGAATCTAATACAAGAAGAGAAAATATGAGAATGCAAATGGATGAATGCCTTCAACAAGAAATAAGAGTAACAAAATGGAAAGAGGAAGGAGAATACTGGTGCGATGAGAAATGCACAACATAAAGTTCATAGAGTAAATAATCTTCTGTTCACTGAAGCCAGTTATCAACAACATAACAATGTCAGATAAAAAAAAGAGGGTTGTAATTTTTGACAGCATGAGTACACTAGTAATTTAATATTTATCTTATGAATATTATTTATTTTATTTAAACAAAATTCATTTTTATTTAATCTTATTGACAAAATTTAATAAAGTTATATGTATTGGGTATATAATAGTTTTAATAAAGAAAATGTTCCCTTTAATGCATAATCCCGTAGATGTAATTCAAACTGTTTTAAAAATAAAAAGATACCATTTTAATATCCACTAAAATATATTTTTTAAAGTAATAAAAAAAGTGTATGGCTATATATGTTAGTGTTACTCTGAAAGTAATATTTTGGTAGTATGCCAGTGGAGATTAAACCTTCCTGCCATAATTTTTTGCCTTGTTAGCAGTCTAGCAAAATGGCATCTGTCATTGAAGTTCTGCATGGATGAAAAATTCCACCTATTGACATTTAATGATGCTTGTATTTACAGAGACTAAATAATGTATTTGAGCACAGTTAGACTGTAGGTAATACATTTCAGTAGTGGCAATGCCAATATGTGTGACAAGCCACATTTACAAGTGCAGCATTTATTGTCTTGTTCCTTGCTGGCAAAAATGCATAGCCAGTGGTGATAACTAATAAGTAGTGGTGTATCTGTGACAACTATGGGACATGATATAATTTAACACCATTTTGATTGTGGAATGAGCTTCAGGCCCAAAAGATGGGCCTGCTCTAGGTTTTTCTCAGGTAATAATAGCAAGAATATAGTAGGAATATGTGACATGATTTACACCTATTATTGGCAGGGTATGGAACAAGCTGGTGATTACTTGAATTAAGCATGTATAGGACATGGTGCAGACTTCACTAAATTCCCTGCACTTGATTATGGACAGCCCTGGAACATATCTGAATAGATAGACCCATACAAACCTCACAGATTCCATGTAACATTGCATAACCACTGTTATTCAGGTGAAGGGAGGGTACTACACATTCTTAGGTAGTTGTCTGTAATTATTGGCCAGTTTTATTATATATGCACAAATGCATACACTAACATACCAAAAGGCATGGTGTAGGTGCCTAGTATCATGCATGACTCTATCTAGCCTGGTAAAATGCAGGGACTTGAAGTGACATTGATTCTCGGAAGACCTCAAGAAATATGTTGAGTCGATAGTTGCCCACAATTTCCTGATATTTGTGGATGCAGGATATTGCATGTGAATAGATCTCTCCACTACATCCCATAAATGCGTAGTGGTTATGATATTTATCAGAAATCACCAGAAAGCTATTCAAATCAATTATGACAAAAAATCAAAAATTGCTTTTTTCACTGCAAATTATTCATTATATCATATCCAAGTATTTTACAAAAAATTAGAGCCATTTTATTGTTTGTAACCATGCAATATATAATATTACTAGTTATGAGCTATTTTTAGTAAGTATGTTCCTAAATTGAATGAAATTTTATTGATGTTGGGTTGTTTGTCTCACAAGGTTATGGTTTCTCATGGTAATTGTGAAAATGCTATACTTGAAAAAAAACTGAAGTGACACCCACTGTTATGTGAAAATGCAGCACTCAAAACTTCCAAAGAAAACAATGCATACACATAGACACAACCTTAACAATACAAAAATATGAAAATCAAAAGTGCTCAGAAGACATTGAACAATTTATGTCAACATTTTCTCTAGAAACCAGAAAAATGCTTCTAATTAGAGAAATGTTAAATTAAAAAAATTCTAAAAAACTTTTGTTGGTCATCAGTCAAACCTGTGCACAACCACACACAAACACTTGACCAAATCCACTTCTCAAAATCTAACCAATCATTTCCTTTTCTTTTCTTTTTTTAAGAGTTTCTCTGTTAGGCTAAAAAATTTCAGTATTCTGTTGTATGTGTATGTTATGTATATTGTATGTAGTTGACAGACAATACCCACTAATTGTTCACATATATCAGCTAGAAACTATTTTGTTTCATTGTTTAAATAAATATAACACTACAGTATTAATGGTTACAATGTGTTTAAAGAAAAAAATTTAACTCTACTTCATAGGGAATTAAAGAAAAATACTGCTTAATCAACAAAGGCCATATCAAAATAGACAATTGAATTTAGTTATGAAGATAGAATTGAGAAAAGATGTTAAAATTCTTTTGAAACAATTACTTGGAAATAAAAAATAATAAATACTTGTAGCTTCTGAATGTAGAAAAAATCAATACATTTAAAATAGATAAAAAATACCCCAAGTTATTTGTTGCTTAGAATAACACAATTTCACATGGAGCTAATGATAACACAGTCTATCCATCATTAGTTGCAAATTTTACCTGTAACTGCCTTCTTTCTACCATGAAATGTTTTTTCTTTTGTTGCTTTTTTGTTAGACTGTTACAACAATTGAACTTCTGCTCTTTATGCAATATTTTGTCAATTTCCTGTACAAGCTAGTCATTTGCCTATTGCTATATAGCAAAGTTACTTGGAAATTTTAAATTTACTTCATTAGACTTAGTCACTTTCTTTCCTTCTTTGAAAGTTTGCTTTTTTTCATTCACTCCAAACAAAGCATCCAAGGCTATGGTAACATTTGTTATAAATATTGATTAATGAGTAGCTTAGCTCGTAATTTCATAATTACCCACTGGCAGTTCTCTCATCAGGCTTCTCGATTTCATTGGATGATCAAATTGCTCCAGTGTTATAAAATTTTTCAATTATTACCTTGGGGACTACATCAACATGTTCCTACAGCAATAATTACATCATGCAAATCTACCCAGTTACCAACACAGGCATATAAAATTATATTTCTTCAAGTAATCAAATAGCTAATCAAAAATTGTTAGACATATTTACTCATTAGCCAACTAATCAAACAACAAATCAGAACTTCCTATTCCTGAATATTAAATATAATTCTTTTATCAGCTGGAAATCTTGAACATGTGACCAGCCTTGAAAAGCTACAATTGATGATTTATGCAGTGTACCGTCCATACTTAATCAAGTACAAAACATTTGAAGAAGTGGCATTAAGTAATGAACTGAATAATATAAAATTGGTGAGACCTTTTCTTTTTCTTTTGCTTATATGAAACAATTTAAAAAATATCTTGAACCTTTTAATATATATAATTGTCATAAAACTCAAGAAGTTTTCAAAAAAACATCATTAACTATAACTTTGATAAGCTGAAATGTTTTTTCTGAAATTAAAATTTACATTGAATAAAAATAATTATGCTAATAGCAAAAAAAAAACAATCAGAAGAGGTGCCTGCAAATGTGAAAATAATTTGGTGTGTGTAAACAAAGGTTTATGCAGTTTGTGTAAAAATACAATGAAGGAAAAAAATAATGAAGCAAATAAACTTTTTCTCTCAAATGTATAAGAATTCTTTAAAAAAAGTTCATGTTAAGTTTTTAGGGGTGAAACACCTTTGTTTTCAGTGTGTTTATATTTTCATTTGGATTTAAAAATTACTTTCACTTTTAAATTGAAACTTCAAATATATTCAAAATAAAACTAGTTTAGCAGAATGATCTTGTCTACACCTTATCCCACAAAGTTAGGTTCTTATCACCACCATAATGTGCAAGCAAGGAATTCTACATAATATTGGATAATTTTAAAAATAAAAATTTATCATTTTTTCTATTAAAAATTCAAAGCATATCTTTCCACTTTCACCTTTTGAATTGGATCTTTACACTACTAATCTACCCATTTTCAGTTCAAGTTTTGGCTTCTCTCTTTCAAGAATGATAATATTCTTCTCTTAAAAGCTTTTTGTTGCAAAAAGTCAGGAAAGTTGAGAGTAAACTGAGCTAAATGACTTTTTTGTCATCCTGTAGGTTATTGGAAGTATGAAAAATGTTACTGGGTTATAATTTTTTAAAATGAATAAAAGTTTTATTCTAACAAAGTATTTAGATGCTGGTTTACTTTTTTATGTAACTTTTTAAAAATAATTTTAATTATTTAAAATTAAATTTATAGCATAGATAAATGAATGAAAATTTTACCTTTTTAATCCCAAACAATAAATTTTGCTCCTTTTCACTACAAGTGTGAACTGGTCAAAAAGAAAATTCTGTGTAATGGTCACATGACTGAATCTGGGTCTTAAGCAGGGATCAAAAATAATCTCTATGGGTTAAGTCTTTTTTTTAAAAAAAGCAGTTAAAATGTAACTTTTGATGTGACATTAGGGTCACCAAATGTTCCATATATACTCTTCAATAATGAATAATTATATGAAATAAACCAGAATCAGCAATAAAACAAACTTGCAATTTTATTAAATGTCCATTTCATGTCTAAATCTGTCCTACTGTAAGGAAAGCTTTAATAAGCAAGCATTTGATCTCAGCTGCACAGGACAATAAACCATCATCGCTCCCGGAGAAAATATGTTAATAGCATGCTCTCTGGAAGACAAGCAGCAAAAATTTTACTTTTCTCTACCTTTCTCTCTTGTTTTTTTCATTCATTTCTGTTCAAAAGGAATAGAACATGACAACAATTAATTCACTACTTTTTCTTCTTTTCTAGCTAATCAAATAGGAGCTTCCTCTAATTACATAATTAATATCACTTGTTTACAATTTGTCCTAAGAAATAAAGGAATGGGGAAATAAAAAAAATATCACAAGTACAATGAGGATACTGAAAATTATCAATAATTAGTTTTATATTACACAAAAATTATTTATCCTGAAAACAAAAGATATTCAGTGCATGTGTAGCATACATAGACCCTTTGCCCCTGTGTGCCTGTAAGGTACATTAATGGAAATCAAATTTATTGTCAGTAATTTTCCAGGAAATACAAAAACAGATTTTGCTTACAGCCAAATCATGTTGAGACATAGGTTCCTATATGATCACCGAAGTTAAGCAACATCGAGTCTGGTTAATACCTAGATGAGAGACTGCTTGGGAATACCAACTGCTGTAAGCTTGGATGTGTGGATGTTTGCAGGTAGTATAATGGATAATGGTTCAGAATTGTTAATCAAATAACAGAGTTTCAGTTCATGTTGGGTTCATTATGTTCACTAACATGCAAATACTCTTGGGGAAAGATATGAATTCACTTCTCTTCCCACTAGTTATGGTTTAATTAGACTTGTATCACTAAACTATTATTATTGCAAAAAAAATTCATACAATCTAAAAATATTACCTGGCTTTAAATAACCTGCAAAGGGTTGATATACCATAGAAAATGAATGAATGAATCAATCAATCAATCAATATAGGTTTGTCTCCTCAATGCTGCAATTTTCTTATGTCATGAGAAATAATGTATTAAAAAGATTTTAAGTGTGCATCATGTTGTATTGACTTAAAGAGTTACTACTACTTTTATATACCATGTTTTTTCAGGATGTGGGAAATCATGATTTTCCACAACTTCTGTCTTTTGTTGCTCTTAAGTATCTCTTGCCCGTTTACCACCACACTTTGTCTTTGTGGTGTTAGCTTGTCTTGCTTTCAGTATATCCTGTGAAGGTTAAATTCTCCAAGCCTTCTTTCTTTACTCTGCCCATGGTAGTCTTCCCATTCATCAGTAGAACCACATTTCTGTCACTTTTAATCTCTTCATCATTTATCAAAAAATTGTCCAACATTCACTTCCCTAAATAAGATTAAATATTACATAGCAATCCAGTACTGCCCTTTTACAGTTAATAGTACTTTCATCTTGCTTTCCTTTACTACCTTATCAAAGAATTATTTCAGTTTTCTTTCTGAATCTATCTATGTTGAAACTTGACTAATGCATGGAATAATAATGCAACACAAAATGTACTTAGAACAAAATGTATTGAAACAAGAAAGTGTACACAATATTTACATATAGTCTTTTGTATATTCCTGGGAAGACCGTTCCTGGAATGTGTGTTGACTGAGTCGCAGTCGGGCAGAGTCTCTGGTTGAATCTCTTGATTCCTCCCCCTCTCTTCCTGGTACCAACCATATTTATATGGTCGGTACTCCACTATGCAAATTAGGTGGATCCTACCACAACACCCCTCCCAAGCCTTGGAATCCCTTTTGGATTTCAAACTGGCTTCCTATATGGGTTGATGATTATGGCTATTTCTTTGTATGGATCATTTGCATACTTTTAATATTTTTTTTGTTTTGGATTCACGTCCAATGGTTCCGTGAACCGTTTCCTACCGGATCTTCTCGGTTCAGGAGTATACTGCGGAGGTTCTACTTGAAACATATCATACATTACATCGATGGGATCTTCCTCCTCATCCGGTATACTCTCTTCATGCTCTAGCATGTAACATTTTTTAAGTTGGTTCTGGTGCCTTTTATGAGTATTCTTCGGCCCTTTAATTATGTAAATCAGGTCACCGATTCTCTTGTCCACTATGCCTCGCTCCCAGAACTCAACGTTGTTTTTGTAGCACTTGAAAAACACCTTCTCTCCGGCGGTGTATCTTTTTCTCGCTGTATACATAGTATTCTTTACTCTATTTTTTCCTGGCAAAAGCTTGTCAAACACTGACTTAACTTTCCTAGCAAGCATTAGTTCAGCTGGTGCCATGTTTGAGTGTGTTCTCTGGTTTGGCGTAATTCTGTATACCTGTAGGAATTGCTGAAGCGCCTTTTCCATTGGAACTCCTGAGGCTTTCTTCAGTACGCGCTTTAAAGTATCGACAAATCTTTCTGCGAGTCCATTGGACCTCGGATGATATGGCGGCGGCGTTATGTGGTTAATTTGATATAACTCACAAAATTCCTTAAATTCTTCAGAAGTGAATTGTGTACCATTGTCACTCACAATACACTCTGGCACACCGAACCGTGCAAATAGTTCATGCAGAAAAGTTGTTGTGGTATTGGACGTAGGCTTTTTACAGCGTAGTACTTCCGGCCATTTTGTAAAACTATCTACCACTATTAAGTAGTAATAATCTTCTACTGGACCAGCAAAATCAATGTGTAATCTTGTCCACGGATGATCCGTCTTGGGCCATGGTTTGTGTACTATAGGTGGTGCCTTAGCTGCTAACGCACACCCTTTATATCGATGAACCATGTTTGCGATATCCACATCCATTCCTTTCCAATATACAAAGCTTCGCATTAAGCTTTTTGTTCTATTAACCCCCGGGTGACCGATATGAAAGTCCCGTAGTATTCTTTTCTGCAACTTTTTTGGTACTACTACTCTCTCACCATATAATAAAACTCCGTCACAAATTGAATAAATCTCCTGCACTTTTTGGTCATTTGCTACCATTTTGCTTTTTATTTCTAAAATGAAATCATCGCTTTCAGCTTCTTTTTTGATTTCCTTTGATGTAACCGGTAGCTCTCTTAAAATGTTGTTTACCATGCTTTTCACCTCATAATCTGCTCTGATATTTGCAATAATTGATTCTTCGAATCTTTCTTCTTGACTCGGTACGAGTCTTGATAAGCTATCCGCATGAATTATATTTTTGGATGATAGGTGCTTTATGTGAAAATCATAATTGAGAAGAATGGCTCCCCATCTCAACAGACGACTTGCTGTATAAACGGGTAACCCTTTCTTTGACCCAAAAATAGTGATCAGAGGTTTATGATCCGTTTCAAGAATAAAATGTCTGCCGTGAATGTATCTGTGAAATTTTGTTATGGCAAAAATGATACTCAGCGCCTCTTTTTCTATCTGTGAGTAACTTCTTTCTCCTGGGAGTAAAGTTCTTGAAGCATGTGCAATTGGTTTTCTAGAACCATCTGGCATTATGTGTTGAATACACGCTCCTATCACGTATGAACTGGCGTCACTTGCCACTACAATATCAAGTTTTTGATTGTAATGGGTTAAAAAGAGGTCTGATGTAAGCATTTTCTTTATTTCATCAAAGGCTTTCTGACATTCTACCGTCCATTCCCATGCCTTGTCTTTTTTAGTAGTTCATTCAACGGAGCTCTTAGATTGTACATTCCTTTAATGAACACTTGATAATAATTTGCGAGCCCCAGAAAACTCTGTAGCATCGCCATATTAGTGGGCGTCGGCATGTCTCTAATCGCAATGGACCTTTCCAGATCTGGACATCTGCCATTTTTGTTGATTATGTGACCTAAATACTTAATTTCCTCCAAACCAAATTCACACTTTGACTCTCTGACTTTAAATCCAAATTCCTGAATCTTTTTAAATACTTGATTGAGATGCTCTCGATGTTCGACGGTTTCGCTCCTTACTATGATGTCGTCTAAGTAGGCGCACACAAAGTCTAAGTCATTCAACATGACGTCCATAGCTTGTTGAAAAATGGCTGGTGCCACTTTAATACCGAAAGGAAGCCTGTTGTACTTGAATAACCCTCTATGCGTGTTTATCCCTAGTAACTTTGAACATTCTTCTTCGACGGGAATTTGGAGATAGGCATCTGATAAGTCGATTTTTGAAAATATAACGCCACCATTTAGCTTGTTAAAAATCTCCTCCGGACTCGGTAATGGGTAATGGTAGCCTTGATTACCGAGTTCAACCCTGTCGAAAAATCAACACAGACTCTGATTTGGTTTGATTTCTTTTTAATGCACACAATCGGTGCAGCCCATGAATTAGATTCTACTTTCGAAATAATTCCCATTTTTTCCAACCTATCAAGTTCTTCGTTAATTTTCTCTACACTTGCGAAAGGCATGTTACGTTTCTTTTTAAAAATTGGCATAGTATTTTCCTTTAATTCAAATTTAGCTTCAAACTTGTTACATCTTCCAAGACCAGGTGTGAAGGTTTCCGGAAACTTTTTCTTTAATTCATCTTTAATGTCCTGACTTGTTTGCGTATTACTTTCTACTTTTCTGCAGAATGAGTTTAACGGTTTATCCCACAATTCGAATGTTTCAATAAAATCTGTACCCATCAAGTTTTCTCCATTTTTCAGAATAAAAACCTTTATTTTTTTAACGATCCCGTTCAATTTCATGGGAAGTACAACCTCGCCTTCGAAGTTAATTTCCTTTCCAGTTACCGTTCGAGCGCGTTTCATTTGACTTCATTATTGTAGGCCTTTTTAAAATTTTCCATGTTTTATAGTTCATTATTGTTAAATCTGAACCCGAATCGAGTTGAAATTTGATATTCTTTTTAAATATTTCAGTCGTCACATATTTCCTCAAATCTCTATCTGATTTGATATTCGAATTTGTTTGCCTAATTCAGTTATTGAATTTTTTCGTTTTACAACACGATCCTTTGTGTCCCTTCTTGTGGCACACGAAACATTTCTTATTTCTATATGGGCAATTTACCTCCCAGTGTCTTTCGTTGCAACGTCTGCAATTATATGGTGGAACCTTTTTTTCTCCTCGTTCTTTTTATTTAATTTTTCTTGTCTATTTTTAAAATACACCGAATTTTTACTCCAATTTTTTTCCGATGGGTAATTTGACTGTTTTTTTATTTTTTTAATATAAGCAATGCCAGCTTCTTCGATTTTTTGAGACTCTTTCTTTAAACTTACGGCCCGCTGACACTCCTCTGCTAACTTTTTCAGGATAAGGTTTTGTTCAGATTTGAGTTTAGACAAAACTCTACGTCTTATTTCGGCACTCTTACTGGATACCAGTCCTTGAGCAAAAATTAAACACTTAAATTCTTCCACCGTAATCTCTGCCAATCTGAAATTGTCACAACAATACAGATGCATATGTTAAATAATCCTGATCGTCGGATTTAGTGACATTCATGCATAACCATCGCTTATGCCAAAGCGACATATTTGCTCCAAACAACTCTTTTAGCAATTTCACTGTTTCCGAGAATTCCAATTCATTCGTTCTTCTCGGTAGAATAAAATCTACAAATTTGCTATATTCTGCTGTACCTAGCTTTCTTAGTAATAGACTGACTTTTCTTGAATTCGACCAGTTTTCACAGTCTGTATAGAAAATATCTTCATATCGTTTAAAGTACGCTTCAAACGTTTTTCTTCGTCTGGCACATAGTTGAAAGTTTCCAGCGAATTAAATATGGTGTTATTAGAATATGAAGAATTTTCCTCATTTGCCTGATTGTTGTTTAATTTCTCCAGTATTAACTTTTGAATTTCTAAAAGTCTTTCCTCTTGCTTTTCTTAATATTTTTGCTGGGATTTGAATAATTCAGCCTGACTCAACTGCTGGGATTTGAATAATTCAGATATGACTTTGGATAATTCATCCATCTTTAGCTGATAGTGTTCATGCAACAAAGAATATACCTTTAATTTGTGTATCTATGGATATAATATAAGCTGACCAGAAAAATCGAAAAAACTTACGACTTTTTTTATTTTATGTCTTGCTTTTACATTCAAGCCCGTGATAATCAACTTTGGTATTTTTTTTTTTATTACTTCTGTTCGCGTATTTCAATGACAAACTTCTGATTTTTATTATCCGAGGTAATTCGTCAGTATAAAATATTGTTGAGCAAACAAAACAAAACAAAAAAATAATTTTTTAAAAGTTTGTTACCTTTCAAAATCGACACAGTGTATTTGTGTGCCTTTTAATTCCATGCACGTTTTTGTAGTCGGCCAGTTTTTTTTTTTAACGGGTGTCTCGTAGATAACTTTTTCAATTTAAAATCACCGTTATTCGTTTACGACACCTTTCAAATTTTTCGTCACCATTGTTGAAACTTGACTAATGCATGGAATAATAATGCAACACAAAATGTACTTAGAACAAAATGTATTGAAACAAGAAAGTGTACACAATATTTACATATAGTCTTTTGTATATTCCTGGGAAGACCGTTCCTGGAATGTGTGTTGACTGAGTCGCAGTCGGGCAGAGTCTCTGGTTGAATCTCTTGATTCCTCCCCCTCTCTTTATATGGTCGGTACTCCACTATGCAAATTAGGTGGATCCTACCACAACAATCTATCAACACAATGTTATTTGTTTTTAATCATTTCATGCCAAGCAAGGTGATAATGACACTAAGTTGCAAGGAGTTACTGAGTAAAAGGAAATGAGAAAACATTATTGAGGAGAAAAATCAATAAAAGAACAGAAAGACATAAGATGGTAATTACTATTTCATGTAAACCTTTGAAGATCGTAGTTGACAGGGAAGCAAGAAACTGGAAGAGAGTTCCACAGGTTAGAAGTGTGAGAAAAGAAATATTTAAATGGTAAAACAATAAAACCTAGTTGATAATGTAGTACTATGCTTAAATTCATGTGGTCAAATTACCAAGGAGGAAATCTAATTAGAACAATTGCCATGAAAATATTTATAAAAATGAGAGGGAAATCATGTCATGGCAGTGGGAAAGTGACTGAAGTTGAGGTGCCAGGTCAGGACTGATAACATTATAGCCCCTCCTTTGGATTTTGTCAAGAGTCTTAAGATATATAACAGACCAGATATGGCAGCATTATTCAATTCATGGACAAATGGTAGATTTATAAATGTGCAAGATGGATTCTGACGAAAAAAATTGTCTGGCACATCAACTCTCAAACCTAGCAGTTGATTCAATATAATTCCCCTTCATGTCAGTAGAAAACATGAGGCCAAGAAAGTACAATAAATTGCTCATCAGAAGGTTAACATTAGTCATGATGATGGAAGGCAAAAATGGTTCACTAAGATGATTAAAAGATAGTAGTTTCATTAACATTTTCAAGCTATTTCTTGCCCCATTTAACAACTGATTGAACATCATCTTCCAGATCAACTGCCAGTTTTACTTTATCAGAACTATCAGGCTTTTATTAAGACAGGAGTAAATAGTTGTGTCATCAGTATACTGAATTGGGAACTGATGACATTAGGAAGGTTGTTGATGAAGATAAAAAACAAAGTAGGTTCATCGATAGAGCCCTAAGGGATAACTGCATTAATGTGAAAAGATCTATAAGAGTGGCTGTTCATTATGACTTTCATTACACAATCTGTTAAGAAAGATTGGATCAAATCAAACCTTTAGCCACATACACCATAACCTTTGAGCTTGTGAAGAAGACCAGCATGTCAAACCCTGTCAAACACCTTCATGATATCTAAAGCCACAACCTTCTCTGTTCTTATCTAAAGACATAACATATGTTAAGGTTATGTCCATTGGCAATAAATCTTAGTAGCTCTAATTAAAATACTCTCACTGTACATATGCAAAAATAGAGGAGTATGATAAGGATGTTTTAATTCAATGCCTTTATTTAAATCATGTCTAGGAATATTTCATTTAGTTCAGCTAGGTAGTAGTAAATAAGAATTAGATAATATATATCTAGACATGGTCAGTGGAATGAGAACCAATCTACTCCTGTAGATTAAAGATTCAAAATTTCCTGAAGGTTACCCTAATCAAGGCTAGAGGGTACAAAGGCTGAAATGTGATAACAACAAAGATGAGGACAAAATTTTGCATGTAAATATTGTAGACAAATTTTCAGTATTGTTGACAAAAAGTTTGGAAATGTTGGGCAATAAATAAAGTACATGGATATTCATGGTTCACTTTTCACTTGAAATTAAATTTAGTTCCTCTGTGTGTGTGTGTATGTGTATGAGAGAGAGGTTAAACTAATGGAATTACAGTTCTGTAATTTTATATCCTTATTCAGACATTACTTTGTTATAAATGTCATTAAAAAAAGAGAGTCTATATAAGAATTAACTTAATCTTTGTTGCACATTTTTGTTGTTTGCATAACAAACATTTGTTTTTAATACAGAATGCCTTACAGTGAGGCTGCCATATTGTTACAGAAAATGTATCTTTTGCTTATTTGTTATATATAATTTATCATTGATAAATATTAAAATGTTCAATTTCTATCAATTTGTTATTAAATGTTAGCTTTTTTCCTTAAGGTAAACTTTTCCTTTTAATTCAAAACAAAATTTTTCACTTTAAGAGAAGAACTATTATTTTACAACAGTTGGTGTCCTACAAATGAACATTGTCAACAAACTGTCAAAATGACAAATGTTTCTTTTACAATGTTATAGATAATCAGTATAAGAGAATAATTGCACTCCTTTCAACAAATATTTATTTTTTAATTTGGAATTGTACTTTTGTTTAAGGACCATGAAGAGGTTGTGGAGTCAGTGGGACTAGTAGGAGAATCTGCCAACAAGCTTTTTCAGTCTGCTAAAAAGGTTTGGTTCTAAATATTTAACTTTCAATTAATCAATATAAACTCATCCAGTTTTTCTGTTCTTTTAGCATTGCAAATATGTGCTCTTATTTTCTTCATACATTTCTTTTAAATATGACAATTTTTCCACATATTAAATATGCAATCCATCAAAAAAATGTATGCACACTTCAGGAAAGGAAAAACTTGTATAGATATTGTAATACTAAATTTATTCAGACATCACAAAATTAATACAAATTACCTTTGGACTCTGCAATCACAATAGATGCTTAAAATAGTGGCCTTTAGCTTCCAGATATTTATTAGTACAGCAAACGAATGCTTGGACAACGTTGTCCAAAAGTGTCTTTTGGGATTGCTGCACATGTATTTTCAATTTCTTGTGTAAGGGCCACCATCTGTTGAGAAAATATTGTACTACAGAAAACAGTGTTAAAACTATGAAACAAGTTTTTCCTTACCTGAAATGTGTATACATTTTTTTGGTAGACTCTATAAACAAATGTCAAAAGTTAATTATCCATAAGACTTGAATCCTCACATAGAATATTTCTTAATCATGGATATCTCAATATTAAATACTGTCTAAATAAGTAGCTAATTTGATAGTGAATAAGATATGTAAAACACCTCATTTTACAAAAGCAATTTTTGGAAGAAAAAATCAAATTGTCCATTTCATCATACATTTATTGTTTAACTTGAGCTCTTGTAAATCAATCTTCAGTTTATAATACCAGTATATTGACTGCTATCTATAAAATGAGCAAATACAGTACTCATTATCGTTCTAGCTGAATTTGTAAAATTTGAGCTTATATAAGAACTGGACAATGTTGACGCTTTTTTTTTATGTTTTAATAAATTTTTATATGAATGAAAACATTTACAAAAATCTTTACTTCATTTCAGGCAAATGAGAGATGTCTCCAGTTGACTGATGGATTTGGCTATTTGTTTTTATTAGATGCCCTCAAGGTATTTTGATAAATTTATTATTAATTTGATATTTGTCAGTAATTTTTAATTCTATTAAGAAACGGATTTATTCCATATTTTTTTCAAAACTAATTCCTGACTACTGCACAATACTTTGCAAACATTTTATCAATGACTTTGTTAAGTTGTACAGTCAAGAATTTCACTGGGTCAAGGCTTGCCAAATATGTACCTTTGCCCGAAACTGGCATGAGGTATGTGGCCTGGAGTTCTGGTGATTCTCCTAATTGCCAACAAGAGCCCACTGTTGTCTGGTCCTGAGAAATTAATTACATGCCCAATTTTGAGTTGTGGTCGCAGGATATTGATCCACCCTAACTTTTTCCTTTTCATTTTGGTACCTCACACCAACATTTTCCAATGGATGTGGACAATTCCTCCACCTTCCTTGATATTTCACCTGTGCATGCCACCTTGGCTACCTTTTGACCAATCTGACTCTTAATTGTTTGGTGTAGCTTAACTTATGGTCATTAATTAAAATTATCATTTGAAATTTTGTGTAGGCGAAATTTCTCATACCTGGTTTTGCTTAAGAATCAGAAATTTACCAGCTGCTTACTCTGGTCAGTCATTCCCCCCAATCCTGCCTGGTCATTGCACTCAAAATACCCTAGATTACACAAAGAAACTCTATTCCCTTGATTTGATTACATGTGACACCCACCAGTGGTCACGGTCACAGCGCCAGCACCAATATGGGACATCCACTGGTCGCGACATCAATATATGACACTGCACCGTCAGCCTGTGGTCAACACCCAGTTGCGTCCAAAGCCTAGGTTTCTTCCACCAGCGTTTTGGGGTTGACTCATTTTTGATGCCACCAGCCTGTGTCCTGGTCAACCTGGTCGTTTCCAGTTCGATACCAACTTGTCGTTCCCAGCTCACTTCCAACGTCTGGTCACTGAAGTAACTGCTTTGACCTCAAGTCTAACCTACCCACATTATGACTTTGATCTTAGGTAGATGAAATCAATCAGGCGTAAGGCCATAGTGCAAGCCGAATCCGGGGTAAAGGTAATAATGCACAAGCGTAAGTAAAATAAAAATAATAAAACCAACTCACGAGGTTCAAATACGTTGAAAATAACAATTATCTTTATTTACATTATTCGGACTATTGTCCTCATCTTTGTCGCCATATTTATCACAATGTTTCGGTCATTGTATGCTCAGGCCTTCTTCAGGTGGTTGGAATTTCGAACTGAACCCTTTATTTTGTTCACTGGGGTAGACTGTTCTAGTTCCACGTGCCATGTTTGATGGATGTCAGTTATCTTTTCTCGTTTTAATTTCTATGCTTAATTAGTTAGCCAATTACCATAGCTAAATAGTGTCACATACAGATAAAATTTTATCCATTCTGCTTATATGGTGTTTTGTAACCAGTACTTCTGGAGCTGCCTCATTAATCAGCTTAAAGCTCACCTCATGACTTCTGGTAATATTACCTTCCTTTAAGGAATTTGTCTGGTTTTAGAGAATTAAGCTTTCCTCTTGGAAAAAGAGAAATCTCCCTTCTTTCTCTCGGTCTGTCCATTCATTCATTAACCCTTCTTGTCTCGTTCCAAGCTATGTTTTTGATTTAACATCTTTCCATTCACTAGTGTCAAATAGTGTCACACTACCACTGCTGAATCATATTTTTATCTTCTGATTTTGTAGCTCATTATTTATTTTTAATTATTTAGACTTTTTTTATGAATTACTGCCGTGAATTCAAGCGTGTCTTATGTAATGTGAGAGAGAAGTGTCATCTTGGACGCCAGTATAACCAGGAGGTGGATATTGAAGACTGGTCTCTTTTCCAGCAATCTTTACGTATGATCCAAACATGTGGCAAGTGTTTTATTTTTTAGCTTTACTTCACTATCATTTATTTGAAAATGTTACAAATTTCTAAAAGACAGTTTCCTTTTTTTAACTTTTTATATATTTAACTGTAATATTTTTTTTAAATATATAAATTATAAACATTTAATGAATAAGCCATGTGTTCTAAAAAAGTTATCATACCTTTCAAAATTAAAATTTATTGATTCTGTAAAAAATTGCTGATTAGAAATGAATATAATTTATTTTGTGTGCAATGTTTGATCAGTTAAATATATATTCATTTTGTCACAATAGTGTTTCAATCGATTGACTTTTTTTAAACTCTAATTAAAATTGATAAGTGTTTTTTGTTATCAAAATATATATTAAAGAATTACAAAGTCCGAGTTTTAGAACAGTTAATATATTCTAAATATTCTACCCGAGGATTATTTTGATTTTAATGATGAATTTACTTTTAATAATTTTATAAATAGTTTTGCTGTTATGTTTATATTTTGTCAGATCAAATGTCATAATTATTTAAACATACACTTTGTATTATTTCACAGAATATTAAAATGAATTTCAGTTTTGCTACCACTTTTGTACACAAAAAAAATTTTTTAATGTAAAATCTTTTTGCAGTATGATAAAACTTAAAACTATTATTTTAATTCAATTTTAAAGAATGGGATTATTTTATATTTATTTTCTATAATGGAAGGGATAACTATTATCAGATATAATTCAAGCAAAACTAGAATACAATCTAATTTGTTTTTTTTATATATATTTTGTTAGGTGAGTTAATAATGCAAACTGAAGAATTGGATGAACAACTGATCACTAATATTATCAGTTGTTTAGGCAAATATTTACAGCCATCTCAACATTCTCCTCTCAAAGAAACCCAAGAAAAAAAGTAAGTTTCACTGCAATTTCAAGATTACCAACATTCACAGTCAATTCACACCAAAGAACATGGCAGGTATAAATTCTTTCTATGCAAACACATGTCAAAACATAACCTACATACATATATATATATATATATATATATATATATATATATATATATATAAATAAAAGGGAATTTTGAAAATTTGGATTGAAAATGAATAACACAAATGAAATTTTTCCTAAAATATACTTTTAAAAAATGTTATGCTTTGTTTATAAAAGGCTGATAGAAATAAGATTGTTTCTGTGTTAATAATGTAGGCTGTTTTGTTCTCCTGATAGGTGGAGACACAGACAAATTTAGCCTTACACAAATTTATAAAAGAAGAAAAATTACGTGAATTGTCTGAATATCAGGAACCAATGATGCCTGTCACATATTGTTACATATAAGATTGGATAAATTAAAAATTTGTTTCAGCTTTCATTTTATGCAAATTCTTTTGAATTCTTCTTATAAACTTTATCTTTTCTATTACAGATCTGTAAAAAAGTTGCACTTACTACAGCAACATGCATCTCTACTTTTGGCCAACCAAAGTGACATTGATGCATTAGAAGAATTTATGATAAAACTAGATGAAGGTGAGAAATAGCATTTTGTATTGACATTTTGCTTTTCATGATTTTTTACAATGTTATATATATTATTATTCCACTTTTTTCTTATATTAACACTGTCCCAAACATTTAATGAACACATCTGTGATTGTGTTGTGGCCTGTTTAGGGGCCAGAAAGAAAGACACAGAAGACGAAGGTAGGTTGAAAAAAGTATATTGATGATATATACAAAACAATAATGTTAGTAATAAGTAGATTAGCACTGTGTCTACTACTCCACTCCACACTCTCTTCTCTCCTATCCGACTCTCACAGTTTGTATTTATGAGAGGAGGAAGAATTCACACTCCTGTAGGAGGGTTTACCACAATACCCACCTCCTAAAATCTTAACTCCACAGGAGTCTGAAAAAATGATTTTTTTTTTCTTTACATGTACCTGTAAAAAATAAAGTTTACCAACTTTTTAGTGGTTTTCCTCCACCTGACTTGTTTTACATTATCGAAAAAACAAGCTTTTACTTTTTACATCTGGCTAGGAATTTAAAACTTGGCTGACTTGTTTTACCAAGTTCAATGTAGAACAAGATTGCGAACTTTTGTTTATGGTCTCTTTTTTTTTTTTCGGTACGTTTTTTGCTGCCTTTGCTGCTGTTTTCTTCAGAAACTGAAACCTTTTGCACAAAACACTTACTCCTTTTCACTGGTCCAGGTTTTCTTAAGTCTAACACAACGTTTTTCTGATCAGAGTTTGCTGAAACTGATGCAACTTTCTTGCTCTGTTTAAGGATAGAGGCCTGATAGATAGCCTGATAGATAGATAGCCAAAGCAAAGAAATTGGCTGAAGTTCCTTCAGCCAATTTCTTTGCTTTGGCTACTTTGCCTCTAACACGAACTTTCCTCTTTTTTGTCTTGTCAACATGAAGCACTTTCGTTTTTACCTTTGCTAATTTCTTCAGTTTCACTTTCTTAGCAGCTAATTTTTTAGCCTTTTTAGATGAACTGTTCTCTGTTTCAACTCTTGATAGATCTCCAGTTCTTACTACTGTTGCAAGTTCCTCATTAATTTGTTCCAACAAGGCAAAAGGCACATTTCAATTCTTTTTAAACACTGGCTGGATGTTGTCTTGTAGTTTAATTTTTTGGCAGTATGAATTTATCGGCAAGTCCCAAAGCTGGAATTGTGTCATCCAATCAGTGCCAAATAGGTTATTAGTATTTTTCAGTACAAACAATTTTAATTTAAGAGTCTTCCCATTGAATGTTATATTTGTAATCAATTCTCCCTCAAATTTAATTTTTTCCCCTATTACTGAACTTGCAATCTTGCTAGATTTTATCATGGTTGGCTTACCCAATCTTTTCCATGTTTGCAAGTTTATTATAGCTAAATCAGAACCCGAGTCTAGTTGAAATTCCACACTTTTGTTTAACATTTTTATGTGCACGAATTTCCTGATATTAGCACCATCTGGTTCTTCCGACCGACCTTGTATTTTTTATGCAACTATTGGTTTTATTTTTAGATTGGCAATGCAAACTTTTGTGTCCAACTCTGTTACAAATGTAACATTTTATTCCGGAACATACAATCTTTGTACCAATGTAGAGTCCCACATCCGTAGCATGGGTTAGGGGGCAACTTATTTGGTTTTTTCTTTGTTTCAGCTTTAGGAGACTTTGTTTGTTTCTATTTGTAGCGTACTTTTTTTGACGTGAGCAATACCAGATTCTTCTATATTTTTTGAATCCTGCTTTAAACTGATGTACCTCTGACATTCTTCAGCGATCTGCTGTAGATTTATATTCAGCTCATTCTCCTATTTGTTTAGTATTCTTTGCCTAATTTCTGCATCTTTTGTTGCAACTAGTCCTTGCACAAATATCAAGCATTTGAAGTTATTCGCACTTAGCTCTGCCAGTCTAAAATCATCGCAGTGCTTGTTTACAATTGACGCAAGAGTGGTGTAGTCTTCTCATTCTTTCCTAGTTAGATTAAGACATTTCCATCTCTTATGAAAAAGAGATGTCTTTGGACTGAAGAGCTCCATTAGTAATTCCACTGCTTCAGTGAATGTCAATTTGCTAGTCTTATGGGGAAGAATGTAGTTAATGAATTTTGTGTGCTCAGATGTGCCAAGTTTCCTCAGAAGAAGACATACTTTTTTCGAGTCACTCCAATTCTCACAATCTGACGTATCCAAGTCCTCATACCTCCTAAAGTATGATGCAAAGGTTATGTCTTCCTCAGGATTGTATGAAAAATTCTCCATTGCACTCCAAATGGTGTCTTGCGAAAAAGAAAATTCAATTTCAGTGAGATTACTATGGTTTGTCAATTCAAACACTTGCTTTTGAAATTCAAGCTGTCTCTCTTGATTTTCCTTTTTGAAGTTCGACCTGTCTCTCTCGATTTTCCTTCTGGGTTTGCAGTAATACATTTTCCCTTTTTTTCCTGTTGAGAGAGCAATTGTTTTTGCCACTTCTCTTCCATTCTTTCTTGGAGTTGTAATTGCTGTGCATTCTGGTATTTTACAAGTTCTAATAAAATACTTTTGAAATCCTCCATGATAAGTGTGTCTTTTATAAAAAAAAAACTCGATTGTCTGTAATTTGAGAGAGTTCCTTATAATCACGGTAGTTCAGGCAAAATCCTCGTAAATCTTTGTCACCAAATTGTCGTGGATACTGGCAACGGCAAATTTTTTGAATCCCCGTGAAGTGCGAATCCTTGTTGCCAAGTTGTTGTGGCCTGTTTAGGAGCTAGAAAGACACGGAAGACAAAGGCAGGTTGAAAAATTATATTGAAGATATATACAAAACAATAGTGTTTAGTAATAAGTAGATTAGCACTGCTACTCCACTCCACTTCACTCTCTCTCCTCTCCTGCCTGACTCTTGCAGTTTGTATTTATGAGAGGAGGAAGAGTTCATTCTCCTGTAGGAGGTTTTACCACAACAGAGTGATTGTCCATTCTTTCTGTCTGTTGAATAAGCACAACAAAGTGGCAAATTATCTACATTGGCCAAATTTTTATGCCCAAATCTATCAAGTGTCATGGTTTATCAGAAATGCAATAATCATACAGAACATGACTGTAAATACATGGTATAACTAACTGACCAAACATTGTACTCTCTGGTAAGAAAGTAATGACATGACTGCTTTATTGATGTTGCAATCATAGACAATGATCTCCTTTTGGAATATCAGAAAAATTTATCAAGTATTGACATTAGGAGATATTTAGCATATCTCAAACAAAGTCAGTACTAGTTGATCTTGGAACACTATCTTGAACATATTTCCAATAGGTCATACATGAGAACCTTGCAAAATTATTCTCTCAAGTACTGAAGAAATCCTTATGGGCTGAGATTCTTGTAGCGATTCTGTGGCTTTGTAAAAATTGGTACAAAAGTTATGAAATTGATCAAAATGTTTTGGTGAATCAAGATTTTTTTCCTACCTCTTTTATAAACCAAGTTACATAAAAAAAATTATTATTGTTTTGGGTAACCATGAAAACTTAAATATTGATGCTTACAATGATAGTTCACTTACTAAGCTCTTGTATGGATTATCAAAAGGTATATATATATATATATATATATATATAATCACATTCAGTCGGTGAAAATGGCAAGTCTATACCTGTTTCATATTGGTCTAAATGCATTAGAAGAATAACTAAAATCACTTTGACTGCTGTAACAGGCAAGAAATTTGCATTATAAGCATTCACTTTCCATGGTTTTAATTATTTATATCTGATTGTTTTTTATTAACTTGTTAACTTCGGTTAAGATAATAGATTTTTTTTTCACCGATTGACTAACATTTCTTATAAGTTGTTCCATACTTGAAATAGTTATATATCTTTCCTACTAATGCCAGACATCAGTATTTTTTCCTTGGTATAAGTCAAGATTTTCTACACAGGCAGACCCTCAGCATTTACATAATGGGTACTTCCTACTCCTAGTTTCTGGCTTTGCGGTGTACTAAGCTAAACTTTGTAAATGTTTAATTATGCAATTCTGATTGAAAAACAGTAAGACATCTTCTGAGCACCAAACAATTTATCTTTTACCAGAAATCATTCTCTATGGCCATTTGTCAGTTATTATTAGTCATAGCTACACAATTTAGCATTAGGTTAGTAGTTGAATGAAGGATTTAGCAAACATAAATGAACAATGAACAGAAGATGAAGCAACCATCAAAAAAGATAATGTATTAAGGACAAAAAGGAAATAATTAACCCAATTAGCACAAGCAGTATTAAAAGGAAAATTGACCATTAACTCAAAAAACAAAATTAGTAAATTCCTTCTACCTCTGTAAAAAAAATAGTTATGAGCAAACTACCCAAGACAGATTGTGCGAGTCTATCTAGAAAATCTTAGATATATTAACTTGCTTTGCTTCTTTACCATTATATATGCACATGCTGTATGACTTAACACTGCCATATTTTGCCTAGGACTTGTACATTTCCTGCATCAACTTGCTAATTGAAGTGTTGTTTTTCATGAATGAATACTGACCTAAGCCTAAAGTCTTAATATATGTTTATATTTCTAAAATATTCAGTGTCTATATATATGAAATGAATGTCGGCTTGCGAGAAATTTATTAACATAAGAACATAGGTGATAAGAAAATGAAATGAATGATTAATTCAACAGTGAAGAAAGACAGATGTCTAATAACTGCTGGAAATAATTTTTTTTAACAATATTATTGTTTTTATGATATTAAAAAACCATGATACACTCATTAATATTAAAGCAAATATAATTGAGGAAGTAATTCTTGTCTTTCTTCTTCCTTTTTTGTAATCAATGTCCAAGTTTTAATAATTTCAAGTAAAGAAACAAATTACTCAGTTTAGGCAAATGAGTACAATTGTGTGAATCTGTCTCAACTAAAATTCTCTTCTCTTTTCTTTCCTGAAATTCTTTCATCTTTAATTTCAAATTAAAAAAACTTCTGCTACTACTCTTGCCAAAATAAAATAATAATAATCCTTTTTATTTCTTACATTCAATATGGAATGGGTTTCTATAGTAACTATTTAAGTTACTTTATGTGAGATCAGTTATAAACAGAACATTCAGTTGTCATTCACTCTCTTCTGGACTCCTAAATAGGCTAATAAATAATCTTATCTCATAAAACATCAGTATTACTTTTCTATTGAACTTTTTAACATGTCAACTTGGAGTAAATATTGATTTAAAATTTGTGTTTGCTTGCTTAAAATAATTAAAATGATTTTTCATGGTTTTCAAGAGTGGAACTAAACTTGATATTATAGGATTAGTTTTTTTTTTTTATTACACTCATACTTAAATAGTATTGTTATTAATCAGAAAAAAATCATGTCCCTTTAAATATTCAAATATTTTTCATAACACCTTGGAGAAATAAATTGAAGCTCTTGCTAATTTAATTTTTGAGAAAGGAATTATTATTATTCACCTTTCTATTTAAATCTATATGTTCATCTTGGTTTTATATTCCCAACCCTTGCACTCTACAACCATCTTCAGGTGCCTGTCATACTTGTGGACCTCTATGGAAATTTGAACAAAACCCTTTATTCAATCTGCAAGAATAGATTGTTCTCACTTTGCTTTCCATTTTTATGGAGTATTTCATCAGTTAATTTTCTCTAATCTATTTACCTTTTTTGTCACTTATCCATTTCTTCCACCAAAGTATATTACTTTTCCACAGTATCTTACTTGAGGAATGAACTCATAACTACCATTAAATTGGATATATTTGAACCCACATTTTCATCCACTAAGCCATGTTTCTCTTAGACACTCTAATGATGTCATTTTGGCGGGAAAAGGATAGTCATCAACTCTTGTGGAATAAAGTCAAGATAATAGAGAACAACTGTAGGATAAGGTGACTGAAAGAATCAGAGCACATGTTATGTCCTGACAACTTCCTCAGTAAATCTAGCCTAGAAATAAGCACTATCTGGGTGCCATAAGGAAAAAAAAACATACTCAAAAATTCCACTATCTGAATTCAGATATTAGGTTTAAGGCTACAAAATTATCGAAGAGAGATATAACTTAGAGGATTAAGGCGGCATTTGTTAAAACTGGTCTCCTCAGTTGGTTTATTTAATATGGAAAAGTCAGGTACTCTGATTCAGTGGCAGAAATGGACATGCAACACAAAGGTAAATATATGAAGCATGGAAAGTGAATAAAAGGCTCAGTTCAAAATTATTGAAAATGTTACTAAATGCAAAAGACACCTGAAGGAGAAGGGCCAAAACATTGTGAGTGTAACAACCAAGATGTGTCTCTAAGTTTGAATGGAAAGGTATATAATAAATCTTTTTGTTTTTAATCAATTATGAATTTATTTTTCTATTTGTTTACACTTTACCTTAATTCTGTATTCAAAGCAAAGTGGGTCAGTTACATTGTGTATATGGTGGTGTTGGACCAAATTCACAAAACGCACTAGACTTCATTTGTATAATCAAAATTATCAATGGAAGTTGTTCTAAACATTATCTGGACCACTACATCTTTGTTTTTTTTCTTTGGTCCAATGTTTTTGCTGGCATTTTCCAAAATATCTTTCCTTTTATCGCACAGTTTAACAAATTCAGCTGAGATTGGAAAATCCTAATGTGATACAAATAAGAAGATAATGTGGAATAATGAAAATGCTTTATCACAGACTTTCAGACAACAATCATCAGTTATTTCAACAGTAGATTTTTTAAATATGCTTTGGTAAAAATATCAGTTTTTAATTGGATAATTAGTTTTGTAAAAACAACAGTATAATTTTTTTTATTTTTCACTTACAGTAAAATTTTACTACTTATTTAAGGCACTGTATCTAAAGAAATCTTACTAAAACTCACTTCTAACAAAAACAGATTTTTCGGAGAAATACATAATATAATTAGTTACACAATAAAAAAAATTGTAACCATTTAAATCAGAAACCTATCACACATCTTGTTTTTAAGATATTTCTTTATAATTTTTAAAAATCTTGGTCTGAAAAAGCCTGTTCTGTGTAAATGATAAAAATGAAGGTATCCAAATCTCAGGTGGTAATATCTAAAATGTATATATTGTCCCTAAGATTACTTTAAGGGTTTTGCTTTGTTTTTTTTAATTATTTTCTTTTTTGCATTCTGTCCTCTTTTAAAGGTGATACCCCATCTGTATTGCAAGATGTTTGCAAGGAAATGCATAAACTGAGCCAAGAAGTTCACAAATTTGGATTTGATATTGTCTTTGCTCAGTTGAAAAAGCATTTGGTGAGATTGGCAGAAATGGAGGTATGTAGTTTTATTCTTATTTTTATTATTAATAATGTTGCATTTAAAATATGTAATGGGAAAGCATGTATTGACAAAGAAAAATATTTGGTTTGTCATGAGAATAGAGAGTTTATTCCAATATTAATAAAATATCTTGTTTATTTCAGGGTTTTGCTTTGAAAAGGGAAGTTAAAGATATAAAAAGGAAAAAAAACATGTATCTTTGAATAATAATAATAATAATACACAAAGTAATTCCTTATATCACACTATTTGGAAGGTGTCTTTCTTCTGAAATTTAGTTTGGAAAGGAGAAAATATCTGTCAAATAGCATATTCAAATGAGAAATGCAAAAGAAGCCTGAAGTGTATAAAGTGAAGGCAAATAACAGTTATAAGATCATATTTATTAAAGGAAGATCAGTCATAAGTTTTTTTCTTTTTTTAAATTTATTTTGTCCTAAATAACCATTGGGGATAAATATAAGAAGTTGCTTATTTGGGAACTGTATATTCTTGAAAAATTCTTTTCTTTAGTAATGGCTTACAGGAACAAAAAATACAAGGTTTGTTTCAAATGTAGATATTAGTTTGGTGCAAAAATAATTTCGGTTTTTGACGTAATTTTTAACGTCAAAAACCGACATTATTTTTGCACCAACCTAATAACAAGTTGTAGATAAAAAAAAAACAAAGAATTTTTATAACAATGTGATGATACATTCCATTCTATTTATTTAATTCACTAATCCCCACCACTTTTTTTTTTAAATAAAAAAATTGAACAAATAAATTGAATATCTGACATTGCCTCAGAGAAGTTTTACATTTTTAATCTCTATATATAAAAGGCAGGATGTGTGTGTGTGTGTGTGTGTAACCAAAATTTACATGCACATGCTCCAAGTTAGCGGGAAGGCCAAGACTGACTTTGCATTTCCCAACTCCCATCGATAGTGGAAATAATCGATTTTTGCCTGTTTCTATGGCAGTTTTCATGTAGTTTGCAGCCATATTCAAGGAATATTTCTAAATTGATTACAGGTATGGACATCACAAAGTGCAGGAACAGCAATTACTTCAGATCTGCCTACATTTAGCCTTTCTCCACAAGAATATATCACAAAGGTAAAATTTCTTTAAAATAAAAAAAGATTTAAATCACTCTTGACCCATTTTAATTGCTATTTTTATATTAAACTAAAGAAAATAATTTTTGATAATGTGAATATTTTAATTATAATTTCAACTGTGACCACACTAAACTTAAGACACTTGCAGAAATAGAACATATACCAAATATTAATTCAATCATTACAAAGTCCGTCTCCAAACATAAACAATAACAAGGAAGAAATTAAGAAAGCTAATAAAAAAAATAAGAAGTAATAATGCATCATTTGGCATTGAGGCTGAACTTTTGAAAATACCTTGCTTTTTCCCCAAATTCAATAACATGTTACTCTATTTTATGCAAAATTCTGGAAACAGAAAGGTAGCCCTCAAGACCGTCACACATACAGAAAAAGACATAGTTGAAAACCATTATGCTAAAGTAGTTGTTTTGTAATTGATCTGAACATTATAGATACACAAATGTAGGAATGTACGTTTGGTGGTTCAATTTTTTGTTCTGTTTTCTGGTTAAATGACTAAACCTTTTTATTTTCTTCATAAATATATTTTGGATTAACTCACTTTAACATTGTCTCCACAAAGTCAGATATTGAAATATCATTTTCCTCTTGATACAATTAACTATATATCATTGCATGTACAAGAAAATTGATTTGATTTAGATAAGGAGTTGATCTCATAGATTTTTTTAAGAATAACTTGAATTTATTAATAAAGGTTGGTCAATATTTGATGACATTACCTCAATTACTGGAGCCTTACATCATGCATGACAACCCAGCAGTGACAGTGGCTTTACAGCATGGCAAACTGCCTTATACAGAAGATCAAGGTAAGACTGATTGCCTGAAAATTGCACTCATGCACAAAACAGACTATCACTACACTGTTGACATCAGTGTCCACTCTCTCTATCCCAGATATATGACAAAGTGGGAAAAAGTTTTCAGGTGACATATCTCATCCTTTAGGACTTCATCGGGCTAAATTCGTTATTTTGGTGTGAAGGTAAATTTAAATTTAATTTTGTTTAATTTAAATAAAAAATTGTTCATGCACATGTGTAGTTGCACCAATGTAGTATATTTAGTCTGATGAAGTCCTAAAGGATGAAACCTGTCACACAAAAACTTTTTTCCACTTGTAATACATTTTCCTCCAATATTGTCCATATATAAAAATGTATATATCATTATCTCACATATATTTAAGTTTGATTAAAAAGAACAGACAAGGTCTGTCTGTTTAATTTTTATTGTATTTTTTCCAACTTTCAAATATTGCGTATTATGCACAAAGTTGCGAATAAACTATCCAAAGTTCACATTTTGTTATTTTTTTTTTTTTTCAAGTATTTTTGTGGTAGTTAGACTTCCTTTGTTTACATTCTGCTTTTCTTTGGGAAATGGATAATTGAAATACTAGTAGATAACACCAAAATACTCTACAGCATCCAATGCAAGGAAAGACTCAAACCTCTAGAAGCTATTATTATAGAAAATAAACAAGCCACATTAAATAAAATATCATTCACCACAGGAGAAGGTATCGTAAAGTGTATATGATATAATTAATGTGCATACTTATAATAATATAAAAATTTAATTTAAATTAATAAATAAATCACAATCCTTTTGTGAAGCCTTGTTCCCAATAGCCATTACATGTCATGCTAGACCATTTCAAACATCCAACTTCCCCCGAGAGAAACAAGATGCAGATAAAAGAAGTCTAACTACCACAAGGAACCACATCAGTTCTTGATAATATCTATTAGGTTGGTGCAAAATTAATGTCGTTTTCTGAACGTCAAAAAACGACATTATTTCTGCACCAACCTAATACAAAAGTTGAACAAAAATAACAAAATATGAACTTCAGTTTATTCACAACACAGAGCATATAAAACTCAGCACTTGAAAGTTGTAAAATACAATTAAAAAAACTAAACAAACAGACCTTGTCAGTTTTTTTTAATCAAACTTGTTTGGATGAATACTTGCTGCCTAAATTTGATTTAAAAAATTTTTTGTGATGACAAGCCACAGGGAATTTATAGACATTGTTATATACATACACACACACACACACACACATATATATATATATATATATATATATATATATATATATATATATATATGGCTTGCATTCAGTTCTGGTCTCATGGTCTGGATTGGTTGTGTGGTGGGACCACTCCATGGGTCACACAGGAGTTGCTATGTCTCAATCAACGCAACTGACAGATAACCCATTCACAGTCATCCAGGGAGAGGAATTTTCAATGGTGTTGCTCTTGGAGAAATTTTCTTCCTTTGCAAAGCTGAGGATAACTGCATTAGTACTGAAGTTTATCAATAGGTTGTGGTGGTTGGAGGTTGACAGTGAGAAACTGGCAGCCATTCTTCTGATGAAGACAACGCAATAACAAGCATATCCTGAGTTACTGGCACTCTTACCAGATCCTTCAGGTAGGAATGTCCTAGGTTGATGGGGGACCTTGATCTGTACATTGACAAGGAGGGCCTGATTTGGTTGGGCAGCAGAATTGATAATACTCTTCATTTTAATATTGGAGTTAAACACCTTATTCTGTTGGCTAAGCATCACCTGATAACCGGACTCCTCATAATGGATGCCCATGTCAAGTGCCAGCAATTGGGAGTTGGGTCCACATTGGCTGAGGTGAAACAAAGTGGTTACTGGGTGCCCAAGAGAAGGCTGTCTTGGTTACCTGTGCATTATGCAGAAAGTACAATAATAAACATGTCCTGCCTCCAAATGTGGCCAATTTACCCATGAGAGTCAACTACACTGGGCACCTTTGGATTAAGGAGGGTGATGTACTTACTCATTTTCACTTGTCTTAGTATTCAGAGTCATACACATTGAGGTGGTGCCAGAATTGAGTGTGCTGTCCTTCCTTCAAGCAATAGTGCATTTCACCAACTTGTATGGCATTCCAGCTGCCATCTAAAGTCATAATGTGAAGTCCTTACTGGGTGGTGGTCGGCTGTTCAGGAAGTTATTATTGTGCCACGATTTCCAGCAGAAGTTTGGCTCTTGCCAAATCAAGTTCCACCCTATTCTGCTGTTCTAGCTCTGGGTTGGAGGTGTCTGTGAAAGAAGAATCCAGACGATCAAAACCTACCTCGACAAGGCTGTGGGCTGGGGGAAATAGTTTATTTCTCCCTACTAACCCTTATCTCCGATATTCAAAGGGCTGTCAATAATTGCCTCCTAACTTATGGAGAATTGGTGGAGAGAGAGCTGGAAGTGGTAACACCAAGCATGTTTTTGTGGACTAATGTGTCCTGGGCTGAAACTGAATGGGAAAACTGTGCTCCCTCCCTGTCCCCCAGCAGGGAGAGACTTATCAGAACCATGCAGATGCAGAACTGGTGCCTGGAGAAATTTAGGGCATGACGAGTACATGTTGAGCCTCAGGGACAGGCCTCAAGGCCGTTCTAGAGTGCCATTCCAGAACAAACTGAAAGTTGAGGATGTGGTCATAGTCAAGAGCCCTCTTAAGCCCAGACCCCTTTGGGTTCTTGGTGGTGTTGTGGAACTGATTAGCAGAAGGGATGGTGTTGTCAAGGTTAAACAGAGTGGTGCAGTGCAGGTCCACTCATTGAAGCATCAGTTTACACTTGAGTTGCATCTATCAGCGGGTGAGGAAGGTAAAGTGCTGTCCTTGGCCTCCTTTGTTGGTGCTCCTAACCCTCCTCAGCCATCACTTTCTGAGGAAGATGTGGTTTGGCTGTCTGATATGCATAGATTGAAGATTGAGAGCTGCTTTTTTGGAGCTCCCATGAAATAAAACTATGGCATTTTAAGTGTTTGATATTCTTAAATTAATAAAATATATTTTTTAAATATATATGTATACACTTTACATATATATATACTTTATATACACACTTTATATTCATCTATCATGCATGCATGCATGCTGGTGTATGTATGAGTGGTGTTCCGAAGACAATTTTTCCTCACGTTACCATAAAGACACCAATATACACAACCATATATAAATCCAAAATTTAAAAATTAATCAGTTTGATTGATGATCGCAAATAGCATGAAACCCAGAGTCACAAGCTCACACCAATCCAACTAAATATGTTAGCTCTATCTCTGATATTGAGCGCTTTCCAGTAAGCGCCCCACATATATAATATATATATCAAAAATTGCATATATATATATATATATATACAGATTTTATTTATATATATATTTATGAATAAAAATGACAATAGGAAAACTGGTAATTGCTGACGTGTTTCGTCCAATGTGGGCTTTATCAAAGCAAAATACGAAAATGAAATTACCAGTTTTCCTATTGTCATTTTTATTCATGAATATTGTCTTCTCTACTGGTTAAATCGGAGAAATTTTCACATATATATATATATATATATATATATATATATATATATATATATATACACACACATTTTATTTATATATATATATATATATATATATATATATATATATATATACACACACACACATACATTTTATATATATATATATATATATATATACTACTTATAAACTGTTACATTGGAACATGCAAGTTACCACAACAAAAACGCATATTTGTTTCAATGTCTAAAGACATCTTGTCAGGGGTTAACAATGGTGGTAATAAATGATTTTATTTAGAAATACAATTTATGAAACATCACTTCTTTTACATTTTTAAAAATTTTCCAATAATGTACTAATAATCTAGAGAAAATAATTAAATCATGTAATTGAAATTATATAACAATAATAACTGTAATGCTCGTACTGATTCTAATTTGTCTCATATAACTAACCTATGTAATTGTAGAAATTCTGACCAATGTCCTTTATCTGACAAGTGCTTAACAAAATCCCTTGTATATATATGCTCTATTTCAGCAATTGAAAATTCCAAGATTGTTAAAATATATATTGGGAGCATAATGAATACTTTTTAAAAACATTTTTATAATCATCTTTCATCCTTTATTAATGCTAACAAACGAAATATGACTACTTTCTAAATATTTTTGGAAATTGAAAGGCGAAAACAAAACACCTAAAGTTAAATGAAAACTTTTTAAACAAGCCACAATCTGTATATCCATGACTGAGCTGTGTTTCTTTTGTCTACAAGAGAAAATTGAGATAATTAAACTCTTGAATAGCAATCAATTATTAAATCAGAGATATGAAACTACAGTGAATTGCAGGCATATTAAGGAATTAAACTTACAAACTTTATGACTCAATAATCACTGTTCTTATTACTTTTATATAAACATTTTTAATGTTATCCTTAGTGGTTTATTCTTGATTAAGGTATTAAATAGGTTAGTATTCATAAATTAGTAGTAGTAAGGTTAGCCATGAATTGACTTAGAATTATTTTACTTGTGATGTATATGATAATTAATTTAAAATAAATATATAAAAGTCATATAAATATTTAAAATTTAATATATAAAAGTTATATAAAGGTTTAAAATTTATTTTAGTTTTTAATTTAAAATTATATATAAAAGTCATATAAATGTTTAAAATTTAATTTTTTATTCTAATTTATAATGTAAGGTTGGAACAGTTAAATAGTTGTTTTGTTTGTATATTGTTTTTCTACTTAAAGTGTCTTTTATTTCCATACTATGTTTAATTTTGTTTGAAAATATAATTTCATTCAAAATGTCATAAAGTGTGAATCTGTAATATGTTTCCAATCTTGTCGTGTTACATTCCGTTCAATTTTGAATTTTCCATCTTAACATGTCTTCATCGGCTAAATCTGGTATTAACAACTTCTCATGTCTTATTTTCTTCTCTTTCCTTTTCCTTTGTATCTGTAAAATTTGGATATACTCCTTTTCTTCTTTCGTTTCTTTTCTTTCCCTTCTCTTGGTAGTAGGGTTGATTTCTTATGCTTTCTTCTGCCTTTCATTTTTCTCTCTTTCTTTTTCTTTTTATTGATTTATTTTCTTTCCTATTTTTACTTTCATTTGCTTTTTTATTTCCTTACCTTTTATGGAATGAATAATTTTATATATATATATATATATATATATATATATATATATATATATACATTTCTTTCTTTGCCTTCTATGGAAAATTTTCAAATTTTTTTACTACATGAATAAAACATTGAAAACCGAAAAAAATAAATAAATATATAAAATAAAAAATGAAAATAAAAACCAAGTAAAATTAACCCAAATAAATAAACAAGCGACTCCCACCAAAATAACTGCCAGAATGGATTACCCACAATACACCACTGACCCATATGTATAGTTGAGAAAAAATCCAACACTTGCAGCCTGGTGATTGCGTCTAGCATGAAGCAGCCTGTTGCCTCTGAGTCTTGACTTCAATGTTCACTTTTATATATATATATATATATATATATATATATATATATGTATGTATGTAAGATATACATATATATAAGTTAGGTACCTCTACTATTTCAGCAGAAATTTTCGATACGTAGGTATAGTTACTTAGATACTTAGTTTAGATTGAATTTTTAAAAATGAAAAAAACATTCTTGAAGATTTCATTTTAGCCTTAATTGAAAGCTAAATGATTAAGTGTTTTATTTCCAGTAAGTAAATTTGTATTTCTAATAAGTATTTTAGATAGAAATTATATAGATTGGAATGTCAAATATAATTTCGATTTCTTAAAATTTTCTTAAAGGCAGTCATTTTCTTAATTTTAAAAAATTCATAAACAAAAAAATTTATCTATTTTAAAATTCTTCCCAAAAACTATATATATTTCGGACGTTATTTTAGTAAAATTAGAAAATTTAAAGTTAAATTAATCTGATTTGAAACAAATATTACTTACTTATAGCATAAAAAGTAGTATACAACCATTTATGTAATGATTGGTTCTGCTTATCATAGCTTATCTGAAGCGATAATGGATGGCCTATTGAGTGATGAAGCAGTGACAGATAGTATGGCTAGCTAGAATTGATAAAAAAATTTAAGTAATCTAATTGAACGCATTTTTTTGGTTTCTAGTAATCTTTACAAATGAACATATTTTCATTAATTATCTAATAGTTTATTGACTTTTATTTACCTTTTGAAGATGCTTTATGCAAAAATAAAAAAAATTTAGAATACTATGAAATTTTCTTAAATTAATTTCTCTGTAAAGAAACAAAACTCTTAGATCATGGGACTGTTTCATAATAATGTCATGTTTAGACTTTCATTAATGAAAATAGGAAACAAATTAAGTAAAAAAATAAAAAATAAATTATTTTAAAAATAGAATAGTGTAACTACGTTTATTAATCTTTTCAATTTTGGATTTGTAAATTTCATTTCCACTTAATTTCTCTATCACATCCAGAAAATAACTCAATACAGAATTTGACATGATTTTAAACTGTTATAAATTGTTATAATTAAAATTTTTAAAAAAATGGAAAAAATTCTTGTAAAAATTCATTATTCATCAGAAAAATTTTAATTCTTCAGACAATAATGTCCTTAGTATAACTTATTTAAAAAAGCAATTGAAAGCTTTTCTAATTAAATAATTTCATAGTTTTATTACATTCATTATTTTTTGATTTGGAGCAGATTTTCATTTAGAATAATACAAGTTTGAAAAAAAAGATCAGGTGATTTGGATTCTCCAAGGAGTTCTACTTTTAACAAATAAAAAAAATTCAGGAAATAGAAGGGTTTTTTTTTGTGAAATTTAATGAAATTAAGTAAGTAGTGGGTAGCATATGTAAAAAACAAAAATTTCAAAAATAATTTCATTC
>OZ010587.1:39882279-39992279 GCA_963932145.1 Acanthosepion lycidas
CACATTAGGCATTTCCTGTCTAAGGTAGCTAATTGCAATGGCGAGAATAGAAACAAATAATAACATTAATATTTTTTATAAAAATCAGATGAACAAAAATTATAAACAGGATGAATGCAGAATTAAGAACATTATAAAAAATGCATAACACCAGTTGACAATAGCAAAAAATTTAGATTAATTATTTATTACAAAAAATTTAAAACCTCTAATCTTATAGTTAAAAATAATAATTCACCTCCTAGAAATTAAACAGGGCAAATATTATTTACGAATTTAAATGCCCATTAAGGAATTGTATTCCCGATCAATCAAAATTCGTAAATAATTATATAGGCCACACAACATGTTTGACACGCAGATTCACTCTACACCTTTCTGGCAATAGCTCAATTAGATCTCATTTCTATAATCATGGAGACCTACCAGACACTATTCATAACATACTTGTTGACAACACTAATATAATAGCATCATCTACATATTAAAAAAAGGCTAAAATAATGGAAGCCTTAGTAATAAAAACAAACAAACCAACACTTATTATTAACTTTTAATATTAACTTTGAACATGGACATAATATCTTGACTGTGTTTTGAAAAATGAAAACATTTTATAAAACATACAACAAACTATTTCTTATTTTAACAGTTAAAATAAAATCCTTGAAAATGGCTAAATGTATAGCCAAAAGTGCTTGGATAAAAAGAACATTCAGACAGTTTTTATATAATTTATCATCCGAAAAGAAAAAAAAATTATTAGATCACATGTGAAATTGTATAAAAAGCTAAATAAAAGCACCTTGTCTGTCATTTTCAATGAAATGTGCATGTGTGTATATATATATATATATGTGTGTGTGTGTGTGTGTGTGTATATATATATATATATGTATGTGTGTATATGTGTGTGTGTGTGTGTGTGTGTGTGTATATATATATATATATATGTACATATATATATATATATATATATATATATATATATGGGTATATGTATGTGTTTGTATATATATATGTATGTATATATTTTATGTATATATATGCATGTATATATGTGTGTATATATATATGTATGTATATATGTGTATGTACATGTGTGTATATGCATATGTAAATGTATTTATATGTTTGTATGTATTTATATATATATATTTATATGTATGTATATGTGTATGCGTGCATACATATGTATGTATATATTAATGCATGTTTCATTAAATAATACAGACAAGTTTTGTCTATTCATTTTAAGTAAGTTCCTTTCATATTGTCTGATAAGCTGAATAACATTATCATTGAAAGACAAAAGGAAATCACCATATTGATACATGTTTAAATCCAATGTAAGCTTTCTGCTTACATAAGCCATTATCAACAATATATCAACTAATACACAGACGAAACAACAATGATAGTCTGCTTTTGTTGCGTGAAAAATTTCAAAGCAACGACTAACGGGTGTATATGAGACACGTAAGTGAAAATCATGTCGCAACTTGTGGCGTCATACATGTCCACGCGAGAGTGAAAACGGAAATATTAAGTATGTGATTGTGTATGTATTGTTGTTTGCAATATTTTGTCCTCCCCTACCCATATCATCACTTCAAATGTATTAGGCTGGTGCAAAAATAATGGCTTTTTTTGACGTTAAAAAATACGTCAAAAAACGCCATTATTTTTGCGCCAACCTAATATCTGAGTTGTGACAATGTTTTACATCCCCATTAGATTAGTGTTTATTCTGAGATTTTGTCTTCTCAATTAAAACAAAATAAATAATAAAATATATGTATTTTTCCTCAGTTTCTTCTTTAAATAATTTTATATTTTAAACTTAATATTATTTAATACATAAACTTAATATATTTTAGACTTAAAGGTTAAATTTAAAATTAAAATTGGTAATTTTTATTTTTCAATTTTATAGTAAAATTTAATATCAGTTAGAATGATTTCTCTTACTCTAACCCTAACATTAAGGCATTAATAATTATTTAAAAATCAGGTTAGTTGAATATGCAGCCTTTGTTTCAACCTTAATATATATATATATATATATATATATATATATATATATATATATAATATTAGTGGTTAGTATATATTTCCAAGAGGATATAAACTCAATAAAATATAACCATGAAATATTAGTATTCAATTTTATCTCCCTTTGACTGTAAACATTCATATCTCAATTTCTTCACCAATATCACAACATTAAAGGAAAAAAAAAAATAATATATCGTAGAAATCATCTACTCCTGCATTGTTCTTCAGACACATGGAGCGAATGTAGAATTCAACAGATCAATCATGAGGAACAAGTCAACATGATTAGATTAACTAATATTTTAATAACGACATAAAAAAAATATGAAGAAGCAAGAGTTGGAAAAACGCTCACAGTAAAGAACCTTCACAGCATTTACCAATGCTGAATGATCAAATATGGTAGATATTTATATTTATATTTTCGTGTAATGTTTCATGCACTGAAGATTTTGCTTATCTGTGTATGTATGTTGGAAAACTATGGGGGCGGTGATGAATGAACTTATTTGTTTGTGAGTTGTTTTATTCTTTTCTCTTATTAGTTAATCTCTCAGAACAATTTTTCCCATTCTTTCTTTCCTCCAACATATCGCTTATGATTTTGCCTGGGAGCTCTCATTTCTTTCCATTTGATTACATTCATGAATTTATATTTTTTCGCAAGAATGATTTCTTGTCTTAAATTATTTGAAGCTGGAGTTGTAGCAAACAAAATTTAAATATTTTATTTAGTTGTCATGGGCAGAGAGCAATTATTCTACGTTTTGCCATATTTGCCATACATTGGCTTTTTTTATGGCCAAGATAAATCTTATTTTAGATTTCTTGTTCTGCCATATTTTCTTGGGTAGACTGTGACATCTGCTTTCATTCAATTCATATCTGCAATTCACTGTATATTTTTCTTCATGGATGCTCAACTTTGCTGCTAAAACTTTGCATTTTGATCAGCTGCTGTTGTCCAAACAATGTTACTTGAAAATTTTCAAACCTTTGTATTGTGGTTCATCAGCTCACTCCTGCTGCTGATTGTTGCATTCACAGGCCTTTGCCAACTGATACCATGTGAAAGAAAGGCTGTAATGGAGTAAAAATGTATGATAGACAAAGAGTGTAATGACATGGGTTTGATGTTTTTCTAATAGGCTCCTGTCACTATTATATATATTGTTACGGTTGGCGCAACACAAAATAAGATGAAACAGATTCCTAGAAATTAAAGTTGAAAGAAAAGATTACATGTAATAACGAAAAGTGGGTTTTATTTAACATATAATAAAATATTTTTTAGAAACAGTAGGGCTGAGGTTTAAACAATATACGTTAGGAAATGCTAACAAGCGAATAAATGACGGTTGGGAATTTGTCTCTAGTCAAAGAATAATATTATTTTCTTCTTAGAAAAATACATATTCACATAAAATAAAGGATTTTGGTCAATAATATCAAGGAACAAAAGGTGAAGTATTTACTGATAGCCTTTCCTTTTTGATGACTGTCAGAACTTAGATTCTTTCGGTCAAAGCTTTGTTCATGAATCAAATGGACCGGAGTCGATCTCAGTAGTCGTGGCTGTGGGTTCAGGAGGCAAACTGGCTAGTTGGTATAAAGTCCTGTTTATATATGTTTTTTGTACCCCCTAGAAGCCAGCAGAAGTTTCTAGAGACTTCTAGAAATTTCCCTTCTATTATTATGAAATCTAAATATTTTGGTGAATGGGAGCTTTTCATAAGATAAAAAGAGCATCTAGTAGCTACAGATTTAAGTCATCATTTTAAGCTAGGTTTTGTATTTTATAGTGTAAGTGTAGTGCAAAATGGGGCCTTGTAACTATATATATATATATATATATATATATATATACACACACACACACACACACCGGTTTCGCTTAGCTTTTCAAAAAGTTTTTAACTGTTTCTCTCTACATGTGTTGATGATGTTTAGTACCAATGAAATAAATGAAAATCAAGGGGTGTAACTGGCTATATATGTTGTTTATGGTAAGGGAATTTTGGTAGAATCTATTTATGCAATGAATTAAGTATGTGTTTGAAGTTGTTGATGAAAAATGTTTCCTTAGTAATCCACCTTTGTTCAGTGATTCTGTAGTTTCTTGTTTTTGAAAAGCTAAGCAAAACTGATTAAAGTAAAAAGTTTTGAAAAAAAGGAAAACAACAAATTATTTTTCTAATAACACTGAATATCCAATTGTAAGTAACAAAGTTTTAATTCTTCTCTGTAAAAATTCATATAAATAAACAACACTATATTAAATATTATGTGCCTTTTTTTTTTTCCAATCTTCATTTTAGTCTATACAATAAGTTTTTATACAGAATCTTACTAACAAAAATTTTTTTTTACCTATGAAGCACTGTACAAACCACAGAAAATGCCACCTAAAATAGAGAAACCAGACAAAAATACAAATGATGAAATCCTAAAACATCTAAAAAAAATAATACAAAACTCTCTACACTAACAGAAAAATTGGAAAAATTTTATGAACTTCCAGAAATACATTCAACAAATAATGAGAACAGTCAAATGAAAAACAACATAAAAAAAAAACTATGTAAAAACTATCATTCAAACAAAACAAATCAAAGATAAACCATCACTGAAAAAATTATCAGAATCTAGCCCCAGGACTAATTTTCTGTTAAAAACACAAATAATATATGGACCAAAAATTTCAACCTCAGAAAATTCACATTTTGGAACATGCTTAAATAATATTGACAAGGCAGAGGTCTACAAACTCAATGCCATTGCTATTACCAAGGAAAGTACAACTAAAACTGATATATGAAGAATCAGAACCACAAAAACAAGTACAACAAAAACTATCACTTGATAAAATGCGTAATGAAATCGAACTAAAGAAACTAAGAGCAAGCACAAATTAACAAATTACAAAGATATTGATAAACAAATGGAAATCTCAAAAAATTATGATGAAGATTCACTAGACAACATTTATAAACATTGGAAACAAGAATGTGAGAACAAGGAATGAATATCTCTACAGAGATGGGAGAAAAACGATAACTGTTTTTCAAACTATGAAAAACAATTTAAAATAGAATACAGCAAAGAAAATCCTTTCTTTAAGAAAATAAAAAACAACCACATGGAAAACACACTGCCACCACACTATCCCAATTTTTAAGTCATAAAGGGAAATCACACTATAGACCACAAAATTAGGACTACAGAAATAACCTCAGACTGAACAAAAGCCAACACATAAACAAGTACCAAGGACACAACAACAGATACAATACAAAAATACACAATAATCACAAATACATCAGCATAAAACATACTGACATTAGAAACAATATAGAGGAACTCCACCATTATCATTTTTTAGAGAGAAATCAGAATTACATGGACATGGGATGGCCCACAACCACAAAAAACTGAAAGTAATCAACCTTTCACTAAAATTATTAACACCGACACGAATAGACATCCTATGTAAAGGATTAAAATTCACACAACATCCAAAAACCAAATGTAACAAAAATGAAGGATGATGTTTCAGAATTCTGTAGAAGACTCGGCTAGCAGAACAATTCTTTGAAGAAGAAAACAACGATAAATCACTAGTAAAAAATAAGAAAGATTCAACCCCAAAAGGTAAAAATTAAGCCTTTGATGAATTCTGTAATTAACTTTCCATTTGACAAACTGGAAATGCCACGAAGTCCAACTTCACCAGACAACAACAGAACCAACTAAACTACCTAAAATTGGACAAAAATATTGTTATAAAAAAAGCAAACAAAGGAGGTGCAGTTGTTATTATGGATACAGAACAGTATCCATGCATCATACACAATATGCTAAAGGGCGATACCTACTATGAAGAAGTCAGAGAATGCCAACCTCACAAAGTGATGAAAAAATTCATTAATTAAATACACTCATACTGAGACTGTCTTACTTTTAAGGAACATGCCTACTTTACAAACTTTAGATATAAAACAAGCAATTTTTATGGACTACCTAAAATACACAAAAGCAAGCTCATTATCAAAACATGCAATACTACAAAAACACCAACCAACCTAAATCTGAAACCAATAATAGGATGGCTTAATTTGTGAGATACACCATCTTATCAATTTTCTACACATCCTATTGAAACCTCTTATCAAACACGTTCAGAGCTTCATTCAAGATGATCTAAATTTTCTGAATCATCTTCCCAATGAGATGAACCATAATACTTATATAGCCTCAATGGATGTTGTGAATTCCCACATGACTATGGCCATTAAATACTAGCTAGAAACGTTTCTCCATGAGCTACCACATCAAAGGAAATTTCATCATCGAAAGCCTATAATTCATCTTAAAAAACAATTATTTCATGTTCAATGAAACACCCTATCAACAAAAAAAGGAACAGCTATGGGGACAAAGGTTGCACCAGCATATACCAACCTAGTCATGGGAAACTATGAACTAAAAATCTGACAGAATCTCAGAAATCTATGGGAATGTCTTCAGTTGCAACATAAAAGAAAACTGGAAAAGATACCTAGATGACTGTTTCATTCTGTGGAATGAAAGTCTGGATACACTAAAGACATTCCAAATAATGCATTAATAATATAAATCCTAGCATCCAATTCACTATAGAGTACAGCAACAAAAACTTCCATTTTTGGACATATTAATAGCAAAAACAAACACTAAACTAGAAACCGGCATATACTTTAAACCGACTGACTCTCCTTTTTTACACCTGAAACACACTCATGCAACATCCCACTCAGCCTAGTCAAGCAGATATGTACAATAGTCTCAAACACAACCACAAGAGACCACAGACTAGAAGAGATGAAAAAAATACTCATCAAAAGAAAATACCCACAAAATTTGGTCAACAATAGTATTGAAAAAGCAAAACAAATTAGCATCCACACACTCTGAGAAACAAAAGGAAAAAAAGGTCATACCTTATATCTCAACTTTCAACCCAAAGAACACAGAAATCTCCACACACATACAGCTAAATCTACCAATCCTACTAAAGGACAAAAAAATTAAAAGTCTATTACAAAAATATTCAATCATAAAAAGTAAACAACAAACTAAATCACTAAAAAAGATACTGACTAATGCAAAACTGCAGAACACAATTAAAGACCCTCAGGTGAAAAAATGCAACCAACCACTTTGCAGGGTATACAACTATCTATTAGAGGACCACGAATTTCTGTTCAAAGATGGATCAAAATGATTTCTTATATGACTCAGAGAATTTAATATACATAATTACATACAAAGGTTGCCATGAACATTACATTGGCCAAACCGTTCAGTCACTCTGGCAAATTCATTGCCAACAAATTAGGGACCCCCACACCAGAAAAATACCACTTAGCCAACATATAGAGGAATGCTGATGACAAAATCTGCCAAATTTTAGTGTCTTCTCATTCTACCTGTGCGACTACAGAACTACAGAACAAAGGCTGATTAATAAGGAAACATTTTTCATCAACAAGTTTAAACCCATACCTAATTCATTGCATAAATAAATTCTACCTTACCATAAATGACATATATAGCTAGTTATGCCCTTTGATTTTCATTTTTCTCATTGGTACTAAACATAAGTATCAACATGTGCAGAGAGAAACAGTTAAAATCTTTTTGAAAAACTAAACGAAACTGATTAAAGTGAAAAATGTTTGAAAAAAAAAGGAAAACAACAAATTATTTTTCTAAGAAATAAACACTGAAAATCCAATTGTAACAAATTTTTAATTCTTCACTTTAAAAATTCATATACTATAAATAAATATCACTATATTAAATATTATGTGCCTTTTTTTTCCATTCCTCATTTTTGTCTATACAATAATATTTTGTACAGAATCTTTCTAACAAAATTTTTTTTACATATATATATATATATATATATATATATAGTGTGTGTGTGCGCATATATATATATATATATATATATATATATATATATATACACACACACACATTCTCCAAAGGAACTATGTAAAAATATTCATGAATATGAAAGGATTATGATAAAAATAAGCATATATATTTTGATAATGTACTATTTGTGTATCTATCAATTCTAATTATATAATAATAATAGATATATTTTTTGTTCCTTACCATTTGGTACAACTTTGAATTTCATGCACATGGCAATCATCAACCGTTGTTTTAAAACTGACTATTGTTAAATTTAAATATTAATATTTATAACCTACTATTAAAATAGTGGAACTGTATACTTGTATAAATTTTAAATCTGTTATTTTATATGAATCCCTGTTTTATTACCACCAGCGCTCATTGTGCATTATTTTATATATTCTGTGTACTTAGGCAGCAAAGGTTCTTTACAGCAAACACTATTAAAAACGATTGGCATTTTACATCAATTAAGTTTAATGATTGATTTTTTTCAAATTACAAATAATCCATCTCAGACAAGGAGGAAAATCCATCAGAAACAAACAAAAAGCCAATACTTAATAATATCAACTATGAACATGACTACAATGTGTTGACCATGTTTGGAAAATATAAACATTCCTATAACTCTAGATATACATAAAAAATCCATACATTCAGTTAAAATAAAAATCATCCTTGATAATGCTTAAAAGAATAGCTAAAAGCACTCAAACAGAACATTTTTACATTTTGTCCAGAAAATAAAAAAATTATCTAAAATCATAAACTAATTAAACATTATACTTACTGGAATATGGAGATAATGAAATTCTGTCATTTCAAATTATCATTTTCTGTCATCGATGTAGGTAAAGGATGTCTTCAATCATTGTTATCAGGAAAGATTTCTGTATATATGTCCAGCACACATTCACTGAGGAGTCATTCTTTCCTGAGCATGGAGCAGAAAACATTAGACCCAAGGTGCCCACCCACAATTTCCAGGCTGGTGTAAACACACAGACACACATATAACTGAAGAACTGATGAAGGTCACTGGGCTAGCTATCATTTGAGCAGTTACAACTAGAATCTCCAAATCACTACACCTACAGTATGGTATTTTGATTTACAGTAGCTAATAGAGACAATTTATTCAACAAAATGTTTCTTTATATTCAATAAACCTTGTTTGAATTATCAATATTGTTGTGCATTTCATTAAAGTTCTTTTTCCAGCCTGAGTTCCAGCAGGTGCCTGAACAAAGGAGATAAAAGTTTGCCACAGCTATGAAAGGTGCTGCATAATCTTCAACAAAAATTATACAATCCTATCCCTAGTACACAACATATATAAGGGGTCTGCACTAGACTTCACCCTCAGTCCCAATATCATAAGATTTTGGAAAACCTGAATCAACCCTATCAAGACAACACACCAGCCCCAACCGAGGAAGGAAAAGAAAGCCTATTGACTGTAAGTTTGATATTACACAACCAAGCTAGCAACTCAAGACTGAGAAGAAAAAGAGAAGAAAAGACACAGCTCACAGCCAGGGGAATGTGGTCTGTGAGTTAAGAAGTGATAGATGTAATAACAATTGAAGGGGTTGTCCAACATGTTGGTGGGTTACACTTTACCCTATTCAGTTCCATTTTATGAGAAAATTCCATGTGTTTATTAGGAATTGTCTCTTCTTTATGTTATTTATGTTTATGTGAATTTATGTCATTGCATTTTCTTTTTCAGATATTCCTGAGCACAGTGCTGATTTATGGCTACAGTCAATTACACGTGGAACAATGTTTTTGTATTGTGAAGAAATTCTCAAAATTCCTGAACTCAGTCCTCATGGAACCAAACAATTGGTAACTGACTTGGGTAAATAGACAACAAATTTTGCATTTTAGTAAACACAAATTAAATTTTCAGCTTGAATTCAGATTTGGTTTATGTTATCTCCCTCAAAAATTGTGTGCAGGACCTTTCTTTTTTTGTATGAAAGGTATACAAATATGATATTGTTGAATTATCTCCAATATTTTAATTTTCAGCTACAGCTTAAGCTACAATAGTTTGATTGGGAGTTTTCAAGTATGTCACAAATATTATTGTAATTATAATTAAATCTTTGTAAGTATTAGAATGAATCATTATGAAAAGTGCCTAATAAAGTCTTGAAGGCGCTATACTGTTTGTTTTATTTTTGATATCATGGCTTTTCAAGGACAATAAGTGACTTTGTTTCATTTTTGTATCTTTTAATTGGTGGGTCAAATTTTAACTGGACTTTGTCATTCCTAACAATGGATATAATTTGGTCACTGTTATAGCAGAGATAAAGCTGCATTCTAGCGACAAAAAAACAACATGGGATATGCATGTTTCTGCTCACAAAATTAAACTTTCTTTCCTGGTCATGTTTAGACAAGGTTAATGTTTAAAGTTGTAAGAAATGAACATTTATGATACTTAGAAATAGCAACATGATATTAGATTCTAATTAAAATAAACTACTGACCATTGTATAAAAGTTGATGTGCCATAAACATACATTCCTCTTTATAGTTTTAATTTCTATCCTTATTTCTGCTTGATACAAATTTTGTTTTTCTTCAGATTACTTATGCAATGTACTGGATGATCTGGGTCTCAGTGCTGACCAAATGGGTGATCTGAAATTGCTACTCAAAGCCAAACCAAATGAAATGAGAGAAGTTGCTGAAAGAATGCCACAAAGACTCACTCATGCAGTCAGTCGAATGAGAAACATTGAATTGTAAATAAAAGTTGAAGAATACACAATAAACATTATTGTTATGTTGTTTGTGTAGTGACAAATTTAATGGTGTAGATAAGGTTTATGTGACAAATTGATTCAGTTAAAATAGCAAAACACTTTTGTGGAATTTAAAACATATTCTCCTGGTATCAGTTCAAACTGACACCTTTTTGCCATATATCTAACCTATAATTATAAATTCTAATCTTAAAATATTAAAATTTCCAAGTTTTCATATGAAATCAAGAAAATACACAATGTAAGCAAAATGTTCGCAATATAGTGGAAAAACAGTCAATTTAAACTAACACCAGCAATCTATTATCCATCAATTTTGTTAATTTTTTTTTACTTCAACAGATTCAGTTTCCAACATGGTGGCTTCCCATAGGTTTGCTCTAATGTCATATTCTTTTGCCACCTTTATATAATTTCATTTTCACAATTGACCATAGATTTTCAATCAGATTCAGATCAGGACTTAATGATGGCTATTACATTTTCTTCTTTCTTGTTAAACTTTTATGCTTGAAAAATTTATGGGTAACCTTAGGTGCGTGAGAAGGAGCATTGTCATGCATAAATACACACTTCATTTCAAAACAGTAAGGCTGGGACTTGTACCATTCAAAGAAAATCTTGTCCATGAAATCACAATAGTTAGCACTGTTCATTTTAATTCCTTCATCGACTTTAAATGGTCCAGTTATGGTTTTGATCAACAATTCTAGTCCATATCAGACTTCCACCACTTTTTTTGACTTCTTTTAGCTATAGGCACAACTGCATATTGGATAAGATGCATCCTTTGACCCATCCATCAGGTCCATTGAATCACCTGAGATTCATCTGTGAAAATTACTTTAGAAAAGTCAATTTCTTGGCTAATGTTTTGACACATTAAAATATTTGTTTTACTGAGAGGAGGTTGCCTAAGAGTTTTCTTAACAGATTCCAATTTGTGAAGTATTCTACATCTTTTATCCTTCTCAACTCCCTCAATTCTAGTCTGTCCAAATATCTGAGCACTAGTATAAAAATTTTATTTTATTATCTGTAAAAAAAATGTTAAAGATCCATATATAATCATCTAGGTTGGGGTTTTTTTATACACGTTTTGAGAAAAGTATATTTTTCAAAAGGACTAGATGATTTGTATGTTAAATTTTGCACATTTTTTTATATCCAAAAAGGTTCAAGTGGTGATCCACCAAAATTGTTTGAAGTGTTTCAGATTTCTTTTTTGAATACTTGGGGAGGATTTTTATATATATTGACCAATGAGAAACAAGTTTGCTGATCAATGTCAAATTTTGGCTCGAGCCAATATCATGGTCACTTTTTCAATAAAAAGAACTGCTATCAGCAATCTAGGAGAGGACAAGGCAGAAGCAAAGGGAAGAGCAGATCAGAGGGTTGAGGCCGATCAGTGGGAAGAACAACAAATAGGAGACAAGGATGAGCCATTGACAAGGACGGATTTAGCATAGCACACCGCACTTCAAAGGAAAGTCCAGTTGGAAGTCATAATCTGACCTGACAAATACAAGGCAAATTCTTCCGACTGAAGATTTCACACCAAAGAACAAAGTGAACTTTATAACACAAATGATACAAATCCCTTCGAGTTGAGGCATCTGACAGAGGTCAGTGCTATTTCAAAAATTTCTGCCTTGTGCCATATTGTTAAATCCTTTCTCCAAATTTTTCTCTATTTTTGAAGGAAATAATTTTTGTACATGAATGTTTCTTAAACTAATTGTAAAATATTCTTTTTCTTGTTTCTGTGAGTAATCTCTTTTTTTCTTACCCCAGGAAAGTCTTATCCTACCCAAAGAGGTGCACAATAGGAAATTTTTGTGCAACCCTTGTTTTGTACTTTTCAAATTTGTATTTGTAAATAAATGTGCTGTTTCTTTTGAAATTTTATGCAGTGGTCGTCTTGTTTTTTAAATTAAACCTATTTTCAAGGGTTACTGTTTCTACCAACTAAGTTTTGTTTCTAGCACAAGAATTTGGAGTTGGTAGGAAGCAAAATTTTTATTCTAGTCAAAAGTGATTATTTCACATTAGTTTATGTTCTTAAGGAGAAGTTCTTAAAGCTTTTTCCTTTGCTTCTGGTTCTCAACTTAATTATTGTAGTGATACTAGCAAATTAGTATGCATAATTTGCATACACAGAACTGAACATTCAATATAAGTGGTCTCTGAGACTAACCAAGTAGAAGTACGACTTAGCAGCTGATTAGTGCTAACATCAACTTCACAACAATGGCATCGCCGATAGGATTTCAATTGTCTCTGGAAGATCCAGAATTTGTCGATACTTGGATTCGTTGTTTCTCTGCCACTGCGAGAACGAAAAAGTTGAAAGACAACAAGGAAAAGGGAGGCGAAAATGAAATCACGGATTTATTTTTGGCTACAACTGGATGTGAGGCGATAATGAAAGTCTCCACCATGGCATATCCCTTAAATTTGGAAGACCTGACTTTCGAAAAAATAAGTCAGATTATAAAAAAGAATATGAGACCCAAGTGGTAGTGGCAGAAAGAACGAAATTCATGTCAATGAAACAAGAAATTGACGAACCAATTATAAAATATTTACACCGTCTACGAAATGCAAGTAGATATTGTGAATTTGAGAGATTCGGACAAGACGAACAGACCATCGAAGAAGACTTGATTTAATTAAGACTAATTGAAGGCATGTCCAATGCGTCACACCGATATAAAATATTGGAACAATTACAAATAGGAAATATGTCTTTAAATGCTTGTATTGAATTTATGCAGCAACAGGAACTAATACAGACATACCACCATTATAAAAGTCAACCCACCAAACAAAAACTCGCTGCTACATACGCGGTAAACAAGAGAAAAAAGTGTTCATATTGTGGACGTGAACATGAAATGAAAAAGGAAAAGTGTCCGGCATTTGAGAAAACTTGTAATAATTGCTTAAAAAAGAACCACTTTCAAGCAGTGTGTAAATTAAAAAAGAAAAATGTTGAAAGTTGAAGAAAACGACACCGACAGGGAAGTTTTTACTGTGAAGAATAAGACTTTTGAACAGAAGAAAAAAGATATAAGAGTAAAGGTTAAAATTAATAACTGCAATTTAGATATGCAAATGGATACTGGAAGTGAAGTAACACTGATACCAAAAAATTTTTGGGAATACATAGGTAAGCCACCTTTACGGAAAAGCAATTTACAGCTTCGCCAGTTTGATGGGTCCGTTATAAAAATATTAGGATACTTCGAAGGTTCATTGGAGTTAAAAGAAAAATTTGAAGTAATTCCTGTAATTGTTACAAGTTGCAAGAAAAACCATGGCCTTATTGGAAATGATGTGCTTAACATGAATTCTACTAAATTAATTAATGAAATAAAAATGGAAAATTAAAGAACTATGAAGCAAGTTTAAAAGTAAAAGAAAATGTTTCCACCTCTTATTATGAGGCACGAAAATTACCAGTACATTTATTGCCGTTAGTAGTGACAAAACTACGGAAATTAGTAGAACAAGATCTTCTTGAACATGTTCCGCCTGGAGGTAGCAAGTGGGCATCACCGATTGCGATTTTGAGGAAAACAGATGGTGATTTACGTATTTGTGGAGATTATAAAATAGGAGTAAATCACAAGATATGCTCGACTTCATATCCAATACCCAATGTTGAACTTGCATTACATGCGTTGGCAGGGATGTCTGTTTTTTCAAAAATAGATTTAAAAACAGCATACCACCAAATACCAATAGATAAAAACTTCAATGAAGTAACCACGATAAATACGGCAATAGGGTTACTAAGATGGAAGAGAATGCCATATGGAGTAAAAACAGCAAGCGCCATATTTCAAAGGGCTATTGAACAGGTTGTAGGAAATATACAAAATATGATTTGTTACCAAGACGACATATGCATAGGAGCTACTAATGAAAAGGAATTAAAAGAGAAAACTGAACTAGTCTTAAATAGATTAAGAAATGCCGGAATGACGATAAATGAAAAAAAATGCGTAAGCAACTCCAAGAAAATTTCTTTTCTAGGTTATTCCATTTCGAAAGAAGGTATATCACCAGACCAAGCCTTGATAGAAAAAATTCTAAAAGTAGCTACACCTACAAATAAAAAAGAATTGGAGTCTTTTTTGGGATTGGTAAATTTTTACAGGCGATACTTACCAAAATACACGGACTTGACGGAACCATTTGCAAATTTAAGAAAAAAGAATGTAGAATTTATCTGGTCAAGCGAACAGCAGAAAGCTTTTGAAACATTAAAAGAAATAATGTCAAAAAACCCTGTAGTGAAAATTTTTGATCCAAAAAAGGACATAACACTCACTACAGATGCAAGTGAACCTTCAATATCGGGAATATTATCACAAGAAGGACATCCGATAATGTATTTGTCGAGAAGATTAACGAACACTGAATTCAATTACTCGAACATAGAGAAAGAAGCATTGGCTATCGTGTGGACAACTACCAGAGCCTGACAATTTTTAATTGGAAAAAAATTTCTACTAAGAAGTGATCATAGACCATTAGAATTTATATTTAACCCAAGGAAAGAATTACGACATCAAGGATTTTACGATGGGCGATAAGATTGATGGCATTTGACTTTGATATAGAGTATGTCAAAGGAAATTCAATTCCACATGTGGACGCACTATCAAGATTGAGATTTTACAAGGAGTCAAAAGACAAAACAGAGGAAGAATTTGAAGATTCATTCCTACACTTGATAGAGACCGATGTTTTGTCTTTAGACAGAATGGCTGCGGAAATGAAACATGATCCAGTACTAAGTAGGATAGTGCTGAGAATAAGAAAAAACTCGTGGGGAAATTGTTCTAGGGCAGAAAGACCCTATAAAGAAATAAGACACAAATTAACAATAGAACATGGAGTGATTTGCAATGAGGACCTGGTAGTTCCCCCAGAAACACAAAGAAAACAGATAATAGAAAGTGTACATGATGATATACATAAAAAAAGGATAAAATTAAAAGCTTGGTGGCCGGGATATTCAAGAGACATTGAGGAATATGTAAAAAGGTGTAAAAAATGTAAAAAATTAAGAAATTTTACACAAACCAAATTACATTCGTGGCCCAAAGAAGTGGAGCCATGGAGTCATGTGCATATGGATCATGCATACATTAATGGAGTGGTACTCTTATTAATACTAGTAGACTCTCTTTCAGGTTGGCCTGAAATAATTCGGGTTACAAACAAGAAAAGTTCTACTATAAAGCAGATTCTAAGAGTCATATTTTCTAGAAATGGTGTACCAAAAACCTTGGTATCTGATAATGCACCAGAATTTTGTGAGGAAGAACGTATGGTTAGAAAGCCGTTAATAGAAAGTGTACATAATGATATACACTGTGGAGTAGCGGCCACACAAAAAAGGTTAAAACTAGAAGCTTGGTGGCCGGGTTATTCACGAGATGTTGAGGATTATGTAAAGAGGTGTAAGAAATGTAAAGAGTTAAACTTTACACAAGCCAAGTTACATTCATGGCCCAAAGAAGCAGAGCCATGGAGTAGGGTCCATATGGTTCATGCCTACGTAAATGGAGTGGGACTCTTATTGATATTAGTGGACTCTTCTTCAGGTTGGCCTGAAATAATAAGGGTTGCAAACAGGAAAAATTCCACTATAAAGCAAATTCTAAGAGTCGTATTCTCTAGAAATGGTGTACCAAAAACCTTGGTATCGGATAATGCACCGGAGTTTTGTGACGAAGAGCTGAACGTATGGTTAGAGAAAATAGGGTGTAAACCATATAAAACTCCTCCGTATCACCCTCAATCAAATGGCATAGCAGAAAGGATGGTTCAAACTGTAAAAAAGGGGATGAAAGCATGCTCTCAGCAAAAAGAAAAAGTAGAAGTTTTTCTACCGAGGATGCTTTTAAGTTATAGGACCATACCACACGCGGGAAGACTCGAAAGCCCATCAGCTCTAATGGGGAGACAGATTAGAGCTTCGCTAACTGTCATACTCTACATGTGAAAAGATGTGGTATAAAAAGAGCAAGGATGCAGATATGGAAGGAGCAGAGTTCATAATGCAAAAAGGCCATAATAAATAGAAAAAATGGCGATAGTGTGTTAGCCCATGCTGACCAAATAAGGACACGAAATGACGAAGAGATGTCAGTTTCATCTGATACTGAGTTGATAGGACAACCATTACACAAGGAAACGTCAGAGGAAACAATGCAGGAGGAAGAAGGACAGAAGGACTCTGAAAGTTCAGATGAAGACCGGAGTATGCAAGAGGACACATGTGACTACAGCTTAGACCGGGACAGATCGAGGTCTCCCAGGGAAAGAAATACGGGAGGGAGAGAAAGAGAGCAGAATGATGAAAATATCAGAAGGAGTACAAGAGCTATGAGAGGGATAAAGCCCTTAAGGTTTAGGGAGATGTAGTGATACTAGCAAATTAGTATGCATAATTTGCATAAGCAGAACTGAACATTCAATATAAGTGATCTCTGAGACTAACCAAGAAGTACGACTTAGCAGCTGATTAGTGCTAACATCAACTTCACAACAATTATATTTTCAACAGCCCTCTTTATCGTTCAATAATTTCTGCAAAGCTCCTTTGATATCTCTCATGTGGATATTACCTTACTCAATAACTATATTTTCTGTTTTTCAGCAGTTGTTAGATGCTTTCCATTATCCATGTTTAAACATGGCAAAAAGAAGAAATAGTTTTTATTGCATTTCAGAGGCTTTAAAGTAATATTAGTTTAATATGCATAACAGCGCCAGATGGTATGTTTTATAATAAATTCAATAACTTTAATAAAACAGGTTGAAACTACCTAAAGTTTTAAATCAAGATTTGTTTTAACATCTAAATTGTTTAAAATTTGACAAAAAAAATATTTAAAAGCAAATTTGAGTTATAGAGGTTCATGTGATTTACATAACTTCAGATGGACTCTATATCAAAAACAATCAGTTTAAACTGGAGTATCATATAAGAATATACATATTAGATATTTTGTAGCATAGATCTCATTTAAGGTGTATGAAATATACAACAATATAAATATATGAATGGTTAAAACATAAAGTCTTATAAAAACACAAGTGATTTTCATTTGTCAACCCCGTTACGGATCAGGTGACCAATCAGAAAGGCCAAAATTCAAGATTCAGCAGTTGAAGAACAGCAACCGAATGAGACATGTCCCAACTGCTTTATGTCTATCCAGAAGACCGAATAATGCATTAACCCAAAAGAAAACTTGATTGATCCAGTTTTATCCTATCCAGTATTTGCAGATACAGTGAGGAGAAACAAATATTTAAACACATAGAAAATTTTAAGCTACTGTATTTCCCACAAATGAATAAACATACCTTTTATATAATTAACTGTACACAGACACATAATAACTAAATATGCATAGAAAACAGAAAACTTTGATTTAATAGAAATAAATACCATTTATCCATTTTAATAAGTGAAAAAAGTATTCATACAATGCAAATTTCAGATTTTAAAACTTTTAAAATGCTTTAATAACCTAGATTATTCAAATGGAATATTCTAGACTGTTCTAATAATGTTATCAGTAGTTGTTTTAGCCTAAAAAATACAAACAGAACATTCTGTAATATAAAAATTTTATTTTGTTGTAAAAAAAAAAAATTTTTAATTTTGTGCATTTTTTATGGCCTTTTAGGCTCAAGAGGGGAAATGCCAAGACTCTACTTTTTTGAATACTCATACATATATTGGCCAATGGGAATCAAGTTTTTCTAGCACCTAAAAATTTTGGCTAGAGCCAAATTTTATGACCTCCATTGAGAATATAAAGGACTGCTATCATCAGTTGAGACAACAGGGAAGAGAGTTGAAAAGAAATTGGCAGAGCGTCAACTTCAGCCAGGGCAGTTTTAACAAGACATCACATAAAAGGATAGTCCAATGAGAGGTTATAAATCTGACATGACAGATCCGAGGCAGATTCGTATGACAAATTTCACAACCCAGAACCTAAAAGAATTTGCCTATGTCAAATCCCCTTCAAGCTGAGAGGTCCTTTACAGAGATGTTACAACAGAAGTTGGTGTCTTTTAAAAGATTGTGCCTTGTGACATATTGTGAATCCTCTTACTCTGAGTTTTCCCTTACTTTTGTATTTTTTGAATGGACATGTTTTGTATATAAATCCGTTAGTCTTATCAACATTTTTGGTGACTAGTATTTTTTCCTGTTTCTGAGTAATCTTGTTATTCTACCCAAAGAGGCGCACAAAAGGAAATTTTTGTGCAACCCTTGTTTTGTACTTTTCAAATTTGTATTTGTAAATAAATGTGCTGTTCCTTTTGAAATTTTACACAGTGGTGGTCTTGTTTTTTAAGTTACACCTATTTTTGAGAGTTGCTGTTTCTACCAAGTTTTGTGTCTAGCACAAGAATATGGAGTTGGTAGGAAAGCATAATTTTTATAGTAATTGATATTCATGCAAGAAGGTTTTCATCATGGCAAGAGGTAAAGAAGTGACAAATTTGCAAAAATTGTTAAGCTCTGGAAAGAAGGTAAAAGTTACAGGAAAATCTCAGACAACCTGAATATTCCATTTACTACCATTAGTTCATTCCTTGCAAAATATAAAAAACTCAAAACTGTTGAAAACCAAAGAAGAACATGTGCTCCATGGAAGATTTCTTCAAGATCTTCAAGGAAATTAATGCATCAAATTAAACAAAATCCAGTGGTTACTTGTCAAGAGTTGCAGGATGATTTGTTTTCATCAGAAATCTGTGTCACTAAATGGACAATAAGCAATGAAATTCATAGGAGCAATCTAGTCACGCCCACCCACACACCTCGGAAAATTCCACTACTATTGAAAAGACACAGAGATGCCAGGTTGAAATTCATTCGTGAACATAAGGATAAGGAAAAATTTTATTGGGACTGACAAAATCAAAATTGAGTTGTTTGGACGTAATTCTAGAAATCATGTTTGGAGTAAAGATGGTGATGTCTTCAAACTAAAGAACACAGTTCCAACAGTGAAATTTGGTGGTGGCAGCATCAGGGTTTAGGGATATTTTTCTGCAAAAGGTACTGACAACATATCAGTAACAAATGATAGAATGAATGCCACAGCATATCAAAATATTTTGGAAGCAAATTTAATGATTTCAGTTGAAAATCTTGAACTTCCTCCTGATTGACCCAATCCAACAATATAATGATCCTAAGAACATTTCAAAATCTACGAAGAAATGGCTTGCTGAAAATGATGTAAATATCCTGAAATGGCCAAGTCAGTCCCCAGTTTTAAACTTAATCAACAATCTGTGGCATTATTTGAAAATTCATGTCCAATCGAGAGCTCCAAAATTCCTGGATCTGAAGACCATATGCAAAGAAGAATGGAATAAAATACCAACTAAAATTTGCAAATCATTAATTGAAAACTACAAGAAGAGGTTGGTTCCTGTAGAAGTGAATAATGGTTATTCTACAAAGTATTAAATGAAGATTATGTATTCTTTTTTTATTGTATGAATAATTTTTCACCCATTAAAATGGATAAATGGGATTTATTTCTATTTCTATTAAATCAAATATTTTTTCTGTTTTCCATGCATATTTAGTTATTATGATCTGTGTACAGTTAATTATATAAAGAAGTATATATTAAAGACATTTTTATGTTTAACATTAATAAATAAATTGTCGGACTTTGTCCCTTTCTTAATGTATAAAGAAGTATGTTTATTCATTAGTTGGAAATACAATAAATTAAAAATTTGTATGTGTATGAACGAATATTTGTTTCCTCCCACTGTATATCTTGAACATCAACCTCAACAAGTGTTAATATCTGCTTAAAAGACACTGAACTCTGAAGTTATCCATGGATTGCAATTTATGTTATATGCCACATCCACCGCATGCAAACGCAGACAAATTCCTTCTTTTTTATCTGCTCTTTTTCTGTTTCTTTCACATTCATGTAATTGTTTATGTTAAATTGACTCCACATGTTCACTGTCAATTTTTTCACTGGTTATTGTATTTTATATGTATTGTTCCTATCCTGTAGATATCCCTTACTTGTATCCCAAGCCAAATCTTGCAGCCCAACTTAAATACAAATTTTATTTATGTCTGAGAGCTAGGTAATGATATATATATATTCAAAATTCTTAATACTCTAACACTTTCACCCCAGCTTCTCAACCTCCGACGTCTTACTCTCTGGGTTGAAGTGTCTACTCGGTCCTAACTGAGCTTAAGGGAGTGGCCGTAGGTCCCTTGAGCATTCGTAGATTATTTGTCCGGTCCACTGGTTTAATCCTGCTTCCTGCCCACGTTTGGTTTGATCTAGAAAGCAGAAGTGATGTTCATCCATTCACGTAGAAGATGTAGACACGGCTGGAGAGTCTGTGCTAAGAAATGCATTAAAAAAAAATTAATATCTGCAGAAAGCCAGACAAACAACTATTCAATGATTGAATTGTTAATGTCTTTTCTATAGCAGAAAAGAATAGTATAGAAAAGAAAATGGGTTTCAGAAAAGAAAAGTAATTGACATAAAAACGCATACACTGGATTCTGGACAGAGAGAGAGGGTGTTATAATTAACTTGTTGTTAAATCGTCTCAGAATAATATACGGCTCTTGTAATGGGGGAATGAGATTTCTGTGCACAGCTTAAAGTTTATAGTGACGTTTCTCCTTAGAAGTAGTAACACTAGTAGTAATATTCATGGTAGCAGAGCAGCGGTACTTATATATCAACAGCACATGTTAGCGGACGCTTCGTTCCAATCTCTGACGTCACGTTCTCTCCTTCTTGATTCTCTCTCTTCCGTTTCAACGCTCACCTGTCTCTTCTCCCGTCTCAATGCTTGGCCGACTGCCTGCTCGCCTGGGCCAAGTCTCTCTTCTCTCTTCAAGAAATTTCTCCCATCTGCCCTTTTTCAGCATAACTATGCGTTTATATAGAAAAATCCGACTGGTTGCAATAAAAATTATCTCGGTCATTTCCATTGTCTTCTGATGACCCAGATTCAATGGGTACAACTTCTGGCCTAAATCAAATTTCCACATCAGTAAACAAAATGCTCTGATTTAATTTCACTATTCAAATCTATTCCAAGTTTTAATCAATAAAAATTATTTCAACCATTTCCATTGTCTGCTAATGACTCAGTTCCAATGGGTACAGCTTGTGCCCTAGATCAGATTTCCCATCAGTAAACGAAATTGCTCTGATTTACTTTCGCTGTTCAAATCCATTCCAATTTCACTAAAAAAAAACAAACTAATATTTGTGTGTGCTTGTGTGTGTTTTTCAGACTCTCCATTACAATACAAGGTTCGCATATATCTACTTGCAAAAGACAAAAACAATATAAATATTGTATGTATCTGTTTGGTTGTCACAAGCATGAAATTGTACATCTTGTGACTGTAACTTCCAGGAGCAAAAAGAGGATGATTGACATTCATGCCTAACAATGTCTCGTGCAGGTCTTGTCAGATCATGTGACTGTTTTTTATTCTTATGAATATTTATAATTAATTTTTATTGCTATTTTTGTTTTGGGTTAAGGGGAAATAACTTTTTGTCTCTCGCTACAAATCCCCCCACCTAGCAGCAGAGCATAACAGTAGTGATATTGGTTGTTTCTTTTCCAAGAAGCTTTTCTACCTTCTTGATATGATTAGGCTTACTAATTCTATCTATGTTTTCTATATCCATTATTATATGATCATTATAAGGTTTCTTTTCCATTATCACTTTTAGGTTCAACGTGTGGTTTTAATCTATTGATACTGTTGACTGTATCTCATTGTTTATTTTAATTACAAAATATTTGTCAGTTCTACATAACACTTGAAAGGGACCCAATGTAAGAGGTTTCCAGAGGCTTACAAACTCTGTTTACTCTTAACCATACACTTTTACATGTTTCAAGCTTGTCAGGAACTTATTAACATGACTTATTTACAGAGCTATAATTTTTGTTGAATGTAAGAAGTGTATGGTATGTTGTAACTCCTGAGCAAGCTTCTGATTATCTATGTTATCGTTAGTATCATCTACTAGGAATCATTATATGCATTCTTGTAACTGTAAACAAGAATTATGTGCTGCAAGGATACCCATTAGTATTATTGGCAAGGCATCCAACCATGATTCCTTTCTAGCTATTAATGCTGTCTTAATTATTCTATGTGTACATTCAGTCATTCTATTTGTTTGTGGAAGCTAACTCGTCATGCACAATCTATAGAAGCAAATTATTGAGGATATCTCTGAAAGCAATCAGTTCTCTGAGTACCATGACTGCTTATCACATGAGCTGGAACACCCCAACATGCGACCCACACATAAATGAATGCATTTGTTACAGATCATGTTGTTATATCTGGCAATGGTTCTGCTTTGGTCCACTTAGTTGTGCAGTTAATAAAGGTTAACACATATCTGTAAGGAGTATTGTATGTTTCATAACATCTTCGAGTAACAGCGAGTAGACCAATTATATCCAAGTGAACTGCCTATTTGTATTCAGGCAATCCAAAAAGAGAAATAAGTGCTGTCTTTTTTTTATATCATCCAGGTGCATTTTGATTTGAAGGTGTGCTGATACCAGGTTGATTTTGCTAAATTTTGTTTTGTTTGCAAGTTTATCAGCAATATAATTAATGTTCAGGATGGGGTATTTATTGCTTTTTGTAATGCTGTTTAATGTGTAGTAATCACCACAGCATCTGAAATTGCTATCTAGCTTTTTTACAACATTTAGGGGGCTATCCCATTCACTATCAGAAGGTGTAATGACACCATTGTTCTGTAATTTTTTTAAATTCTCTCTTTTCTACCTTGGTTTTCTCTTCTGATAGATGTCTTGCCTTGGCAAAAGTAGGTGCATGACTGCCTGTATCAATTCTATGGTATACTCCTGCATATGTGCTTGCTGTGTTGGTATGTGGGGATACATTTCTATAAAGTCATTCATGAAATCAGGCATATTATTATTCATGATTAAGTTGATAGAGTTGTTGCATGTTTGTAGTCTCTTTGACACAATGTTGTGGGATCAATGATTATTGGCAATCTATCAATAAACCAAAATTGTTTAGGAAGTCAAATCCTAGTAGGGGGAGTTGAATATCCACTACTATGAATGTCCACAGAAAAGATTGTCAAAGAGTTGGTAGGCTTATCTAGGCTTTAATTTGCCCATAATAGATTATGCCTGAGTCTGTAGCCCTGATTAGAGAAACTGCTGTTGGTTCCATAGATAAACTCTTGACATAGCTATGTGGTATGATAAGCTGGCACCAGTTATCTATTTATGAATGAAAAGTTTTTTGTCTCCAACGTTGCTGGTATCTGTAATAATGACAGATGTCGTTGTCCACACAATTACTTTCCCCACTTTGTTTGATGCTGGTGAAGATGGATGTGAACTTGGCTGTTGTATCAAGAAGTCTCTTTTTGTTTGTCGATTTGCACCAGTGTTTACATGAATGCATCGTGTTCGCATAATAAATGTGTGCTGTATATATTTTTTGTAATTGTCCTTTTTGAAAAAGTTTGAGACCGTAAGGTATTGCTGAGGTTTTAGTAGGCACTTCTTTCATCTGAATTTGGTTACATGTGCTTATTTTAGCAGTGCCTTCTGCTAAAGGCATTAATTCATCCGCCAATTGTCCCAGCTTGGTCGTGTTTAAACCTTTTTGTGTTGCTAACACAGTGGTGATGGTAGATGGTAATACTTGTAAAAATTTGTGTAAAACTATGTTGTTGCCTATCTCCAAACTTTTTGCAATCAACAACATTTCCCAGAGGTAAATTGAAGGACGACCTGTAATAATGGAGTTCAACATTAATATATCTAGCAGTTCTGGCTTTGTTTCTTTGCGTGTTTCAATTAAAGTCTTTTTTAACTCATCGTAATTCTGAGTATCCAAATTGTCACTCGGTATTTTTGCCACTGTTTTCATTGGTAGAGCTGTAATAACATTATAAAATTAGGTGATTTGTGAAATTACATTTCTCAGATAGACTTAAGATTTAATAATTGTGAACCAACTGGTAATGTTAGTTTGCATGAATTCAGATGTTTTTATTATTATTTGTTGGACAGTCAGGCTCATGGTGCTTCATTTTTTTTTTTTTTTTGTATTATTTGTGTAATATCTGGTGAATTACCCTTAAGGTAAGGCTTCAAGAACACCAGAAAGCTGTAACATGAGGGGAAGTGGAAAAATCAGGCGTGGCTGACCACATATGAAGAGAAAAGGGAGATCACCACCTTCTGTGGGATCAGGTTGAGATTATAGACAAGGAACACCATTGGAAAATTCATAAACTTAAGAAATCAGCATATATGCTAGGCCACAAAAATCTCCTGAGCCGACCAAGCATAGAAATGAATATGGGAACCAGTAATAAGGAGTGCCAGAGAAAAGTGATAATAACAACAAAAATTGCAATATGAGCACTGGTAAAAAATAGTTGCTAAAGACATTAGGTTTATAATACCCAGAAATTCTTACACATGTCCTCAAGGACACATGGCACAGTGGATAAAGGCATTGGTTAGATCCAGTGACAGGACCCAAAGAGTATGAGTTCAATACATGGTTAAGGCAGTGGAGAACAGGAGATAACTGACATCCATTGGACATGCAGAACAGTCTACCCCAGTGAGCGAAATAAAGTTAGTTCAAACTTTTCAACCACCTGAAGAAGGCTGGAGTGTACAGCAGCCTAAACGTTGTAATAAATATGGTGACAAAGATGATTTCAATAGTCCAAATAATGTAAATAGTGTACATAATACCTCATCTCAGAAATACAGATACCAAAACCTGTATTATGCAAATCTTTGCAACTTTCCCTTAAGCTTATTCCTCATGCTACAAATCTGGCTAACAGTTTTGCTCTTTCTGGGAGAACATCTAACAACTGAGACTGAGAAGTAGACTCAATATCAGGAGAACCACCAGAATCAATCTTTACTGAAATTTCCCCATTGACATTTGGAAGAAGAAATACAATGGGTGTTAATGGCAACAGTTAACTATGAAACACACTCCAATATGTCAGAAGTCTCTTTGTATGTCTGAAATAATAGTGAGATGTATACTTTTTCTGCTTTCCCATTTCTTTGTACCCACAAGTGAACTGTATAATCAATACTTGTGTTCTCATATGAATTAATAAGATTCACATGATGCTTAGAGAGGTTGGCTAATATGTTATATCTTTTTTACAAGGGTGCACTGCCTTCATTCTTGTCTAGCTTGTGGGATCCAGAAACCTGTTCTGATTTTGGCTATGGTGGTACTGACTCCCAAATGTTTTGATTGTTGGTGATATTCTTTAATCAAGAGCTCTGTGTAAGGGTGATGTTTCACCAACAGTATGGGATAAAGAACTTAATATACCGTACCTATGGACTATAATGGGTATGTCCTAATTCCTATAAATACAGTGGAATATACTGTCTGTTGATTCACTGTGGTCTTCCACAGTGTGGTTGTCGAACTCTCTGCCTCTGTGTAGAGAGGAACCCAGACGAGGCTAGGCCGAAGGGGAGAGTCTCGTCTGGGGTGGTAGACAGTTACCCGACCACGTTTTTACAAGGACTACGGGGAATTTTTGCCCGAGCCTACGGGCTCGGATACCCCACAATAAACTCGGCTTTGTGCCACATCCGACCGGGAGGAGCGGTTAGTGAATATCTTCACTGCGGTCTTCCACGGTGTGCTTGTCAAACTCTCTGCTTGGAGGCAGAGAGGAACCCAGACGAGGCTATGCCGAAGGGCAGAATCTCATCTGGGGTGGTAGACAGCTACCCGGCCCCGTTTTTTACGGGGTCTACGGGGAAATTTTGGCCAAGCCTATGGGCTCGATACCCCACAATAAACTCGGCCTTGTGCCACATCCGACCGCGTGGGGTGGTAGGTGAATATCTTCACTGAAGTCTTCCACAGTGTGCTTGTTAAACTCTCTGCCTCTGTGTAGAAAGGAACCTAGACGAGGCTGTGCCAAAGGAGAGTCTCGTCTGGGGTGGTAGATAGCTAAGCGACCCCGTTTTTATGAGGTCTACTGGGAATTTTTGACCGAGCCTACGTACTCCCCACAATAAACTTATCCTTGTGCCGCATCCGACCGTGTGGGGCGGTAAGTGAATATCTCACTGTGTGCTTGTCAAGCTGTCTGCCTCCGGGCAGAGAAGAACCCAGATGAAGCTATGTCGAAAGTCAGAGTCTCGTTTGAGGATTGTAGACAGCTACCCAACCCAGATTTTTACGGTGTCTACGGGGAATTTTTCCCCAGCCTACGGACTCGGTTTACTCCACATTAAATTTGGCCTTGTGCCTCCTCTGACCGCATGGGGAGGTTAGTGAATATCTTCTCACTTGGGATTCACAATTATGGAGGACTGCTGGTGCAGGTCTGTAGTTTTTTCCCTTGCCTGAAGTTGAGACTATCGCAGATTGATATATCGCTAGCGTCACATTTCCGGATGGGCGTACCGTCACTACAAACGATGGCATATGTGTCTTTCAGGATCTTCCTACCAGGGAGCCCGGTCTGAGCCCGACTCAGTTCGACACCTATTTGGCTGACTTTCCTCGCTTCGAGGCGACTGAAGTGCCTGGGTGCGAGGATCCGATAACAGAGGAGGAAGTCTGGGATGCGTTGAAGCATGTTGGTTGAGACAAGACTCCGCGTATCGATGGAATTCCCTACTTGAGGCAGTCGCACTTGTTTGTCCCCGTGCTAGGCACTGGTCTTTAACCAGTGGATGAAGAACGGGAGTATTCCCAAACGCTTCACCAGAGGTGTGATCAAATTGCTTCGCAAGAATAAACACGGAGGGTGATGGGATTAATAATTTCCGGCTCTTAACTATGTTGAATACAGAGTTAAAGATTTTGGCCAAGGTTTTAACCAACCGTTTGCAGGCTGTTCTGCCTAGTATGATTGGACCGGAGCAGACTTGTGCTGTAAAGGGTAGGACTATTCAGGACAACCTTCATCTGGTACGCTTGATCTTAGAACAAGTCGACAGTTAAGCCCCGCTGATTAATTTAGATCAGGCCAAGACATTTGATAGGGTTGGCCATCGCTTTCTCGGGGCTGTTCTCGACTCGGCCGGCTTCGGGACGTACTTTCGATCCTGGATCCATCTTTTGTATTGGCCTCCCGGTGCGATGGTGGAGATGAATGGGGTATGGTCGAAACCTTTCATTTTTTCCAGATCTATTCATCAAGGCTGCCCGCTTTTGCCGATGATATACATTCTTGCGTTGGAGCCTTCTTGCGCAAGTTAAAGGCGAATCCGGTCCTACATGGAATTACCCTCTCTGGTTTGAATAGCTCGGCCAGGTATTCCGCCAATGCCGGTGACGTCAGCGCTTTTGTGAAAAGCAATGCCGAGATTGATGAAATTGGCAAGGAAATTAGCAGATATGAGAAGGTGACAGGAGCCAAAATCAATCGCGACAAGTCTATGGGATTGCGGTTGGGTGCGTGGAAGGGAGTCTCTCTTCCGGGACCATTCACTTGGACGGACAGGCTTCTCAAGATACTCGGCGTCTGGTTTGGCCCCGATCTCTAGTTGGAGAAAAATTGCTTGGAGGTCCCAGAAAAGTCCGAGTCTGCAGTTCGTTTGTGGACTCGGAGGAGGCTTTCGTTAAAGGGGAGGGCAGAAGTTTGTGCCACGCACATCTAACCCATCCTTCTTTACCGGTACTTCCACTCCCGTTCACCGAGCTAATTTTATTGGTCCGAGTCTTGTTTAACTTCTTGTGGGGTGGCAGGTCTCCTGCCTTCACCCGTCTGAGGGTAGTCTAGGGATGCCCGACAACGAGATTCCTAAACAGACGTTGAGGCCTAGTTTTCTGGATCGAATGTGTCAGGAAGATGAGGGTAACGGCCTCTTCTGGAAGGAAGACGCTAAGATTTTCGGCTTTGAGAAGTGTGTATGAAGGCGAGGAGGAGGAGGCCCGCCGTGCTCCTCGGGCCGAATGCTTCTTCTATCGCGACACCCGACTGTTGTCTCCTAAGGCATTATATCGTATGTTAGTGCAGCGTGTGCGCGCGAGATACTCTAAGGGATGAGCTCGGTTTGACAAAGGAAGAGTTTAACTCTCTGTGGCCTTGGCCGTCTGGGTGGCGGTGTCTCAATAACGACGAGGCATCACTCACTTGGCTGGTGTTACGAAATACCCTCTGGGTCGGCGTGCGTTTCGGTAGAGCGGTTGAGTCCTAGGGACACATCTTTTTCCACTGTAGCGTCGTACGGCCGTTGTGCGAACTGATTGGAGGTTACATAGTTCGCATTTGGGCGGAAAGTTCTTTATCCTCGAGGCCAGTTCCATTTGTAGCAATGTTGCGCCGCAGTTCAAGAGGAATGAACACTGTGTGTTTTTGTGTTTATTTGGCTTTATGCAAGGCATGATTTGGACGACGTGACAGCAGGAATTTTATGGAAGTGAGAAGCTTTACTCTTCTCAACTGATTTTGTTTTTAAGGATCAGCTTAAAATCAAAATTAGAGCAGAAAGGAGGCGAATCTCTTCATCAAAATTCAGCGAAAGGTGTTTGAGTGTTTCGCGTTTGGTTCGCTTGAGAGGTGCTAATTTAGAGTGCTATCTAGAGGTTACATAAGATAAAGAATATTGGTCGCCTGGTTCAAACATTTGTCATTTAGAGTTATGCTAGTTATTTAATTTAGCTAGGGTATGTATGATCAAAGGCCACTTTATTTTAGTGCCACAAATTTTTGGTTCATTCCCCTTCCCATTTAGGTGATTGAGGTTGCAGTTCTCTGGGTAAACTGTGGGATGTCTTTCGTTTTCGAGTGTGAAATTTCGTTATTGTTATCGTGTTTATATGCTAGTGCGAATGATTACAGAACAGATGTATGGAAATCATTTTATTTTTCCCGCAGTATATTTTCGTCCAGTTAACTGTTATCTCTGGCATAATTAGACTGTGGTTAGGGGGCTGATACTAACACTAGTTTTGTTTAGTTATGTACATAGTTTTATATCATGAACATTGGGGAGATATAATTTTTAAAAAATTATCGACCCAGCCCTCCACAAAAATTGTACATATGGGGATTAAGTAGGATTTCTTAGAGTGAATGTGGCATTGTGGTGGATGTGTATGACAGTGTAATGTGGATGAGATGTTTTGGTGGAAGGAACAATGTTTGGATGATTGAGTCAGTAAATGAGGCTAGCTAAGTTAGATATAAGACAGGTGAAGGCCAGCCGCCCCATATCCCAATTTTGCCTACGAGGTGTATTTGTATCTTTTGTACAATAAATATTTTCAGTGTGGTATTCGACTTGGGATTCACTTGCAGCTCACCACTAGCAGTTGATTACTTACTGGCGAATCTTGGTGTCGAGGATTTGGCCGGAACTGAAGGAAACATTCACCAGCACAAATTTGGCGAACAAATTATATCGGTAAAATAAAATCTGACGTTAACAATTCACCAAGGGGGCTTCATTGTCGGAAAATAGTTTTTCTAACAACCACGTGGATTTATACCCAAGTTGTGCGAAGTACAACAGTCAGCAAAACACAGGATTTTGTTCCAACAACAAAAACGTAACGAAAGGTACGTGAAATTCAACTTTACTAAATTTATGTATTATCGAGAGAAAGAATGTTTTAGGCGTGGGAAAAATGACATAAAAAAAACACTGTAGAACAAAATTTAAAAAACGAGTGAGGAATGACATTAAAATTGCTAATATGGATAAATTTGTTATAAGAAAATTTGTGCAGGTAAAATTCCTGAACAAAAATGTCAAATTGCAATTGGAAAGTGGATCCGATTTGAGTATAATAAATGTTTATACATGGAGAAAATTGGGTAAACCAACGTTAATAGTTACCAAAAAGTCGCTCGTAGTGTTACAGTTGATTTATTTTGTACAGAATACAAAATTGTGGCACAAGGGCGAAAAGGGGAATTGGGTTGAGGCTGGTCGTCACTTGCTATCCTATACCTAGCTAATCCGATTCATGACCCATTCATTCGTTACAATTGTCACATTCACCACAAAAACCAATCAATCCTCCATAATACCGCATACTCCCAGAGGGACCTACAAAACGCAAACCATGACATAAAAATCTCATGATTTTAAAATATTAAATACATAAAAATTTATGGATGATATAAAATCAGAGGGGAGGGTAAAACAAAAACTAAAATATATCAAAACAAACAAAATAAATATAAATGATGTTAGTTGGACCCATCCAGCCCTCCAAAAAGAGAGGCCGATGTAATCTGCCTTCAGGCAGAATCAAGAAGTTTTCTCGCTAAGAGAGAGGGAAAGGGTAAAATAAATACGGCCAAGGGGAAAAAAAAAATCTGATCCAGTCGAGAGAAAAAACGGGTGGGGGGGGGGGGTAAAAACAAACTGGGGATGTTGAGAATCTCAACTTGGATCATAGCAAAAAGATATAACCAGGAAACGACACTTGCTCACATTAACTAGGTACACAAAACCAAGGGAGGGCTCCACAGGAAACCACCACGTTGTGACTTAGGCGGACCTAAAAAAGAAAATCAAGGCTAGCCTCGTTCATGCGAACCAAGCTCGCCTCAATTGAAATCTGTCGAAACCAACCATTTTCTATCAGTTCTAATTTTCATTTTGAGCTTGTACCCAAAAAATCAGATCCTGATGAGAAAGACGGATGTCTCGCAAGACCTCCTCCTGTCGCGCCACCCAAATCACCATTCGATCCGTGGCCACAGCGATAGAAACACCATTCATTTCACCCCGGAATACGGGGGGGGGTGATACATTGTCACACAGGTACGCATGATCAATGAGCACGAGCTTTTCGGGAGCGGTAAGAGCAGTCAACTCGCTGACATAGTCCCATAAGAGGCGAACCCTAGGACAATGTGTGCGAAGCCTTTTCCTTTAAGCCAAGGTTATATCGTTCACAGTCTGGAAAATCCGCCAAGCCCCATATGAAAGCCTTATCATTGAGAGATAGCCTATTCCGAACCAATCGCCAGGTAAGCGAAAACTCAGGTTTGCTGAGGAAATCCGCCGTTGGCGACGCCCAAGAGCAAAACGAGCGAAACTCGTCCGCCGATAACCCGAGCCAGTCACATAGTGGATCCTTCGCAATCCCCACCACTAGTTCACAACAGAAGACCTTCCTAGGACACTGGACCGAAAACTGACCCTGGGGGGAATGATAGTAAAGCGAGGGAACGCGGCTCTCACAATCCCCGCCAAAATCGACTCCCCTGTCTATGCACGGCGTAGGAAGGCCAGCCTCGATGCGTGCTTGTGACACATCCCCATGACACGGATGTTGGGCACAGACTACTCTGTCGATATGATGCTTTCCTCCCACCCCCACACGAGGGAGGAGAGCAAGCGCTCGATCGCCATCTTATGTTCCTTACAGAGCGGATGTGCAGACAATAGAAAAGACATAAGTGATACACGCCTCGGCCTTACCCTTCACAACAAACTCCTTCGGCGCCAAGTCTCGACCGTCGCGTCGACCTTTGCCTGTATTTCTGACCAATTTTTCGTACCGTTGAAGCGCCTTCAGTGCCACCTCAATGTCGCTGCAGGACGACACGAAAGTAGATACGTCATCGGCGCAAGCGGAAACCCTGGCTGGAGCCCCACCAGGGACAGCGATTCTATGTAGGGCCGGATTGCACGCTTTGTCCCTCAGCCGGCGAAAGAGAGGCTCGCACGCCAATGCGTAAAGTAGGGGCGACAATGGACAACCCTGATGAACCAACAAAGACAGCGCAAAAGCGCGCAACAGCTTCCCGTTCATATATACCACAGCACTGGGAGGGCGATACAGGAGTCTAATCCACCGACAGAAGTTGGATTCGAATCCGGCAGCCAGCAGTACAACAGCAAGGTAGCAATAGTCATCTCTATCAAATGCCTTGGACTGATCCAAATTGGTCAGCGCGGCTTGCTCTTCGTCTTCTACACCCTCTAGGATTGTGCGAATCAGATGCAGGTTGCTCTGAATTTTTCGGAACCTTCATAACACAAGTCTGCTCAGGTTCCAACAGACTCTCGACTACTGACTGCAAACGCTCCATCAGGATCTTAGCCAAAATCTTTAAGTATGTGTTTAGCAGAGTTATGGGTCTATAATCATCTAAATCCCGCGCAACACCCTTGCCCTTTTTCAACAACGTGATCACATCCCGGAAATCCGGTCGTGGACGGATCCCTGGCGTAACCATTTTAACACGACAGTCAAAATCGGAACAAAGATGTGCGACAGCCTCAAGTACAATTCAAAGGGCAAACTATCCAGACCGAGCGACGTGTCTCTACCGACCTTCTTCAATGCCGCATAGACCTCGCGCTTTGTGATCTCTCCCTCGCAGCTAGCCGCTTCAGTCGGCGAAAGCCGAGGAAAATCAGTCATTTGAGCTGCGAAACTCTTCGTCACAAAGACCAGGCTCTTTGGTAAACCGGCTCTCGAAATTCCGCCGAAACGTCTCAAACATGTCGTCAGTTGACCTCTCCTAGGTTTTAACTTCTCCTAGGTTTTGACCTCTCCTAGGTTTTGACCTCTCGAATGTAGCGACCGGAACCTAGACGGATCTCTTCCTTGCACAATTCTGCGCCCATTTTCACAGCTTCGGAAGACATCTTAACCTTTGTTAATTACCTGACCCATGTAGCACTCGCTAGCTAAACGTTCCAGGGCTTACCTAACTGGGGCTATCTCTAATGGATCGCCGAACCAGCCTCTGCCCGGGAAAGACTATCTTTAAGAACCTTCACCTTGTTAGCCTTATCTAGCGCGAACCGCTTGCTAAACTCGGTGGTGAAGGACCTAATCCTATCTTTAAGCCTCTCCCATCAGCTATTCCCGATAACCGTCCCCACTAGGTCCCGCTGCACTACACTAGTTAGCTGTTCCTGGAAGTCCCGCCTGTCCAGTAAAGACAGATTGAACTTCAAGTAGCCAGCCATTTTTGGCTTACGATCTAAGGCCATCCAGGCACAAAGGATTTTTGTTGAATAGTCTAACCAGTGGAACGTTGGACAATATAATAAATCTATGTTAGCCCTTCTCACTAACATTCTATCCAGGTAGCTAACCACCTGGGTAGAAGGCCAACTATGATTCCACGTCCACATCTCTCCCCCACCCGACCAAACTCGTCGATCAAATCAACCAGGCTACGATCGCCCGACCTCCCACTAGATCCCCTCCCTCTATCTAACTTGGAGTCCAGGACGGCATTCCAGCCCCCCATTAAGACTAGGGACGTTGAATCCACCCGGAACGGTCCCAACTGCCGAAAAAACGAGACCCGAAAAAACGAGATGCTCTCGGTCGTTGGGCGCATAAACCGCAACGACACGAAACAAACTACTTTTCACGGCAATATCGGCCACGGTCAACTGGCCCTCGGCATCAACATGAACAAGGTCCACCTTCACAGCCAGGATACGCATAACCAGCAAAGAAACCTCTTTGGCATGTCTGTTGCGTATGCTGAATAGACGACAAAGTCGTTAGACAGCACACACGCATCGACACTGCAAACAAAGTGTGTCTCTTCGATCGCGACGACATCCACTCCAAACGACAAGAGGTCACGGAGCAGACGGACAGCCTTACCCAGATCCCTCAAGCCATTCGCATTCAGGCTGGCTTATCTTAATAGACATCTTTTAAGTCTGAAACGAGAAAAAATAACAGTTGACCTACTCGCATACCGGGCATAAATCTGGGGGAGTCGGGACCCCGACGGCTTGTCCCAGGCTCCCTGTACCCAACTCTGTCGTAATCCGACCATTTGGGATAATCCCGCCGACGTCCACAGGGTATGTTAGTTTAACTGCCCAATATACCGAGGGATGGAGTAATACGAGGACCCTCCCTGCACAGAATCTTGACAGTTGTTTTTTTTTTTTTTTTTTTTTAGATTAGGTGTTCCCAGCTCCATTATTCTTATGTCCGGGAATACATCTTTGCATTCGTAAATATGGTACCAAACTTTTAGGTACCCAGTCGTATCCCTGATGAATGTTATGACCCCAGGGGCCTGAGAGAAATTACGGAGATCCTCCACCGATTTGCCATCAACTGACGTAAGCTTAAATAGAGGCCCTAGACGAGAGTTTTTATGAGCTGACACGCCCTTATCTATCAACCACCTATCCACTCTGCAAATCAAGTCAGGGAAATATTTTTCTTCTTTTTTTCTTTTTCTTTGGCCGGGTGGGGCGGGGAAGAAACGGACGTGTGAGGGGGGTAATTATTGAACTGAGGGAGGTGGTGGAAAGAGAGGGTGATGATGCATGAGAAGAGGGGAAGGGACACTCCTTGGTTTTGGGACTGCAACTGCTTCTGTAGGGGATGCATCTGTAGGGGGTGCAGAAACGGATAGGAAACTGGTTTTGTCCATGTACTTATCCACCCTACTTCGCCCGGTGTGTTCTTGACTCAGCACGACTTCCTCTTCATCTCCCCTACTCCTCTTTAAGGATGAGGCACGAGCTGCAGGCATTTGTTCCACCTCCATCTCTGCCTCAGATTGCTGCTGCTTCTTGTCTTGTACTTGTTGTTGCTGCTTTGGGGGGGGGGAGACTGTTTTGCCGGCTTTTTTTCCTTACGCGCCTCCTTCACCTGCTTTTGTGGCTGCTTCTCTTGCTTTCCAGGGTTTGCCTGCTCCTGAGGTTGTCGCTGATTTTTGGACGACGGGATATCCTGTTTTTGAGGCGAGGGCGCGTTTGATTTCCTTCGTCCCTTTACCATCTTCCAGTCACCGTCGGGGGCCTTTTCCGTTGCTGCTACTGTTGGTGCTGCTGTTGTTGTTACTACTGTTGGTACTGCTGTTGTAGTTACTGCCATCGTCGCCGGGCGGGGTGGAGGCTGAGAATTCTTGGAGGGGCATGGCTATGTGCCCCAAGGCTCTGCAAGATCAAAAATATGGTCTGCACCCCACCACCACCAACATCCGTCTCTCCCGACACATCAATATATTTGGTATTTCACCAAAAGCCTGTCGGCTCCTGTGGCAATTCTGGGCTTACTCATAATCGAAGAGACTTATTCTACGGGTCCGTATTTTGAAAAGAAGGCCCCCACACGCTCTTCGCATATATCCACAGGCACCCCATGCACAGTGGTTTTTGTACGTCGGGTGCCCATGTACTCTGTTTGAAGTCTTAGTGTCGTCGTTGCTAACATACGGTTTACCATAACATAAGGTTTACCATAACATAAGGTTTACCTTACAAACAGATCACAGACCGTTGCTAGCTATTTATGGATCAAAAAAAGGACTACCGACACATACAGCTAATATTTTACAACGATAGGGAACCATTTTACTAAATTACAACTTTAGAATGGAATTCTTCCAACGAGTAAATTAAGTCACGCGGACGGATTGTTCAGACTTATTCCAAGAAATAGTGAACCTTTGGAAGACACGGCCATTACTTTTCTAAAATCGGAAGTAGAACTAAAAAATGTATTATGCAATACTGTGTGGGAGCTACCTGTGACGTTGGAAGGAATAAAAAATAAAGCGTTGGATGACAAGTTTATTATTGAATTGAAATGAAGAAAAAGCTAAAAGAAGGGAGTAAAACAGAATCCGAGGTGCAATGACATTCTCATGTACAGCGAAAGAGTGGTAATACCTTTGGCACTACAAAAGAGAATCTCGAAATAATTTCATGCAGGACATCCTGGTATATCCAGAATGAAAAGCTTAATGAGAAGTTATGTATACTGGCGTAGCATGGATAGAGACATTGAATGTTTGGTAAAGTCATGCAAAGGCTGTGCTTTGGCAGCTAAAGCACCACCAATAAAGATCAACCTATGGCCAGAAACTGAGCGTCCATGGTCACGTCTGCGTAGTTAATTTGCTGGTCCACTTAATGGGACGTATTATCTGATCGTCGTAGACAGTTTTTCCAAGTGGCCAGAGATATTCAGATGTAAGAAACCAATCACGCAAGTAGTAATTCAGTTTTTACGCGAACTGTTCGCAAGGTTCGTGGTACCAGATTCTATTGTTTCAGATAACGGCACTCAATTTACATTGATAGAACTCAAGGAATTTTGCAAAATGTTTGTGGTAGAGCACACCTAGAAGTAACGGCCAGGTAGAGCGTTTTGTGGATACCTTGAAAAGGGCTCTAAAAAAAGCCAACGGTGGATCCACAGATGCAGCATCACAGTAATTTTTACAGATGTGTAGAATCGTAATTCTACACTTCTATGCAAACACCATCTAAAAGTGGATCACTACGAGATTTTTTAAGAAATCTGTGCAAAAACCATTTAAAAGTATTTCACAGCGATATTCTTGTACAAAACCAGCTCCATGCATATTTTCCAAGAATTTGCTTGCTGATTGGTTTATAAACAAGCAAGTGGGCGTCGACATTCACCCACGCACAGCTGTTTTTCATCTTGTGATCGAGTTAAGTATTTTGGCGCTAATTTTCTGGAGATTATCACGTATCCATCAAAGTTGTAGTGGTGCTGTAAGAATTGTTGGCTAGGGTCACCGTGAATATAATCAAGAAGGAGAGCTGTGTTCTTGTAAACACGCCACATGAATCATGTACAACAAACACGAGAGAAAAATAATCAAGCTCAATGAATATTGAATATTGTATTAACAATGGTATACAAATTTCAACAATAAGTATAAAGAAAGTTGCTTCCCTTTTTCCGTAATAAAAAGGTTAAGTTTAGCTAATTAATGTTGAGTACAATATTGAATGTTATTTAACTACAAAGTTCAATTGATGTCTTAGCTAAATTAAGAATAATTCCACAGTGTGTTACCAGTGTAGAAAGATGTAATGTTCATGAGTGATATCAATAGGTATTATTGTATGATTTACTCGAATGAGTAATAATTAAGAATTAAAATGTCACAAGAATATGCGCCGTGTCGTATACTCCAAGAATTGAACTGCTACTGGCTGTTGGCTAACAGCGAGAGGGTTTATATATCTACTCATAGGCTCTAGTGAGCTTGGCGCTAAAAATATAGAAAGATACTAAAATACGCGATTGGTCAGGAAATGGACCAATCCGTGATTTTAGAGAAAAATTCAAATTACGTTCGATGGCAAAATTGTCATATAATAAGTATCTTATATTTATAAACCAATGACATTAAAGAAAGCGGAGGTGTGGCACATGTAAGTGATCACCACAAAGTAAATAAATTCAGCTAATCTCGCTAGTGAGCATCGTGACCACAAACCAGTTAACTTAAACAAATCCACGTCACTTTATCGTCTGAAGTTTTTAAAGTTACCTTTTAACATGTAGTGGATGTGTTAATTATATGGGTAAATACTTGTTGAGAATAGGCTGCGTGATAAATTAACGATTTCCACTAACATCAAAATTAGATACAAAACTCAACGGAATGATTTCAAAACATAACAATTAGATTTATTAATGTTTGATGTTACATGCATGCGAACTGAAAAGGTAGGACAGAGTCGTGTCCCTTTGATTTGGTAATAGTTGTACCGGAGTTCATATTAAGAAGTAATATTGAACTTGTAATTTACAAGAATGAAGTTTGGAATTGTGAGTACTAAATTTAGTAAAAGTTCAGGAGTGATTTCACAGGTTGATGAGTGAGTGCATTGAGTTGTTTCGTGTTAAATTTAACTTTGCAACTTCAAAAGTATAAGTGACGTGGAGTTGTTTAGCGATTGGTTATCTGTCACGAAGCTCACTGGTAAATTTGTGTTCGTGCATTGTATTTATTTACACTCCTAGTCGCGTGTGTGGCTCGCGAACACATTTCAAGATTTTTGGCGGTATTTTGTGTTTAAACACGTGTACGTAGGCGTTGTTATGACTTTGAGATATATTAACCAATCAGAAGCAATTATTGTAAAACTTGCGTCTGGAGCCTGGATTGTGTTTAGCTTGCACAAAAATCTATAACTAACATGAAAATGTAAATTAGAAATGTTTTAACATTTCTTGTCCAATGAGGATGTTAGTGTAGTAGTCATTGGTTCTGATCCATTGGCATGTAGAAGTTAAACTCTATAAACATAATCCAAACTTTCAGACATCACTCACTCATCTTCGTATTCAGCTTCGTTTATTACGCAGCAGAGAATTACTTATCATTTCAAGTTCTCAATCACAGAACATTATTTCTCTTCTGAATTTACTCAAACAATTCAACACTATTTCTCGACAAAAACAAAACGGTCAAAGGAAGATAACTTTTACCAAAACTAAATTTATTTCAAAATAAATTGAAAATTTACTTTGCACGAAAAACTGTTTAAATTCCACGTATACATATTTATACTTTCACTGACTTTGTGAACTTTTCAATATACACTCTTTCACTTAAACTCACAAACTACATTCCAAACACCTCAAAAAGTGTTTATACCCACAGATTTCACTTACAAATCTGAATTCATTCCAGCATAAATCGTTGTATTTTCTTGCTATATAAATAAAAATTTGTTTGTTGTTATATAATATTGTTTTGTGTTATTTCTCATGTTTTACATTGCTCTGTAATTCGTTGAAGAAGTAATTAAATGTGTTGAGGATTTTCACTCTACAAATTGTAGCTAATCCCGACGTACCTCTACAGATAGTAACATCAATGTTGCATTGAATAATAATTTAATAATCCTCTCCAAATAGAAATGCGCCTTTGGCCATGACTCCGGCATAAATTGTTTGCGCAAAAAAGATATGATCAGTTTTTGAGAAGCTGATACTCAATACGAAAAAATATGATTATACCGTACAAAAAGTTCGAAAGAAATTTTACAAAATTGGTCAAAAGATTTTTTACCGGATGTATCAGACAAATTAAACATATTGAGAAATCGGAACTATTGTAGAATGTTGATTAGAACGTCGGGCTGACCAATTGTAGAATGTATTGTTTCTTGCTTGAGTGTTGTGGTCACCAATGTTGAATGGGTTAAACAGGTAATGTGGCTGCGTGTTGAGAAGGTAATAAACATTCATACATAATATTTAAAACATCAAGGAAAAAACAATGAGAACCAATTTTGTTTAACAAAGAAATATATGTATATTAAATTCAACAATAATACAAAGTTGTAATATGAGTGAAAAAGGGAGAAAAAAGTAGCTTCCCCTTGACTGTAAGGAAATGTCTCAAAGAAGATTTGTCTGAGTAAAATGTTCAGCGTTCAGTGTTGAAAATAGAATATTTCTTTCAGAAAATTGTTCAGTTGTTGCAACTTACAGAGTTGATTTAATTTGGTGTGTCCACTGAGAACTGGTGGTGTATCAAATAAAGTTCTGTATTGTATGTATGTACGTGCGGAGTAAGTAGGAGGAGGAAATACACGAGCGAGTCGATGAGATCTATTGTCTCTGGGTACTCTCGACTGTTGTTCTGGAACTACTACTAACTGGTTTTTTGGAATGCATCCAATATTTATACTACCTAGGGTGGCTCCCAGCAGATACGCTGGATATATTTTTGAATAATATATATGAAAAATATCCGATTGGACGAAAAATGGACCAATCAGTGATTTTGTAGCAAATCTTGTTTTTGAACAAAATGTAGGAACAAATTTACTATGGTGGAATGCGATAGATAAATTGTCCTGTTATTTTTTAGTATGTATTTATTGACCAATTAGAATTGGAGAAAATGTAGGCGTGGCACTACACTATCGTCCGAAGAATCGGTAGGATAGTGTATCTAATCAAAGGACGGGAAATGGCGCATAAAAGGCACTGTAATCAAATAAAAAGTAGGTATTCAATTGAAGAGAACAATACTCCAGACGAAGTTGAACCTATAGAGGTTCTTTCTGATACATTCGATGTACCCATCCCTCAGAAACTCCTGAGATAGAAATCCGAAAAAGGCGTCATACGAGAAAAAAAGCGATACAGAAAGGACCGAAATCAATCCATAAAGGAAAAAATATCAACTCTGTACAGAGTAAATCAAAAAGGGGAGTGTTAACATACCTATAATGGGTATGTCCCAATCCTTATAAATACAGTAATCATTCCACAGTGAATCAACATACATTACATTGTAATGATGTAATGTATGTTGATTCACTGTGGAATTCACTTCCCAGTGTGCTTGTCAAACTCTGTCTCCGGACAGAGAGGAACCCAGCCGAGGCTATGCTAAAAGGCAGAGTCTCGTCTTGGGTGGTAGACAGCTACCCGACCCCGTTTTTACGGGGTCTACGGGGAATTTTTGCCCGGGCCTACGGGCTCGGATACCCCACAATAAACTTGGCCTATATGGGGCGGAATGGGGCGGATAGTGAATATCTTCCAAGTTTGCTTGTCAGACTCTCTACCTTTGGGCAGAGAGTAACCCAGACGAGAGAGACTATGTCGAAGGGCAGAGTCTCGTTTGGAGAAACAGCTACTCGACCCCATTTTTTACGGAGAATTTTTGTTCAAGCCCACGGGCTCGGACACCCAACACTAAACTTCGGACTTGTGCCACATCTGACCGCGTAGGGTGGTTAGCGAATATCTCCACTTGGGATTCAATTGTTTGACGACGACACAAAGCTCTTCGACGACTGAAACACAGATGACGGGACCATATTTTTGATTCCTCAGTCTAGGCCAATTTTCCTCATCTTCGGTAACCCAATGCAGACCAAGGAACCAAAATCTAAATAATTTTACGAATATTGAGAAAGAGTTATCCCCCTTGACAACAGGTCAGCAGGGTTTTCAATTGTATTTACATGAGTGTTGTGGTAGGATCCACCTAATTTGCATAGTGGAGTACCGACCATATAAATATGGTTGGTACCGGGAAGAGAGTGAGAGGAATCAAGGGATCCAACCAGAGACTCTGCCCGACTGCGACTCAGTCAACACACATTCCAGGAACGGTCTTCCCAGGAATATACAAAAGACTATATGTAAATATTGTGTACACTTTCTTGTTTCAATACATTTTGTTCTAAGTACATTTTGTGTTGCATTATTATTCCATGCATTAGTCAAGTTTCAACAATGAGTTTTCATATTGTTTATATTTTTAAGTGTTTCTTGCAAATGTATTTTTTATTTTTATTTTTTCTTGCAATAACTAGGAAAATACCACCATGCAAAAGGATGTGTTGGAAAAATTCTTAATGACAAATTTCAATGCAATGTAAACTGCCAACAATTCCAATGTAGACAAGGACTTGGACTGTATGAGGGCAACCTTTTTTTTCGCAAATATATGAACAGCCATTTTACAAATCACAAACACATAAGCTTAAGGTGAAGCCTTACAAAATACAAATAACTTAAGATGAGGATATGCTCTGTTGAATCTTTTTTTAATAAAGTCAATAACATTCAACTTGAACAGCTCTTCTGCTATGGAGGCCCATTGGGACTGCAGTTCTTGTAGAATTCTAGCGTCCCAATCTAATTTGAGTCTCCACAGGGACCTTAAAATGAGCTTTGACTGTGATGGGAGCATAAAGATATACTGGATAAAAAATCCTAGCAATTTGGGCCAGGATGCTTCTTTTTATATTAGCTCTCTTGTCAATGGAGCAAGCTGCAATATTTAACCAATCTTTGCTAGGATCATATTTATATCCTAGGACTCTTTCATAATCAGTGATGTTGACCTAAAGAATTGTCCTCCAGCATTAATTTTCTTAATTTCTTAGAATTAGAATTATGAGACTTTAGAGAGCAGTTACCATTTTGTAATCTGTCTCCGGCAGTTTTGATGTATTTTTTTAATCTATCAAGATTGTTTAATGCGTTCATCATTTACATATAGTTTAATGTGATATTGCAATATGTAATTCAAAATGAAAGGACATGCAATCAACCTGAACAGCAGGGTTTTAAACGATAACAGATCAACTTGTCATCTCTTAAAAAAAAAAAAAACATTAATTTTGATCTATTTTTTTTTTTAATTTAATCATGAGAAAAGCTTTCAGTTGGACAAAATTATTTGTCCTAAATTTTAATATAATTTCAATTGGGTTGTTGATCAAACTGACTCCAGGATATTCTGCTTCATTTAACGAGTAGTTCCCTACTGTGCGTAAAGAATAATTAAATACTGCTGTTCTTGGTGGTAGCCTGCTCTTGCATCATGATCTCTTGGAGCTGATGGCAGAATTCTGTAATGTTGCTCGATTTTCATTTTTTCCCCTCTGATTTATTACTTTCCACTCTTTTACTGCATGCTTGAAAAGGCGTCTTATTCTTTGCTAGTAGCACATATGGTTTTATTATAATTTTCAAATATTTGATTTAAAGTAGTGTAATTGTGGCCTACCTTGTGGATAATTTCTTTCCCTAAAATGGCAGTAACTTTACAAAAACAATATGGCTAACTAATTTGAAGCAAGGCATATTCTCTTCGAAGAAATCTGATATGATGTTTTCAATTCCGACAAATCTGCTTTTATTTCTACCAGGTATTGTCTTAGTGCTCCAAATCCGTTTGAAAATTTCATGCTTTATATATGGTACTTCAAGAAATTTCATCATCAATAAATTTATTGCCGTGTGGAAGTTATCAGCCTCTAATGTAAGGTGAGATATCAACTGCAGTGCATCGTCAGTCAGATAACTTTTCAGTAGTGTTAACTTCACGATATTTGAGCCAATAAAACTAATGCAGTTATTGAACTCCGCTAAAAAAAATTTTATTTCGAATTTTGAAAGATTGACCCCCACCAAAGATAGTACACTGCAACTTCGGAGCAGCGATCCCTGAACTGGTCTCATTGCCGTGAGAATTATTCAGTTAATAGACGCCTCAGTAACAGCTAGCCAGTTATTAACACGGACTCGAAAACTATATTCATATCTCTAGTCATCCATAAATCCAACATTCTGCAAATTCAGAGTTGCTTTTGTAGAGAACCGGGGTGAAGATGAAAAGAAAACCCATGCGCTTATATTTCCTGCTAGAAGAAGGTCCATCTACAAGAAAAAATGACGGACTCTAGTTGTGTCCAACCAAAGATGAAAGAAATCAAACAAGACCGATATATATCTAAACAAATATATGTATTAAACAAAACGATTTTACAATGGATATAGACAATAATATTTGTGTGTGTGTAAACATTGTTGTTCTTTGTGAATATTCGTACGTACGTGTATGTGTGTATAATGTTCATGGCGTCTTCCCACAAGTGGGAAACACTATCTCCTAAGAGAGCTTACATTGTAGTTGCTGAAATGAAGAAATGAAAAAGAGAATTTACGTCACCTCCACGCGAGGTGGGATATGGCACAAGGCCTGAAGGAAAAGAGAACGAGGCAAGAGGCTGCCCAGTATTTATAGTATAAGGAGAATGACCCTTAGTGACAATTTGGGAATTAAGGAGGAGCTAACTCTGACACTTTGGTAGAAATCTCATGAATTTTATTCTCTAGGGCTTGAATTTCTTTCTGGATATTTTAAATAATGGCCTCTTCTCCCTTATAAGATTTTCCCTTTAAATATTTCTCTTTAGTAATTCTAAACTTAAATATATTTTATTTCTCAAAATATTTTTGCTGCCAATAAGTGTTTTGACGATTTTATTTCTTTATAGTTTTTAATCTTGAAAAGACTATAATAAAATTGTTTTATTTTATTATATTTTAATTCACACTGCGTGTCAGAAAATTCCTGCAAATAGAAAATTTTCTTAATTTATTATGTTTCTCTTTTTTTTAAAAAATAATATATCATTTCTTCAGGTTGGTACAATTTTAAATTTTTATGGAGAAATCCATAATTTTTAAGACATCACGTGTCCTAACGACCCACAGAACGATGAAGGCCAAAAAACATTAATTACACCTAGTGTTCAATAAATTTCGCATAAAAGCAAAAAAAAAACTTTTTGTTCTCTCTTTCTTTTGCTGGTAACTTTTTTTTAACTCAAGTGAAATGACAATTCATAAATTCTTTCACATATAAAAGGACAGCAGCTTAAGAAATAACTTATCACAATAGCTTTCTATTCAATCTGTCTCAATCAATTTTTTAAAAATTTTCCTTGCCATTATGCCAATATATTTGCTTTTGTATATATAAATATACACATGTTTCTTTACTAAAATGTAGGAATTTTAACAACTTCTACATCAAGTCAGACAGATAACCAGATTTGTACATGCTTGGAATATTACTGACACTTCTTGGGAGGCACGGTGGAGTAATGGATAGCGGCACATATTGAGGAATCGGAGAGCTGAGTTAGAATTCTAGTTGAATCCATTACATGGGAAAGGTAGTAGAACAGACCTGGTTCTATAGCCTGGTCTACCGCAGAAAGAAATTTCAACCTACTGCAGGAAAAATGTGCCTCGTCAGTCATGTATCGAAAGATTCATGATCGCCTAAGCGTGTATCACGCATGGCACACAACTAACTGACTGACATCCAGTGCTCCTATATTTAGAGATCCTTGGTAAAATCCAAAGAAGAATCAGCAATGTAATTAGTCCTGCTGACCTGGAGTCTTGTCTTCAATCACTTTCCCACTGCTGTAAAGTTGCCTCCTTGTGCCTTTTCTATAAATAGTTTCATGGTAGTTGTTCAGATAAGCTCTTAGTACTTTATGAATTTAAGTGCAGTACTAGACTGTTGATGAGGTCTTGTGCGAACCTACTTACACACGAACATATACATACAAACACAAAATCACATGTACAATGCCAAACGATCATTGGCTAATAAACCTACGACAGTTGGAACTCCAGTTCTAACCACACACCAGCCTTCTCAATCACACGCACACACACATGTTGATGATAATTTGTACACCTTCACTAAAAGCTTCTTTTGACACAACAATATTTTTCAACAGTAATATCACAAGGACAATCATATCATGAAACACCCATGAACATTTATCCAGTGAACTTTAGACCAAATAATTATCTCTCACTGAACACTTAAATTGCAGTAAAGAGAGGCAACTCTTGATTAATTCATCCTTCCTTACTGAATGCATATTTTCTTTCACACCATTGTTTGATATTGTACATCTTGTTAATATACATTTTATGTGCAACAATGTCTTGTGGTTATTCTTCTTGCGTAAGCCCTGTTTTCTTACCAAAATTAAATTAATGTGGTGAAGTCCCCCACTGTCTCATTTATTTACAGTAGGTAAGTCCGCTTTTCGCTAAAAAAAACAAAAACAAAAACATCATAAGATGGTGAAAAAAAAAACACCATAGCACTGTAAAAATATTAATATAAACAAAGTTTTAGCGTCAAAATTTTTATGTTATTATTAAGAGGGAAGACAAAATTAAATTATTTTTAACTATTTTTTAAACTTTTCTAACTCGTTCGAAATTTTGGTTAAAAATCCTGTTTTTTTTTACATCTGTGACATAAGTAATTTTTAAAAGGAAGGGTTTTGCGCTTTTTTTCCAGTGAAAAACACACTGATTTGGAAATTCTTGCAAAAATCAAATAATAGTCAGATTTTAATGAAACTTTCAGAACTTATTCAGAAATGAACGGATATTTTTTAATTTTTTTGTTTTAAAAATCTTGGTAATTTATTTTTTTATTTATTTATTTTTGCATATGTAACACCCCACTTCGAGAAATTAAATCATATGTCCAAACCAAACTTTTTTTTTTTATTAGTTAAAAGTAGGACTCCTTGGAGTATGTAAATCATTCAAATTTTTTAAAAGCTTTTTTTTCGTTTTCCGAAAATCTGCTCCGAATGGTAAACTAAAAAATGTAATAAAACTATGATTATAACTTTTAATTGCTTTTGTAAGTGTGTTATATTTAGGACATTATATTCTTAAGAAAAAAACAATTTTTCAATGAATAATGAATTTTTACATTTTTTTTAAAATTTTAATTATAATAATTTATCATAATTTAAAAACTGTTTAAAAATCTCCCACACCGTATTTCTTTTAGGTGATATTGTAATTAAATAGAAATTATATTTACAAATCGAAAATTGAAAAACTTAATAAGTCATTTTGCACCAATATGTTTCAAATATTCTTTTTACTTTAAGTATTCCCATTTTTCATCTATGGTAGTCTAGTCTATACGTAATGTTATTATGAAAAGGTCATGTGTTCTAAGAGTTATCCTCTTTTTTTTGTCTCCAATTTATTCATTGCTTACGTTTCAACAGATTTTGAATATCATCCCTTCAGTTTTAAAAAACTTTAAAATTTAAAATAAGTTTTACTTTTTTAATTTCTATTTCACAAAATATTTTTATTTTATGTATTTATTTTAGTGTAGGTCATAAATTATTGAGTTACCTCTATCATGGTACTTCATCTCAGATATTATATTTTAAAATTAATCTAAGAAAATGTTATAGTATCTTAAATTTTATTTTTTCATAAAGCATCTTCAAGCATAACTAAATGTCAATAAAATATTAAATAATTGTTGAAAACATGTTAATTTGTTAAAATTACTAATTTTAAGGTAAAAAAATGCGTTCACTTAGATTTCGTAAATTTGTTAATTCTGGTCATCTATACTAGCTGCCAACATCTCAGAGCTTATCGATAATGCCAATAAAAACAGGACCCGTCGTTAAGAAATGCTTGTATACTATTTTTTTGTGTTATAAGTAAGTAATATTAGTCTCAAATCAGATTAATTTAACTTTAAATTTGCTAATTTTACTCAAATAAAGTGTCACAATTATATATTTTATTTTTGGAAGATTTTTAAAATTGATAATTAAATTTTATTTTAAAACTTGTTTAATGGCCGCCAGTAAACAGACTTTTTGAAATAGAGCAAATATTTGACATTCCAATCTATATTATTTCAGAGTGTAGACTCGTCCTTTTCTACCTATCACCCCTAGTAACTGAACAGTCTATACCTTACGCCTATGTACGGAAAACTTTGACCAATAAAAAAAACGTACTAGGTGAATCAACAAATCTCATTGGTCAACGACACAATAATCTGAAAGTTTCACGTGCAAAACAAAATTGCGCCAAAACTTCTTTGAGCCGATTTTGGACTTTCAAAACATATAAAAGAAAACACCGACTGACCAAAGCGGTCAGAGACAAACATCCACAGAGAAATTGCCAACATACTCTACGTCACTCGAAATCACGACTTTACCGCGCAAAAGTACATCAACGCTGACTCACTTGCAATTTAAACTCGACCAACTCTGTGGACATCAAATCACAAACCTAAAACAACTTTGCTTATCCAAAGTGAACTATATTCACTACATTATTAAGTAAAAATCAACATTCGAACGATTCAGAAATATTACAATCAAAGGTAGACCACTCTATAAGAACTCGTTCCTAAAAAACACTTAACATCGACATTTTTAATATTAATTAACACAATTCCAGAAAGACTGCAACTGAACATACAAATACAAAAAGATATACCGAAACCTCAAATATCACACAAACTTTGCCATAGTAACATATACCAAAATATTCTGTATATATATTATTAGGTTGGTGCAAAAATAATGTCGGTTTTTGACGTTAAAAATATGTCAAAAACCATTATTTTTGCGCCAACCTAATACTTTGAATTGTATATAAATGTTTTGTTGGTTTCTAAATTGAATATGTCTTGTTTTTGATTGTATTTAAAATTCATTTATTTATTTGTTTATGGATGCAGAAAGTCACGCAACCAGCACAAATTCCTTCTGATTCACTCGATTACAATTAATTAATTCTGCACATCCCCAACAAGAGTACTTTTTTACCTACTTTGAATTAAAGCTAAAAAAGAAATCTTCAAGAATGCGTTTTCATTTTTAAGTATCGAAAATTTATACCGAATTAGCAGAGGTACCTAATTTACGGTTGAGTTGGATAAAACCGTTGGCTAATAGTTTCTTTTTCCGCACTTCTGACTTGTGGAACTCTCTTCCGGCTCCATGATTTACAATTTTTACACCTTCAAAAATTTAAATGCAATATATCAATCGTTTCCTAAGTAGGGTGAGTCCATTTTGACTATCCTCATTTTTGGAAAAGTCTCTTTTGGTTCAGTCAAATGCCCCCAGACTTTCATATAAGTCCCCGTGTCTCTGACAGAGGTAATTACACCCGGGGCATTAGGGAAGTTACGTGAATCTTCGACCGACTTTCCATCTACTGTATCCATCTTATATAAGATTCCTAATTTTGGCTGGACAGAGCTTTCTTATATTCATCTCTGTCCACCCTGCAAATAGCTTCTGGACCCAGAAATAGTTCTTTCTTTTGCTTCCCCTTGGAACGATGGGGAGTGGAAGAGGTAGATGTGTAAGGGGGTGTTGAGGCTGAGCTGAGAGAAGTGTTGGATGGGGAGGGGGATGTAGCACGGGAAGGGGAAGAAGAGAGGCTCCTTGCTTTGGGTATTTGAATAGTTTCTTTAGGGGAAGCAGGGACGGATAGGGACCTGGTTTTGTCCATGTCCTCATCCGCCCTACTACGCCCAGAGTGCTTTTGTGATCGCGTCTCCATCTCCTCTTCCTCCTCTCTACTTCTCTTTAGAGAAGAAGCCCTAGGTGGTGGCATGCTGTAGACCTCCATTTCTGTTTGTGGCTTTTTTGTTGCTGTTGTTGGTGCTGCTTCTGCTGTTTCTTCTTTGGTTGCGTGTTTGTTGCACCTCCTTCTCTGGAGCTTTCTGCCTTTTTGGGACTCAGGCTTTTCGGGACTTTCTTCCCGTCCTTCCTTGTCTGCTGCTGTGGTGTAGTATTCTGCTTTGGTGCAGCCTCATCTTTTTGGGGGAGAGGGCACATTTTTTGTCCTCCTGCTCACTACTTCCTTCCAGACACTCTCGGGGCCCTTCTTCCCTACTGCCTCATCCGCGTGACCAACAGCATGGTTTCCGGCCATCAACTACGACCAGCATCCTTCTTTCACAGCATAAGAGAACATTAGGGATTTCGCCAAAACTTTCAGGTCAATGTGACTTGCATCTCTATGCCCCCGGTTGCAATTCCTGATTTGCCTAGAACTGCCTTTACCTCGTCCACCTTGCCGAATTTGGAAAAGTATGCCCCCATTCCATCTTCACTAATGTCCACTGGCACTCCGTGGACCGTAATCCTTGTCTTACGTGTGCCCATATACTCGATTTGTATCGGCCATTTGCTTTGCGTCTTGTTCTGTGGGAAGGGGAATTTCCCAAATTACATTCGTCCTTCTTGCTAAAACTCTTGGGTTAATTTTGAGAGTCTTTTTAGGACCTCTTCCATATTTTCCCTGTCTACCCCAACCAATTTGCGACTTTTTACGTCCGAGGTTAACAGGGAAACTATTCTCGTGTTCACAGCATCAAAAGCTTCGGGGATGGTAATAAATTCGTTATCTTTGAATGATTCCTCGAATTTACTTCGCTGTGCTGCATAATAATCCGCAACCTTCTTAACCGGACTATTATTACTGTAGTGTAATAATAATAATATTACACCAGGCCGTTTTCACTAGTGACACCGGCGGTGGTATATTTGAATTCTCTTCCGCCATGGTGGATGGCCGCCACAGAGGGACAAATAAACGGTTTCTTTTTTTCCTTTTTTAAATTGTTTTTCCAAACAAGAACGAAAAGCAAAACGACAAATAAAATAAAATGAAAGAAGAACGTTGACAACCAAAGGCAAAAATAATTCAAATAAATAAACACGAAAAAGTAATGCCAACAAAAACTGTCGGAGGGTAAAAAAAATAAATAAAAATGCACAAATATATACGAAGAAATAAACTGAAAAGCAAAAACTGAGAAATTCAAAAGAGTTTTTTTAGAAAATAAAATCAAAAAATACTTATCACTTCGCACGTAATTTCACAAAAGTTCCTCGTACAAAAGTAAAACTCAACTTCGTCAAATTTCAGTAAATCAAAAAAGCAGAGGCTGCGCGCCGACTCGAAAAACTCGATGACACTGACAATATTTATAATAAATAAATAATTTATTTATTTATTCCTGTAAAAATACAGTAAATGTGCTACAAGGCCGAAAAGGGGGAGGGGTGTCATCATTTGTCTTAATTTTAAAACTTAGCTAGCCACAACCATTATTGACCCAATCATACAAAAAAACTATTCCTACTACCAAAACAACACATTCAGACTTACCTTTCTTACTACATATTGTCTCAATGAAAATAGATCCCATATGTACAGATCGTTGTCTGTGGTGGGGAGGGGGATAAAAACAACGTTAAAAATCCCCAATGATTATATGGTAATTTACAAGATACTAAAAGAAACATTGATGACTGACTGACTTGAATTGAGTCATGTGTTTGTTTACATAGAGATGGGTGTTTAAAATTCGGCTCCATTTTTTTGAAAAAATCCCAAATTAGTTAGGAAGAGGAAAAAGAGCATAGTCCAGTCCTGAGTCTCTCTTTCAGTTGCCGCCCAATGTGCGATTTTTATTTTTCCGAAATAGGTTTCTTTCATACACTCCACTTCGTCAACAATGTCGCTGCCACCAATTTTAATTGGGTTGCGTGAAAAGCTATTCGCATTCATTCTTGCTTGATCAATAATAGTAATGCTGGTCTTATGCTTTCGAATTCCAACCTCACCACATATTTTATTTATTTTCTTCCTAACATGATTCTGATTAGTCGTACGAATAAAAATCTCGATATAGTTGCGTATTTCCTATCGGGTGTGGTTTGAACACAGTTTTTCATAAGTCCACTAGAAAATTTTTAAATTTTCTTATTTTCATTGTTAATTTAAATGTTTTGTATTCTTAAGCGAATTTGAAAATTACACGCAAGTAAATCAAAACTACGAAACTAAAAAAATATGCTATGTCCACACCGGTGTCAAGCGTGCGCAATCCAATCTTGTGTTGAAAGCGTGTAAATAACTCTCAAACTATTGAAAATGATTAAAAGAAAAGCAAAGAACTTAAACAGTGAAGCAGAGGTAATAATTTTAATTTTTCATTATTTGATGCGGCATTTTATAAATTTTAACAATTATTTTGTACATTTCTTTTTTTTATTTTGATTCATACTGTTGTAAAAATCATACTACATTTTGAACAAACAAAACACCCACGTGGTAATTTTATTTTTCAAATTTACCTTGAGACAGTAACACAAGGCTAGTGGAAATAGGGGAGATTACGTTGCTTCGATGTTTTAAGTAGAAAGACCTTGCGTGTCTTAAAAATCAATGTTCAAAATTTAAAAAAAAATATTGGGTTTGTGAACTGACAGTTTGTAATTAAAATTGTAAAAAGAAAATAATTGTAAAAATTGCATATTTCATCGAAAGAATTTTTGGTAAATTGGCAGATAATTCACCAGTGACCTTTTTTTTTCTTTTTTTTTTTAAGTCTGATTATTCCAAAAATAACATTAAAAATTGAGGGAAATCTACCGTTTTAGCCTTTTTAGGAGATATTGACAATTTTTTTAGTTGTGTTCCAGTTACAGGCCGGAAAATAGCATTCCTTAAAATTTGAGGAAACTCTACCGTTTATTGACAATCTTAGTTGGGTCCCGGGTACAGCATGTAAATACAACTGATTGGAAGTTTCAATTTACCAATTCCCTATACAGCGACTTTGAAGATTCCGTGTCTTTGAATTATCAAATGTTGTCAAATTAGGGTAGCCATCTTTCATAGAAGAATGTGTGGCATGATGACTGGTATAACAGTTATCTCTGATCAGATTTTTTAAAATTACAGTTAAGGCAGCTTACAAAAAAATGTGTATTCTTTTTTCTTTAACAATACATCTTGATTTAATTTCTGTATAATTAATAAAATGTTTAAGATAATGTTTGTAGATAAGTATCTTAGTTTTTGTGATGATTTAGTTTATCATTTTAAAGTTTGGGCAAAGTTGCAAGTTTTTGATAGAATTAATCCACATATTTTTGTTGGAAATGAGTTATATTTTTTAATATCAGAGTTGTTATGGATGAATAAATGAACTGAAGTATTTATTAGTTGTCAGCCACCTCTTTACATAATCAGTTAGGAATCCTATAATAGAATGTGTGTTGTAGAAAAAAGCAATTCATGCAAAATAGATAACAATAGTCCAGGCATGTGAAATGATAAATGTCTGGAATAAAATACCAATGACTGCATTTATAAATCTTATTAGAGCAGAAGCATATCAACTCAAAAATATATTTGTCAATTCTTTCTGATTTTTTAAAAATTGTTTATTTTAAACTTAGCATTCAGCATCAGAAATAGATGCTAAATTGGATATCAATGACAAAATACCCGAAGAGTCATCTGAGGAAAATGGAGATAGCAGGCCCTCATCAAGTCAGCCTCCCATAAAGAAATCTCGTCAGACCAAGAATATGCCCCTGCCAACAGTGGAAGAGATGAAAGAATATAAAGAAATTGAGAACCTGCATCATTCCTCACTTTTCAGAATGCAGGTAAGACCATGACATTTTAATAATCTTTATTTTAGTTAATAACTTTTAATTTTCTGTTGTAAATAGAACAATATGAGATGACCTTTTTGGTCACTAAATGCAAACAACATCACTTGCTGAAAGTATCAGTAGGTATCCTTGACTGAAGTTGCACTCTTTTTGGATCTCAAGAGTTGCACATAGACCATTGAGCATACAAAAATCTACATTGGATGAAAAATATTCAAGTATCTTTTTATCTAGCTGATGTATACATATTTTCTGGAGCTTAATTTGTAATTGAAGATTGTCTACCACCCTAAAGATATTTCCTATTTTTCTGTTATTCTAGAACTACCACTCACAGCATGCCATAATTGCCATAAACATAAGGGAATGCTGTAAATCTCTACTCTTATTATGTTGGGGTGGTGCTGTTTGGATGGTTAGATTCCCAGTAAATTATTAACATCCTCATTTATTGTCAATGTTCAAATTCAAGATATCAGAAATACACAGGTTGAAAATACATGGTTGAAAACATTTCATTTAACATCTCCAAGCAAAATAGCTTTTCTTATAATGGAAAATATTTGTGATTATACTATTTGATTGTCAAATATTTGGAAATATGGGGAATTTTGAATTTGGCTTAATATATAAAAACAGTAGAAAATATGCAAAGAGTAATATATACATATATATTTAACTGACCTATTAAATCTACATATTACAAGAAGCACATGTAGACCACTTTTGTTTTAATTATGTATTTTGGACCTCACCTTGCCACATCTCAATTCCGCACTAGAAGACAACATGAAACTAACTTGAAGAAGCTTGCGCAAGATCAGGCATTCTTGTCTTGACCACATGTAAAAAATTGGATATTGTCCCAAAAGGACTGAAATTAACGAACAGTTTCCAATACTCCATGAACATATCACATAGATCCAAGGCTCAACAGATTACAACTCTACTTCTTCCCAACTACATAACCTTGCTCTTAAAGCAGCCTATTCTAAACAACACACTCTTTATGTAATAGAACAGGTTCTATTCTGCACTGTTTCCTAGAAATCAACCACTCCTCTAAAGTGTTTTATGCCCTACAAACCCTATACAATTAACATTTGATCAAATGCCTGACATGCAAGAAGAATAAAATAAGCAATTTAATTAAAAATGACCAGTTCCTAAAGCTTCAACAAAATGCAGAAATCAATCCAGACTAACAAACTACTTAGGTTTCATCATTGGCATATCCAACCCAACACCCATGAGGCTCTACAAACCAACTGCATCAACATACCCAACTACAAACAACAGTAGAACAATCAGTCTTTTTGCCCATCCAAAAAGCTGGATCACAGAGACAACTTGGAAAATTTTTCTCTGTAACATTAAATTAAAGGAATACTTCACATAAAATCTCTCCAGAGAGACATAATCATCAAAGAAGCTAACGAGGGTGGTTTAATCAACTTTAGGGACAGAAGAAAATACATTGTTGAAGCCGAAAATCAGCTCAAAGATCAAAATTTTTAACAAAAAACTTACACATGATTCCATTAAACATTTCATATTAGAACTCCACACTCTAATTATCCATTTAGACTAATGTAATGTTAAGGCTTTAGTTCCAGAAAAACCTAAGCCAGGCAAATTCTACACCGTCCCTAAATTCCATAAACTTCCAAAAGTAATCACAGACACAACCACCAACCTCTCAATGGAGAACAACACAAACCCACACAAGACGCACAATCTGATAGAATCTCTTAAGATCCATCCACCTAGCTGACCAATAGTTTTGAGAAATGGAACCCTGACTCAACACATTTCCGGTTACATTGACATTCTCAAACCTCTACTACCCACAATTTTGAGTTATATAAAAGACACCTCTCATTTCTTAAGAATTCTGAAAATATCGATAGATTACCAAACAATTCACTCCTAGTAAACATGGATGTGACAAGGAGGGAATACTATCCTCTAAGAATTTTTTATGTACCAGAAGCTTTTAGAAATACAACACACATCACCACCATTATACAATTCATACTTAGGCACAACAATTTTGAGACCATTTTCTTCAAGTCAGAGCCACTTAAACAAAGCATTTCAATAGCATTGATGCTATCAGATGCATGCTTTTAGCATCTTCATTCACCAGCTGAGAAGAAAGACGCAGATTGGAGTTGAAATTTATTTTCAAAATAAATTCAAACATTGAGGGATTAAACAGGGATTTGGCTTTACTCAGAGAATATAATTTCCACAGGGAGACCTCTAAACAACAACATTCCTTGGAAGGGTTAATCCCACTGCTTCATTTATTCCTCATAGCATTGAAAAAGAACGCAGACATGTTTGAAAATTCTGGCATTAAAATTTTTTTCTTTGTGCTTCAATTCAATCAAGAGGTTAATATATAATAAATATCAATTTTATTGACAATATTGGTATCATTTTGTTGGCTTTTTATTCTTCAAATTTTGTTAACTGGCCTATATAAACAATCTAGAGGGCATAACATAAATAAGCTTGGCCTATTTACATAGATATTTCTTCTAATCACCACCCATACAGCATAAATATGCAATTTAGATGTCATATTTGTAAATAACTCAGTATTAAACTTAAACAAAAGAAATTGAGAAGAACCAGTTTTCTGTTCTACATACATAAAACCACCATATATACAGTCTGCTAAAGGAGTGCTGGCACTTGCTCTACACGTTGCATTGAAGTTTCAAACAGTGACTGTAGAGTAATGAATCCAATGCCCACACTGTTTATGTCAATAAATGCTCTATCCCCAATATTGAGCATTCTTTATCTGTAAATATAGAAAGCTTTAAATGTGCACATATGCGTCTTTTTAATTTTTTTTTTTTTTTTTTTTTTTTATTGATTTTATTTGATTTTTCAGATCAAGGAGCTTCTTCATGAAATGAAGTTAAGTTTTGTTAAGTTAGTGCGAGTCAAAAAATGTATAGAACAATTGAAAATTACACTGTTAAATTTACCACAAGGAGAAAAGTATCAAGTAAGTCATTATTTCCATCCACTTTGAAACAATCAAGTTTCATGTTTCTTAAAGGATTTAACAGTATTTTTATGAATAGTTATATAATTATTATATTCATATACAAGAAGCAATTCCTTTTTAACAAGATTAGATTAGATTAAAAAATATTTAAATTTGTTGCCAATGCATTTATAAAATTTTGTTGAATAATTTTTTTTAGTTTACAGTTTGTTGTTGGTACTCAAATATATTTTTAATGAAATTTGTTTTTTCAGTGAAAATTTGTCTCTTATAAATTATTTTGTATATAGAGAAGCTGATTCTCAAGTTTTCTTAGATTAAAAATGAATGTCAAGTATTTCTTTGTTCTTATTTGTATTTTCTAATTCAAATTCATTTTATTTACAAATATTGATTTGTTAAATCTGCTTTCATTTTACACTATTATGGCATTACATAAGTGCATTTTTCTTTTGTCTAGTTAACCGAACAACATTGGCTTGAAGATATCAATATATGTCTCCCTTTGATTCAGAACCCTCGAAAAGTCAGAGGAATGTTTTGCTTTTATCCCCCCAAATCAGTCAATATTATTGGAAGCTTCTTACAAGGTACAGCCATCAAAAACAAATCAGAAGTTGATGTGGCAGTTGAGATGCCTCAGGTTTGTAAGATTCATCTTTTTGTTTTTCTTTTCATTAGGCACTGACTCTCTGATTTCATACTGGATTGAAATATTTTTATTTTGTTGCTTAATAAAACAATATTCAAGAAATTTCTCTACAAATGAATTGTTAATGGAAATTTCCTGAGATTTTCATTGTCTCTTGAAGCCTAAAAATTATGAAAAATAGGATAAAAAAATTTTTACTTACTAATTTTGAAAAATGTTATTTACTACATTTTATTAGTTTTGTTAGTGATAAAAATCTGACAGTGTTTTTTAGTAGAATATTCTCATTTAAAGATTAAAATACTATGAATACTTATGTATAAGTTTAGTTTTCAAGATCAAAGTTTTAGCTGTTGTTATGCAAATTCATTTGTGCTAGGAAGAGCTATTTTAATTGGCATGAATAAAAAAATTTTATTAAATTATTTCTCTCCAAACAAGGCAATAAAGCCACTAAGAAGCAAGGTGTTACTGAGTGTGAGAGCATATGAGAAATAAAAAGGAGAGAGAACAATGATAGAACAGATATTAAGAAGTCACAAGATAACAAGATTACATTTAAATTTTTGAAGATCAAAGTTGACATGGAAGCAAGAAGCTGGAAAGAAAGTTTGTTGGAATAATTACCATGAAAGTATTTATGGAAAAGGCACAAGTTATGGTACAGCAATGGGAAAGTGACTGAAGCTGAGATGCCAGATCAGAACCAATAACACTGCAGAATCTTAGGTTTTTATCAAGTATCTCTAAATATGTAACAGGGAGTGCCAGATCAGATATGGCAGCAATATTCAAAGCCAGGACGAATGGTAGACTTATAAACAGGACTCTGACGTCCAAACACACAACTTTTGACTGACTCCTCTTTATGTAATTAAGTGATTATGGCCTACAAATTTCATAAAGCCTATTTGTACACTCCTAACTTGAGTTGGCTTATATCATTATAACTGGTTTATATCAAAGAATAAAGATATTGTAGCTTTTATATAATACCTATTCATTCTTCAATATTTTCTAACAGAATTAGAGACACAATCTTTGAAAGGATATAGAAGAAATAACAAAAAAAATGCTGTAATGTAAGACTTTTTACATATGCATCTTTGCAAATAAGAAATAAGTACAGAACAAAAATAAAACTACTTTATGAAAGAAGTTGAAATCTTTTACAGGATTTAAGACATAACAAAAATAAAAATTCTATAATGTGAGATTATCTTACATATATAGTTTTTCATATACAAAATAACTATTAAAAATAAAATGACTTTAAAAATTAAAATGGCATGAAGAAATACTAAATATACAGTAGAAAAAATAAAAATAAAAATTCTATAATGTAAGACGTTTTACATAAAGTGTAAATTCAACTGGAGTCTGTCTAGTTTTACTGACTCCAACTCCAGTGATCCCTTAATTGCTTCTGAATCTAATTCCACAGCCCTGCTTATAAATATGTAAGATAGATTCTGGCAAGAAAAATTGTCTAGCACAACACAGAAAACTTTCCTAACAGCAGACCTAGCAATTGATTCATTATGATCTTTCCACTTCATGGCAGTGGAAAACATTAGTCCAAAAAGACAAATGAGTCACTCTCTTGAAAATTAACATCAGCTATACTGATGGAAGACAAAAAGTGTTCTCTCAGACAAAAGAGAGTTTTGTTTTGGATGTGTTACAATTAACAAGCCCTTTCTTGCCCCATTTTTTTAGATCACCTGCTAATTTAACCATGTCAAACCAGACTTACCATTAAGATAGAAGTAAATAGTTGTGACATCAGTATAGATGCTGAGTTGAGAACTAATGACATCAGGAAGATCGTTGATGAAAATTAGGAACAACGTAGGTCCAAGGATGGAACCCTGGGAGATACCTGTATTAATGAAAAAATATCTAAAGGTGTGACTGATCAAAACTGCTTTCATTTTGCATTTGGATAAGGAAGATTGAATTAGATCAAAAATTTGTCCAGAAATGCCATAACCTTTCAACTTATAAAAATGTCTTGCATTCCAAGTGCTGTCAAATGCCTTCAAGATATACAAAGCAACAGGCTGAGCTTCATCAGTCTTATCTAAAGCTTGATAGACTCTTTCAGCAATAATCATTAATACATCAGCAATTGACCTAGAAAAGCCAAAGCAATATTGCTTATGTGAAAGAAAACTGCAAGGTGAGAAGCTTAACAAATTCAGATTTGTTTAGAGCTGCTAGTACTATTCTAAAAAGAGATAGAAGGCTAATAAGCTGATAGAAGGATCAGATAGTTTGCTTGACTTCTTAAAGACTAGATCTACAGAAGAAGATTTCCAACAAGCAGGAAAGCAAGATTTATTGTAGAGTTTAGAGAGGAACAGGAGCACATTAATTCCACATGTTTTGCCAGGATTCAGTTTAGATATGATGATAGCAGAAACTATGGATGAAGTTATATGCATATCACTCAACAGTTCCAGTTTGAGGTGGAAAATTAGACAAAGATACCCCAGATGAGTCAAGAGTAGAATTTGAAGGAAATTTACAAGCAAAACATTGTTTTATGAGCAAAAGTTGTTAATGTTAAGTTGCTTAGATGATAAACATTAAACAACCTAACCTCTTGTCCTCACTGAAGAGTACCTTTTATAGAAATAGTTCAAGGGAGACAACAATCCTCATTTGCAGCTCCCTTCATGTAGTACACATTTTTTAAAAACTTTTTCCAAAGTTGAGATATATCAAGTACTTCTAACAATGTAAGTTGTGTTTTTTTTGTTTTTTTATAATCATTTCACCTCAAACAAGATGGGAATGCCACTAGTATGCAGGGGGTTACAGAGAGTGAAAGTAAAAGAAAAGACAGGGTATAGGGAGATTGAGGAAAGTATAAAAGATGAATGGGGCTCATGATGGCTATTGATGTTACATTTAAATTTTTGAAGATTGTAGTTTTCAGGGAAGCAAGTAAATGGAAGGGAGTTCCACTGTTGGAATAGAAGTGGTGGTTACATTTAACTATTTCAACAGTAAATGGGTGGGATCTAGATGCCAATTAGTAGCATGCTTAAATTAATGTAGTCAGGGTGCCATGAAAAAAAGCTTGTCAGAGCAGTTGCCATGAAAATATTCGTACAAAAGACAGGGGAAAGCCACATCATGTCTGAGAAAGTGACTGAAGTCGAGATGCCAAGCCAATACCAATTACATTGCAAATATTTCTTTGGGTTTTGTCAAGAACCTCAAGATGAACAGCAGGAGCACCAGACCAGATATGGCAACAGTATTTAATGCACAGTCGAATGGTAGATTTGTAAATGTCTAAGATGAATTTTGACAAAAAAACGTCTTTTGGCACAACACAATAAACCAATTTTCCTTGCAGTAATGCAGCTATTGATTTAATGTAGTTGTTCCACTTCAAGTCAGTTGAAAACATGAGGGCAAGAAGGTGCAGTGAGATGCTCTCCAGGAGTTGAGCCTCAGCCATTTTGATGGAGGACAGGGAAGTTTCTCTGGTGCAATAAGAGCAATTTAGTTTTGGTGGCATTAAAATTTACTAGCCATTTTCTGCCCCAGTTAACCACTAATTGGAGTCCTTTTCAAGGGCAGTGGCTAGGTTAACTTTGTCAGCTCTGATGGATTTGCTGTTGAGACAGAAGTAAATAGTGGTGTCATTTGCATAAATGCCTACTTAGAAACTGATGACATCAATAAAATCATTGATGAAGATCATAGGACCCAGGATAGAGCCTTTGGGGACACCCACATTCGTGTGAAAGGATCTGGAAGCAAGCCCATTTAGAATGAACTTCATTTCATGATTTGATAGGAATAATTGGATTAAATCAAACAATCATCCTGTAATACGATAGCCCTGAAGCTTACGTAGAAGACCAGCATGCCAAGCCCTATCAAAAGCCTTTGAGATATCTAGCTCAAGCGTCACTGTTATTATTAAGACCTTGATATAAATATTTAATGATGGACGTAAGCACGTCAGTGGTAGACTGGGCAAAATAGAAGCCATATTGTTTGTCAGAGAGTAGGTCTTGAGAGATAAAATGCTTAACCACTTTGGCATTGATTAAAGCCTCAAATACTTTGCCAAAAAGCAGTAGGAGACAAATAGGGTAATAGTTAAAGGGGTCAGAAAGTTCTCCAGAGTTCTTGAAAACAGGAACTACAGAGGAGAACTTCCAACAAGCTGGAAAACAGGAAGCAGTGAGGCAATAGTTGTAAGGTTTGAAGAGAACTGGAGCCAGCTTAGGAGCACATTTATTTAGGATGGCAGCTGGGATCCTGTCACCTCCATTTGCCTCATGGGAGTCTAATTTAGAAAAGATATCCGAGACCAATGATGGGGTTATGCACATATCACTCAGTAGCCTCAGTTCTAGAGGGGAAGTCAGGAGATTCAATTTAGTCAAGTATTGAGTTGGAAGAGAATTTCTGAGCAAAGCATTCAACTTTATCTTCTGTAGATGTCAGGACTTCAAATTGATTTAATAGGAAAGGATTGAGGATTTGTTGTTGTTAAGCATGCTCTTGCAGAGCCACCAATAATTTCTAGAACCGAACTTGTTCAATGCTATACGTTGTTTCATTCTGTCAGCAAACAGTATCTTAGCTTCATTGAGGACACACTTGAAGTCGTTACAAGAAGAGACAGACATTTGTTGCAATCAGACATGTCGCTCTGGTACAACTGGAAGAAGTTATTTCTGAGGGTTATAGTGGCTAAGCATGCAGGTGAAAACCAAGGAGATGAACACAGTTTAACTTGGTATTTCCTTGCCGGAATGAAAGCATCAATGCTAGCTTTCACCCAGGAGACCTCAGATGTGCTTTTTTTAACAGAATGATTAAAAACTTCATTCCAAGTGATGTCAAAAAGGAAATCACAGAACAAGTCTCAATCTGCTCATTGATAACAAAGATATTCTGTTGGTAGCCGGTTCTTGGAAGGTGGGGAGAGTGGAAAGAGAAGTTTACATACACGCCAGCAAGATCAAAGTTGTCAAGAGGGCAGAGCTGCGTAGTATAGCAAAAGTCAGGGATAGAAGTTAAAAAAAAAAAAAAAAAGATTGAGAAGAGAAGTGTGTTCATCAAGGTGTGAGGAAGTCAACCACTTGTGTGAGAGATTGAGTGATTGAGAAGGGTTTTGATGTCAGCAAAGTCGAGTGTAGAAGCACCTCTTTTTGTCAAGGAATCTGCCAATTGTAATTTCCCATTTTGACACCATTTCTCTCAATCTTGTCATTTCCACCCTTAATCTTCTGTCACTAATAATGTTTGTAGTTCCCAAAGCACTAGTCATCGATCCATTGTCTGTATATTATTGTACTGATGGCAATACAGCCATACCAAAAGTTTCACGCAACAAAGAAAAGATGAAGAATCCTGCATCTGCTGCCTCACTTAATGCCAAAGTTGGACTCTTTGTTACTTTGTCCAACTTTTTAGAGTGCCAGCTCATTAGTGCTACTTTTTTCTTGCCATGAATAAAAACAACAATACCACCCCCGGAAGACCCATCTTCCATGCTAGCATATGTAGCATCTGAATTTGCTTAGACTCATTTTTTTAGGATCACCCAAGTTAGTAAATTGTAGTGCAGTTTTCTTAGCTTTCAATTTAGACAGTGCTTTGTTTACTTCTTGTAAGTTTTGTTGTAATGCTTATTACACACATTTCGTAGCTTATCTGGTCTTGTGTGTGAAGTAACCCACATCATTTGTCCATGTAAATGTTTTAAATCAGTTTTCTCTTCTGAAGTCATTTCATATGTCTTCCTTGTGGTGCAACTTTTAGCTATGCTAATTGATGCTATTGTGGAAACCTACAATTCTTGTTCTATTTGCACTCCTTCTTTAGTTGAGACAACTTTCAGTCCTAGATATTTAAATGATCCCTTTTCATGCATGCTGACCTTAAAAATTCTCTTTAGTTTTTCTATGATCTGTTTCTGAAAAAAATCATTACCACAGAAGGCAAAATCATCCACATGACTAAGCAAAATTTCTATAAGTGATCCACTTTTATGCCACTTGAATAAGGCATTGTTGTACAAACTGTAACCCCCCCTCCCATAGCAGTAAGAGTACTTCTTTAACTCTTTTGTACCAAGATCTGGGTGCATCATTCAATCCGTAGACTTAATTTTTTGGACAGACATCATGAGGTGGGCATAATAATACCTCTCTTTCCAAAAGATCTTGTAGAAATACCGCTGTTATATCAATAGATTGCAACCTTCAGGACTTCAAGGCTGCTGTCAAAAATACCAAGCATGGCACTCTCTACTGGGAGAATCTTTTCTAAGATTGCTAGTGTTCTCTTTGAAGCCACAGGCCACTAATCTTGCTTTAGTTTTCTTTTTTCCATCTATATATTTTTCAGATATTATCCAGTGAGAAGATAATGTACTCTGTTTTTCAAAAAGAACAACTTCAAATACATTATTATCAGTCAAGTTATTCAACTCTCTCTCCTTAGCATGCACAACCTCCTGGGACATTTGATGATCTGCGATTAACTGTACAGCATTTTATGGATAAGGTAGTTCCTTCCAATCATTAATATGATCCCAATTAACACATATTGGTTCTTCATTTCCCTCCACATGAACATTCACCCTTATATTTTCCAGTTTGTCTAGGCTGTATGCTTAATTCTTTGGATTGCCTCCATACCTCTTCATTCCTCATCTTGTACATGATAAAAGAATTTCTTTTTGGTTTATGCTATCACTTACATTTAGAGATGAGTTTTTGCATCTACCATCAGACATATCTTCCTTCTGGGAATCAGTTTCATCTGACTTAGAATATTCATGAGTATCATCCCCTTTATCTACATCAATAATATTCATAAGTAGTTCTTTATCTCTAGTCTTCTATTCTGATCTCTTTTCAGCCTAGTACATATTGTTGTATAGCCCCTTCATGCTATGAGTAGTCTTGGTGCAATGGTCTTGATTCACTCCCTCCGTCGTATTCTACTCTTTGTCATTTTCCCGCTGAGTGTCAAAATGTTTTTGGAGTATAGAGATAAATGAGGCATCAACAAAGGAAATTTGAAACTTATCTATTTTATTAAACATGTCAATGTGTACATTTTTAACTAGCCAGTGAGGTTGCTATCCCACCTCACTGGAGAGCAAGTTCCCCGAGACACAAAATAACCATGTCTAATGTGTATGACATGTAAAACTTAACTCCCTGAAAACACTTTCTATCTCTCTAATATTTCCATGTTCAGCTCAACCATTCAAAATCAACATCCTATTTAGTCTACCATCTGACCTTAAGGTCAGCCTCGGAAGGTCTGAGCCAAATACACTGCCACTAAAAAATAATAGTCTGAAACTATTATTTAACATTACTACAATCTTTTACTTTCATTGATTGACATGGATGAACATGATAGTAAGTTTGTACATGCACTGTCCAATGTACTCATTTCGAAAGACTCTTCAACCAACATGGAAGCATGGAGTTTCATGCTATATAGGGTGGTGTGAATCTCTTGCATGTTTTTGTATTCTCTTGACAATGTTTACAATCTCTTGAGAAGTGTTTTGTATAGTTGCAATTAAAGTATTTCATAATTTTTCCATCCTTGTCAATTGGATTGAAAGCTATATTAGCAACATAAGCTCTGGAAAAACTTTTGACCACCTCTATAATTTATTCGTCTCTGCCAACCTCTTGTTTGAAATATATTCTGTGACAAAAATTGGTTCAGATTTGACACATGCTGCTTCTATCTGGCCTTTAGTTGTTGCAGGACCCCCAAAAGTCTTTTTTATTATGCATTTCATATTTTCATGAGTCATAGACCCAGACATAGCATGAGCCAGTCTATCATTTTCGTCAGACACATTTACAGCAGTCCATAGCAGAAAGGCATGTGCACTCTCTGGTAGTTCAACTCTAAAATTACCCAGTTTGTGATACAGGTATTCAGATCAAAGAAGGCACCTGTAATTGTAAAATTCCTTAAAGCCTAAATAAGCCCGGGTATTTTCATCTCTTAAAAACAATGTTTACAGTTTGTCTATTATTTTTTTGACTTTGTTTTCCTGACCAATTTCCTGAGGTTGCAAGTCCCTAACACAACCTCTTGCTTGTCCAGTCAAACTGAGAAAAACTGCTGAACCTTGTTTATATTTATTTAAGTCTATGTACATCTGCCATAAATTATTTTTCCATTCAACATAATTCTCTTTGGTCATCAACAATGGTGGCGATTTTAAAGCCTGTTGAGTTGTCATCTTGGGAGACAGTATAAGTAGAAATGTAGACAACATGAAACAATCTAAAATAGCCCACAAAATTATTGGGTCTCATCCAGCTACCATTTGGTCACTCGCCTAGACGATAAACATTAAACAACCTCCTCACTGAAGAGTTCCTTTTATATTAGGTTGGTGCAAAAATAATTTCGTTTTCTAACATATGTTACTATGTGAGAAAACGAAATTATTTTTGCACCAACCTAATAGAAATAGTTACAGGGAGATAACCAGTGATGGGACGATTCATCCGTATCGGAAATATAGAAAAATTTTGTGGGTATCGAATCAGCATCATAGAATCTTTAACCCAATTTCTAATTCCAAAAATGATTCTTTGGATTTTTTTTTTTTTTGTTTAAAACTTAATTTCCTATTCCTGGAACTAATAAAAAGATATAAATATTGATTTTAAACTATCAGTAAAACTAAAATCTATAAAACACCTAAGTTTAAAGTTACAAAGTATGATATATTGTAAATTTATTTTATTTGTGTAAGAAAGAAAAAAAATTCTTTTCAAACATTGTTAATTCACCTATTTAATATTATAAATTATTAATTTAATAATTATAATCAAAATTATGTAATATAAACACAAAATGAATTCACATTGTTCTGCCAGGCTCTCTTTTAAGACAATTTTCATTACTTTTTTTTTTTTTTTTTAATTTATACAAAAAAAAAAAAAATGAATGCATGGAATTCATGCCAATGTCACATTTGACTTCTTCATAAAAAATTGACCTTGTGTCACCAACTGTCCTCATGGTGTGTCAGTTAAATTACAACAATTTGTTTTTATAATATTTTTAAATCCATAAGAAAATCATTTTTTTTACTTTCAGATATTAAAAAGATTTATTTTTGTTTACGCAGCATACTACGTAAACTAAACAAAAATAAATCTTCTTTTCAATAATAGAGACTTAAAAAAGTAAACATTCTTATGAAACTTAAATTAGTTTCTACAAAATACATGGATTTCTTCAAATTTTCTAGCTTTCAAAACAGATTTTCATCTTTATTTACTTTTAAGAAATAAACTTTTATTTGAAGTTTCCTGAAAAAAGCTTTTTCACACAAGTTTGTATTAAAAAACCTAACATTTAATTTCTGTCAAAAATTATATTTAATTTTATTTTACTAATATTTTTCTTTGGTATAATTGAACTTTCCTGTGTTAAATTATTATGGCATTTAAAATATTTTTAGATTTTTTTTTTTCTTTTATTCCTCCTTGGAGCCAAAACATGATGCATTTCTACTAGAAAGTGTATAAAAAGTTGAAAATGGGTATTTTTATCCTATTTTTATCTGGTGTGACTAAAGCTATAGTTTTTCCCACTTTTAACATGGTTTGTTTTAATATTTTTAAAATAAAAATATTAAAATTTCATCTAATAATCTAATAAATAACTGAAAAATATCAATCCCATGCAAAAAATTTACAGTTGTTTTCATCCTTATGAAGATTTTAACCATTTTTAATGATAATCTTATTTTAATGCTTTGTAGCAGTTGAATTTCATACCTTATAAAATGACCAAGTTAGATATCAGCATTATTTAGCTTTCAACTTCCTAATATTTTTTAAAATTTATTGTAAAGTTTGCTAAAATTGCTTATATCTCTTAAAAAAAAAAATCAGGGGATATGTTTTTCTAACTACCTCCACTAATTTTCAATGCTTGAGGTTTAGAATGAATTTTTAAAAATGAAAAAAGCATTCTTGAAACTTTCATTTTAGCTTTAATTGAATTTTAGCTTTATTTGAATTTTTTGGTCACTTTTAGTAAAATTGGCCATTTTTCACACATTTTGACACATGCTGAAATTGATTTGTCATCTCTAAATTTGTTCTATTCATTGAAAAATGCCACATATAAAAGTTTAAGGAGATTACATAATATTTAGATAGAGCCTTTGATTGTTAAAACTTAAAAAGGTGGACAAAAAATAGACCCTTTATTGTTTTACAATTAATAGGAAACCATTATTATTTGAATTTTTACAAATTATACACATTAGAAAACTAGAAAATTTTTTATCTAACAGTGAAAAATTTAAATTTTAACCTCAATTATGTCAAGTGTTACCAATGCCAAGCAGAAAAGTGTAGTTTGGAAGTGTTTTAAGATTTCTGATGATAACCAAAGTAAAGCAATATGTCAATTGTAGCTAGGTACTTATATAAAGAAATTGTTCTCTTTATCGTTTAAACTCTTACCCAATTTTTTTAAATAAAAAGGATATCCAACTTTATTTCATAAGCTTTTGTATTCATTTTTCTACTAAATGTTTTATTAATAAATTTACTTTGTTCATTAAGTTTCCCAACCCAACTATAGGGTCTGAAAGTAATGAATTTTAATTATTGTTGGTATCAGAATTGAATTGTATTAGAATCGGTAAAAATATTGGTATTGTCCCATCACTAGAGATAACTGATAATCCACAGTTAATACCACAAGCTTAGTGAAGATAGGAGGGATAGAAGACTTACTCTTATTTAACACTCTGTTACATAGCGAACAGTAATCATGAGAACCAAACTTGTTAGAGGCTATACAGCACCCCATCCTATCAGCAAAGACTTAGCCTCTTTGAAGATATGTTTACCAAGGAGGAAAATGTGGTCTTATATAGTATTTTTGAGAAGATACAAAAGCATCAATGTCAGTTTTAACCAAAGCAGAAATCTCTGTGACACAATTCTCAATAGGACTGTTAAGAATATCAATACAATGTAGGTGTGCCTCAAAGAAAGTCATAAAATGAATCCCAATCAGTATACTGGTAATAGAAAGATGTCTTGTGATATTCACAATATTCCTGCCTAATAAATGACTCAAAAGAAATATCAACATATACTACAGTGGGATCCAAATTACCAAGAGACAATTGCGATACTTGACAGAGAGGAGGTAAGGAACAAATCGAATAAACAAGAATGCTGATCAGAAATATTCAGGAAACAAGTAGAGAAATCCACTATTTGACTGAGAGACTGATCAACAGAAAAACTGAAAGTCTGAATACTGGTAACATTAACATTAGAATGATTAAAATTTACAAAATTATTGGGAAACTTCCTTCATTTTAGTGTAAAAAGCCAGAATAATGAAAAATATTACTTTTGCCACTCAGTGCTTCAGTGGATGTGTAGGTAGTGTAATGGATCTGAATGAGAGAGAACCTACTTCAAATTCCAGTCGCATTCATTACATTCACTTACAAGTATTCTTGGGAAAGGTTTTAATCCATCAAATCCCTCCAGCTGTGGATTAAATAGTAGGACTTGTAAATGGAAAAAAATCACCAATATTCACAAAAAATTGTTAATGCAATATTTACAAAAAAAAAAAAAAAGAATTATTCTTACAATCCAAAATATGTTCCACCTAAATAACCACAAAAGGTTGATAAGCCATAAAAAACAAATCAATAAAATTCCAATTTATAGAACATGAGAGTAAGATGATTTTCATGTCAAAATGGAAAATGTGTAAAATGCTTCCTTGAAAATTCTGAATCCCAAATCCTGGCTTTTATCTAGACTCAATCACCAACCTCTGGCACAAATGAAAAATACACAGTTCTCTTTACTAAAAGTAAGCTTTTTTTTTTTTTTGATTATCTATGAAAAGTTTTGTACACATGATTTTTTTTTTCTTTGATAGGAACTATTTAAAAGATATAGAATCTTTTCTGTTTCTATTATGGATTTAAAATCATTTGCTTTTTCACTTTTCTCTATTATTAGAAATTTTATCAGATGAAGGATTTTATGAATCATCGTTATGTTCGCAAACGAGCCTTGTACTTGGTTACACTTGCCAAGCATTTGAAAGAACAATCTTTTGTTGAGGAAGAGATGAAATTCACATATCACCATGGAGACCACTTCAAACCTATCTTGGTCATTTCTCTTAAAGGTAAATTATTTTTTTGTATTTAATTGCAGACTTTAGTAAAATGCAACATCATGTATGTGAATCCCTATTATTTTTCAGCCATGTTAAAAGCTGATTTTCATTCAATAAAATCTGCACAGATTGAGTCTCCCATAAAAAACACAGATGATCTTATGTCACATCGAGGGGACAGGCTGTGTCTGCTACACCAGTATATGTACTTTTTTTAAAATTAAATCATGAAATTGCTTCTGCAAAGAAAATAAATGATAGCAAATAAAACTCTTACATTCTTGTTGAATTGGTTTTGAGAGATTTGTGAAATGTCTGGTGCGACATGGGAAAACACTGACTAACTTGACAGACTGGTAAATTCAAACTTCCAAAATTTTGATAGCACATGGTTTATACTCAATCTCTCACACACACAATTTTATATACTAGATCTCTTACACACATTTATATATATGGTGCTGCTTGAAATGTTTTGCCCACCTCCTCTAACAGGTTTACTGTTATTGTGAAAAAATGTAAAATAAGCCTATTAAATGTGAATTCAAACACCAATTTGTAAAGTCAACTTTCCAAATAATGAATACAAACATAAAAAAGTATATGTTAATTATTTATTCAAAAAAAGGAATTTATTTAACCAGAACTGAAAATTTGACCTGCGCAAAAGTATGTGAACACTTTTAGTTTGTACCTTGTGACATCTTTTTCAGTGATTATTTCAACCAAATATCTTCTGTTACTACTGACCAGTCACTTACATCTGCTGTTGGGAATTTGTGCCCAGGTCTTTTTTGGAAAAACTCGGCCAGAGAGAGGTTGGCAGGACATCTGGCATGAACTACCAGCTTCAGGTCTAACCACATCACAAATAGACTTTTTTTAAGCCATTCCTTGGTACATTTACATATGCTTAGGGTCATTGTCTTCTTCCAAAACCCATTTTTAGCCAAGCTTCAACATCCTGAATGAAGGCAGGAGATTCTGATCCATAATTTGTTGATAGGACAGAGAATTCATGTTTCTTGGATAATATGGAATCATCCAAGTTCAGGAACAGAAAGACAGCCCCCAGCTCTTAACATTTCCACCACCACGCTGCAGTGTTGACTTTCTCCAAACATGGCAGTTTTGATTGTGACCAAGCAATTCTATCTTTGACTCATCTGTCTAGAGAATGAACTTCCAGAAGGCCTCTATTTTGTCCGAGAATTTTCTGGCAAAGTTTAAATGAGCAGCATTGAGAGAAGAGGCTTCCTTCTATAAATCCTCCATTGAATGCCATTTTCATTCAATTTCTGTCTGATTCTAGACACATGTACATTTGCTCCAGTACTGCCAGAGAAGTTTGCAAATCTATTGAGGTGATGTGTGGGTTGGCCTATACCTGATTTATTATTTTTCTAGTGTTTCTTGGTGATAGTTTTGATGGGTGTCCACTTTTAGGCAGAATTGTAGTTGTGTGTTCAACAAGACTACAATTCTGCCTAAAAGTGCTTTTGTATTTGGTAAACAAATATTTATTAACTACAAAAATATTTTCCAGAAGTTTCTAGCAGAGAAAATATTTTTCTTTCACAATTTGTAAAAACATTTTCTTTCCTCCATTTGTAAATTGTCTTACAGTGGATGGATGGAGTTGCAATCTTTTTTATATGGTCTTATAGTTTTCCCCAGACTGGTGAAAAGTTAGTATGTTCTTCTTGATGTCCTCAAATATCACCTTTCCTTTTGGTATTTTTGATCTGTGAGGCTATACCTTGGTATTACAGTAGTTTAGCTGGTTTTTCCTCTCTTTTAATTAAATGTTTCAAATGAATTCATTACTGACTTCACCAATACAGAAGGCAGGGATGACATATGTTTGCAGTAGTCATATTTTCTTTTTGGGGGAAATAAATCAAATTTTTTAAATAAGTAATTAAAATACATCCTTTTTTTGTGTGTGTGTTCATTATTTGGAAAATCTACTTTACAAATTGGTGTTTGGATGCACATTTAATAGGATTATTTCGCAGGAGGCCTTCCGCCATCGTCATTGAGAAGTCTCTGGAAGTGCTTTTGCCAGCTGTCCAGGGTGGATTCAGGATCAGTAAGGATGGTGGTACCATCCGAGTATTTAAGGCCTGCCACCATTGATGTTTTTATCCATCATACTTTGACAAATATTTATGAGGATGCCCTACATTTCTGGGATTCTTTTTAATAATGCACCTGACGTTTTTGGTATTGACCAGTATATTCAAGTTACAATTACAATTTTTTTTTTTATAGTAAAAAACAGAAATTGATTTAATAGTAAAAGTATTTACTTGTTTAAATAATACTTTATACATTGCCTTAAATTCTTTGTTTATTTTCTTTCCTGATTCATTAGACTCCAAAGGTAAATGTTGTCAAGTTCACATCCATGCAGTTCCTGCTCCTGAAACTTTCCAAATGAGTCGATTCAGCTTCTCAAAGAACAATGTCCGAAATACATGGTTTTATGATAACAACACAATTGAGGACAAAGGTTTGTAACACTATTCAAAAAATATACTGCTGTCTCCATTTGCTCACACTATTTTACATTTTGTGAATAAAAGTATATTTTCAAGGGCCAAATTTAGGGAAAATGTTCAACATAAAAAATAATAAATGTTACATTTGACTTGCAAGACAGGAGTTAAATTTGCAAGAATTATTTTTATAGAAATAATGTTCTCAACACTAATGAATCTTTGTGATTATTTTTATTATTGTTTTATACAAAATAATTTACACAATCTTTTTTTTTATCTTATGAACAATGTAACCTTGATTGGTAAATTTGGCAAAAAATGTTTTTATTTTGGGAAAGAAACTTCTGGAAAATATTTTTGTAGTTAATAAATTTTTGTTTACCAAATACAAAAGCATTGTGGATTTTGTTAATATCCACTAATAATTTTATTCTATTACTTTCAGAAAATGATTTTAATTTTCTCCTTGATGAAGAAGTTAAAGAAATGTATATTGATTAGAACAGACTCCCAAGTGGGTGTTTCCCTGATTACTGCAATATTAACCAGTTTAAGTCTAGAGGTTACCATTATCTTCCTCTCCTATCCACATAAACTACCCCTTAATGTAACCCTAAACTTCGAGTGGCCTCCGGCTTTGAGTTAGGGTGAATCTTACTGTAAAAAATAAAAAGAGAAAGCTGTACCTGAAATAAAATTGAAATTGCAGCAGACAACACAAAAATCAAGGTGCAGTTTCAGTTCCCAAATTTCACATTTTGGGAATATCCAAAGTAATATTTAGATATTAATTTAAGTCAAATTAATAAGGATTTATAATTACCGTATTTTCCAGAAGACAGAAAGTTGGGGGTTACAATTAGGACGAAAAATCTTGAAAGTAAGAAAATTTACACCGAATATGGGAGTAAAAGACTTCAAAAGCACTACATCTTGGTGTTTTTGGTTCATAGAGCAAAACAAATTTTGCTAACAAACAAGAACTAAAATATCTCAAAAAATACCAGGTGACTATGAACAGAAAATACTGACTTTTCTTCAACTTATCATTAATGCTAGAAAGAAGAACTCATTTGAACTTAACCAGATTGGGAATATGGATGAAGTTCCTTTAACATATGACATACCTTCTAATAAGAGCATATGTAAGGTAACAAAACAGTGATTATTAAAACCGCTGGTCATGAAAAGACTCACTACACTGCAGTTTTAGCTTGTTACACTGATGGCACCAAACTACCGCCATTGTTTATTTTCAAAAGGAAAACTTTGCCAGATGGAATTCATGTTGTTGCACAGCATAAAGCCTGGATGGATGAAGCAGGACTTAGTGTGGATGGAAAAAGTATGATCCAATTGGCCAGATGGCCTGCTATAAAAAAAATGCATTGCTAGTATGGGATCCGTTCAGTGCACACAGGACAGACAACACTAAAAATCTAGCAAGAGAAATTAACACAGCGTTAGCGGTAATTCCTGATGACCTTACTTCTCAGCCATTAACAAACTATTCAAGAATAACATGCGTGTAGAAGCATGAAACGCCCATCAATAGCTCAAGTGTGTGACTGGGTGTTGAAATCTTGGAATGCTATTAATACTAAGATTGTTGTAAAGTCTTTCAAAAAGTGTGGTATAAGTAATGACATGGATGGTAGTGAGGATCATTTATTGTAAATGACTGACAGTAATGATGTCTCCCAATAAATTTACCTTATCAAATGGAAATTCTTGACTTAAACAAAAATACCTAGGATTATTTTGCAGTGTACAAGCAAATAAGCTCTAGCTTGCTAAAAGTGTTCCATACAAAATAGGCATTTAAAATTCATATATTTGGCATATATATATAAACTGGATTTGGCATTAAATAACCCACAGTGGTTGATATGCCATGAAACTCAAACAAATGATGATAATTTAGAGCTTTTACATGAATCCACCAGTGATGAGTTTTTGGGATTTGAGGATGAATAAAATTTCTTTGATTGTTTTATATTTTTACATGCATATTTTTAAAATTTTTAATTCATTTTTATGAAAATAAAACCACCCTTGGACAATGAAAAATATATAGTATATTTACTAACCACCTACTAAATCGGATGAGTGATTAATGTAAACAATATGTGGCACCAGTATGCAAGGGACGCATGGTGAATGTGTTGTTGTATGAGAATGACTTTTTTCTTCTTAGAAATTTCTTTCCAATATAAGGGTGTGTCTTGCAAGCCGGAAATTATGGTATTAAATATCAAGAAAATCTACGTATTTTTTGATGAGTAAATGCTTTTCAAAATTGTCTTCAGATTTGAGTTTAAATTTATCTAATGAACATAGACTTTTAATTTTACTCTTTGTGATACTGTAAAATAACACTGAAATGTTAAATGATTTACTTTCTTGTTTTTTGGTTATATATTGATTTCATACAAGTATGTATTCACCTTTGTTTTAAAATTATTGGATTTTCTTGTTCAAAGGATATTATTGAATAAACATGAATTTATTAACAAAATAAATCATGCTTTTTTTTTTTTTTTTTTTTTTTTTTTTTTCAAACAAATATTAACTAATAATTTTTATTTTCATCCTTCATTTTAAAATCAATTGATGAAGTGTATCTTTTAGTCAAACTGTGATAGATGATGTGACTTTGCAATATTAGCAAAATTGACCTTATCTAGTTTGTTAATCAGATATTATTTCTAAGGATGTTTCTTGGAAGTACATTCATTCTTTATGCTGTAAATTGCTTGATTGACAGCTACCCTGGACTATTAACATGTTAATATTTATTGGAAAAAGAATTCTTGTAGAAATTGTTTTCTGAAATATGACTATAATTTCTGTCACTGATCAGTTGAGTACTACTGGTAAAATGAGTTTGCCCATAAAAAAATGGGGAACAATCTTTTTGTGACTAATTTCCTGTTAGTTAGTATTCATAAATTTTTCCTATTTTTTACAAGCAGACCATTTTCCCTTAGAAGTGCCAATCATTTATGTTAAATTTGTTTAATTTTTTTTTTTTTTTTTTTTAAGTTAATGATGAACAACTCAGTCCAACTGCCTTACACAATATGTCTGTAATGAGTGACATAGTTATGTTAAATAATTTTGAATCAGTTGAAGACTCTTTTGGGTTTGACAATTCTCAGCTGAAAGATGGAATCCTTTTATTAAAAATATGGTTACACCAAAGACAATTGCCTGAGGTAAGTTTCTCTTGTAATGTATGCAGTGTGAGTGGCTTTGCTAATCATTCAGTACATTCACTTTGATTCTTTGATCAGCATAAAATCATGTAAATGTCATATATAACCTGACATGTTTGTTGATTACCAAAACAAATATGGAATTAGTGTTTGGAAAGTGAAGTTAGTGAAATTGGTTGTGGATTAGTCAGCTGATGATGCTAAATGATGTATTGATATCTAAATATTTATATCAAACATTTATTTGTGCTATAAGAACCACTATTTATCAGAAAGGAAACTGTATAATATGTGCTGACATGAGTGAATGAGGAAAGGAAGTAAAGTTATAGTACGAATGAGAATAATTAGAAAAAGAAAATAATTGAAAAGAAACAACTTTTGTGTAATAATTTAACCAATATTTACAGGTACAAATGAAGAACATGTTTTTATTGCCTGCTTTTGTTTTGCACTTCTTTTACTTTTATTCATTTTTGTTTTCAGGGTTATGGGGCCTTTTCAACATACATAATGACTATGTTTGTAATTTACTTGTTGATAAAGAAAAAGTTAAGTAAATTGATGAGCAGCTACCAGATATTTCGTACAACATTATACAATTTGGGTAAGTCACTTCATAAATGTATTTTTGTTTAATATTTAAGTGAATGTAAACATGTCATTGTATTTTCTCTTACAAAATTATAAGCAATGAGGAAGTCAATAAGGGGTAAATTTATTGCAAGCCAATTGGTAGGATATGGGTTGAAAGAATTTGGTAAAAAAAAAATAACAATTTGTTTTTTATCAAAGGATAAAAAGTAACACTGAAAAACATGCTTCTCAAAATTTAGTATTTAGATTAATTATAGTTTTTTTGTTAATATATATTCTGAAACTTATTCACATTCTCCTTAGAAATGTCAATTTGTATAAATTCATGCAAAAAAAAAAAAACTAACCAAGACAAAATTGATAGAACCAAAAAGAATCAGTTGAAACAATGTTACAGTGAGTGGATAGAAATACAAAATAGGAATAAAGTGCAAAACAAGGATAAATAGCATGTTTTTAAAAGTGAGATAAGATTAATATTCATTTAGTAGCAATTATAATAGTTCTCGGAAAGTTTTGGCAATAAGAGAATTTTTTTCTAAAATTTCTCTTGCAAGAATAATGTGTCACTGAGGCATGAAGGGGATTAAGTATAAGCTGAGAGAGAGATTGGAAGGCATTTTTCCTAGTGATAGATGAAGGAGCCATCTAGGTTTTCTCTCTCTTATGCAGAGGATGAGTGAAGTTGGTGCAGCTAAGAGTTTCTTTTTTTTATTCTCACTATTGGGCAGGCAGTTAACACGTGTGTCAACAAAAATTTCATCTTTCCCAGACAATAATAGTAACATTTATCTTTTAGATAAATTTGAGGTAGGAAAAACCCCAGACTTGTATTTTTCCAAGTAAATTATCTGGACATTCATTACACACTTCTTTAAAAAATACATACAAGAAAGACTGTATACATTTTACTTATTCTTTATCTTCACCTTCTGTCATATTCCAATCCATACTTGATCTACATTTGACTCGCTATTACTGTCTCTCATTCCAGCGCCACATAACAACTGTTGTGAAGTTGATGTTAGCACTATTCAGCCGCTAAGCTTGTACTCCTGACTCGTTATTCCCAGTGACCACTTATATGAGTGTTCACTTATGCAAATTATACATACTAATTTGCTAGTATCACTACATCTCCCTGAACCTTAAGGGTTTTATTCCTCTCGTAGATCTTATACGCCTTCTCCTGCTATTTTCATCACTTTGCTCTATTTCTCTCTCTCCCATATTTCTTTCCCTGGGAGACCTGGATCTGTCGTGGGCTAGGCTGTAGTCATATGTGTTTTCTTGCGTAATCTGGTCTTTGTCCAAACTTTCAGACTCCTTCTGGCCCTCTTCATCCTGCATTGTTTCGTCTTCTGACGTTTCCTTTTGTAACGGTTGTTCTACCAACTCATTGTCAGATGGAATTGAAGACATTTCTTCATCATTTTCCTCTTCACCCTGGGTCCTTATTTGGTCTGCATGGGCTTAACACACTATCGCCATTTTCTCTGCTTATTATGGCTGTATTATGGCCTTTTTGCATTATAAATTCGGCTCCTTCCGGATCTGCATCTTTACTCTATTTGTACCACATTTTTTCATTTGTGGAATATGACATCGTTAGCGGAGCTCTAATCTGTCTTCCATTTAAAGCTGATGGGCTTTCTAGTCTTCCCACATGTGGTATCGTACGATAGCTTAAAAGCAACCTCGGTAGAAAAACTTCTACTTTTTCTTTTTTTTAAGAGCATGCTTTTTTACGGTCTGTACCATTCTTTCTGCTAACCCGTTTGATTGAGGGTGATATGGAGGTGTCTTATATGGTTTACACCCTATTTTTTCTAACCATACGTTCTTCCTCACAAAATTCTGGTGCATTATCAGATACCAAGGTTTTTGGTACACCATTTCTAGAAAATATGACTCTTAGAATCTGCTTTATAGTAGAACTTTTCTTGTTTGTAACCCGAATTATTTCAGGCCAACCTGAAAGAGAGTCTACTAGTATTAATAAGAGTACCACTCCATTAATGTATGCATGATCCATATGCACATGACTCCATGGCTCCACTTCTTTGGGCCACGAATGTAATTTGGTTTGTGTAAAATTTCTTAATTTTTTACATTTTTTTACACCTTTTTACATATTCCTCAATGTCTCTTGAATATCCCAGCCACCAAGCTTTTAATTTTATCCTTTTTTTATGTGGCTGCTACTCCACAGTGTATATCATCATGTACACTTTCTATTATCTGTTTTCTTTGTGTTTCTGGGGGAACTACCAGGTCCTCATTGCAAATCACTCCATGTTCTATTGTTAATTTGTGTCTTATTTCTTTATAGGGTCTTTCTGCCCTAGAACAATTTCCCCACGAGTTTTTTCTTATTCTCGGCACTATCCTACTTAGTACTGGATCATGTTTCATTTCCGCAGCCATTCTGTCTAAAGACAAAACATCGGTCTCTATCAAGTGTAGGAATGAATCTTCAAATTCTTCCTGCGTTTTGTCTTTTGACTCGTTGTAAAACCTCAATCTTGATAGTGTGTCCACATGTGGAATTGAATTTCCTTTGACATACTCTATATCAAAGTCAAATGCCATCAATCTTATCGCCCATCGTAGAATTCTTGATGTAGTGACTTTGGGCAATTCTTTCCTTGGGTTAAATATAAACTCCAATGGTCTGTGATCACTTCTTAATAGAAATTTTTTCCCAATTAAAAATTGTCGGGCTCTGGTAGTTGTCCACACGATAGCCACTGCTTCTTTCTCTATGTTCAAGTAATTGAATTCAGTGTTCGTTAATCTTCTTGACAAATACATTATCGGATGTCCTTCTTGTGATAATATTCTCGATATTGAATGTTCACTTGCATCTGTAGTGAGTGTTATGTCCTTTTTTGGATTAAAAATTTTCACTACAGATTTCTTTGACATAATTTCTTTTAATGTTTCAAAAGCTTTCTGCTGTTCGCTTGACCAGATAAATTCCACATTCTTTTTTCTTAAATTTGCAAATGGTTCCGTCAAGTCCGTGTATTTTGGTAAGTATCGCCTGTAAAAATTTACCAATCCCAAAAAACACTCTAATTCTTTTTTATTTGTAGGTGTAGCTACTTTTAGTATTTTTTCTATCACGGCTTGGTCTGGTGATATACCTTCTTTTGAAATGGAATAACCTAAAAAAGATATTTTTTTTCATTTATCGTCATTCCAGCATTTCTTAATCTATTCAAGACTAAATCAGTTTTTTCTTTTAATTCCTTTTCATTAGTAGCTCCTATGCATATGTCGTCTTGGTAACAAACCATATTTTGTACATTTCCTAAAACCTGTTCAATGGCCCTTTGAAATATGGCGCTTGCGGTTTTTATTCCATACGACATTCTTTCCCTCTTAGTAACCCTATTGGCGTATTTATCATGGTTACTTCTTTGAAGTTTTTGTCAATTGGTATTTGGTGGTATGCCGTTTTTAAATCTATTTTTGAAAAAATGGACATCCCTGCCAGTGCATGTAATGCAAGTTCAACATTGGGTATGAGATATGAATCTGAGCATATCTTGTGATTTACTCCTATTTTGTAATCTCCACAAATACGTAAATCACCATCTGTTTTCCTCAAAACTACAATCGGTGATGCCCATTTGCTAGCTCCAGGTGGAACATGTTCAAGAAGGTCTTGTTTTACTAGTTCACGTAGCTTTGTCACTACTAATGGCAATAAATGTACTGGTAATTTTCGTGCCTCATAATAAGAGGGGGAAACATTTTCTTTTATTTTTAAACTTGCTTCATAGTTTTTTAACTTTCCAGTTTTTTCCATTTTTATTTCATTAATTAACTTAGTAGAATTCATGTTAAGCACGTCATTTCCAATAAGGCCATGGTTTTTCTTGCAACTTGTAACAATTGTAGGAATTACTTCAAATTTTTCTTTTAACTCTTATGAACCTTCAAAGTATCCTAATATTTTTATAACTGACCCATCAAACTGGCAGAGTTGTAAACAGCTTTTTCGTAAAGGTGGCTTATAATGTGTTCCCAAAAATTTTTTGGTGTCAGTGTTACTTCACTCCCAGTATCCATTTGCATATCTAAATTGCAGTTATTAATTTTGACCTTTACTATAATGTCTTTTTTCTTCTATTCAAAAGTCTTATTTTTCACTGTAAAAACTTCCCTATTGGTGTCGTTTACTTCAATTCTTTCAACATTTTTCTTTTTTAATTTACACACTGCTTGAAAGTGGTTCTTTTTTAAGCAATTATTACAAGTTTTCCCAAATGCTGGACACTTTTCCTTTTTCATTTCGTGTTCACGTCCACAATACGAACACTTTTTTATCTTCTTTAACCCGTATGTATCAGCGAATCTTTGTTCGCTGGGATGACTTTTATAATGGTGGTATGTCTGTATTAGTTCCTGTTGCTGCATAAAATCAATGCAAGCATTTAAAGACATATTTCCTATTTGTAATTGTTCCAATAATGTATATCGGTGTGACGCATTGGACATACCTTCAATTAGTCTTAATTGAATCAAGTCCTCTTCAATAGTTTGTTCGTCTTGTCCGAGTTTCTCAAATTCACAATATCTACTTGCATTTCATAGACGGTGTAAATATTTTATAATTGGTTCATCAATTTCTTGTTTCATTGACATGAATTTCATTCTTTCTGCCACTATCAGCCTTTTCTTGGGTCTCATATTTCTTCTTATAATCTGACTTATTTTTTCGAAAGTCAGGTCTTCCAAATTTGAGGGATATGCCATGGTGGAGACTTTCATTATCGCCTTGCATCCAGCTGTAGCCAAAAATAAATCTGTGATTTCATTTTCGCCTCCCTTTTCCTTGTTGTCTTTCAACTTTTTCGTTCTCGCAGTGGCAGAGAAACAACGAATCCAAGTATCCACGAAATCTGGATCCTCCAGAGACAATTGATATCCTATCAGCGACGCCATTGTTGTGAAGTTGATGTTAGCACTATTCAGCCGCTAAGCTCGTACTCCTGACTCGTTATTCCTAGTGACCACTTATATGAGTGTTCCCTTATGCTTATGCAAATTATACATACTAATTTGCTAGTATCACTACAACTAAATAAATAATACTTGTTTTGTTGTTTCTACATCTTGCTGTTTTTCCTTTTTACAAGTATTTTTGTACATATGAATGTTAGGTGGCTTATAATTATTTACTCAGAGTTATAAGTACCTAACAGTCTAGACACATCAGATGCCAGAAATTTAAATTTAAGCATTCCAGCATCTTCAGTGTTTCTCTTGATGTTTAATTATGACCAACATTTCTTTATATTTCCATTCCTTTTCCCTACATATATTACAGAATAAATATTTTTTTGTAATAAAAAAAAAATATTGATCATTTTTCCCATTTCTTCATTTCTTAGGATAAATTGTGAACATGTGTTTGTTTAGTAGATTAGTGTAACCAGAGAAGGCCCTTGGTTCTATATAAAACTCTCACACCAGTTCTATGCATAGGCATGATGAATGTGGAAGAACTGAATAAAAGAAGTTTGAGTGAGTGATTAAAGAAATAAGAAAAATGCAGTGGAATTAGTTGCTGTGACCACTCTCATAAGGAAAACATAAAAACTTTGAAATGACTGAAAACTTTCAATTTTATAGAAATGTTGAGATGGAGGGAAATATGTCTGTCTTTTGAGAACAATTGAATCATTTCTTAAGTATTGAAATTAAAATTCTAGCAAAAATAAAATAATCATTACATGAAGATGATTTCATGAAAATTAGTTCTTTTCATCATTATTTTCGTTTTTTGCTTAAAAAGTTAAATTATTTTAATCATAGCTTAATATAATTGGTTGCAATATTGTTTTATTGTAATTTTATGGTAATTGATTGTTTTTTGAAAAGAGTACTTATTTTTGTATTTTAATTTTTATTCAAAGCAATATTTGACACTTATGTAGTGTTACTTACTCACAGGAAGTAGTATGCACTCAGCTGCCTCATGTGTAATAGCCATAGCTATTTATAGTCTTTGTGACTTCCTATGTAAAGAGTGACCTCATCTTCCTGTCCCCTTATTTTCCCTGGTACTTCTGGGAGCTTTTGTCTCCTCACTATCTTCCACCCTCTCCCTAAGAGATTGTCTAGATATGGGAGATCTTGACCTTTTTTCTTTTTTCATAGGAGTGTTCCTCCAATAATTGCTCTTGTTCATCTTCAGAGTCTACATTACTCCCAATTTCACTGTCATGTTTGTCTTGTCTTGACATGACACTTTCACCTTCATTACTTTCAGGTTCACTATACATTTCTTCATCGCTGTAGTTTAACTTGGTCTGCATGTGCCAATATTCCATTTCCATTTTTTTCTGATATCATAGTGTTCTGTCCACTTTGCATTATCAGTGTTGCCTTTTGTAGATTGGATTTATTATTCTTTTTATACCACAGTTTTTCATTTTTCATAGTCTTGCACTTGGCAACTGGAACAGAGTCTCGGGGCAATCTCTCTACCGTGTCTCTTCTATCTCTCAAATTCACTTTGCACATTCATATTTATTGATATCTGCCAAAAAACTGATGGGGGGGAGTTGTAATGCAGTTAGGGAATTCGTATTTCCTCCACCTGTTATCTTCATTGTTTTTGGTCCTGAGAAATGAATTATTTCAAAATTTAGAATTTCCCTCCCCTTTTTCTTGAGTTACGGCTGTAGGCATTATTCCACCCACAGCTTCTTCTTCCTCCTCTTAGCATTTCCCACTAATACTCCTCAGTGCGTGTGGGCAGCTCTACTGTGTCTCGTCTGTACCTGCTACCCTTCAGTGTGTGCATGCAGCTCCTCCATCTCTCTTCTGCACCTGTCACCTCCACCATTCAGTGAAGACTAATTTAAAAAAAAAAAAATTATTGTTCCAAATGCTATCACCTCATAAGTGAATTGATACCAGTGTTGACTTTTCCTGGACTGAAGGTTGAATAAACAATTGGCCTTCTCCCTCTCGACCCAGAGACACTTTCCCAGGGAAAATCTTGTAACTTACATTATGGTGACAATCGTTTAGTTGAATGTCAAGATATCGCCATGTGTTTTTATTAAAAAAAAAAAATTAAGCCAAGTTGTTATTGTCTTCAATCCTGAAATCTCTGCAGAAAAATTTTGCCAAGTCAGTTTTATATTTCCTTCCTGTCCGAAATCAGATTCTGGACACCTGGCTCTCATGTCCTTTGGTTCGTTTTAGAAACATTCCTTAAATAACCTTTTTACCTCTAACTAGCATTTAAAACTTATCAAATTCTCCTTGTCTCAACTCCACGGACGCATTCATAGCAATGTTATCTTATCAATTGTCAACACTTTGAGCGTTATACAAATTAAGTATTGTTCTTAGCCAGCAATTTGGTTTGTTTTAGAATTTTCAATTCTCTGGAAACAAATTGTTATCAGTCTATTGTTCTTGATATCCATTTAACCCTTTTCATGGTAATTTATCATTATATTGTTTTTTTTCTTTGATAATCAAAAGCCCTTATTATTAATTACTAGCAACCAAAATAGTCTTACAGAAGTAACTAAATTGATACAGCTGATTCTGAAACGGATTTGGCTGATGTGCTTCATGTTAAGTCATTTTCTTAACTGAATCAAGTGAATAATTACATGGGATTTCTCAAAGTGAAGATAAATTGAGTAATTTGGTTTTCATTTTCATGATTTTGAACATTACTGTAGAGCAACAGTGCCTTACTTTTTTAGTTTTACTAAAACTTTATCAAAAAGAAATGAACAATTGAATTAATTTACAAATAAAAATTTTTTAAATATGTCATTATTTGTTGATTTTATTATTTCTAAGATTTCTCTTATAACTATTAACAATTATGATGGACTTCATGCTCCAGATTCGTGGTTGTCTTTTATCATTGTTATAAATATGTTTTTTAATTTAACTTTATCTTTTTATTGACAAATTGTTTATATTTGTAGCTATTCAATGTTTAGTCATAATCTAAAAGTAATGCAAACTTCTATTATTTCTTTGAATTGATATTTCAGTTGCTTTTTGAAATTCCCAGTAAATTTCAATATCCAAATTCAGAAATGCAAATGCCATTTTTATGTGAGAAAAGTTAAAAAGTTTGTTTGTTTTTTTTCTTTTTAAGCTCATAGTGACTGGATTGGAAAAGGAATCTCTTTAGTACCAACTGAAAAAATGCAAGATTCCAGCATTTCCAAAATTGAAGAATTCAAGGAATTTTTTGATGTGGTATTTGTGGATTTCACCGGTTATCTGAACTTGACAGCCAATATGACCCAATTCACTTATCTTGAAGTCAGTATCATTAAATCTTCATTTCTGTTTCTTCATTCAGATTATAATTAACTAGTATAGTACCCATGGCGTTCTATACTCCAGGCCAAGTCATGGCGCAACAGAGAGCCAGAACTGGAGGCCTATTGAAAAATGTAGGATTTTCAGAAATTTTAGAAGAAAATAAAGTCAACCACTTTATGAAATACTTAGAATAACATTTTTATTCACACCTGAGGATAATAGGATGTGTTGAAAGATAAATAAATGAAAATATGTATTTTTCCTATGAACACTGATAATTATTAAACAACACAAGGGGGTAATTATGATTTCTGGTAAAAGATATATTGAATCAGAAATGTATATTATTTACAGGTGTCACTGAATCCTTTATTCAATCTATTCCCTGTGAGTGAATAAAGACTTTGGTTTAAATTTACATTACAGTTACTGGGTTTGACAAACAGAACCCGAGAAGGCTGGAAGACATCAGCCGAAGTGTGTATATAACAATCAATCATCGCAGAAATATAGACAAATAAAATCATTCTAGGAAAGTTTCAAAACTTTTAGAGCTGGTTCTTTTTCTGATCTAGGTGTGCTATGTTTGCAAAAATAGAAGCATGCTTTTTCTGCATGTTGAAAAAATGAAACTCAGAAATAAGCATAAAAATGTTACTTAATGATTTATAGCAAACCTTTTCCTTTATTGTATGGAAAAGGATGAAACAAAAAAATAACTATTGACAAGTGTGGTCAGGAGGAACTTTTAGCTTTTCACGGTCAATTAAATTTGTATTTTTTCCATACTTTTCATAATAAAAATGGGTTTCACATTCACTGGGTTGATTATCATTTCTTGTAATATATCCAGCTATGTATACAAGAGCCATTTTTATTTCATTGGAAAGAGATGGTTCTAAATTTTCCAGATTGTCAAATATTTCTGAACCTTCCTCACAAAGTTTATAATCACAAGATGTACATTGGTGACCTGGATTAACATCAAATTCATCAATATTTACATTTTGATTTAAAAGTAAAGATGTCTGCTTAATATGCAGCTTTTCAATACATTGTTGAACATTTATAAAATAGGTGCCACCTGATCCTTGGCGAAGTTTACCAAATTCTTTTTCTAATGGAACAGTTGAAAATTGCCCAAGTAGTACATATTTATGACTTGTAGCTAAAAGGTGTCGACATAGACTAACAATTCCATTGCAAGTATGATGTATGGCAGTAGCAGTGTTTTGGGATAATTGTTTTTTACAATTACCTTGACTGCTAGCCATATTAAGAGCCATTTTACCAAATTCAATGATAAAATCAAGTCGGGTGTCATTTGGAGATTTGATTTCAGCTTGTAGAGGATCATTACGTAATTTTATCAATTTGAAGGGATTTAACATTTTAAATTTTCCACCATGTCAAAACCTTGTTTATGAAGAGGGCAGTATCATTCTTACCTGCACTTATTTCAGACTGAGAAGTGCATTATATGTTTTTTCAGAAAACACTCTGCGGCAAGTAGAAACCCGTTGACTTTCTATTGGCTTTGGAGCAATGGAAATTTCATTTAAATCTGAAAGTTTGACTAGTCTTTCAGATTCAAAATGATATAACTGTTTAAGATGTGTCCATTTTGCAACTCAACTCATCATCAAAGATTAGTTCTCCTGTTTTTTCCGTCAGCCACAAATTGCGAATATTTTTCAACAGATGAACATAATCAAAAAGCAAATGTTTATTATCTTCAGTTAATCAAGGTTTTTCAGGAAGTGTAGGATATAATTTAAAAAAAGCTTGATTTACGCGATTGCCATCACATATAATAGCCTTTACATCAGCTGGTACAGATGTTATGGCTTGGACTGTTAACTCAATTTGTTCAAATAAAAAGGCGAATGTTAATTTTGAAATTGGAATCAATTTTGTAAGAAAATTTGAACCCCCATTGAGACATATCAACATTATACCAAGTATTGTTTGAGCAAGTACAGATGGATTGTCAACTGATTTACTAAATAGTTGTTTGCCATGATATAACAACATCTTTTTGATATATACTTCATCATGGAGAATTATGCACCCTTTTTGACTGGTATTAAGAGTATTAAATATAGATAACAAAAAAGATTTTTCATTAAGTTTTGAAACTTTTGATGTCATCCTTCCTAATGTTGCTAATGAGGGTAATTGAAAATCATATCTTAATTCATTATACATTGTCCGTGATCTTGCATAGTACCCAAAAGCACGCACAACTATATCTGAGCTGTATTTTATTCCAACCATTTTGGGAGCCATTGCTAAAAATTGTTGACTCAGGATATTTTTCTTGTGATCAAAAGCCATAGAATTTAAATATCGGATGATTTCTTCCAGTTTTGACCAAGTATCAACTGTATTTATACAATTTTTGGACAGGCTGCTAATATAACACTTAACTCCATAATGAAATGTTTCAAAGCGCAAATTGTTATAAATTTTCAACATAAAGAGAGGAATGCCATCAATAGATTTTGATGATTGAACAGTTACAATATTTTCATCCAAAAATGCTACAACTGGACATATAAAGTCTTTCTTGTTGTTAAGCAGACTTTCTTTCAAATTTGTATAATTAATTTTATCTAATTCTAAAAAAGCATTAAGTTCATCAGCAATTTGATTTCTAACAGTACTGGAGGTTTTTTTTATATTCCTTTGAACAGCTGAGGGTGATGGTATTTGACTACTTGGCACACCTGGCCATACAGATGGTGGATTTTTTGGACGTATTTTTCCATTAACTTTTATGGTATCAAAATTTGAAGGCCAATGTTGTTGACAAATAACAGTATTGTTAGTAACATTTAGATTGGCATTTGGAACTGATTTTATCCATTGCTCTCTCTCTCTCGTCTTTGTTTTTTGGAAAACGATAAACTGGTATTTTATTAATCTCACCACACATAGTTTTGTCTTGCTGGCTTCTGTAATTTGTTTTGCAAGCAAACACACAGCACTTCCTTGGGCATGGCTAGGAATTAAGAAGTAGTATCTGAAATGGTAGATTAAACATCTTTAACAAATATTTCTCTTACTACTTCAATTTAGGAGTAAATTTTCAAGCTAAATTAATTATATTCTTAATTACAGCTTTTATCCACGCACCATGCCCAAAAACACACAATTAATTAAAACCAAAAATTTTAGAGAGTTGCCTTCAGCTTGAGAATCCACTTCTTAATTTAAAAAAAATGGTGGGGGGTATGGTTTTGTTCGAAGAATACTGTCAGGTTTGCAGTTTTGCACAATATTATTGATAAATAAAATGGTATTATTATTCTTGTCTTGTTAAATAAATTTTGTAGTCAAAAGGCATAAAAAAGGAGACCTTTCTAAAAAAAAAAAAATAATAATTAAAAATAAAATATTGACATTAACTGCATGTAATAAATTTATTATTGTTATTTTTTTCTTTAATTCTAATAAGTAAAAAAATACAGTTCACCAATTGGTAACTAATGTAGTAAAAATAATCATTTATTCTTTAACTTTGGAAACAAAAGCGCAAAGAAATTCGTTTGTTTTGTTTTTTTTACTTTTAATGGAAATGTTGGATAAAGTTTTAATAGAGAAATGTTAATGAACCTTTCTCTATTAAAATTTTATTCAAATTTATTATTCAAACTTAAACTTTTAATAGAAAAATGTTGACTTATGCTAATTTTTTTATCATATCAAACTTGAGAAAATTAAACTTTAATTTCGTTGACGTTATGTTTTCACTCATACTAACAATGTTTTTTCTAGCGATATCAAAAATAAATATCAAATTAGGTAATGACATTGAATTTATGGAAAAAAAACCAAACATTTTTAATTCATTTTATAATAAAAATAGTTTTCTTTTACGTCTTTGAAGAAGAAACTAAATTAAATTTTGTTCAAATTTGTTAAATGTTGTTTTGTTTTGCTTCTTAAAATAACACAAATTACTCAAAAAGAATTGCATTTTATCAATAAATAATTCTTTAAACTTTAATCAAAAAATATTAAACAAACTTTAAGAGGGAAAATGCCAAAAATGAATTAAACTTTAATTTAAAAATGTTAAGGCTTTAAACTTAAGTAAATCTTTTTGTGCGAGTAAATTTAAGCATCAAAGTTTACTTTTTACAATTTAAATATAAATAATGTATGGACTCAAACTAAAATAATCAAATATACTTATTTCAAATAAGTTAAATGATATTCCAACCAAAGGTAAAATTAAAAGATTCCTTTGAATTTCTCGAGCCAACAACATAAGAGTACACACTACGCAGCAATTCGCTCAAACTGAAACTAAAACAATCTAATTGTCAGCCAGCCTCCAGTCTATCGAGGTAGCAGCGTTATGCAGAGGCCTGTTAATATAGAACGCCATGATAGTACCCATAAAAAATGATAGGATTATTTATTTCTGTTTCATTTACATCTAGATATAAATATTCAGGAGTCTGAATTATATATATTTTTTTTATCTTACTTTCTCAATCTCTTTGCCTCTTTTCTTTACCAGTCAACACCTTTTTTTCATGATAAATAAGACAATTTTAAAATGTCTTGACGTGTTTTAAGGGTGATGAATCATCAAAAAGAAATAAATTTTATTGCAAAAGAACAAAATTACAAAGATGAAGCAGGATTTACACTAAAAAATCTTAACTGAATGCTTGATTTTTATTTGAATTATATCATTATAGAAATTAAATTTTAACTAATTTCAACACATTTTTAAAATTTTAAATATCCCACATTGTTTCAGAACTAATTTAATAAGAAAAGTGGATATACTGAAATTGCTGTCATGTATTACTCTAAAAGACTCCTAGTTCATGCCACTTTCATTAATTTATGAATGGACTGTTTCAGCATATCTCCTTTACTTACTAAATTAGTACAGAAACTGAGGTATTTAAAAACAAGGAAAATTGAAATTAGTTAGAATCTATAAAACAGTTAAAATAAAAATCAAATATTCAAACACATGAATAAAATTTTATCTCACTAATGTAGATTTTGTGTGAAATAAAATTTATTTTTCAGGTAGCCAGAGAATCAAGCAAAAAAATATCCAAATGGTTTTCCATATTTCACTTTTTGTCAGATTCTCATCCAATTTCATTCACATCTTTCATGTTCATAAAAACTCATTAGTTTTCAGAAATTTAACACAATATGAATTAAACAATGAAGCAAAAATATCCATAATTAATTTAACTAATTAACTGATCTGTTAAAATGTAATAAAATTAAATTAACATTTTGCATTTATTTATTTGCATTGGTATTCAAAATCAGCATGCTCATCTTGGTTTTAATATTCACAATATTTTGGATTTTGTACCCTCCAGCCTTCAGGTGTATGTTGTACCTAGTCACCTTCTTTGAATTTCAAATGAGACTTTTTTTTATTCAATCTACAGGGTAGATTCTCCTCATTCTACTTTACATGCTTACTTAGGGGATATTTTAGGGATTGATATTCATCAGTTTTATTCACCTTTGTCACTTGTACTTTTATAAACCAGCACTTCAGATATGGGGATTGAACTTGCAACTACCAAGGAACTGACATTTTAATCCACTTGAGAAATTTAGTGGTGAAATTCTAAAGCCTTAAGTCTAATGTCCATACTCAGGTGGTGTGACTGTATAAGTGTCCTGGCTTTGATACAATATTTATGAGTGTCCTTGCTTCATTAATCAAATGTTCCCAAATGCTATTCATTTCTATTCTAAAAACCCTCATTCTTTGTTGCCTTATCCTCCATTGTTGTTCTCTGATCACCATTTTACCCCATATATGATCAGCTATGCTTGATTTCAATTTCTTTCTGACAATGGCTTTTCAATGTTCCTCCAGCTTTACTTTTCTTCTAAGAAGAGAGGGCTTTTGTTTAGGGCTAAGAAGAGAGGGCTTTGTTTTTTTTTCAGAGTGTTCAGCTGCATGATGATCAGTATTAGAAACACACTTCAGAAACTACCCTGAGCAGAGACAGAGGTATCAAGGAAAATCTACTGTTGTCTGTCTACCATACATAGGAGGTACATCAGAAAAGATGCAAAGGATTTGTGCTCCATACATCCTCAAGCAGTTGATATCTTTCAAGTTGAATTGCTTTTACTCGCCTGAGTACAGTGATTAAGTTTACAGCTCTAGAATTTCACTCCTAAAATTCTCAAGTGGATTGAAATCTTTGTTAAACCCTATCATATCCCCTAGCAGTTATGGGTTCAATCTCTTAGTCTGGTAATGGTGAAAAACATTCTCTGGTTTAGTGGATGTGATAAAAAGGTGAATATTAACTAATATGAGTTATCACCTTTAAGAATGGAAAGCAGAATGAGAACAATGTACCCCTGTGGGTTGAATAAAGGATTCAGTTTGAAATTTTAATAAGCTTACTAAGTACAACATCTGAAGAAGGCCAGAATGTACAACAATTGAAATGTGAGTATAACAATCAAGATGAGCATGCTGAACAGCAATATAATAATAATAATTCCTTATCTTGAGAATGATTTTGCATTTAGCTGAAAGATAGTAATTGAAGTGATGATAATTGTTTAAAACAATATTTTTTTTAAAAAAAATATGCAAAAAAAGCAATGTGTTAAAAAAATGTATAAACACTCAAAATGAATAAAAGCAGTGATAAATCTTTAAATTTAAAGTGGTAACTTTGTTAAAATGTAATAAAACATTTTAACAAAGTTACCACTGTAAATTCAAAGAAAATATTATTTATTTTTCATTCTTTTGCATGAGTTTAATTAGGTACCTTCATGAGATTGCTAAAAAAAAAAAAGGCGCCAAACTTGACAAAAACAAAATATTATCTTCTAAATGTTTATGTTATTATTAAGAGGAAAGACCAAGGTATTTTTTAATTATTTTTAAAAAAATTTCCTTCTTTTTTGAACATTCTGATTAAAAAAAACCCTGGTTTCTCTTTGTATCACTGGAACTAGTAAAATAACAAATTTTTAGTATGTTTTTTTTTTTTGTATGACAGACATTAATTTGGAAATAAAAAAAAAAAATTTCAAAAATAAAAATAATTGTCGGATGTTAATGAAACTTTCAGAAACTATTCACAAATGATGGAAATTATTATAAATATGTTTTCTTTTTTTGAAAGTCATGGAAAAAAATTTAATTATTTATTACCCCCCCACCCCAACTAATTTTATGAAAACTCTAGAAATTCAATCGCATTATGTTTAGTGATTATATTAGTTAAAAGCACAAGGCTTTAAAAGGTTTTGAAGCAAATCATGTATTTTTTTTTTTTTTATTGGAACCCCTGTCTCTCCCCCCACCGACACACAGACACTCCTGAAAATCAGCTCTGAATTGTAACATACAAAACTCAATAAAACAAAGGTATTATTTAATTTCAAATGCTTTTAGTTCTTTTTATGAATATGGACAATATTTTCTGAAAACAAAAAGTTTTTTCAATGAAAAATGAATTTTTAATACAATTTGTTATTTCTTTAATTATATTATATTTTTGCATTTAAGTTGTTAAAATATTATAAAATTAGTTAAAAGCTACATTCAGTTTCATGAATGTGTTTATGAGATAGATCTTTTTTTAGCGCATTGTAAATTGTATAATTTTGACCAATCAGAAGACCCGCAGTAATTAAGAAATGTAATTTTGTGTTTATAATACAGCTATAATTTTAAATTACGGAAGACCAACAAGAATACAATTGCATTATTTGCGTTAAGCATTGTTCTCTGCTGTTAAGGTTTTTATTTTTCTTTCACTGTCGAAACTCCTAAATGTAGCCGTCTCTTCTACTCTAATAGCTTCATGTCTCGCACCTCTTGCCTGTGGAACTCCCTTCCCTTTTCCTGTTTCCCTGTGAGCTATAATCTCCAGCTATTCAAGTGTAATGTCAATCGACATATCCAGTTGCTTTGATCTATCCACTACCCTCATCCTTTCTTCTATCACTCCTATCTGATCTTGCTCTAAACTTTCTGTAACCCCTTGCGTCCTAGTGGCTTCCCGCCTTGCTTGGGGTGAAATGCTTAAAAAAAAATATTACATCTTTTCAGTACAGAAACTAAGTAATGATTGTTTTAAAATATTTTAAATAAACATAATTTCTGATTTTCTTAAAATAAGTTTTGAAAAAATTATAATTGATTTTTAAAAGAATTTCAAACTGAGATTTTCATTTTTTTTTATAAAATGGAAAAAAATGGTTGACATGATTATCTGTCTATTTTCCTGACTCAAAAAAAAAACAAGATTTTTAACGAAAATGTGCTAGGAACGATTAAAAAATGTAAAAAAAAAAATAACCAAAAATACTCTGACCTTTCCTCTTAATAATAACATAAACATTTAGACGATAAAGTTTTGTTTTCGTCAAGTTTGGCCTCTTTTTCGTCATGCTATGCTCTTTTTTAGCACTCTCATGGAGGTACTTAAGTTTAATGCATCAGAATTCAGCACTTAACCATTTAATAATTGTAATTCTGTTTTTATAAAAATATGTGTAAATTCCTTGCTTTGTAATATAGACAGTATTCTATATTTTGGGAAGTAAATTTCAGTTGTTTCCATAATCCTAAAGAGTTTTCTGGAGAACTGGGTTTAATTGTGCTTGCTAAGGCTTTGCAACCCAAATTTGCAAGTTATTTTTCTCCAGTTTTTATTAAGCATTTTTCATTTATTAGGTTGGTGCAAAAGTAATGACATAATAATGTCGTTTTTTTGACGTATTTTTTAAGGTCAAAAAATGACATTATTACGTCATTATTTTTGCCCCAACCTAATATAAAATATAAATACCACAAGTAAAAGGGATTTTTTATTTTTTTTATATTAAATAACTCCTTTTATTAGTTTTCTGTTTTATTTTATTTTGTTCAGGCAAGACAAGAAGCAAGTATTACTTTAAAAGCCTTGGACAGCCAACAAAGTGATACATTTGAAACAGTGTTTATGAAAAATGTTCCTTTCCATCTTAGATATGATGAAATTTTCCAGTAAGTTCTTTTTATTTTTTTAAAGTGTCTCTCAAAATACTGAATGATTACTCCAAAATAATTTTCTATAACCTCTATAAAAACATAGTTTTATTTTACAAATTTTTTATAAAGTAAATAGCCTTCTATATTGTTTTCCTTGCTTTATTATGAATATTCTGGGCATAGCAGTTCAAGCTTATCTGTTAAAGCTCTTGAAGTAATTTTTTCTGAATATAAGCTTTCATATTTGTATGTGTGTGTGTATGCACATACACAAAATTTCCAGGTTATAGAATATACTGATTTCCTGTAAGTTAAAGTGCCTGACTTTAGCTGATTGACTGGTTACAGCAGTGGTTTCTTGAAGGAAGTGGGGCATATCTAAGACTTAGTGGAGAGAAGGGGGAAGATAATGTTCAGTAAGAAAAAGAGAAATTTCTATTGCTTGATGAGAATTAAGGAAGTGATGTAAGTATAACTAGAAACTGTAACCATTAACATATTCATAGAAACATTTTCTAAATGTTATTTTCATTGTACTTTTACAATTTTTACAGTTCTTTTTAAATTTTAATTTTTAGCATTTTGGATTTGTTGCCTTTTGAAAAAGAAGCCAAAAAAACAGAATTTTCTCAACGATTCCTTGATTTGGGTGGACACTACATTCATACCATGACTTCCAGTGTGACATCTTTTATTCAAAAGATGTTGAACAAACGGATTAACCACATTCAGATGAAACCAATTACATACTCTGAGGTATTATTAATTATTATTAATAAGAAAAATGTAACTTCACTGTGGCCTTAGTTTATCAGCAAAATTAGCCTATTTTTGTCTCTTCAAATAAAGTTATTCTATCTGACATTCTGTCTCCTACAAAAGTCTCTTGGGTGTAAAAAGTATTTTATCATTATATATCTGATACAAATGTATCTTTTGGCATAGACAGTGAAATGAAAACAATATACTCCTGAGGATTTGAAAAAGGGTTTAGTTTGAAATTCCCAGGTTACCATATACAACAGATACATGAAGAAGGCTAGAAATATAATAGGCAAAACATTGTCACAAGAACAAGGAAGATACAGTTTGAATTGATTTATAAAATATCATTTCAGAAATTCAGACAAAAAATATTTGAAATAAATGTTTAAATTTGGTTTAATGAAAGCTAGTACTGAGCAAGTTAACTAATAAGTAGTATTGTTTGCCCTTATGATAGGGTACTGAAAAGTTCTAGGCTCAATCAAGAAAAATTCTAATGTTTGTTCATTTGTACAAATTTTTAGGAAGTGAGTCAGACTTGAACTTTTCAGCACCCTTTATCTACCTGCAGTTTGTTTAACACTTTCTGCTCTCCTCCAAAGCAAAGTAACTCAACTATAACAATTATTTGCTTAATCAAAGTTCTATTGGGATGAAAAGAGTTATAATTCCCAGCCAAAGTTTTAGGAAATTGAGATAGACTTATCATAATTAATAATTAGAACTATGGAAACTCTGTTGATTTTTCTATGATCGTGACATTGTAAAATGTAATAGAAAAACAAACAAAAATAATAATATTCATATAGAATATGTTTTGTGAAGGTATTAAAAAATTAAGGATAGTGCTATAAATAAATGAATATTTAAAACTATAAATCTTCTTTATGCAACATTAAAATATGTTTATCACTACATATTCTTTCTCTAAAATGTAATGATTAATCAGATTTTATATAAATCCAAATAACTCAGTTATATAAAATGCTATATGGCTTGCATGTTGCTATTTCTAACATTTTATCCATAAACGAAAAAAAAATAATGCCAGAGATTGATATTTAAAAAATGGTGAATATTTTTTGGAATCCAAAACAATTTGTGTAAATATCTGTGTGTCTTGACATAAGCTTAATAATAAGAATTTATGTAAATGTCTGTAGCCAATGTGTATAAACATAAAAATACACCCCAAATTTTTAATCAAATTCATATTATCTATAAATGTTTTTGGAAATCACTTGTAACATCTTTATATGTCAAATGTTTAGTTTTTGATAGCAAATGTTTTTTATTAATTTTTATTGGCATTTCTTTTTTTTTTTTATCTTGAAGTGGTCAATTAGTGAATCACCACCATGGGTCGGTCAGATAACTGTTTTGACATTTGGTATATCCATAGTAGAAGAGTATGCCTATAGTGTAATTGAGAAAGGACCTGCTGCCAATCTTCCAGATGTGAGTTTTCTGCTGTTTTTTTTTTTTTTTTTTTTTTTTTTTTAAGCAAATAGGAAAATAAAATAAATTGGATTCTCTCCCTTGTTAACCGTAGACCATTGTTTTGTAGCTTACGCTACAACCACTTTCACCAGATGCACATGCAATGAAAACTATTAGCATCAGCTGCCAATTTTCAGCATTTGGACATGCATAAAAAACTAGAAGCATGTGCAGTGCGAATCCCAAAAGGCTAGTCCTCTATCATACTGTGCCGGGTACAATGTAGGATGATAAACTTAGTGCTCTGAGAACACACACAGACAAGATACCTCAATCACTCTTTAACTCATCAACAAAATAAGTTCAACCATTTCTTCATTTTTACAGGGATTATTATTATTATTATAATATCTCTTTAATTAATACTTTCTTTCAGGAAGTATTCTTAAACATTGTCCATACTAAATGTTCCTAATAAAATAAAACTATATCTCATTTTATTCATTCTTTTGTTTGTTGTTTTGTTTTTTTTTTTCAACACATGACACCTTCTGAACCCCAAACAATAACACCCTCCAACCCAACACAACAGTTTAAAATAAAACATTTTCAAAATTAAACTCACTGAGAACTGTAATTAATGCATTTTTAAGGTAATACTTCTTTAAACTTTGATATATAGTGCATGGACCTTTTCACTCTTGCCAACAATTTGCATATCACAAAAGATAACAATTTTTTAAATGGTTCTGGTTACTTGTGGGTGGAGGGACCAATTTATGTATTATGAGTACTACAATACAATATTTTGATACATATGTTTTAAATGTTTTTATACATAATTATTTTAATTGTATATGGCAAAGTATCAGATACTTAACTTCATATAAATATTTTTTCTATGTAAATGTGTATGCATTTTTTTATACATATTTAAATTCTTTGTTGCTGATTTCTTATGATTGCAATAATCTTTACCATTCAATTGTCTGTAGCATAGGTTGTTTTATTGCTATGCCATTGCTAAAAATTTAAGAAACATTGTATCAAAAAATGTAGTTTGCAATGCACCTACAAGAGATTTGAAAAAATATCTTTGGTAACTTAACACTAGTTGGAAACAGCATTAAAAAGGTTGAACTAACTTCAATAAATTCTTACCTGCTTCCTGTCAAATATTTATCCCACCTTAAATATAAAATTTGACATTTTTATGAGAAGGACTATAGTTTACAAATATTTACCTAATAACTGTTTGTTTTAATCATTTCACTTAGTGCATGTTTATACCACCTCCCTGATTATTGATTGTGTATGTCTTATCAATAAAATCTCTTTGTGTGTTCATCAAAAGCTTAACAATGGCATTTATTTTGACTGGAACAAAACTGAACTAAGCATTTTAGCTGTTAAGTTTTGTCAAGAATCCAGCCAATTCCATCATTGAAAGTCACTAACCCAAACATCCTCCTAATGACTCGGCCAAAACCAGGGCAATACTCTAGCAATGAAATAAGATGATTTGTAGAATGGGATTAACCCAGATAAAATTTTTTAAAACAATCCCAACTGGGTAAATTTTGACAACATACAAACTGGTCATCAATTTGTCTCTTTACAGTTGTGTAATCCTGAGAACAGCTAAGTTTTACTGCCTTTTGGTTAAGTTGTTCAATATTGAAACACCTTAACCAAAAGGCAGCATTCATCTCATTTTATACGTTTAAATCCATATTTTTACATCATTCATTCTTAATATATCAATGGTCATGCCATTATCTTCCCTAATTTTTTTTTTGTCTCTCACTCTCAATTAGATCACCATTCAGCTATCACATGCATTAATAAATATTGATCCCATGAAATTTTCCTGCTTATAATTTACCACACTTTCAATGATTCAAATTAAAAGGTTATTTCTTTAAAAAACAATTTCATTACTTAATTTAGTTCTGTTTTTTTTTTTTTTTTTTTTTTAGGCTAAAGAATTTCAAGAGTTCTGGGGTGAAAAATCAGAACTGAGAAAATTTAAAGATGGCACCATTTGTGAAGCTGTTTTGTGGACAGAAGGGACAACAATGGCTGATAAAAGGAACATCTGTTCCAAAATCATTTCCTATATGCTGAACAAGTGAGTATAAAAAGACTATCACTCTTTTGATTTACAATTTTTATGGTCTTTGACAGTGAAAGACAGGGATTAAGCTTATTTACTTAAAAAACATTTAACAACATTGAATTACAGGATTCTATCTTACATTTGATTTCTTTTTCTGAAAGATTGGTTTTTCAACATGCTAAAAAAAATAACCAGACTTTTAATTTGTTCATTTTCTTAAATGAACCTTTATTATTATTTTAACTAGTTGTTCTTTGATTTTATAAAAAGCAATAAAAGTCAGATGAAAGAAAAACTCATAAAAATAGATATCCCAAACTTCCCCGGTTTACAGTGTGAAAGTATGTCAAAATAGTGAAATTTCTTTCCATTGCAACTTCCTTCCATATCTTGTTTATTTTATAGACTATTTTGATAAAATTAGTGTGTAAACAAAATTTAATCTTTTCTCTTTCTTAAGATACAATTATGTCTCATGTATTGATTAGTTCTTATTCCATGTCTCTTTAAATTAGATTACTATTTCAATGACAGCCTGTGCTTTTCTTGCATTTTCAAAGTTGACAGTTTCATAGTGGTGTCTTTAAAACTTGTTGCACTTTGAATTGTAACTCCTTACAAACATCAAAATAGTCCCATCTTAAAAGAGGGTGCCTGTCAATTTTTGTTGTTTCTCAAAAAAATTTCTGAGTTGAAAACTTTAAAAATTCAACACTTAAAAAAAAAAATGAAAGTTGCACCTTCTTACAGAGCAGTGTATTGTCGTTAATAATCAGTTGGTTTCATATCACTGTGCCCATAAAATTTGAGGTGCACATGAAACAAAAAGAGGGTATACTGCATTCATTTTGTGCAAAATTGTTCGATGTAATTGATAATATAATAGTAGTGGTCTTTGCTGATTAAAATGGTTGACTTGAATGAGTGAGTCATAGATTCAAATAGAATAGCAATAAAATTCTAAGAAAGTAACAAAAAAAAATTCTATTCAAAATAAGTTTATGACCCCATTGCTGTGTGCTCTTATCCTGGTACCTGTCTGTTGGTCTGTCTTCAGCGAGCTGACTCTGCACCAATCTTGCACCCCCACATTGTGTTTCAGTATACGCAGGAATATCAGTGAAGAACTGTCAAAGATCAGGCTTGACTCCTTTCTGTCTTGGCTATGCTTGAAATTTAATTAACTTCAATGACACTCATTAACAAATGTAAAAATAACAACTTTTATTTATGGCACTTTAAGATCATGAATACATAAAGAAAAGGAATTTGAAGAAGTTTCTCCATATAAGAAATTCTCAAGCTGGGAGGAAGAGATTGGATGGCAGTTGCAGTTATGGCTAAACAGCCCAGAGTCGTTCAACTGTTTAAATGAAGGTAGTTGATTGAGGGAATTCAAAAAAAAAAAAATGGTGCAGAGAATAGGTTTTTAGCAGGGAGAGTGTTCGTCTACTAGTGATTAGACTAGTTCAATCTTACTTCTCTGCTCTTTTGGTGACTGTTTTTTATGGGGGTGCAAACCCCAATTGCACTGCTCTGGTTGGCTAGCTAATAATAATAATGCTTGATCAAAGATATTAGCCAGCCAATAATAAAGCTTGACCAATAGTCTTGTGCCATACACTTCAAAGGGGAAGGAGGAAAGCTCCCAAGAACCCAGTATGATTGGTGGCTCAATCAAAATAATGACCCCGTGTCATAAGTATTGGAGGGGAGATGAGAAACTCCATCCCAGCCCTTCTCTCATTGGCGGGCTAATCAAAAATAGTTCCCATATCCACCTTCAGTGGAATATTTTCCATGTTCTAGAATCTCACCCTCATCTGACCTGATTATCACAGGTGCTGTTGTCAATTCTATCTGAATGTGTGATCTTTGATCAAAACTAACCTGATTTGTAAAGATCTGCTTTGTGTCACTCATTTCAATAAACAATTCCTTAATTCAAAAGTAACACTTAAAAAGACTGTACCTAATGAACAATCCCACCTACACTTACAATTTCACTTCTCACACTTTTCTCCATAAGTGACACAGACCAGATAATTTATGGTATTGCATTGTTTTAACATGAAAATATTTTTCTTCCTTGAGAAATAAAAAGTAGATCACCAGTTAATATTTGACACCAGTTATGGTATCATAAGTAGATGGTTACTAAGAATTTGCACATTCATTATAACAGTTCCTGAATCACAGAAGATTCACATGAATTTTCCTTTTGAAGAAAATGCCAATTCTTTTTATTTCCATTTATTGAAAAATAAATATGCTAGACTGTTGTAGCTAGGCCAACAATTATTTGAGGTCAATGTTCATACCATATTTTGATGTCTGCTAATATAGTTAACTAGATAACCTGTTCAACTTGTTAGCAAAGGTCAAAAATGTTAGTAAAGAACAAAAATTAGTTGACCATAATTTTGATTTAAAAAAAAAATGGTACTCTAATTAAAAGAGAAATCTATTTACTAAAACTAAAATGTATAGAAAGTGCTTTAATTGCTAGATCATCCACAGTAAATTTATGTCCAGTTTCTTACAACATTTCACCTTTCTTAGCAGATCTTCTATTATCACAATTTGATGACAAAAGTGATAAAAACAAAGAAAAAGAAACTAAACTAAATTAACAATACTATATACCCATAACATGTATTTAAAAAAAAAAAATTAATTTAAAATTCTGAGTATCCCCTCTCCTTCATGTACATGTGTGGTTACATCAACATAAACATCATTTAGTTCAGTGAAGTTCTAAAGGATGAAACACGTCAAATGAAAAACTTTTCCCACCACTTTCTCGTAGTTTTTTCCCCCATGAGATGTATATATATATTGTGTGTGTAACACTTTTCACATACTATATTCTGATCTTTAACAGAAATGTTGATCCATATTACCATCATATTTGACATTTTTAGATGCACACATTTTATAGTTAAAAATGGGAATGCTTTTTCAGTATGAAGACATTTTCAATCATTTTAAAAATCTCCACAGCTTCACTGAAGTTTTGACAAGTTTATTTAAATGAATAAAAACTAAAAGGAAAATGTCAGGAATTAGATTTTGACACCTCAGTTAGAAAAAATGTATGTTCCTTCCCTTTTTTCCTCTTTCAAAACAACAAAAATTCTAGAGTGTTCTCTAAAATCTAGCTTTGTTGCTAATATGTTGAAAGTTGACATTTGAAGGCTGAATTCTAATAAGGGGTATTTAAAAGAGTGTTTTCAGGATGACTACACAGCATTACTGTATACATCACTTGACCATAAAATTATAAATTTACTTATAATCATGGATTACTCAAATAATGAACATTGAGAGATGAAAGGAACTTTAGACTTACTAATAGATGCACTCTCTGGCCCAAAAAGATATTTAATAAATATGAAAATGTGTTTGTTTTTCTTTCTACAGGGCTTACAGCATTTCCTCAAAAAATATATATATCACAGAGAATCAGTTCAATTCTGTTTTAGTTGAATATTCTCAGAAAGAAAATTCTGCGACTGGTGAAGAAGAAAACCTCAAAATAATTAGTGCCTATGATAAAATGTGTAAAATCCTACGAAAATGTGATTTACCCATTGAAATTAAAGATATACAAAGTATATCTCCTACCTTAAGATTTGCAGAGGTAAGTCAATATCTTTCTTTATAAAAATGGCTCATTTTCCATAAGCTGTCCTTGTTTTGTTGTATTTTTTAGTATTAAAGACAAATTTGAAATGGGTAAAAGTCAATTTCTTCCCCATCACCTCATTTTTATTCTTCTTCATTATAATGTCATCAAACTCCAAATTAATCACACGGGATAAAATATATGATGATTTTAAAATATGCTCTTTGCAATAGCATGAAATTTCTTCTAAGGAATATAAATCCAGTTGATAAGAATTATTGAAGTTTTACACACAATACTAAAATAAAAAAGACAAAAATCCTTGCAATTTATATATCAAAATATAATTGTGTTCCATTTTTACACCTTTGTTTTTTTTTTTTAATACAATGAGAATCAATAATTCTGTAATTTAATATAATTATTAGTTGACTTTTTATCTGAAGTTTAATTATATAATATTACAATCTGTATATTATACAAAACAATTGATCTGTAATATTAAAGGAGAAGCATTTTGTTAGTCTCTTTCCTTGTGAAGATACTTATGTTGAAAAATATTTGTTAAAATAAATGCAATTTTTATTTATCTTTCACTATTAAACTATGAACTTTTTGATATGTCTGTATATGTTCCACCAGGAACATTCATTTAAAATAAGAAAACAAATTTATTCAGCTGATATCAAAGATACCCAACAAGGAACTGGACATTATTTATAAAAAATATAATATTTAAAAAAATGTTAAATATAAAACTGCTGCTCAAGAAGAAGCATTGTATTAAATCATTAATAATAATGATTTAATGAAGAAAAAATGCAAACCAGAAAAATAAAGATATTTTTCATTAAGAATTTCTTTAAAATTAATCAGTTTTTTGTTTTTTTTCATGAAGCAAATATGAATTCATAAATAAACAATTTTAAAAAATCTAATAATTTCTTTAAATGCACATGAAGTACTTGGTATACTCTTTTTAAATTTAAAAAATATACCACTGAATTTTTCTAATCCTAGTTTCTATAAATTTATAAAACTATAAATAACTAATAGAATATTTCCCGATATTCAAATAAAGTTCTTCTCTAATATTTCAAATGAATCCATGATGTATATCTATTGCTACAAATTCAGTTGTCTGGTAACAATTATATTTTTGCTTTCAGGTGTTTCCTGCTAAACCTGTTCAAAATTCTACCTATTATAAAAAATTGGATAAAAGATTAGTGCCAAATCCTGAAAAACCTTGTCCAAGTGTTTGTCCATATTTCACAGGTAAACAAAGAATATAGGTTTGGTATTTTATAAATTTAAGAGAACCTGTTTATTTATCTATTATTGACATATTATCAAATGGAATTGGGCAATTTAAATTACTTTAGTTCTGTGGATTTTTATATATACACACATAGTCCAGAAGGCAGTTTTTATGTTTGTTGTCCAAAGCCTTTATCATAAAATTAGATTCCCAGCACACCAGCTAGTAATAAATTCAGTAATAATACCCTATGATTAATCAATCATTTTTTCTTCTTAATCTTCAAATATTACCTACGTGTATATTTTTTGTTTTGTTTTTTAAATATGTACTCTCTCACTATATATAATGTTTGTAATTTTTAAGTATCTTTACAAAAGGCATACATGATGGATTATTATTATTTCTGTGGTGAATAACACTATATTGATTACAACCAACATGAGAAAAACCTAGCAAAAACAAACTTCTGTTCCATCATGAAACCTTTTGAAAAAGAACTTGACAGCATAAATAGAATTTTTTTCATTTTGTGCAAACTAAATTCAAATAACCTTGAAGAAAAATATTTTTAAATAGCAGAAGAAATAGATAGGCTAATTTCCTGATTCTTATTCTATAGTATACACACACACACACACACACACACACACCTTATTTCTGTGTGTAATCAGAAAACTAACATCACAAATTATTGCAAGTGGGTTTGATCCTTACTTAGTGCCCAGTTCCAGTCTTGTGCCAGAATAAGTTAAATTGAGTATATAAACACAAGGTCCATCTACTTGTTATATATTTTGCATATAACTATATAATATATATATATAGGAAAAATCCTTAGTGACTTATTCCAAGAAGGAAAATCTTCAGACTAATAGTGGTTTTATAGCTGGAAACAATGTTATATATAAAAAGTAGTGGGAAAGATGTGGAGAGAAAATACAAGCACTAGTTAAATTTTACATTGAAATGGATGAAAACACTTTGCTTTAAATTTTGATGTCTGATGAATATAGATGTTTAATCTAGCTTATCCAATTCTGTTTTTCATTGTTTATGGTCTTATTTTTATTTTCATCATTACCGTTTTATAATTACCTCATTCCATCAGCAGTAATTTTGGAATGAAAGTAGATATTTTTGCTTCAATGAATTTTTAATTATAACTACATTCTTTAAGTCAAAATTATGGTCATACCTATTACAATGAATGACTCATGCACTAAATATTGTTTTGTAAAATACCTATTTTTATGTTCATATAAACTTTTATTTATGCTCCAATATGCCTCAGCTATGTATTTCTTAGAACATTTTTGGAATGCATTCTATGAATTCCTGCTTAAAGTTTAATGTTGTTTTGATTAAATCACTTATTGTTTTTTTAAGTAATTGTAAGAAATTTTATATTAAGCTGAGATAAATTCTTTTCATTTGCAGTTATTGAGTTGATATGTAGTATTATGTGTCTAGTTTTACCAAGTTATTTGTGTCATTCTCTTTTAAGCTTCCTGCTTCATATTATATTTGAATGAATATGAATATTGAAAGAGTTAAATAATATTTTCAATGTTTTTTTTTTCTCGTATTTCATATAAATATTGAGGGCTACAAATGTTAAGTGCTCTTAAATAGAACCCTATAATTATTCTGGATTTTATTTTGTTGTAGTGTGTGAAATTTGAGCAATTGTTAGTGGCTTTTCAGTAAATGTTTAGTTTTGGGTCATTCCATTTCATTTTTAACTGAACAAAGAAATTAAATCAAGCACATTATTACCTTACTGATTTATGCATGTTTTTATATATATTTATAAGTAATAAAATTGCATAACATGGACAAATTTTGATGCATTTTTCACTTTTCTAACTTGATGTATTTAAAATTAAAATAATCTAGTGGAATCTTTATTTTAATGTTTCTTTGTTCAATTAAAAACTTTATAGACCATACAAAAATCATTTTTAAGAGTCTATAACATCTAAACTATTTGGAACAAAGGTGGAATGAAGCCAGAAGCTGTTCTGTAGAAGTTTGTCCATAAAACAAAACTTCTCACATAATCTTCAGATATGTAAGAATATAAAAATTTCCTTAAACTGCCTAACTTGTTTGCTGATGTCATGAAAATGAGCAATTTTAAGGATGTTAAAAAATTTTCAAAAAGTAATACTGAAATTCCTATAGCATGAATATGTTTACTGCATAGAAATAATCTGTTAGGTCATAAATGACAGGAAAACTAATTTGGATATTATATCCAGCATACTTTTTGAATGAGGGCAATGTCTTTTGGCATTTGAGCCATTTTCAGGTACTTATAAAAGACACACTTAAGCTGTTTATATTTTTGTAATCTACAGTAAGTATTAACTATTGTTACCAAGTTTCAAAACTACATCCAATATCCTTGGAGCTATGAATGTCGAAGTTTGTTGAAAGCCTTATTTAACAAAATGCAAAAAAATGCAGCAAAATCTCAAGATGCTCTGATTTTAAAAGTATTAAAAATACAGATCTAATGTTTAGGATTTATCAATAAATTTAATCAATGTACATCTGTAAATTTTCCCAAATGTTTCTGAGAGGGTCATCTGTGGCTGTTGGTTGATTTGAATTGAAATTATTTAAGTGCAGTTTAACATATCAAAAATGTTGATGTTTATTTCAGTTTCATAAAAAAAATTGTTTGATGTTGTTTAGTTATTTACAAGATCAGATAATATTGTTTTTTTGTTTTTGTTTTTTTTTCTTTTTGAAATATTTTAAGGCATGATACTTTAAGCATGATATGCTGGAAAAGACCAGTTCCTAGAAATTGTAAGAAAATATATATAATGCATCACTTTGGTAAACCAAATTTCTGTATATAAAAATTATGTGAAATATTATTGGTATGTAATAAAATCTTTATAATTTTGTCTATTGGTACAGAGAGGTTAGTTTTTGATTTTACAGCATTTTCTTTGGGACATTTTAAGCATTATGCCTAAAGAAATATCTAGTAGAATCAAAAATCATTAATTTACTCACTATAAGTCTGATATATATATATATATATATATATATATATATATATATATATATATAATCTTTCATATAAAGGGTTGGAATAAATAACATGCATATTCTGAATAGTAACATTTCAACATATGATGAATCAATGATTCTATATATGTTTGGATTGTGAATTTTAAATGTTTTTAATTGAAAATGAAGGGAGTTGTGGAGCATTTGTGTCATTTGATTCTCTTTTATTTCTGCGAAGGAAAGACCTGTCCAAACTGCCAAAAAGATGTCTGCTCTTTATGGAGATGGTACCATAATTGAGAGTACTGTTCATAAGTGGTTTGCTAGGTTCAGAAATGGAAATTTTAATCTGAAAGACTGAGAACATTGTGACAGGCTTGCAGTCATTGCTGATGACCAAATTGAAATGCTAATCAAAAATAATCAATACCACATGGCATGCAACATCACAGATATACTACATATGAGCATTGTAAGGCATATGAAAACACTTGCATACATAAATTGCTACAATGTTTGGGTGTCTCATAATCGAACAGAAAATATCTGCAATGAAAATGACCCATTTTTTAAAACAATAATCAGATGATTAAAAAAATGGATTGTTTACAATATGTTGAGCAAAAAAGGTCCTGTGGAAAACAAAATTAGCTACTTTTAACCACTTCAAAAGCAGGTCTGCATCCAAATAAGGACATGCTGTATATCTGGTGGGATTGGAGTGCTTGATTACTATGTCCAGTAGGCAATACAGGCAGTAACATTTATACTGGGGAAGGAGAGACATGGTTCTCATTGCTCACAAACTTCAGGACCACGAAAGACAATGTAAACTTGGTGTGAATTACTGTCAGTACCTCATTGAGTCACATGTCATTCCTTTTGTTCACTCTCTGGTCTTGGTAAAAGTTCTTATCAGCTTAAGCTTGTTCAGCAAGCACTTTAAATAGATTACACAGTACACCTGGGTTTTTTTTTTCAGACATGATCTACCCTCTTCTCATCTCATGATTTGTGGTCACCTTAGTTGCTCAATGATGAATCTTATCATGGTTGATGATGTCCTGGACAAATTCAGCCACATATAGAACATGTAAATGTTTTTCCCCATTTTGGCCACAGATGACATGTATGTCCCTACCAGAGGACTCCAACCACTTGTTCCTGACCTTGAACATAAAGGATTTTAAAGAAGTTGGCCATCTCTGTAACTGTTGTTGGCAGCTAGTGCCACAAATTTGATGTGTCTTTTCTTTTCCTGTGTCAGATTTGAAGCTACCATTTTAATGCTCTTGATATGTCTGAAAGATTTTGCTTTCAAACATTCAGATGATAGATTTGACACATACTGCATAACATTGCATTGTTTCATCTTCACTGAATGGTTTGCTAAATAAATGTCTGTTTGAAAATACATGACACACACATGTATTTTATAAGTTACAAGATTTTATATAAATACAATTCCCTTTGAAATAAACTATTATAATTTTTTTTTTTTTATATATATATAAAATGTAAATTTTAAAAAGTCATTTTGAGTATGTGCGTGTGCATTTGAACTACAAACTTAAAGATTCAGTTCATTAAACAGTTGTTTTTCTATAACAATATTGCTATGGCTTAATTCTATATGTTTTTTAATTCTATCTTTCTTCAGTATTCTGCATTATGGGAATATCAAAACGAAACATTGAAGATTTGGACACTCTGAAACGCTTAAAAGCTTTGAAACATCTTCAATTGCAGAAAGCTCTCTGGAAGGATTTTTACCTGCCAATGTCTTGTAATCAGGAATTCTTGGATGTTTTATTAGTGAGTATTTATATATAGTATACTCATAGGCTGCTGTGAATGAACATCAAAATATTTCACAAAATTTATCAGATTTGTTTTGCTTACTTATCAAATAATTATAACCTGTATATGAGTTCTAAGTTGTTTTCATCTTGTCTTTTAAAATTGCCCAAACAAAGGTTTCAGCATTAATATTCCATTTTTTTGTGAATAACTTTCATATTTCTTGCTCAAATTTAGTTAAAACTGAATAACTTACTCGTAAAAGTAAATAATATGGCATTTGAAATTTATTCAATCATTCACGTATGAGGTCATTTCATAAGTATTCTCAGTGTCAAAATATTGGTATATAAAAGTGGCATGTTCAGTGTATCACAAATGGACAACAGTTAAGGATATATCAGAGACACAAAAAGCCATCATTCACCTGGTATAAGAAGCTGACAAGATTCAAAAGAGCTATCTGGCATGATAGAGTGCTCTTGGTCTGCTGCCTCAAAAGTGTTCAACTGTGGTTCCAAAGTCAAGACAACAGAGATGAATGTCATCCTTATTTGCAATTGTGTTGACATTTTCAAAGCCTGGAACCTGTAGCTAATGTAGCTGTTTCTCAATTCACAATCATCCAGAGACACCATCAGCTCAGATATGACAGCAGAATACTGATTTCAAAGCCCCTACTAACTTATAAGCAGAAACGGAAGCATTTAATCTGGGCTAAAGACCATCAAAGTTAGTCTGTTGATCAGTGGAACCCAGTAATTTTCAGTGATGAATCAAAATTCTATATTTCCTTCAGTGATTGTGGTTCCCACATCTGGAGAAAGTCACACAAAATTGTAAAATTATCTGTTTGTGATGGTTTGGGGTTGTATGTCTGTCATTGATGTCGGAAAGATCTGTTTCTTGTTTCAGTTAATGCTGCTAGATCATTTCCTTATCCCATACATTGAGGACAAATTTGGGGACAATGAATTTATGTTCCAGTATGACCTTGCTCCACCTCACACAACAAAAACTACATAAGCATGTTTTATTAGGGAGAAGAGGATAACTGTTCCTGATTGGCTTGCAAATAGTCCAGATGAAAAAGAATTTATGTTTTATTGGTGTTATTTAGGGACCTCCACAAAAAAATGCAATAACTGAAGTTCAAAAGTAAATTTTAAAAATGAAAAATCTTTCATGAAGCTTTTATTTTAATTAACTAACACTGTGTGCAAGATTTTGAAAAGTTTCCCATCACATTTGATTGTGCCATCAGATTATTTGGCAAAAAGTTCAATGTCACTTAAGAATTATTAGGTTTGAAGGGAAAACTGACAGAGCAAGATATATTTTATGAATTGGAAAAGTGCATTAAGCATGCAGGATTAGATTGGTCAGAATTCATATCAGTTGCAACAGATGCACCTGCAATGTGATCTGAAAATGTGGGTTCAACTGGCCATCTTAAAGAAAAGTTGAAGAGTCTTGGTGTGTCCATATCTGTTATCCGTTGTATTCTGCACAAACGGGTACTGTGAGAAAACATTGCAGATTGGAAACCTAACAGACATGGTTGTGAAAATAATCAATTTTATGCAGTTCATTTCAAACTTCAACATTTCAGTTCATTTCTCTCTATCATGAATAATGAATATGGAGAGCTTCTGTACCATTCTGAAGTAAGGTGGTACAGTTGAGGGATTTTTTAAAGGATTTAAATATTTATTATTTTTGCTTTGAGAGACACAATTGAATTGTTGTTGGAAACAGGAAAATATGTTCCTGGGTTAAGTGACCTAATCTTTGTCTAAGCCTGAATTCTAAATTACAAGCTCCAGGGCCCAAAGCAAGTAATTACAATGATGTGAAGGCTTTCAAATGTAAATTTTTATTGTGGGCAAAGCACCTTCACAGTCTTGCCATCATTGGAAAGAGTTGAAGAACAGTGCTTGAAGCAATATTCAAATATAATTTTAAAACTACATATAGATTTTCTAGCATTAAAAATTAATTTATGCTTTTTGCTACTCTATTGACCATGGATGTGGATACTGTTTCTGAGGAATTTCAGATGGAGTTGGTGAAGCTTCACTCTGATACCATACTGAAGCATAAATATGCTGAGATTTGTTTTCTTGATTTTTACCAGTATTTTGCAAGGGAAAGATTTACCAAATTGTTATCCTCATCTATGCACATTATGATCATGTTTGTGAACAGTTTTTCAATAACTTTTTGAAAATAAAAAATTATGATTAAGAGTAACTGATGAACATTTACATTTTGTGTTAAGGCTGTCTAATTTTACAAGATTTGAAGTCAAACATCAAATCCCTGGTTGCTGCCAAAACACTGCCAAAAATAATCTTCAATATGAACTGCTTGGAGCAAAATTTACCTTCTGCATTCTGTGGAGGAGCAATTGAGATGCAGCTAACTTTTTTTTTTTTTTTTTTCTATTTTTTCATAACGAGAAGGAATAGATTTGATCTCATCTTTAGGTGGAGAGGATACATAAGGTAAAGCAACTAATACAAACAGAAAATTATATTAAAAAAGAGGTTTGAGAGAAGATTGCTAAATAAATTTAAATTTCAAGGAAGAAAGATGTGGTTTTGGTTAACTACATAACTGGAAAAAAAATTGTTGACAATGTCAAAGAAAGAAAAATTACTGAGAACTGAAAGAATAGTAGAAATATTAATTAAATATTAAAGAATACTCTTAAAAATATAATATCCTTTAAATTAATATTTTAAGACTATTCATCAATTATTGCATTTAACTATAAGGAATAGGTCAAAAAATGTCAAAATGTAGAAAAGTAATAATGGTAAGGATATTAGTCTAAATTAACTATCAGTAATTGAAAGAAATTTAGGTCAAGATACTAAATCTATATAAAGTATTGAATATTTTGATGGGTTTATATACAGTATCATTTTTTAACAAAATGTTTGTACATTTTAAGCTAATTTTCAATTTTAATGTTTTCTCTTTGCTCAGGATGGCTATGTGTTTCGTATCAAAATGTGTTTCAGTAAAGAAATAGATCTTCTGAAACCTACCATAACCAGTTCTGTTCACTCTGATGCTTCTCTAGCTTTATGGGGACAGATGCGGCTTTT